>CM029926.1:712500-1425000 GCA_017639245.1 Myiopsitta monachus | reverse complement strand
AGCCATCATTCTTGCGCAACTGAAGTCTTAACTTTCAGGCCAACTTTCTGCTACAACCAGGCAAAGACAGCCGTGTGAAAAATCATATTTTTGTCATTTTTCCCCATACAAAATCCTTATTGTTGAAACTACTTCAAAGATTCTTTACATGTACACCCAGGTGATTCGCTGGCCCAGTCCTCCTCTTCACCTTGAAATACATAGCTTAGCTTCACAGTCTGAGTCTGAATGCAATTCCCATTAGTGAGATGGACATGTCAACTAGATACAGTGTTCACTGAATATCTCTAACATTTTTTTTGTTATCAAAGAATTTCCATTTGATCTCAGGTGTCACATATGACAACAAAAAAAAAAATCTTGAAATTATAGTGATATCTTGTATATGGGGGTTAATGTAGTGAACAAGTTGTTCTAATAATAACATCTATTTAAAAAACCAAAAATTGCAATTTTTTAGCCTTACGTGAACAGTGACCCCAGACTGGTCTCATTCTGCACAAGTACCTTACTTTTCAGATACAAATGTACTTCTTTTGAAGAGAGGACAGTTGTCCTCTTTTATTATTATGCATTTACTCCTCCATGAACAGAATATGCTTGGCTGATTCTAAGAGAAATGGCGGAGAGAAAGCAATTTTTTCCATGGCATATGGAATCTTCCACTACCCATTACTGTGGGCCCTGGATGTGAGGTAGAGAAGATATCCAAATTATCTGAACTAGATGTTGCTACCTTCAAGGAAGGAGCAGAAATCACCATAGGCAAGATAGTATTTAATTCTCTATTTCACTGAGCCAACATTTGCAAGAATATGAGGGATTTGTTCCATAAGGAAACCCCAATAAACTACCTCCTGGGACAACTGCGCTATCTAATGGCAAAAGGTTTCAGCACTAAGAGCATTAAAAAGACTTTACTCTCTGACCAAGCCTAAGGTCACAGACTTGCTGAAGCTATACATTTTTCCTTTACCAACGATATATAACTACATATCTCGATGAAAAAAAGTGGAAAAAAGATGAGTACAAACTTCAAAATGTACACTGGTTGCTATTTGATGGTGTGAACAAACCATTTTTTTTCCAGCAACAGAGACTGGCATTTTGAGCAAATGTATGTCCTTAAAAGCATTCTATGGCAAAATCTAGACATTTCACTCCAAAATACAACCACAGTAGCTGAATGTTTTCAGTTGTACCGTCTTGTTTGCTTAGTAAATTCAGCTTTCTAATGAGGAATGATACATTAAAAAGGAGTTAACCTATTAAAGCTACGAAATCACTGCAAGTTCATGTATGTGGGCTATATTCTATGCTACTGCTATGCTTACTTTCGATTTGGGCAGAAAAGTCCTCATAGCTATCAAGGATATACATGAGTATCCAGGGGAAGCAGCGCGTTGGGCAATTGCCTTAATACATGGTCTTAAACTCAGGAAAATATGTGTAAAAGACTTATATAAAACATATTAGTTCATCTTTTGCAACCAGTATATTGATGAGTGAAGGATTAAACCTTTATATGCATTCCATCTGAATCTTGGTATCCATGGTCTTTGGAAATTATTCAGTGCAGTTAACAACAAAGAAACCAGGCAGTTCCCATTGAAAAAAATGGAAGAAAAAAAAGCTCAGATCAGCCTATGCTAGGTAAATGATACTTGGTGATCCTTTGAATTGGAAAGGGGGCATAAGAGTTCTTTGAGCAGGTTTGACACTGACTCTATGCTCTGGAGAGTCTTTGGTTGGAAAAACTTCCATAAACCTCAGCCTTGGTTAAACCTCCACATTAGGATGCAAACATTATAAGATTCAGAAATCTAAAATACTTAGCTTTGATAGTAGCTGCAACAGAATCTCTTATGTCTTGTTCATCTACAGTGAAACGAAGAAGACATCTTATTTTCCTCTATATGCCCTTTTTTAAAAAATCCGAGATTTCATTCTAATATCATTATAATTTTAATTCTCTCAAGCTGTAGCACATTCAAACAGTAAGAAAAGTTCTAGAAAAGGAAAATGATTAATTTAAAGCTAGACTTGTTCCCAGTATTATACATTTCCCTTATGTCCCTAGTAATATGGAGAAGGAATGGCATGTACTATTATTATATGTTCTTTAATGTCATGACAATTATTTTTAAAGCAATGGGAATCAGTATATTTTCACTTTTTTTTTTTTTTTTTTTTTTTTCCCCTGATTAACTAGTATTACTGTCATACTGAGCAAGGACTTATAATTTAGATCTGTAAGAATTAGTTTTGGCCTAGTGTAAAATATTAACTAAACTGGGACTTTGTGAATTTGTTGTTTCCACTGCTCTGATCCATTTCCTGCAGTGGGGTTGCTTTTTGACTACATACTATATCCCATTCCTGCAGGATCCTTGACTATGTTAGAGTACCTGACAAAACTGAAAGACTAGTGGGTCACCCACAGCAGGTGATTAAATGGCCCAAATTCAAGGGCCACTTGTAATGAAAGAACAGTTTATTAAATTATTAGTATATTTAACCCAAATACTGAAGTAACTAACAACTTTATAACACCAATGTAATAAAACAAGTAGTTAATGCTTTATATCAATACTCTACAGAATTCTGGATGACTAAGAAAAAATATGGATAAACAAATACATTAAGCAATTTCAAAAGAAAAAAATGACAGCTTCAAGCCAGCATTTACTTCTGAGTACATTATTTATTACTTTTTTGCCAGAACAAAAGTAACATATTGTTAGTGCTTTGCATTGCTGTTTTAATTCTACTGTGTGAACCATGTTTCTTCCTTAAAATGAAAGAGTTGTGAAGTAATCCTAAGGTGAAAAATGTGACCTAAGTTACTCCTTGCTCCTTAAATAGAATATTTTACATATATATTATGATAATGCTGAAGTTTGTACTATGATATTAACATAAAAATGTTATTTCAGAATTAGCAATGTTTATATTCTTGTTAAAATAAGAAGCATTTTTACAGGATATTAAAATTCCACTTGAACAACTGTGTGCAATGTAAACATAAATAAAATATAAAAAAACATTCTTCCAAATCTTCTGTAAAAGAAAATAAAGTATATAATATTAGAATGCAAAAATTCTCATTCTTGCAAACTTCTAAATAGACTTGAGATACATAAGCACACACATAGAAGAATATTTTTCCTAAGGGGAGAGAATACGTGCTCAGATATCATCTGGAAAAAAAAAATGCATTGACATTCCTCTGCGTTGAATAGACTTTCCTTTTTTTTTTTTTATTTTCTCCTCAGGGTGACCTCTACCTTCAGAATATGATGGTTTTATTATGATTAATAAATTTCATTTCCACAGAGGAAAGGAACAGTGTCAGCTTAAACTTAAAGCAAGTGGGTTTCTTTTTAAATGCTAATTTTTAAACACGCCCTTGCATGACACCACATTTAGAAGCTCAGAAGGTTAGCAGAATAGATTCTGATTTCCATGCTGAAAACAGTAAGAAGGATTTAAACTATATTGTCACACTGAAAATCAGTAAGCTAGTACAGTCACACAGTCATTGGGTCATTTATTCACTATTATACCAGTATGCTTACTTTTCATTAAAATTAGTAGCATTTAAATGCTTTGTGATAATTTACACTGGAAATAATCATTCTAGGTAAACAATTTACTAAAACTTAGGATATGCAAATGGAAAAGCCTTTTGAATAAATTAATAATCAATGTGATTATTAATAATCTGTGTATTTTACAGAATGTTAAATCAATGTATCAAAACCAATATGTGCACTTGTAAATTCTTATCTAAGAACACATCTGATGAACAATTTGATGCATCACTAATTAGAACAAGATAAGTACCACTATTTTCTAATATATCTGGAACAAGTATTCAGGACATAACAAGCAAAAAAGTAATATTTGCTAACATTTTGTTACCATACTGACATTGGTTCTTAAGTAGCTGGACTAACAACTTCCTGGGAAATAACTGAGAAAAACAAATCAGTGTAGTCATGCTACCATCGGTAAATATAGGTGCAAATGTAGGTGTACAATGTAGGTGCAATGTAGGTATACACCTAAAGCTCCGTGTATGGTATGCTGTTCTTTACTCATGCTATGTCTCAATCCCTTCAACCATTTTTAGTATAGGATTTTAAATTGTGAAAATACTACATAAAATGCCAATTTGTTGTCCATTGTACAAATAATGATTTAAAAAAAAAAAAAAGATAATTACAAATGGTAATTGATTGTGACATTTGTTTCTGTAGGATCTTTGTAAGTAGAATCCCTCTTCAAATCATCAGTAGTATGTATTGCTGAAGTCTCTAAAAATAAGGGAAAGTATGTGCCTTTCTAATTGTAATTAGCATATTAGGGTTTTAAGCTCTTTGATACTCGGCTGTATTCTATAGACATCTAGGACAGGCAGTGGAGCTCTGATACTAGGAACATTTCAAATTTTCTTAATTATTTAAATGGTATAGATTTTCAAAACAGCATTAATAAGGAAAAAATCACAGTATAAAATATGAACCAAGTTATCACATTTTCCTCAAGTGATTTGAGAACTACTGAAGAAGAATTTGAAACATTATTTTAGTTTTTAGGAATCTGATGCACATATTTTTCTGCTCATTATGAATTCCCCCTGTTCTTCAAAGTCTACATATTACTAGAAGAACTATAGAAAATGATGAACCTTTTTAAGAACTATAAAAAGAAAAGTTAAAAATCTGGTACTGCCTCAGGTAAAGCCCTCATCTAATCCTGTACTACTTGCCATATTACAAGCTAAGCATATGTATCACTGGAAAGCACATATTTCTAACTTTTTCACAGTATTATCTATTCTTCACTAGCTTTGATTGTATTTGAACAATCAAGCAATAAAATTGATTCTTCTTCACACCTGTATGTGTTTAGTCTTCAACCAGAATAACCTTAAATTACTAAAATTCTTGTACAGAAATTTATTACTAAATTTCATAAAAAGACAACTGAATGAGTGAGTCTTGGTAAGGTAGGAGAAGGGATAGTGCTGAGTGCTTTGGTGATCCTGCCCTGCTTGTCCACTCAGGAAATGGGCAGTATTGCAGGATGTGCTTCTTGCTGTTGGCAGGTGGCACAGAAAGGGCAATCCACATCTTTTCTCTGTGTCAGATCTCAGTGCAGAATTGCAATAACATTTTAGATAAAAGATGTGAAGATTTAAGCAAAGAACTGGTAGGAATACAAGGCCTTATCCGTATCAGCAATTCCAGTAACTAACACCTTGCTCTTTTTCTTGGTCACACAACCACAATGATACCGGGACAGATGACGTGAGTAGCAGAGCTCCTTTGCACACACACCAGCTAGACATCACAGTTGCTGATCAGTATTTTAACCTCAGTGGGACACTACTGTGCAGCAGTGGTAGGCCTTTAACTGAAAACTCTTTACTACAGTAGGATGGTATCTGCTCATGGTGTTCAAAGCACATGCAGTCAATCAGTTTATTTCATTTTGGATATTAACACTAAGCAACTTTCAGCATTTCAGTCACCTGAATGAGCAATGAGTCTCTTTATACATCTCAGAAGGCAATGAGGAAAGATGTCTATCCTAAGCTTTTACTTTGAAAAAAAAAAACAGAAAAAATATTGAATTCTGCTGGTAAAAGCAGTTTCCAGTGATTTTTCTTCATTGCAAAGGTTAAGAAAGTTAAAATTCTCTATGCAAAGTTTTAAATGCACAATATTAAACACTAAGATCATTCTACAGGGGTGGACCATAAAGTACTTTGTTGCACATCACCTACCTCTCCCACAACTGATAATGCTTTAGAGATTTGTGATGTGGAGCAGAGAAAGAATTGGGAAGATGCAGTAGAGACAGACATCACAATGAAACAGTAAAACTTTAAGCTATACTGCTGTGCTTAACTCCTGTATACCTTGAAAGCCATAAGGAACTTCCTATTTTTATAGTATTAACATTCCCAGGTTTTCAGAGATGAAGGAACATGAACACCATCTGTCATAGGGATATTGCTATACTGAAAGATTTCCATGAAGGGATCTTCATAAATGAGTCATTGATGAAATATTAAAAGCAGCCTTTACTTTTTCCTGCAGGTTGAAGCAAAAGAAACTTGCGAAGCCTATTCAGGATTTTCTATATGCAGAGATGAATTTAAAATTTGTGACTGTTTACTTATTTATATCACATCGGAATCTGGCCAGTTAATTTTCTTGCTAACTGATGGGCACGTTTTGCAGAAATTTTGATCACTGATGCTCAGACCTGATTTGATTTCTCTATCCCAGCCTGTAGATTCTTTTGAAGTTTGCTGCATATTTACAGCCATCCAAAGTTGAACTGCCTTGTTAATAATTTAAATAAATGTGATTGATATTGGTCAATCTGCAGAAACACAGAAGTCCAACAAACAGCAACACAGGTGACTTTCCCCTGTGCTGATGCTGAATAACTGCTACTGGAACAATCTCAGGGACAGACCTCATCTTAAAAGCTTTCTTTCAATTTTCACTCTTGCTGTCTGGATTTATACAACTGTGGGCATTTTACTTGATGCCTAGTTAAAAATCCAACATAATTCTATGCTACCAACAATATCTGCCTGTATAATCTCCATCCAAGTAAGTCAGACTTTATATAAAATTCAATAAAAAAAGCCACTGGGGAAAATGAGGCTTGCTATCAGGTGATACCTAAACCCCAAGTATTTCTTTGATTTGTAAAGCATTTTCCTATTACTTCTGTTGTTATAGTTTGTAACAATAAACCTTGAATAAATTCTTATCTAGTTCAATTAGAAATACATTAGGTACTTTGTTTATTAATTTTTAAAGCAATCTTTTGTTCTTGTGTTTAAAGTTCTGTAATATGCAATTATACTATTTTTATTAAATATTTCAAATGTAATATGATAATCTCATTATATTAAAACTGAATCCCTTAATGTACTTGCATATAACCATTCATACATGCACAGACACAAACCACCCTTCGTGTGGACTACTTTCAGTCTGTCAGAGAAAAAAATTCTGGTTGCTTCATGAAAAAAAACAGTACAGGAGGTGCACACACGCTTACACACACTTGTTGAAGGCAGACACAGATTATTCACTATTTGTTACCAAAGGAGCTCCACATTACAAATTCTCCATTTACAAATCACAGAACCTCAGCTTTACTTAATCTTGTCATGTTGTCACATTTGACTAGCCGTGCGAACTGACCTAGAACTGTAAGCACCGGGAAGGCAAGCTGTCAAAGAGATAATGACAAAGATGCCAAAAAGGTCTGCCAGTGTTTTCACTGGGTGAGAAAAGGGAATTAATCAAATTTCATGAAAGAAGAACAGAGGATAATCCAAGTGTTTACTGATTTTTATCAACTGATCCAATAGCTGAACATCTTTACCACATGACTACCAAGAGCAGTAAAAGCTGTAGCAAATGGAATTACATATCAATGACTATTTACAGCAGCAGTAAACACACGTTTAAACTGCCAACATAAAGGACACTTGAATTTATAGAAGTTTAATATGGTGCTTTAGTGCAACACTTCCTAGTCTTTCCAGAGCAAAAGCTTCAGTATCTGCTGTTTTTCACAGGGAAAAGAGGTATGGCCTTAACTAAACACTAGCACAAAGACCTCACAAATGCTCCTTCATTTTTTATCTGATTAATGGAAGAGCATAATGTAATAATAAAAGCACCTAATTGAAAATGGTCATTTTCCCAGTCAAATTGCTTCATGAAGTCAAACCCATAGGCAGCAATACTAAAAGGGAAGAACTTCTCACAACTGAACCCGTCTTAGCACAGTAATTCAAAGAGGTTGAAGGAAGTATCTCTGAAACTGCATACTTCCAAGCAGCATGGATTGTATGACTTCTCAGAAATTCCTTTGAAAGAGTATAATGTAGTCAGTATCTCTTACCAGACAACTGAATAAGTCAATGAGATGTATGCATGCGTATATAACTAAATTTTGACCAGCTATGATTATTTATGTACTTAGTAGAGGAATGCCATAACAGGTATCATAACCATTCGAAACACTTTGTCAGATATTAATTTGCTTTTAAATAAGTATCTCCATATTTGTTTTTGTTTCATGAATTAAATTTGTGGTAGTGTTAGTGCTGGCAGTTTAACTGTAGCATGCAGGAAAACTGCAATGATTTGAACAATTGCATTAGTTAAAAATTACCAATATTCTGTTGAAGCTATTTCAATAGTACAAACTCCAATGCTTCCTTAAGCTGCCTGCTTTTATGAAATGTTTTTCCTAGAGTTATAAAATTAAACTTTTCAGAATGTTTAATCTGCTTTGGAGACTGTATCTTTCTCCAAATGGAGGTCAATGACTTAATCTAAGACTGTCAACTTCTAAAGCTTTATAATGCATTTCTTTTGCACACACACATACAATCTCCCCTCGTGGGAAAGATTCTGCTCAAATATGCAAATAAATACAGTCACAATTGGACAGATGTTATATCCACCTTTACCATACTTCATTCCAAATTCAGGTTTACACACACACTTGCCTCTCTCTCTGTTATTTCAAAATCATAAACTGCATATACACTTGGGAGAAAAATAATACCAAGCATGCATCTGCACTGGACTTTTTTGTTTGCAGATGGATAACTGTTAGAATTGAAGGAAGAAAGAAAGAGTAATACAAATACAGAATAATGATTCCATCCCATATAGACATAAACTGTACAAGAATCATAATCTGAGAATGTACTTTACTTTGAAAAGACACCATAAAACATCTTTCTTTTCTTTCAAACTATGAATTTCAATCTTACAAAACCTAAAATTAAAATAAACAAACAAACAAACATTGAGCACTGGTTTGAAAAATTCACTAAAAATGCTAAAGATTCAAGAAACAGTGTTCTGTAGCCAACATGTAAATAAGCCACGGGTTTATTCTGAGTCTCATTCTGATTTATTAGGAGCTGGGCAGGGCAACATGCCCATTGACCCCATCAGCCAGGAGCCTCAGGATTAACTCTCCCCTAATGTAACTATTATCAGAGCTTTGCTAGAGGAAGGTCTTCAGAGATATTTGTTAAAATTCCATCATCCAAGTGTCAGAGGGTTTCTGATAGTTTCCCTACCTCTGTTCTAGTTCAGGTCTGTTTGCAAACTCTTTAATCATGCCTGCCAGAGAAGATCTATCCCAGAAGCGCAGAACTTCTCTTCTTCAGAGTAATTATTTTTAGCCTCAGAATGCACTGGATGCAATCAAGAGTGAAATATTTTTAGATTTCCCATGGAAGGATCCTTCCTTCAGCTACTTGAATAGGCTGTCTTTATAAAATGTGCATGCAAGCACAGATACATGTACATTAATAGAAATGTGTATATGGACATGCTATCCATTCATTAACACATTTATTTATTCAAGATTACTTTATTTCCAAATCAAAAAAGGCATCATGTGGCTGAGGGCTAAGTATCCTCTGGCAGGAATGATACAGTATTAGGAAGAGAACAGTGAATATTACCAGCAGAATCATGCAAGACCTCCCATTTGCATTTGATGATAAAGTTCCAACCAAAAGCTTCTTGTTATCTTATTATTTGAAGTCTACAAACACACGCATTCTTTACAGGGAAACATTACAAACATACATATACTCACAACTCAAACATTGAGCATATTATCAGTATCTTCACTTTATAACACTTTAACAAACACAGTTGAATTACTGTAATTGAGTTTAGGAGCACTAAAAAAAAGGCACTATAAAATTGTACTGAAGTGTTTTGCATGCATCTGAAAAGCCACAGGAAGGTTAGCTTTGATTCTACAAGTTTACATATCTCTATATATGCTCCATGTATCAAAAATTAAAACATCAGATAATTAAAAGTCAACTTACAGATTTGAAAGACCAAATGCAACTTTGGCAAGTGGTACCACAGGAATATAGGCCAGAGAATTATCTTTAAATAAAGCCAAAAGTCCTTTAAATTCTATGACTAAAACTTAGGTATAAAAGAAACAGAAGATGTAGGCTTTTATTAGCTTTCTGCTGCAGATCTTCTTACAAAAAAAAGGCACCTAAGTCACCTGTGACAAATATGTTTATCATATGGTCAAAAAAATACCTAACAAAAATATCTTATTGTTGAAACAATTCAACAGAATTAAGCAACTGGTAAACTGAAAAGTTTTAATAAATATAAACAAAGATACATTTCCTTCTGCGTAAAGTTCACTGACTTTGTTGATTAATGAGTGCTGTATTTTTGACTGGAATTCCAAAGTAGTCATACACGGAATACATATAATATAGCCTTGGACATTTAAACTGTGAGGGTAAAACATGACTTTATTAGAGAAATAATTATTTCTTAGTAGGGTTCTCTCTGCAAAACAGGAAATTGTTTTCAGGACAAGAAAATTATTAAAGACCCCATCTCTATCTCAAGAATTCCAAGTTAAAAAATTGCTAAAAGAATTATATTTTTTCTTACTTAGCAAGGCCTAAATTTATAAATTAGTAGCCTTCCTACTACAGCTCACTCTAACCCAGAGCTGAGCAGGAAGCACAAGAGAAATAATGAAAAACAAAATCCAAGTCTAATGAGATCAGGTAAGTATCAACTACTGACTTCTAAAATGTATTCTCTTAATGTTTTAGAACACTGAAAATCTGTATTTAATCAGGTTTTATTATAGAAGAACTTTTCAGGTTACCACCAAAAATGTTATGGCTATCATACAGATTACTACAATCTTAGCACATTTTGGCTTTAGCTATGATCTTTTTCATAAATAAATGTTCATTATTTTTTTCTTTGTAGGTCACTATGGCATAAACAGCAAGTTCTTTATCATTCATATATTTATGCTAATGTAAAACTCTATTATAATAAGCAGTTCTTAATAACAACATTTTGTGTCACACTCTATATACCCTTTCATCCTTCAATACAAGCAGCTTCTATGAACTCAGTAGATGTTTTGCATAACATTATTGGCAGAATATGTCCCAGCACTCTTACTATTTATGTTGGCTTTTTTTCCAATGTACCAACATAATAGCATCCTTACCTGAATTAAGACTAATACTGTTCAAACTCTACTGCTTAAAAAAAATAAAACCCCTTGACATATTTAATGTAAGTTTCCATTACCTTTTCAGAACATCGTTCTTTCTTCTGTGCCCATGGTTTACATCATGATAGCATATGAAGACTTTACTTACTAGATAGCGATCCTCTGAAGACATAGACCCTCTCTCCCACTATCTTATCCATAGGATAGACTTTGTGAGTGCTTTAGGGTCTGCGTTACCCTTGTGGGCAACATTTGCCCCCGAAGAGTTCAAAAGAAAGTTGTTAGATCTATAGCACTTACAATGTCCTACATTCATCTAGGACTTTACTCTTTTCATTACTTCTGTTTGTTTTGACTTTTTGAAAGTCACAGTCTTGATTGTACTGCACAGTAAGTTTTTATTAGAAGGTTTAATATATCCTTACTTACAAGCCCATGTATGATATTTAAACTAGAAATAAAACACCAAAGTCAGCAAAATAACCTAATGCCTTTTATTTGGCAGAACCTACAGGCTGAAGCTATAAATTAATTAAACTGTTCCAAAGATTTATATTATGGACTTTTCTATGCTTTCTCTTACGACTAAATGCAGCATGTGAAAAAGGATATTGAGACCTGGATGGATGCATCAAGAAGTATCAATGATTGTTACCTGCAGAGGTGTTACAAGAAATTTCATCTGCTGCAACGAAGACGAATTGATTTCTGCAAGAGAAGATAAAATTCACAATACTGCTTGCTGACTGGGAAATGTGCTAGCTGCCAATTGACTTGATGTTTACAGATGGGGTAGGGTAAGGGTGCTTAATTTTAATGAATGTAGCAAGAAAAAGTGTTGACGTATTTCAGTACTATAGAGTTTATAAGGATCATGAGGTAGACATGCTGGGATCTTTTAAATGAAATAATGGTGACATTTGGATATGGACTATGTACAAACTCTTGCATTGGAAGATTCATGTTTAGTGCTACATATATGTCATCATATTTATGAAGTCTAATAAAACCCCCAATATTTATCTTGATATAGATATTAAAGGGCACTACAGCAAAATATGTAGAAAGCGTGTTTTTTTTTTTTTTCAAATAATTGTAATTTACTTTGTGCATCTGAAAGAAGGATACTGAAGGTAAAATACTTTGCTTTTTATATGTCTAATATGATTGCAATCAGAAAATGAATTTTCTGCTATTTATTAAAAAAATGACATTGTATATTCTCATATACTGTCATCCAAATATATACAAAAGTCTTGCAGAATCTAAAGAGAATAAACTACAGATAAGAGTATTTTAATAAACATTCTCTTGCAAAATTCTTTTTTAAACCAGGTAAACATGAGAAGAGAAATGTTAAATACTCTACTTTTCCAAAATGCAGAAAACTTCATTATGGCACAAATCCTGTTTTGTCCTTTCCAAAGGCAAAGCAAACAGGATTTGGGCTAGTGGAAACCATATTTAAGGCATAACATCAAATGATTCCCTTATAAGCATCTACACAGATTCCTTGAATTCTTTTTGTGTTGTGCAGGATAAAGAGAGAACCTTGGTGAAATTTTAACACTTGAGTGCTGCTTTACTCCAAATTGCATGTAGCTCCTCCAGCCTGCGCTACTAGGCATAGTGGAAAACAGGTTGCTTTGCTTTGCACACCTTTAATGCAAATCAGAGCTAGAAGGAACTAGTTCCAGCTTGTACTAAGGATTACCTGGAAAACTTAGTTCTGCAAGACGATGAAAGCTCTGTCAAGCTGTAAGTATTCCAAAGATCCTATTGAAAACTATTCAGCTCAGGAGCAAACATCTCTTAGGGGGAACAGAATCTTGAAGAGTCAAGCTCTAAGAGAACAAAACCTATTTCTATTACTTCACCTCTGATATATTACAGAGATTTGAAATTCTCTTTTTAGAAATCTGTGAGCCTTGTTACTTAGAAGTTCACATCTTGGGGGAAAAAAAACCCAAATAAAACAAAGAATCTGTAATCCGTATTATAGGGACTGGATTGATTAAGATCAAAAGTGGTAGCTTATCATTGTCTTTGCCCTGTCTCAGAGATACTTATACTTGCCTTTTACTTTGAATGAACTTAGTGATCAAACTGTATATTCTTTTGTTTTCAATTGGATGCACAGATTGGTAGTTTTGCTCTTTATTTTGTCATCTACAGCAACTTCACAAACTAATCTACCTTGCATGTAATGCTAAAGAGATGAATTAAAGAAAAAGGGGGGTGGGGGCATAAATTTAACAATACATAGCTAATCTGTATTTCATAGGTAGTGTAATTCTCATTGTGATATTTATATAGAAACAGTTAGATGTTTGCCTAAAAGGGATTCAGCCCAGTAGCAATGCAGATTTACCAGCTACTGTTTCACAGAAAATCCTTTTAATTCATTTCTATGAAGTTATTAAACTGCCCTCACATCTAAATGAAAAGACTATTTTTTCTAAAAAACTGCCTCTAAAGTGGCTAGCTGAGAAACTCCTTTTCTTTATTGCTATTCAGAACATTTGTTGTTATGGAACACTGAACCACAGATACTCTATCTCTAGATGCCAAGTACAGAATTATCTGTCAGAATAATACTCTGGTTTAGTTACTTACAGAAAGATCCCAGAAAAATAACTGCTATTTATCTTTTAGAATGATCGACATTATTAAAACTGTTCTGGAATTTTACTTTTTACTACCAACTCTTTATTAATTACTGGTAGAAAATGAATTAAATAATAATTTAACCTAAAGCGATACCTATTTAAAAAACATCTACCATAAACATTCCTTATTATACTCCTTCAGTTTACATACAAAGATACTGTCTTCCCTTTATTTTGCTTTTGTTAAATTAATTTTACAACTCCATATATCAATTATGAAAGGAGAAACTTACATATCAGTCAGCGTAGCAACTGTGAGAATGTAAAGCAAGATTAGAAGATGGACTGAATTCAGTGAGCCAGCTCAATTTTTTACAATTAATTGTTATTTGTAGCAATTACAAGAAACTGGTCTAGGTCTAGTACTCTGATGGCTTTAATGTTTTATAGTGGCAGGTTTTTATTTTGTTAAATGTCATACATAGTCCTAGGAGGAAAACTGATTATCAGAGGTGTCACTATACACGTATATCACATCTGATGTCCAAATCAAGTATTATTCCTTGGAGTGAACAGCCCCATAGTTTGCAAAAGGAGTCCTTCTGAGTTAAGCTGGTACATATTCTCTCTATCTTGAAGTACATGAAAAGCAGACCTGGAAAAGACCAGCTAACGTAACACAGTCCTTGCAAATTTAAGGTTGTTCCCTTTAAAGACCAATTTTATGCACTAACTGTATTCAGCATACAAGGCTTAAAACCTCACAAGTGAGAGATGTTCAAAACAACCTAAAATGCATCATGAATTTTCATGTTCCCCATCACTGCTACACTTTTTATTGATACAAAAAGATACAAGAAAAGTAAGTGGACCCAACTTTATTATACAGTAAGTCCTGCTCAATTAATAAGATACAGAATTGCTTCCATAATTTAATTTGTATATTAACAGTGAAAGTATATAATAAAATTTTTACTGCATTGGTTTATACTTTCAGTGTAAAAGACCACACATTTAAAATGCAGATATCTTATTCTTCTTTAAATAAAATTTTAAAAGATTTTACTGGTTGCAAGGAAGACAAACAAAAAAAAAAAAAAACACAACAAAAAAACCCTACAAAAACCAAACTGCAAGAGTAACATGACAAAATACATTGATCTGAATGTAAAGTTGCATGTATTCAACTTGCCACTGCTGGCTTGCCACCCTTTGATAGCCTGAGCTCTGATGGAAATCCAGACACTGTAGGTCATGAAAATGTACTTCTAGGATTCAAAACAGCTATGTTCCATCAAGCAGCTAATTTCCAAAGGCAAACATTTCTGCATACTATTACTTCTTTCAAAGCTGTATATCAATTTTTTATTTCTTCTAGTAAATTGAAAAATTAGTACAGATTTTTACAGTAATAAGGATATTTTTAATGTTGGAAAAAACCTCACATTTCTAAACACCTGATGTATTTCCTGAATTCATACGGAAAGAGAATGGGAGGATAACAAAAGCAGCATTAAGCGATTTAGATGCTCTTTCTTATTTTGGGTAGTTATTTGATATATATACTTATATAATGCCTAATGTAATATACCTATATTACCCCAATTTTCAAAAGGTTCAAATACATTCTAATTTCCTTCACTCTGCTGCCCACAGACACTTTGGCAGACTCATAACAAATATATACTTGAAGGCCCCAGATCTGACATAAACCTATCAGCTCTTTTGTATATCCAATACATTAGGTGCTTGCTTTCTCTCTCCTTTATGCTCTTAGTATGGTAAAACCAGGCCATACTATAGCATAAAATTCCCTTAGTTTTTAATCTTTAATCACTAGAGTCCAAGCCTTATTTTCATTATGGCTGTTTAATATACAGAACTACTTCTGTGAAGAAACCCCACATGTGAATTTTGGCATCTTGCTAAGCTGTTCTAGAAAGATGCAGTCTGTGGTAGAATGGAGAACACCTCTAGGAGAGGAGTCTTTTGCTACTCTCTGTCAGCATTTCCATCTTAGCATCTTTTTCGCAGGGTAGATAATAAACAAAACCCAAACATTATTTTCTACACATATCTCTCCGTACTGCACTTGTTATTTCAGGAGACCTTTCACTACAACATCCTTGATCAGCAACATTAGGTTTTATACCCTTAGGAATGACTTTCAGTCATTATGAAACTCATAATTTACATTTAGGCAGGTTGCATTATAAAACCAAATAATGTTTGAAAGTTTTTGTGGTGGCATGAGGAGGCCAAGAAAAGTCCAGTTGTCAGAATCAATATCATACTCAGCATCAAACCTCAAAATGCATAACACTCTAGGTTCAACTTTATCACCTGACTAAAAGTACCCTGTTCCAAATTAAAGCACACCACTGAACTGAAAGGCTTAGATTATAAAATATTGAACCAAAATATTGAAGCAAGTTAAGAACAGGAATTTAAGTGAAGCTTGACTAAGCCTTTTCATTATACGAACTATTTAGTGGAAAATATTACTAATTACAAATTACTTCAGTAAATGTTATGTACTTACAGAAATCAGGCTTTCTGGACTGTCCAATTTTATTTTTAATATATTTTTAAATATCTTAGCCTAATTTATTCAGCATGTTTATACTACCACAAGTTAATTAAGAGGCCTAAGATATTTCATAAATATATTTGTCAGTACTTTCCCTTACCAAGATGTTGCATCTCCTATTTTTCAAGACTTGCTTCTCACAATTCACCTTAACTGTGCTGAAGTTGTAGAGAAGAAACTTCTATACATTCCTTCTAAAACATGCTGACCTGATACAGAAACTATATGCACATCAATGCTGAATTTAAGCTGTCATAGGATTACATATATGAAGTTTAGTAGAAGCATGTCAACAATTTGTAATTACTATGTAGCATTTTTAGCTTTTATTTCTACAGTTGTATTTTCTGTAAGCATGTTTAAATAGTTTGGATTCTCTTTTTGAATGGTTTTTAACCTACTTCTGAGAGATTAGTTTCCAGTTTGAGATATTTGGTATTTCAATGAGGTTGATTCACATGTGTACATGTATTTTACACACTCCGTCAGGAAAAATAACAATATTAACAGTATTTCTGTTTAATTAACAATATTTCTTTTTAATGAACATTTATGACTTCAAACTTTTCCAAAATTCCTTCAACATTTCCCATCCTCATAAACACTAACAGCAATGATCTCAGGTACTGTCATGTCAAATATATACCAAAATGGAGAGCAGTTTTGGCTTGTACTGTCTTTGATACAATACTGAACTTTAGCCACCTTCACAAGTGGAAATTTAGTTTTTCCTCACTGAGAATATGGAGTGAAAGTTTTCTTAAATACTGAAACTCTGATAACTCCACATAAATATATACAGCATCTATCACATTTTTCCATGTCTAAATAGACTTGATTTTAAATGTCAGTGGCAACTTGAAGTGGAGCTCACAAAGAGCATAAAACATAACACAGATTGGGTGTACAGTACAGATCTAACCAGTGATCCTGCCTGGATGACTGTGACTTAGCTATTGTACCATTAGTTGAAAAATTCAGAATCTGGAAGATAGGAAGAGATTTAACAAATGGGTCTCAGACACTCTTTTTTATGACTTGAAGTATCTGACCATCATGAAACACAACTCCAACCTAATTTCAGGATAGACAGTTACCCTGAATGCTGCCCCCAAAAGTTTCCATAAAGCCACCCTACCATGGGAAAAGACATGCTTGTATTTGTGCTACTACATATTCCTAAAAAACCCATCAACTACCACATTTTCCCTCCAACAGTCACTGGCACACTGTTTTTCGGATGTACAAAAGTATTCACAGCTCTGTCTGGGAAGTTTATACACTTTGGTCATTGTGGGTGTAAGAACTCATAGAACATATGTTTATAGGGCATGTGGGACAAATTACTGACTGTTCTTTCTCTGTGTCCTATCTTTTGCCTAAAAGACTGGGTGACAGCTGGCCTTTTCAACACTATATTTTACACAGCACATGATTAAAACCAAAACACTCACATAATCTCACCCAGCTCTCAGTTTTTAGTCACTCTTCTTAGCAACACAGAGCTCCCATAATATAGAGGTTAATGTTGGGATATGTTAATATCAGGTCATGATAGAGGTTACGTGGGATTTTAAGAAATTAGGACCTCCCTAAAAATAATCATACTAACTCAAGGAAATTTGAAACAGAAGAAACTATAATCCACTAACATACTGTGATTATGTTTCATACACCAGAATTCTTGGACTTTGCTTACTAACATCACAAAGCTAGACAGAAATAATTTTGCTTAACACAGAGGTACAGCCCCTCCCAAATATAGTAATTGCTGAAAACAGCGCAGAGCCCCACAACACAGGAAATTAAGATGAATGCTAACACAACTGTAAACAGAAGTTACAATTGGAAGATTTGAACTATAGGCAATCAGTTGACCACTTCTGATAAGATCATCAGGGGATTTACAAATGGTGTCAGTACACAGAATTCATGGATCAGAACTTCAGCTGGTAAAACTGATGCATCTTAAATGAAAGCACTGACTTCACTGGAGCTATTCCAAATTCTATTCTTCAAGGATCCGGGTGCTAACTACACAGCACCCACTATATCATTAAAAACAATTTATTTTTCCTTCATGCTCTAAACTTTAAGGCTTTGTTGCTCGCATTAGGGTCCTAATGTTGAGAGCTTTTTCACTATGAATTATAACATAGCTGATGGCTGGTTGCCTGAATTTTGTAATATTCAAGTATGGACAAAGTTTCAGAGTTTATTAAGTCCTCCCCAACTCCCTCCTCCTGGTGTCCTAAATTTAAATATTAAGGCTATTGAAGAATTTAAACTTTTTCATATAACAACTGTAAGCTTGGTTTTGCTATAATCATGCTATATATTCCCATTACTGTAAGATCAAAGTTCAGTATCATACTCATTGCATTTGAATCACAACACCAAGACAACTAAACTTTACAGCCATACCTGTAA
The DNA here is from genome assembly GCA_017639245.1 of Myiopsitta monachus. Taxonomy (NCBI): domain Eukaryota; kingdom Metazoa; phylum Chordata; class Aves; order Psittaciformes; family Psittacidae; genus Myiopsitta; species Myiopsitta monachus. The sequence continues at coordinate 1,406,274 of CM029926.1, read as the reverse complement.
GGTACATTAAATGAAGTAAGAATAAAAATATTAGTAGAAAGTAATACATGTGGCATCAAGTTTCAACAACAAGAACTTGTTTGACCTGATGTGCATTAGGAAAGTATACTTTACTTTCAGAATGATTTCTTCCATGTCAGAGATTCTATTTTTTTTTCTCCAGAATTGCCTGTTCAATCCAGCTAGTAACAACGCCAAGACAAAGAGGAAGACAGGTATTCTGCTTTCATTGTCAGAAGATAACACATCTCCCATCTCCATCATTCCTGACCATTTCATTAAAGGTTCTTTCTGAAATCTTGAGTCAGGCCTTTGAAGTGTATGCACATAAAGAAATTAATGCCACTACTTGTGTAACTATTACCTCATGGAAAACACTAAAGCTCATCTTCACTGCCTGAGTGGAGGCAGCTCATCCACCTGCCTATGCTTAGCTGCCACTCCAGAAGGTCCCGCATCACCTCTGCCTGCACCAGTGTCCCACATGCCCTAGCGTGTCACAAATGGCATGAGATCCCTGTTTCCAGGCAAACTGACCAAGGCCTTAACTGACAGGTGAGTCATCTCTGCACTGCTTTTTGTCGTCTTTGCACTCAGTACAGGACAATTCATTATGATTTAGCCAGTGACATGTCTCTAATGTAATCCAGACTGCCAGAGACAGCAGGAGGCAGCAAAGTTTAGAAATCTCATTAAATTTTATCCTGCCACTAGTTACACCTCTTCGTGAACAGGAATAATTTTAATACCATGAAATACTTTTGCAATTGTGAAAAGCACACCTTCAGGAAAATGAAAATACATTAAAAAAAAAAAAAAAGAAAGAAAAAGGAAAATGGTGAAAAATCCCTAACTCTGCTGGACACTAATGGAAATGCACACTCCCAAGACCAGTGATGTGCCTGAATTATTCCATTTATGCAGAGAAAAAAAAAAAAAAGAAAACAAACCAACCAACAAAACAAAACTAAAGAGAAAAATGGTCAACAGAAAATGCTTTCTCATAATTTGTGCTCTTATGATGGGCATGCATCTTATTTAGCTATTTTAGTGAATTCCCTAAATAACCCATTCAAATGTTACAAGAGACAGACTGATTTAGCATAGCCGAATTCTAATGCTGTAGAGCATGTTAGGGAAATTACAAGGTGTGGTTAGTTATTTTTAAAATCACAGCTATAAAATATGCTGATTTCTAATTCCTACTGCCTCCTGTATCAGTGGAATTTTTCTATCTATGAAGGATTACATATACATATAAAAATTCTTAATAGTACAGTATACATAGTCTAGATATGCATATTTATATGCAAGAGGAACACAGGTGATTTTAAAGTAGATCTTAACATTTTAAAGTGAAACCTAAACTAATAAGTGAAATTCTGAACAGCACATAAACCAGTAGTAGAATTCATGCTGATCTCAGTGGCATAACTGTCCTAAGATTATTTGCCTTTCACTCTGATTAACACAGTCTATGCACTTAAAGTCAATCCCTGAAAAAATAATCCAGTACTTTACTTCAGCAGTACAAACTGCTGTCAGTATGATCCAGGACTACTAACTTAAGACTGTTTTTGAAGTTTCCTCATTAATATTTGAAAATTTTGTTGACTACATTTTGGACATATTTTCACTCTCTTTAGGGCAAAGAGTACAAGATTTTGAAGTCAGCTTTGTGTAAAGAATCAAGATTTTATCCAGTAAAATGCAATATATATATTGATTTTGTTGAGGGATTTATTCTTTATGTATAACGTCATCTTTAAAACAAGATCTTGTCAAAACATACTTTGTTTCTGATTTCATAATTATTATTATGGTTTACTAGCAACCACTATTTCATACACAACAAAATCTCCTAATATACAGAGGTATAATTATAAATTTCTTTAGCAATTATGAATAACAATAATTCTTTACCTTTTAATTATTTTAAGGTTTGAATGACTACATGTTACTTGACAACACAATTTTCTCATTTTCTAATTAAAATACCATCTATATGAAAAACTTTCCAGGATTATTAAGAATTCATCAAAGAAACACAAAATGAAGTTTAGAGTCTAGTACACACCTGGTTCAAAGACAGGCCTTTTTTCTGCATGCATATGAAACATCCTATAGTATCTTCACAAAAAAAGTTGTTCTATAGGTTACATGGATAAACTTCCTCTCCCACTAGTGCTGTACAGTATTCTTACAAACTTCCTAGAGTATTAGAAACCTGAGAAGCCCAAAAGTATGTGGAAAAAACCAACATATCCATTTAAATAACTAATGAAATGCTTTGCACTCCTTTGAGGTGGGAAACACACAGTTAAAACACGCAAAAGTGAAATCGACTCTTTCTGAATGTATGTAGTTATTTCAAGTTTTTTCTAATACTTCTTCCCCTTGTCTAAAACACACTGCAAATTGTATGGCTAATCCATGCAGACTATATCCACCTAATTCTGTATTTTATTCATAACATTTCATTCCATCTTCTCTCTGACTCTCACAATGCTCTTCCTTCTTTCTTTAGAGCACTCAGGTTGACAATACCTACAGCACTTTCTAATCTGCCTCTTTGCGGTCTATCAAATCAATGATCTGAAAACTAAAAGGTGTATAATTAGGGGCTGACATGTCCAAAGGAACTGTTATGGTATATCATGTCACAGGCATTGACCCATCAGACTGCAACAGTTTTGGTCTGTTGGATTAGGAATCAATGTTTTAGTAACTCCCTAACTCCATATTTATCCAGTCTGCTGAATGCAACGCACTTAAAAATTTAAAAGTCACCCTTTCTTTGAACATCCTTTAAGAGTGAAGAAGCTTTTATGAGCTATTAATGCGATCATTCCTAATTAAAAATTGTTAACCAATCCTTTTAAGTCCTCTTTTTAGAGAAAAAGTGTGACTAAAAAATGAATCAAAAGACTATAATCACAGCTATTTACTATGAACTTTAATTTTAAAGAAACTCCCAAGTTAAAACTTATCTAGGCTAGATGTATTAAACAAAAAGAAAGCAAGGATGCTGAAGTAGATATGGATATGTCAGAATAGGTGCACTGATATATATTCTTTATGATAAGCATTTTGTAGCTCCTACTGTGTTCAAGAAGAAGCTGGCAGCAAAAGCAATCAACATCTTTTAACTTGGAGCACTTTAGGAACCCAGGTATGGAAATGTAGGCTTCAGTGCTCCTCTACCTTCACTCTTCTCCTCCCTCCCCCCTCCTCCCCCCTTATTTCCAGCATGGATGTAAAAACAGGTTTTATAGGAATAGCCAAGCCCTGCCTTGTCTGTGGGGATTCTTATCCCCTGATGCTACAGTGAACAATAGAAATTACAGTAAAGAGAAGTAGAAGCAAGTTATGAAGAATACAAGCTCTGACATGATAAACATTTCATAACTGGTGTTTACCATCACTCTGGGCCAGGAACCCCTATGCTTTTTCAGTACTGTATTACTTCAGTTTTGGAGTAGTAGAGTAGTTTTAATAGTTACATGAATATTAGTGATATTCATACAGGTGAATGAAGCCTTCAAAGTATCAGAAAACATTAATTCTATCAAATATTAGAGGAATACATTAAAATATCAAAGTATATAAAAGTATATAAATAGGACTTGGTAGGAGACTATATTTTTATGAAATGTAATTGTTTGCCATGTTTTCCTACATTAATATGATTCACTGTGTCTCCCAAAAAAGCATTCTCTATCTAGTACTTTAGAATGAACAGTGTTTCAATCATTAGAAAGTGCTCTCTGCAATACATTTTTATTTCAGGAAGTTTCTATCAAATTGCTCTACATGAAACTCATTTATAGAATTTTAAACTTTCTGATTATGTCTTTTCTACTACATTCTCTCTATACTTAATCAGCCGCTTTTTAATTCCTTCACTAAAAGGTACTGTTATGGCTATAACATGAGTCATACAATCCAGTCATCCCCAAAACTGATCTGAGAGATGAATATGGATTATGAAATATTAACATGATGCCAGTGATCCTCTAGCTTGCCAGAGGTCAGATACAGACATAAAAACATATAAGCCTAATAGGCAGATGCCCAAATCCATTACCTCTCTGCAACAGCAAAGTGAATTATTTCTTTTTTATTTGCAGTACCAGGGAATAAGCAAGCTTTAGCTACCATACAGGGTATCCACAAAAAAACAGACCAAGCAAACACCATCACATCAAACCTAAGTGCTTGAAGAAGAAAAGTGTTAAATATATACTATGTTATTGCTGTTACAAAAGGTAAACACAATCCTTGCACCTGGTCAAGATGTTAACTGATCCTTTCCATTCTCAAAATTTGAGTAGCCTAGAATATGGGCTGTATGATTCTTGCTTATCCACCATCTTGTCTCCCAAACTTGTCCATTTCTCAAGATTCAACTAGTACAGCAAAATTCAGAAGGTTTGAAGGTTTGAAGACTAAAGTTATCACTGCATTCTATTCTTTTTCCTTTCTAACCTGATTACTTTAGAAATTAAAACTGTATAGAAGGTCTTTCTGTTAAATCTTAGAAAGTATGATCATGAAGTACGACATTTAAAAATATTTATCCTTCTATAAAATTATTTAATGGAAGATTAAATTCTGACTGAAGATGCTCTTCTATTTATATGCTCTTGTAACCTGAATTTTTAGTATAGTCACTAGTAAGATCCTCTATAAGAGAAAATATTTTGAATAAAACCTTAGTGGTTTTAATTATTTATTTGTAAAATAGATCTTAAAGTCTACAGTATACAAAAAAAATCACCTCCATCTATGTTCACATTTTACGTTTTGTGTATTTTTATTCTTCGTTCTATTTTTTTCATTCTTTAATGAGTATGTTTCCAACTAAATAAAATCTGTAATACTCTATTTTGGATACTCTGAACACAAATATTAAGTATTATTCTGAATTACTTGCCCCAAAAGAAATGGAGAATACATTAGATTATATCTCTGCAGACACCAGTACGTGATAAAAGTGAATGCCCTACATAGTCATATTAAAAATGTAAACTATCAGTATATTGGGATTTTATCAGGAGAAAGATTTCACATCTGGAAGGTACACAACTTCCATACGACAAAATCTCCTGCCTCTAATTTAATAGAAAATCCTGTAGATGACCACAGAACATGTAACACAAACTGATAGTGAAAAAAAAAATCAAAAAAAAAGTGTTATGCGTGAAATATTTTAGAATATGCTTTATATGTGTTTAAAAAAGATCAGTGAAAAGAAAAGAGGTCTGCTTCCGGTGATGAGGGGTCTAATTCAGACAATGAAGAATTCAACAGGAGGCTTTCTATTGTTTTTAGTGAGACTTAGTCTGCTCTTTATTATGAAAAAGGAACTACAGTCAGAGCAAAGTACCTCTGCACATATGTGTGTGAGGGGGTAAGTATTTGTAGGTGGGTGATGGATGGAGAAGGTGTGTATATATATATGAATACACAATTATACGTATATAAACACACATAACTCATTATTCAGCTTAACAGGGCTAGCAAGCAGTACAAAAGAAATTACTGCCTTTCAGACAAGGCTAGTTTACTGTTATTGGGGTTTGGTTTTATTATACTATCATATACACTTTCATAAATATTTCCGACAAAGTTAATATATGCAAGAAAGGAACATTTTTCTTACTCCCATCGAAGATGCAATAATCAAATCATAAAACACAAAACCAATAGCCAATCAATGTGAATAAGTCTGCCGATAGGCTTAATTCAAGCAAGCCATTCACTGAGCTATGTGATGGATCTGTCAAATCCAATACAGCATTACAGACATACTAGCAACATCAAGTGAACATGCAATGACAAAATGACAATATGCCCCACTGCCATGCTTTTGACTTGTTCTACCTCATAAATAAACTTGACGAGTTGGCTAGCTTCTCTAACTTCAGACTTGGACAGAAATCTAACAACTATTTTATTTTTATTTTTAAAAATATTCCATGAAAGCTGAATAAAAGCTACATAGACATTTTACTGACATCTGATTTAATTTTTCCAGACACTCTCTGTTTAAGGAGTTTGGCAGGCAAAGCTTCAGAATGGTGAAGTACATATATAAACTAGTAGGTCCTCTTTTATCAGTTTCACGAATTGGAAAATTTATTGGAAATATTTTAAATATTAGAAAGTTAAACATGATTGTTTGATCCCCTTCTGCAAAGAACTTTGACTCTTTAAATGCAATTCAGTATGATGATAGATCACACGGCATAAAGTGCACTTCTAAATTTGTTTGAAGTTGTATTCAGTTATTATATTGCTTCATAAACAGAACAAAATGTACTTGTTTGGTTTGCTGTTTTTTTGTTTTACAATCTTAAGAAATGACTGGAGAAATCTGTAAGGTCTACCACCATTGTGAAATTGTGTTTAGGAGTACATGATTTGTTGTAACAAATATGTAGGGATTTGCATTGATTGGTTTAATAAGATTTTCTTGCCACCTGATTCTTCCCTATATATTTGTTCTTTGCCTAGTTCCAGCATTATTTCCAGCTGTGACTAACAAGGATACCATTGCATTTCTTCACAATAAAGCTCTCTTCCAATGATCATAATCCATTGACAGGGTGTATTGATTCTGGAATACCAAATCTTCCTGTTAACCTTAATTTTTAATTTACCAAAGCATGTCTCCAATCTAAAGATTTCCTCTTTCCATCTCCTGGCTTACTAAGCATGTCAAATATGGAACATTTGCATTCATTATTTATACAAGCTGTGATAAAAAATAAAGCTTTTTGATTTTTTTTTAATTAATATGAAGTAGTATTTCCATGATATGTCGCTGCTTCAATGGCACATACTCACTGGTCCTCAGTTCATTTTTCTGGGCATTGTTTACATATAAACAGCAAATGTATTTGGTATGTAATTAAATTAAAAGGAGCTCAAATAAACACTAAATAAGAGTAGTGTATAGGGAGATATGGAATGTTCATTATTGCCAGAGACAGCAGAAGATTATTGCATTGAGAATAAAAGAAACAAGCAGCGTTATTGAACTATATTTCAGTACGTTCAATATTAGTAATTGACGAAAGTTGCTGAATTAAATTCATTAAAAAATGGAAAGCTAATCAAATTAAGCAAACTGGCTGTAGGTAATCAGAGGTATCCACGTTTGCACATACATTCCCATATGCAAAGAAATGTTTGAGCAGGTTGCTCTTTATTTTGTTCTCTATGGTAGTTTTAGAATTCTCCCATAAAGAAATTCAGCTACAGTATTTGTAATTAAGACAAGAAACCATATTCATTTGGGGGAAGCAGATCAAAGATGAAGGTTAACCACATTTAAAAGAAGAAGCTAAATTAAAAAAAAAAAAAATCCAAAGATATAAAATTCATTTAGGATATTTATGCAAGCAAAGACACGTTATTACAATTCTAATTATACACAGAGTGTATCTGAAAATTAGACATTTTTTCAAAAAGTAATTAAGGGTTGTAAAACTGCATTACTACTGATGCCATCTCAAGCTTCCCTTACAGCATTTAAGAGCACTATCTTCTTAAACAAATCCTTTACTTTTTTTCTCAGTGTAACTCTTGGTAGTGTTGACTCTCTACCCATAGTAGAACATGTGATCAACTAATGTTTTAGCTTACAGCGTTTGCTTTGTTTTATGAGAAAGCACATGAATTCATAATTAAAGCATTTAAAATTATCTTGATATTGTTCAGTTACTCTACGTAATGTACAGGTTTTCAGAAATTCATTTATTCATAGGAATAAACATCCTACAAAATGATCCAGGGACACCTGAATGTTATCTGGCAAAAAATTACTAACCACAAGAGGTAATTTATAATTTTGTCCTTTAAGTTTTGTAACCTTTTAGAAGCAGGAACTGCTTTGCATTAAAAGCTCACAGAAAAATAACAGAGCTGCAACATGCTAACACACCTTTGTGGAAATGAAATGAAACTACTGAGTAGCGCTTCACCTACGTAGGTTACCCTAAGTAGAAATAGTACATTGTGAACAGAGTGCATACAGCACACATCTAGTTGAAATTACTGATCCAGAATTAATAGAAAATAACTTGCTTACCTGTCTGACACAGCATGCCTCAGCCATACATGCAAATTATTTTATTCACATAACTTTAAAAAATATATCTTCATAATAAGATAAGCATTTGAAAGGCAAATATGCATGCATAGCATTGTAACATTCATACCATGGTACTTTGTTCTAAAAATACAGAATCCATGAACAGCACTTCAATCTAACAAATAGTTACTGAAATGACTTAATCTGTTGGCTTCTTTAAGAAACAGAAACATTTTAAACAATGTCTAATTTAGCATCTAAAGAAATTTTTCAATACACATTCAGGACTGGAATTATCTCCATTATTTCAAGGGAAATTTTCTCATATCAGGAACTGAGAAGTGTGACCTTACTTCTTGCTGCTAATGTGAGGCAAAATATATGCAACAATCTGTCCTTCACAATACACATCCTCCCTTTACAATTGTACCCTATTCAAGTATTTGAAAAGTGTTAAGGATAGCATATATTTTGTTAGGGTACACTTTATGAAGAAAACATAAGATATTCTTTCTTTTCATTAGAAAATCATGTCCACATACTGCAAAGAATTTTATGCAATTTGACAAAATCCTATTCCTACTGAAGTCAGTAGCAATTTAGACACTGACTTCAAAGGGGATCCCAATTTTTGTCTTGTAAGAAGACAAGTTAAATTATCTGGCATCATCTTTAGTTTTTAGAAGTTAAATCTCTACATGTTTCTCTTTTTTAATAATCTTTTAATAATTTTAACGATTTTAATAATCTTTTATTATTAATTCCACCAAATGTGGTTTACATTTTGAGGATAAAAATACAGAGCAAATGAAGAGTAACTCAGTTTTTATCAGTATTTTTAAAAAATCAAATCCCTGGACAGAAAGCAAATGGAAAAAAATCTTGAGCCTTGGGGAGCTCAAGCTTAGACACAGTTCATTCTCAATTTCCACTGATTAAAACAATGTCAATGAGAATTGAGGGCACTCAATAGGTTCAGGTTCTAAATCAACTGAAATAATACTCCTAAGACAAATAATGATCTTTAGTAGCAGACCATCATGAAGCTGTACATATATTTATCTACATTGTACAAGGGTCACAGATATTAACTGGATGATCTACAGCTTGAGAATGTGCACATTTCATGCCTGATTTTCAATTAAGGCTAAAATCTCTCAATTTATGGCTATTCATGGATTATAATAAAAACAGCCTGCTTTAGATATCACAATTATCTGCAGAGCAACAAGACAGTTATGAGACTTCAACAAGGCAAATTCATAGAATCATCTTCAGCTTCCACTGGTCAAATATTTATTAGCATTAAATGAAGACTTACCTGTCACTGTAGGCAGCTGCAGTGGCAGTGGCAGGCTGGGCATACCGATAGGCAGCATAACCACCCTGAAACACAAACTCAGGCTCTAACTGGATTGCTACAGCACCCCTAATAACATTGTGCAAAATTTAGCAACAACTGAAAGAGTACTCTCATGCTGTTAAGCTCAGTTAAGGGGTAAAATACATAGGAAATATTTCAGTGAATCATTAAGCAAAATTTATCATGACAAATTTTAATTTTTAAGACTTGTCCCAGAGATCAGGAGAAAGCAATGAACAGTATGCATCAACATAAGCCTTTTTACAAGACAATACTGTATTCTTCCACAAGTTTGCAAGTAGCAATTGAATGACGTGTATTTCTAAAACAGTGCTGAACTTAAAAAACAAATCCTCAGCCAATAATCAATTATTTTTTGTAGAAAATATGATTTATCATGCCTGGTTGATTAAACCTATGAAACTGTGCACTCAATTAACACTTAATGTTTCATTGGTTTCCAATTTCTACATAAAATTATAATGAAGCAGCAAAATCTTCTTCTTCCATGAATTAACATTCAGTTGTATGTAACAGTAATTCCAGCTGTTCAATTAAGCAAACAGGAAAAACAAACACACATTTGAAAGGAATTGTGTGCAGTGATGCATTGATTATCAAACTGTGAAAACAGCAGAGCTTCCTGTTCAATGGACTATGGTGCTATATCAACCATTTCAAAATGATCTCAGCATGCCAATTAACAAACACAGGCCAGTCTCCACAGATAACACAAACACGATTTACGTCCCAATTAGAATTCACCACCCTACCATCCCCAGAGACATGGGACTTCTGTATTTCTTCTCCTACCTTCCCCCACCTTAACAAAGAGCAGAATAAGAAAGGAATTTTCTTTGAAATAAAATTTCAAAGCTTTGAATAAAATTCACTCTTCTGATGAAGTGTTCACTTTAACGGATTGATTTTCCCCTCTCGCTCTCTCCCTTTCTCTTTTCCCCTCTTTTGGAAGGCTGCATTCACACATGGTATTTTGCTGAAGCCTGAAGAATAGGCTACGTGTTAAACTCTACTGCAACAGTAGTGCATTTTTACTGCAGGAACTTTTGTAGGGTTTCTATTTCGATTTTACAAATCAGAATTCACACCTTTCAGAAAAGTGATTTCAACTACTTTTACAAGCTCTTTCCCTTTCTACTACTTTGCTTGGCAGAATTGCTTTCCTCCCAAACACATATAAACCTTTGTTGGTTTGAAGATTGGAAGCAGGTTGGTTTTGGAAATCAATCATTCAGGTGATGGCATCACATCACTCCAAGAGTAAACATATGTTTTACATGTACTGACAGCTCATCAGAAACCGCAAGCTTGACGAACATTCTTTCTAAGTTTTTTAAGTGGTAACACAGAGTAGCACATTTACCTTCCCACTCTTGGTCAGCTCCCTGCCAGCAGCAATTGTGTCACACAAGCACTGGAATAAGGCAGGTGCTTTCATAATGCTATACAATAATATATACGCCCTCTGTTTTGCAGCAGGCTGCTTCTCTGTGCAAGCACAGAAGCAGTGAGATTAAATACTTTCTCATTTTAGATCAGTTGATTTTTATAAACCTATAGAAGGCTATTACTGTCAAAAATGTATAATAGGCACATATTGCTTGCAGGTATGTGCATACAGTCAATCAGACGTCAAATAATGTCACCAAGTGCAAACTGAGCCACCAAACAGTCAGGCTGAAAGACGATAAGGTAAGCTGAACATTTAGTCTGGCTTCTGCTACAAGGAGCAAGGAAAGAGATTATACAAATTTATCCACTCTCCCCTCCTAGTTTTAGAGTGCTAAATATAGCATCCTATCATTTTGTTTCCTTTTTTCCTTTCCCTTTCCCTTTTCCTCTGAGTGCTGGTATGAGGGAGTACTATTAGTGAATGTATAGAGAAGATACAAAACTTGATTTCATTATCCAGTCCTGAAAACACGTGGCAGAGTGCAAGTCATCCCACAGTATGACATGATTCTGTTTGCAACATGTATGACTCCTTCACTTGTCCTGTAGTCCATTTCTAAACCACCTGATTTAAATGTGAGAGCCACTTCATTTCAATCCAGTAACACACATGACACTGCAGTACGGAAGTGAGAATGGCCCTCCATGAGAAGTTTTGGTGTTATTAATCAGACAAAAATGAGACCCACTGTTCACATACTGGCTGTTCTTAAATCTGCAGGTGGAAGGCTCTGTGAGAACTGTCTCTCTTGCCTTTATCTAATTGCACAGTTAAACTATATATTTAACTAAATTGGTCAGTCTATGAAGACAGACCCTTTCTTGTTCCCTAAATATAAGAGTTAGATTCCTTTTATGTTTACATTATGGCTTGGTTTCATCAAAGAACTGCTGCTGAACAATGAAGCTCAATTCAGCAATTAGTATGACGTGTGTGAGAGTCCTGGAAAGACTGAGTCTAAAGCAATATAAATAAAAAGAGATCAAAGTTGTTGAATTTGCCTGAATTCTTTGGAAAACTAAAATCCAGGATGCATTTGGTTACCAGGAGAATCATAAATCCCTACCAGCCCATGTCATGGTTTCATGTTTTTAACAAGCTATCCTGTAAAAAAACATTCTTAAGCATATTATTTTTATGAGGTTTGCGTTCTGCAGTACTAAGTTTTGCTATTGTCTTGTTTCAGTTACTTCAGATGATCTATCGCTGCAGCAACAAAAGGTTTTAAGTTGGGGATCAGGATGGGAAACTGATTCAAACCCTTGAACTCTAAACTTCTGTGATGAGTTCTATTTTATTTTCTAATTTTGAACTTGGCTGGTATCTTAGATGAAAAACACACAAGTGATATTCACTACATGTACACCTCTTGAGTACTACAATAAATATTTATCGTAGTACTCAAGTATAAATATTTAAATAAATATTTGCCTTAGACTATATTACAAAATAGAACAAAAATAATAATTACATACTACTAATAATTTTCAGTTCCTATGCTTTACATATACTTTAGGAATGCTTTTTCCCCCCCTCACTACATACATTCAAACTGAAAGTACCTGTTATGCTTGAAATTGTTACTTTGAAGATTCAGCTGAAATAATAAATTCAGCTAAAATAATGAAAAAAAATCTTCTGCTTTATCTGTGCTCCCATATTTGCTACTTCCAAAACAACGATAACACAGTGTTAGCAGTTTAAGTTGTCCTAAAAAATTAAGCACACTTACAGTCCAAATACAGAGATTTATCTCACTAGCATAAAATACTGAGCAAGAGACAAAACAGTAACTGTGTATTTCAAGGGATATGAAGAATATCTGTGATTTTGTGATAAGAGTCTGAAAAATAAAATGCAACTGTCTATTCTTATCTCTTACACACACAGAATCCACTTTCTCATAATTATTTGAGTATTAGTATGACTCTACAAGAGTCTAAATTCAGTGTATTGGTTTTTTTCCATCAGTCTGCATGTCATACCTATGGTAACTTATTGCCATACATAGGCTCTTGCAATACTGCTCCATAAGGAAACAGAAATGAAATTATTTAAATGAGTAAGGAAAGAAGGAATGTAAGGAAGGAATTCAGACAAATTCTCCAGAGCCACACATTACAATTTTCCTTCTGATGTTTCATACGTCTCTGTGGTTCAGGCAAATTGAAAAAGAGCAATGGGATCCATCAAAGGTCAGTAGCCAATTGTTACAGAGATTCTTAATAATTTTTAGAATGAAATGGTAGAAATTTTATATCAGGTATGGTAAGATGGAAATGCATCTGAATTTTTAAATAAAGTCTGTATATCTGCATATCTGAGTAAGTATAACTCCTACAGAAATGAGTTATACAAACACACATCCATAGATTACAAAATGATATATATACATGTGTGTACCTCCTCCTAAAATACCTGAACTTTTATTTTATCTTGATCTCAGATGTACTGTCAGTTTTTACCACAGATAAAGGTAAACTAAGTGACTCTATATGATGGACAATTTTTTTCATTAGTTTTTCCTAATACTAACATATTTCATAGAATCATAGAACAGTTAGGGTTGGAAAAGAGTTTAAGATCATCTAGTTCCAACCCCCTGCCACAGGCAGGGACACGTTTCATTCAACCAGGCTGCTCAAGACCCTGTGCAACCTCACCTTGAGCACTGCCAGGGATAGAGCATTCACCACTTCTTTGGGCAACCTGCCCCCTCTCACAGTAAAGAACTTCTTCCTTTTATCTAACCTAAATCTCCCCTGTTTGAGCTTGATGCCATTACCCCTTTTCTTATTACCACAGTCCCTGATGAAGAGTACCTATCTGGCATCCTTGTAGGCCCCCTTCAGATGATGGAAGGCTGCTATGAGATCTGCACAGCCTTCTGTTCTCCAGGCTGAATAGCCCAACTTTCTATGTGAATGCTCAGAATAATTTTTCTCAAATTTTATATCCTATACTTCCCTTCACTCAATGATCTCCAAGTATTGTGTGAACACAAATTTATCAAAACCTTCTCTAGTATTGAGAATGATACCTGCCTTATTAGCTACAAATAGAGGAATGGGTCTAAAACAGGCATGAATTATACCTAACCCTTCAGAATACAGAAAGCAGAAGTAGTCATTTCCTCTTCCTATACTCATATGCTATTGAGGTTTAAACAGTATTTGTTCTGCTCATTCAGCAAAACTTTGAGTGGGAGAATTAAAAATAAAATACATCACCTCTTTGTGCTGGCTCAAGCCAACCTAAATGAAATGTTCATGTTAATTCTATGTTGTGCTTCCAGAGGTAGCTGTTGCCTCAAAGAAGCTCTTGGAAGTATATCCAAACTGACACCATCTATATTAATTCCAAACAACTACAATCAACAGGACTGATCTAGCTTTTTTTGGAATGTACTGTTTATGTCATAAATGGAGATCAGAGAGGTGAAAAGGCATTCATCACTAGATCCCAGAACTTTTAAAAAGGCATCATATAATGTTCCAGCACATGGACCACTAGAAGGAACAAGCCATTCCTATTTGAGAACTCTTTTTCCCTTGGAAAAGTCATTTCGCCACTGTTCTGTTCTGTGACAGAAATGGCACATTCTTTCATTTACAAAACACGAAATGCTTTGGTACTTAAAAGAAGGATGTCAGTCTTAATTGCATATCCTTGCTTTTCACATTAGACCTGCACCTTCAGGGATTCTGACTGCATCAATGGTCTTCTACCTAGTATCAAGGGAATGTTGCTTTGATAACTGTATCTGTTTTTTGCTTGGGAAGCATGTAAGCACTTCACCCTCAATACCATCCTACCTTTGCGCTAAAGGCAATAGCTACTGATAACCTCATTCCATACCCCAATCACAAAAGTATGCCTTGTTCTTGATTGGCATCTTAGGAAAAAAATCTTATATTGTTGCTGCAGTATCACAGGTCCAGCATCCTGAGAATAGATTAGAAAATCTTGCTGTGAACAGTAAGACTGACTAATGTGCATGGTTAAACTGTATAACCAAGGGACTTCTGAAGCTGGTGATGGATGACAGTGTTTGGAAGTTACTCATATTTCTTTGCCTTTCCACATTTAAGTTGTGAACTGAAGACTGACATGTTCTGAACATATTCTTTATGACACTGGTAAAAAAACCCAACAAATCAGATTTAAGACAAAACAGAGCAATAGTGACGAGCTATTATTCTAATTGCATATTTCTGTGTATGTTACTTTTTTTGCTCCATTTTGTAGAGTGTATTTTCTTATTTTCATAGGTGTCAATCTTCATCTAGGAACTCCTATATTTGCTGGCAGGCAACCTTAATTCTGTTTTAATGACTTTTTCTCTTAGTGAATCAATACTTAATTTTAAAAGGTCTTTCTTAGTTCCTAATAATCTCCTTTATTTTTCCCACTCAAAGGCACATTTAAAAAGGGATTCAATATCTCTGCTATTTCAGATGCTTTATTACCTTCCATACAGAACTACATGAAATACAGAATATATTATAGCTAGAATCATGGCTGTTGATTTTTCGTTTTAGACTGTATTTTCCACTTCTTCTTATATTTCTATTCTCTTATATTCCCCTTGCATTAAGCAACTCTAGCTATTTGCTGTTCTTGGTTCCCCATGCACTTTTGACTCAAGCAGCATCATTCTTGGTCTTCCCACAAAATCAACCATCAAAATCTATATTGATAGTTACAAAAACAACAGCATGGTCCATATTACTGTTGGTCTTCAGTGTAATCATATCAGAATGAAACACACTTTGATATACTTGTGAATGCATATTTTTGGTCTGGCTTCTCAATACTGTATTCCCTCTGTTTTGCTTTCTGCGGTATTTCCAAGGTTCCTGTCCCTACATCTACTATACTCTTAAGTCTATATTATCTACTATACAATCTACCATTTAAACCTGCATTGTTTATTTTTTCTCCTTTTTTTTTCACATAGCATAGTTCTTTCACAAAGCTTCAGCACTGTACTCAAAATGAAAAGCTGAGTATAACTATGTCATAATAAATTGGGACTTAAGAAGTGACTAGTCCAATGCAAATACACTAAGAACTAATACACTGTGAACTGCAGGGTTTCTTTTCATTTACACCAGTTTTCACTCTTTCCTTTTTCCCTCCCTGCAAAATGTTTTATATGCAAGAAAGAGCAGATGTGAAGAAAAAATAATTATAAGAAGCTTTATACATTATAAAAAAAAAAAACTCAAAACACACACAAAAAAAACCAACAAAGCACCTAAAAAATTTCCAGAAGAGTGTTTTAATTCTGTCAACTGCTGCAAAAGTAAACATCCTGTTGCATTGAGAAAACTAAGAAATGCAATCAGAAATACAAGGCTGCAACTGAGTGAAAACCAGTGCAACAGTATAGTTATTCTATTTCCTAAAGCACATGACTATTCCAGAACACTAAGCTGAGGCTACACTAGAAATTTGTAATTATCTTCCTCATTGAAAGCACTTTCCATTTGGAAACAGAATGTTAAAGTCTGTGAGAGGGTGTGAGGCCACCTAAAAATAGTACTGTCAATCACAAAAAGAGATATTCCTGGTTTTCAGCAGCAGTAGGTTCCAAAAGTACAAACTGTTATGTTAACAGTTGGTTACCACTTGTACTATCACATTCAGCAATCCTGAGAAAGATGACTTGCTGCCTTTCAGATTTTGAGGCTAGTAAACTGAGCAAAATGAATGTCACATTCTTTTGACAGTTTGAAGAACTATGGAAATTGGAAACCACACCTGAAGAAATTCCACACTATACCATGTTTCCTACATAGCTCAAAAATTCAGCAGGATTGTGTTGAGAGATCAGAGCACCATACTATACCTGAGTATGCCTTTGGCAAATGGTTGATTCTTGTGTGTTGTAAACAATATGTTACAGACTGCATGACTAAGTACATAAGTACATAGGGAGAGAATTTTAACCCATGTTAATTTATTTTAAATTTATGTTTTAATCTACACAAATGAATTTTCAGGTAAGTATCAGCCTCTTTCTACCTCCATCAGAAAAAACAAAACCTACTTATAGAATCATAGAATCCTAGAATAGTTAGGGTTGGAAAGGACCTTAAGATCATCTAGTTCCAACCCCCCTGCTATGGGCAGGGACACCTCCCACTAAAACTTCATCCATAAATTCTTTTTTTTTTTCTTCTTTATATAAGACTGATTAAAAAATCTGTTGTCTTGGAAATAGTTCTAAAAGATTGCTGCTAATGAATACAATGAATGTTCCTTATACTACCTATTGAATTTTTGATATTCATACCAATTTCAACTCATCCATCCCTTTGCATCTCAACAGAGATAGTGCAACAGAAGTACAAGTAGGTATAGAAAGCTGTCTGGTGAAATAAAGATGATACCTGTAACTTAGGACCTGACTGCTTTACCAAAATAATAACAAATGTGAAAGATTACTGAGTATGACTAAAATATTTTTCATTTACATATATAAGAATTAGTTATTTTAGAAGAGTGAAATTAAGCCTCAACCTCTTGCATACTCAGACATAAGTAGCCTCTTTGTATACATCCAAAGTAAAAAATTGAGTATTGGTAAGAAACTTAAATATTATTTAAAAGGAAATTGGTGACCAATGAAGTGAACTAGATAATGATGGATCGAGGGCTATAAACACTTACTAACAAATACAGCCACTTCTTATATCATAAGCAGTCTCTACCCCTTTAAATTGAAAAAAAGTGGATTTTAAAAGAGCAGATGGAAATATACTCAGATTACAGAAAATGTGCAGCTGTATCTTAAGCTTAGTATGTAATTCAGCTCTTCTATCACCATGGCACTTACGTATACCCAGGGTTGCTGGATTTAGGAAATCTATCTTTCTCCATAAAGTATTTTCATACTTCAAGTATTAATAATACTCTGCTTGCCTTGATTTTTTAAAATGGAGTTTCTGGGGATTTGCAGAAGAATCTTTCTGCTTTGGCTTTGTTTGTTTTTTTTTTCTTTGAACTTCAATTTTGAAGGGAGACACCCCTCCACACACGCACACACATTTTTCACATATTTTTGCATTCATTCAGCATTTGATTGAAGAGTTAATTCAGCTCCACTGAACAATGATAGATGTAATGAACAGAAAGGTCTTCCAATGTGAGAGATATTCTTCTCAATTCTTTCTGACAGGCAAGGGATGGTAAATAGACAATACAGAGTCAAGCTAGGCAGCAAACTTGTAAAAAGAATGACTCTGGTAATGTACAAGGACAGCATGCACATCAATGAATACTTACATAAATGTCTGCACCATAAAATCCATCCTGGTATACAACACTGCAAGGATGCACACACAGAGAAAAACATCCATATTAGTGCATTTCCACATGCAAAAGCCACCAACCCCTGCACAGCTGAGGTTAGTCTTGTCACAAGAACAGAGGGAGGGGGGAAGGAAGGCACTCTTCACATTGGTTAAGGAGGTTGGTGGTAATTATCAGAAGTGAAACTGTACCAAATACAACATCTTATAAGGTATGCCAAATGCTTTGTCATAGAGAAGCAAAGCATGGCAGGATTGGCAAATACCTTTGATAAGGTTTTAGTATTTTTATTTCTTTTTTTATAGGAAACCACACATTGGCAGCTCTTTTATAAAAATTTTCAGTGGGCCAACCCTACAATCAGTTTTAATAGATTAACAAAATGCTGTCTCCTGAACTACTACTTTCTTGTCCTGCAATGAAGTCAACCCTCTGAAACAAAGCAGTAATTGTCACTAGTTACATGAAAAAAAAAACTCCACAGTGTAAGTTTATATGGTGAGAGGAATGTGTGAAATAATTATACTGATGGTGTTTTACCCATTGGGTCAACATACACAGAGATGAGAGTATTCATAGGTACTGCATTGTTGGATTGATACATAGTTCCAATAGCGACAACAGGCCTTTTAAGTATCTCATGGTGCTATTCTTACTAAAAAAATTATTAACCATCCTCATTGTATCCTCACTTTTGGTGAACAAGCCAATGGTTCTGAGCTCCCCTGCAGTTTCGGCTGGCTCCATTACTATCCTTTATTTGAAAAAACGCAGTATTTTACACTGCTGTTAACAGCTTACCCAGAGACCGCTGCTTTTCAGCTAAGATAAATCGTCAGTGAAAACAGTTTAAATGACACAGTATGAGAAACATAGTTGAAATGATTACACTAAATAAAACTGGAGCTACACACCAGTGGCCTACCAATTACACACATTACGCAAATACTGCAATTTTACATTCGTTTGACAGTTCTGCAACTTAAAACGGGTATTTCCAGTATCGGAATCAACCCAAGCTGTTTTGAGAGCTAAATATGAGAGCACACAGTGAGTTTTTTGCAACAATACTTTCAATTTAGGAATACTATTATCTGGAATAATAGTTACTATCATGTTGCTAGCCTAAGCTGTTTTGCAATTCCAACAAGAATTTTCATGTCAGAAATATAGCTGATCTATTGAGGTCAATGACCAAAACCCATAGGGCTGAGCTGGTATGTGTCTAAGTAAGAATCACTTGGGAAAATCATAAATATGTATACATGCACACAAATGTCATTGAAAAAACCACACTGATGATAAAATTTTGCTATGGAATAGTAATGTGTGAAAACTCAGCTCCACTTAAGAATGCCATTTGCTTCAGTAAGGTCAGACCTTTCCTCACATATTTTTCTATTATGTCTGCAGAGCAATATATGTCAAAGCTGGAATACATCAGTAGCATTCAGAGAGCTACACTGTAGTGTACCTTCATTTTGGTTTCAATATTCTGATTATTTTTAAATATTACTTGTTTTTCTTATACGCGTTTAAGAAATAAAACATGCCACATGACTGTAAGGCAGAAGTACACAATCCTGAACAACATGGAAGGTGTTTTATGAGATGACATGCATATGATACAAAGTTTACTGAGGACAGGGGCCCCACAACTCTCAGTTCCTCATATCCCTGTGCCATTTGTCCTGGGAGGAGGTAGGGTTAGGAATGAAAGAGTGGAAGTGTGCCTGGGAAGAAGAGGTGGGGAGGAGGTCAGGGTGTTATGCTCTGTCTTTGTTTCTAACCATCCATCTGCATTTTAATAGGCAATAAATTAAATCAATTTCAAGCCACATTTGTTTTACCTGTGATGGTAATTGGCAAGCAATCTCCCTGTCTTTATTTCAACCCAAGAGCTTGTCCATCTTTCTTTCTCCATACTCTTGAGAAGGGTGAATGAGAATGGAGCTGGGTGAGAGTCTGGCAGCTAGCCAAGATTAACTCCCAACAGTACATTAAAATATAGTACTTTCAATTATTATTAAACATTGCTATTCAGAAAATCATGCTTTTGAGAGGATATGTGTCAGAAAGGGGACCTTTTTTCTTCCTCCTCCTGGTGATCTTTGGATATACAGTGAGTATGTCACAAGACAAACAGGGGCTGATACATTTTGAAATCCCAAGTGCAGTTGGCTCCAGTCTTGGATAGGTCGCTTAATTCGCCTAGACCTTCCTTTTCCATATAACACTCAGTCATGTACAGAAAGTTAGTTATTTTGAACTTTAAATATGCAGCTGCTTGTTGAAGTACTCAGCATTAAAACGAGACATGAATGCATGACTTCATAATTAAAAATAGTTAGTATTAAGATGAAGTGACAGATTCAGGTAAATAAGCATAACGCTTCCAAGCAGGAGAGGCAATACGAAAAGATACCAGATGATTTTATCTTATTTCCACCATATGGTCTTGTAGTGTGATGGCGATGTTAAATATAAAATATATTTCTTTTCAGGTACGAAGAAAAGTAATTCTTCACATCTTCATAGGTTTTTCAGAGAATGTTTTCTTTATTCACTGTCCTTGTCATTCACTGACTCCTGTGACTGAATCTTACCAGTGGAGTCAAATGTATTTTCTAACAGCACTTTTTATCAGAAGGACAAATTGTAAAACACCAAGAACTCTTTTGCTGTTGTTTTTCTTTCCTTCAGTATATAATTTTCCAAAGGGTAATTTGCTTGGCTTATCATCCCCTTTTCTCCCTCTGAAGCCGTAGGCAGAAAACAGATGAGAAGTCTCAAGCATGGGAAGAGACTGAATGCATCACACAGGGACCCATTTCAGCACAGCTCCTTTTACAGTCTATATTTTAAAAATTGTCTTGGCAGACAGATAAATCTGGAGTTCCTCATAAACCAACACAAGGTCTGGAAACATCCATGTTACTGAAATCTGAATAACTTCACCCAGAAATGGATGATATGTTAATGTACTACCTGGAGGCATTAAAATAAGAACAACAAATTTGGGGGATTTATTTGGTTGTATTTTATGATTTTATTGTGCTAAGGAAAACCCAGAGAAGAGAAAGATCTTAATTTAATAAGAAAACATGCATCTAAATAACATTTTATGTGGCAATCATTTCCTGAAATTATTTTTCCATAAATATGAAACTGTTTTCTCACCAACTATTATGCATTTGCTTTGCATGGGTTTAGCTGCTTCATTTTGGTCTCTGTGTCCTATGATGATTTTTTGTAACTATATTAAGACAAACTCTTTCCTAGTTTAGAATCTATCTTTATAATATCCTGGGAGGACTACATCTGTCTTCATGATCATTTTTGCATCCTCATCTTTCAAAAGGATTGGGTTGAATAATCTATCAATAACATAAGAAGACATTTCTTGACTAGGTAAACTTTAGTTCAGTAACTTCATAGCAGCTGAGTATATATGGCCCTCAGCCATACACACAATCTGCATAAGTTAACATAAATAACCTAAGGAAGATTGAGCGCATGGAGTAATTGATTCAGTGTAACAAATGGGCATTACAATCATGATTTCATTCACTGCAATAGGAATCATGGTTATAATTTGCTATTTCCCCTCCATTACTAACAAGAAAAAGCACCTGAGGAACAAAGGTTCTCTGCTTTCCGATTGCTGGTAGGGTTGCCTTCACTGTCCTCTACATATTTTCCAGTTTCTGGTCTTGGAAATCACCTTTTATTATGAAACCTTTCATATATGATTTTATGATGCCTTCATGAAACAAATAATGGAAGATATGCTGCTACAGCCTTATTTAAAATAAACCAAAGGAAAGACTGAGAATTAAAGTAGCACCCTTCAACACTCTAATAACAAAACTAACTGTTTCAACTTTTTAGAACTCCTAATTCCAGGTTCTTGTCTTTCCAGTTTCAGCACTTTCTGCCACAAACAAGTTACATTATCTACTTTGGAAAATTAATTGAGGGCACTGCTGGAGAGAACAAAGCTGGAAGACACAAATCACTATGCACTGGCAAAACACATAATTTTCCTAAAAATCATGCATATATACAAAGCACAGTCCAAAGTAAGAGGAAGTTTCTGTGAGTCCAAAGAAATGTATTGGAAAAAACACATAACCACTGTAGCAGATGTAGTAGCTTCCATTAATTATCCTTTTTTCCTAAATTTAGAATAAGATATTGGAAAATAAAGCTTTTTCATTTTAAATCAGTTAGAATGTAGAACTTCAAAACATTTGTTTTAATAAAAGGGAAGAGTTTCTGAATAGTCTCTGTTAATTCTCCCCTAGCCTCCCCAAGCTTTTTTTTCTTAATTCTTCTTTTCCAAGAGAAAAAAGCATATTGCTATCTCCTGCTTTCCCAGTAAAGACACCAGCAGTGGAGATGCGGACTGATAGCTAATTCTCCATTAGCTTCATCAGTACTGGAAGGAGCAGAGGGGAAATGGAAAGACAAAGCCATCACACACTGGACTTGTGAATTACTTGAGGCAAATGATGCTGGAACTTTAGTTTTACTAATACTGCCTACTAGTACTATTTGCAATACTACCAGATATACAGTGACAATGGCTTTTCCTGACGGCAATATAAAGATGGAGCATCATATTCATGATGTTTTACTATTTGGCAAATGATTTCCAAGAATGATGAGGTACTAGTTGCTACAGAGTTCAAAAGCAATTAGATGTATCAAAATCAAATCACCTGCTTCCAATAGTTTGCCAAAGAGAGATAAAAATTCCTACTGCTTCTTCGTCCTTTCTTTTGGCAATATAAGTACTGCTAACTGCATCCAAAATCTGTCATAAGACTACCTCTACTAGTAGCTTCTGCTTTATTAGGGCATTTTTTATACCATTAGTAGATACTTTGTCAATAAAATAGATAATCCTACAAAGACACAGAGAAAATCAAGATGATTTTGTTTTTTTACACTGATAATTTGTTTTGTTTTTTGTTTTTTTTTTAAGAATTTAAAAATAATTATTTTGTACAAAACACTATCTAGTACCCAGAAAAAAGACTGCAAGAAAGCTCAAAGAACCACTAAGCTCAAATCCTCCCTCATGGAGGCTGTCCCAAGAAAGAAGGTATGAAGGAGTTTAGTCAGCTTAAAATAGTAATTGCTTTGCTCCTCAACCAAGCGCTCAGTCTTCTTGTGAACTCCATGAAGAGCCCCCTGAGACAGGCAGGCAGTAGCTCACAGCTCCACAGCTACATCCTCCTATAGTGACAGGCTCTGATCTCCATGCAGCTCTCACACCATCAACACCACCATCTTACTTCCCTTCCTCCTGCAGCATAGTGTTGAAGCTAAGCTCTTCATGCAATGGAGATCTTTAAACTCTTTAAATTTCAGCATTCAGATTTCTCAAACAAATGCAACTTTACTCCCTCATTTCAGTTTCAGTAGTTTTTTATGGTACATAAATGAATTATACATACAAAGTTATAAGCAAGCTGCACATTGTAGTATTTCAAGGCATTAGAAATGATGCCACAGATCCTAAAAATTAAGTATTTTCCATGAGCTAATAAACAAGATGCTATCTCAAGGAATTAATGAAATGTCTTGCTCACAAGCAAAGGAAACATTAATTATTTATGTAGTGCTATATACCTCATGAACATTGATTTCATTTTTAAATGACACATTTTATAGCATGTGTGCTGTTCTTTGATTTATAAGATTTTTAAGGCATATGCACTGTTCTTTGATTTATAAGAAAACAATGCCTTCAAATATGGCTATAATCAACAATTTTTCTCAGACCTTGCAAAGTGTGTTATATTTGCTGTTTCCCAGTAACTGTGAGGCACAGCCAAAGACAGCTTCCCATATGAACCGTACTACCTTGTTTTGACTTAATGCCCACAAGATCTTCTGATTTACTTACAGGCCAGGACTCATTGCCATTTCTTAACTCTGTTGACAGTTTCTAAATAAAGATTACAGTCAGTGCCAGACACCAGTGAACAAGAACAAGAACAGATTCAAGGGAGACTTTATAGAAAGAAGGCTTTTGTTCTGGAGAGCGAAATACTGAGACAGTGCTGCTGAAATAAACACCAGTAAGCAGCATGTCGGATTAGTTGAAGAAATACATGTTCCCGGCTTTACAGTTGATTTCCAAATTCAAAGCAAAACTATTCAGTTTCAGTTCCAAAACCTTGTAATGAAAGCAAGTAAGCATGAAGAAGATTATTTCAGATGAACTATTATATTTTACTTCACTAGTAAGCTTTTGAAAGTTCATGAAATAAAAGAAAATTAAAAAGGTAATTTAAATCTTCAGCTTTGTTTTTTACAGTTATATGTATTTTCTTTCTTTAAAGGAAAAGCAATATTTTTTCTAACTAAACATTGCTGGAATTTGATGTAAATTTATGATTAAAATTATTTCTATCATTATACAAAATAAATGTCCTTTTTTATTATTTTTGAAAGTATTTCAGTATGAAATTGTCTGTCTCTAAAGCTGGTCTTCTTAGAGTGAAAAATGAGAAATTGCTACTAAATGAATTGCAAAATAGCACTCAAAGCTTTTTCCATTTTTCTTATCAACAAATGATATTCCAAGTTGTTTGCTTCCTTCTGCAAGTTGATTCATTCTCTGTGAGCTCTTTATTATCTCTGTAATTTTCTGACTCCTACTCCCAATGTGACAGAAAACCACCTTCTTATGATTTATTTTCATTGATTAAGGATTTTTTTCTGATGAAAATTCCTTTCTGCTTCTTTGATAGGTCAGAGTACATAATGGGTGGGCACAGAAAAAAAGCATTTCAAAGCAAATCCAAACTGTACTATTGTATCAGTGAAGTTACTAGCACAAGATCTAATACTATAAACCAAAGAAACTATTTCAGAATTAAGCTTTATTAATCCAACTGTGAATCAGTACAACAGAGGTATGCATTATTTCTGCACTGATCCATGAATTACAGAAGTTTTAGAATTGTTTTGTGCATCAGAAAGAAGTGCCTTTTTATAAATCATGGGTGGACGAAGAAAATTAAACCTGAGTAATATTTGAACTGAGACCTACCTAAGTTAAGACAAAGCTTACTAATTGAAAATTATTTCAGAATCAAATTGTGTTAGAAAACATATTAACTGGCAAGGTGAATCCTAGATTGGCAGGATCCGTCTCAGACAGTCATAAGAACAATGAGAAGATGTGTCTTCTTAACAATGCAATGCATGGCTCCCTCTGAAGTCAGCTTTAAGGACAGGTCACAAAGGTAATATGTGAGATCTGTCCACCCTAACTGTCAAACCAACCTGCAGAAGAACATAACAGTGCTGAGCTGACTTCTTGGAACCCAGTTCTGAAGCACTGTTCAACCTGACTGCAGCACAAAACTTAACAACAGGAGTTCACAACACTTAAATATTGAATACAATATCTAAGGATGCTGAAAGTAAGCAGTGCAATTATATGAGAATATAGATGTATTACACTTGCAAATTTAATTCTTCTTGCTGAGTCACTGTAACAACTAAACTATAAACATTTATATAGCACACACATATACACACACAGAGCACCCACACGTGGCCCCTTAAATTAAGTAAACTTAAGTTACTTACTGCTCTGAAAACATTTACTCATTTTGGAAATACTAACAAAGACAGTATTGTTCAATAATTACCACACGTAGCTGGTATATATTTTCTTGCATGACTTTATGACTTTGTATTAAACTAAGGTATTATGCTGGTGACATACCAAAACCAGTAGTAACCCCCGTTGTTATCTCATTACATATTGCACTCTATGTTCAAATTTAAGAATTTATTTTTAAACTAAGTGGAGATGGAAAGAGTCCACTTTTTTTTATGCAGTATCCATTTTGTAACTGACACATTCAGATTGGAATTGGCTCTTGTAGGGTATTCTAAACTTGTTCCCATCATTGTCATGTACAATTACATGGATTAACTCTAAATGAGTCTCTGGGAAACAGTAGGATAACTTTGGTGGGACACCATTCTTATCCAAAGGATAAGACTCAGGCAATCTCCAAAAATCATGGTGATAACCCAGTAGTGGCAATAGCTTTGCTTAGTAAATTAGTATTATTTTGCTTATTGAACT
Organism: Myiopsitta monachus; assembly: GCA_017639245.1. Taxonomy (NCBI): domain Eukaryota; kingdom Metazoa; phylum Chordata; class Aves; order Psittaciformes; family Psittacidae; genus Myiopsitta; species Myiopsitta monachus. Next base: position 1,379,894 of record CM029926.1, on the reverse strand, counting down.
ACACAAAACACTAAAATTAAAAAAAAAATCACTTTTACAAAGCAACTTGACTCTCTAGCATCATTTTATACTCATTTTTAGATCATCTCACTTCTCTGAGGTGATAACAGCCCAGTGTGAATGGTCAAAGTTCCTGTCTTCAATATCCCTGAAAATTTAGCCCAATGCCTGCCTGCCTAGAGTAGCACGCTTCTCTAGAAAAAGACATGCCTTTTGGCTTAATAGAACAAAGGCTTCATGAGAAACAGTGGGAACTAGAGAAAGGCACCCTTCTGCTACTGCAAAAGAGTAGGAGGACAGGGTGTTGTGCTGCAGGCTCCCTCACAAGGGAGTATCCCCAGCAAGAGGTGATGAGCTGCTTAACAGGATTTTAGTGAGGATGAAGAGAGAGATCACCTTCACTCAAGGACCTAGAAAACCCTTCCTGACCCTTCCTCAGAAAGATGTGGTTGCTTTAAAGAGAGGTAGCAGCATACCTACTTCAAATTTTTTATGACAAAATAAGTTTTTTGCTAAGTTTCCTGACATTTGTAAATTTCCTAATTTCTTCATAGCTGAAAATCTTTTGACAGCATTAGGACTTTTAAATATCATATACAGCATGCAAGATCTTTCTGCGTCAGAATTTAGAGCTACAGGAGATATTGTTTCCATCTTCTTTCCCTCAAAAATACACTTCAAAAAAATCTATAATAAGAATATTATTGAGTTTCTTGAAACAGAATATAATTGATTTTCTAAAAATTATTACTTCAAACTTCTCTCTTTTGTTCCTTATTTTTCTACTTGGTTTTGGCAAATGTAGGTTGCTGCAGTGAAATCTTAAGGTCTCATTTAAGCAAATGTATTAATAAACACATGACCCTGACAGAAGCACGCCCCATCTCTATCGTGGAAATGATATCAATCAGAGAAACTAAACAAACTGCAATAAAAAAGGAAAAATAAAGATAGAAAAAAAACCACAACAAAAACCCCCGCCACTAAGCCTTCAGGTCCAGAGACAACTTTCAGTGGATGATTTGAAGAAAAAGAAGTTAACTTGATCCAACCTCCTTAATAACCAGATGCTTGCAATCATCAAAAATATATCTTTAGTTGAAACAATTTCTCTGTTCCAAAGCATTCAGTTTCTAAGAGCATTTACATAACAATATGTGACATTTGAAATGCTTAGAGGCCACCAACCATGGCAGTACAAATTACAGTCATTTTTCAATACTCCATGCAAGGTGCACCACTTCCAGCTCTGAGATTGGTTGCATTCTGTGCTGGTTTCTGCAGTGAGACACCATCAGCATGCACCACAATCACAAATAGCTTGTAGCCTTTGGAGTCTCATGCTAATAGGTGCACTAGGCTGATCTCCTTACCCGCCGTAGGCTGGAATTGGAGGGGGGGGTGCTGCTGCACGAAACGTGTTGTACACTGTGCGACCTCGGCCTCTTAGATGTGCACCTCTGTAAGCAGCAGCTGCAGTGGCAGCAGGGTAGGGAAATCCTGGCACTGGGAAGAAAAGAAGAGGAATGAATGTAAAATAGTCAGATCAGTCTAGTGGTTTAAAACAAGGGTAACGTAGCAGCATGTTTGCGCTTGTATCAAAGCTTGCCTGTAACTGGATGAGAGAGACACCAAATAAGTAAATCATCAATCTTTTAGCCAGAGGTTTTGTCTTTTTACACAAAATCTGTGTGCAAAAATAGGAGACAGCAAACTGGCAATTTAGATGGCAGTATCATAGGTGTCTCTGATTCTCTTAGAAGACACTATTAACAATAATGTTGATTGGTTTAGACAACACTGCTACCAGGAGACTCTTGAGGCCCAAGTCACACTCCTCAGGCTCAAATCTGTAGTCTCAGAGACAATTCCATCACATAAATGGATCTATCTTCAAAAGTCAGCCCTGCTTTGAGTGGAGACAGATAACCTCCAGTGATGTAAATTATCTGATGACTTTACCAATCAAACAGAGCTTTGTTTTCATTCAAGAGTTCATTATTAGCTGTGTCTTAATTGTGAACCAAGTGAAAGACAACAAAGCAAAAGTTTTCTCAAATTTTAGGGGGGTACATTCTTCATAACCATACCCATTATTCCTTCAAAAGCAAGAGTTGCAGAGTTTAGAAATATCTATCTTGAGATAATATTCAGACTCAATAGGAAATTTAAATATAAAGAAAATAACTCAGACATTTTTGTGTTGTCATTGCAACCAATTACCATTCCATGTGAGACTTAAAATATTTTAATCGTAAATTGAAAAGTAATACAGTATTACTTAAGAGCGGGTGTTTTGTTTTTTTTTTTCCTCTAAATGTCTGTAAAACTTCTCTCTCCATAAACTTAATTGAAAAGTTAAAACGAAATAACCTTATTTTTTTCTTTACTTTCTCTGCCAGTTTTTTAACCAATGCTTCATTACTTCATTTTTCCTTTGTACTTATATTGATGGCCAATGCTAGAACAGGTATTTTTTTTTTACAGAATTCATCAGTGAGACAGTGAAAATCAAATCCAGTTCTGTTGGCACTCAGTTTACTTCAGTTGTGCTTCACTGTATTGAAGGTGTTTCTTTTATTATGCAAATAAAGGATATATAAAAAAAAAAGTATTGCTTAGCAAAGCCCTAATAAGAATCAAGCAAGTAGAAGTAATAATGTATAAACCAGTCAGATTAAGCCTCAAATACGAATTGATTTCAATCCTCATTTGTCTTTCATCTAGTTTAGCATTAAATTTTTAAAGAATCCTTAAATTTGAAAATGAAAAATTCACAACCTGTAGTCATATGAAGGAAAATACTGTATTAATGATAACTTCTCCATTACTACCTTATTACTGTGGCTTTAGGGTCTTACCAGGTCCTTCTCACTGACAAAAAGGTTAGACAGCAATTCTGTAAAGATTTACACATCTGTGATACAACATAAACTAACCTTACAGTGATACAAATAAATTAGAAGTCTTTTTAAAAGTGCAAATACCAGATTTTTATTCCTCTTTCTGTAAAAAGAATGTGTGTCAAAATCGGGATGATTAACTTGCAGAACTCAACATACTATTGATAACTTTGCAAGCAACTGCATTTAAGAAGCCTTAAAGAAAGTCACGGAAAGATTTATATTTTTTTAACATATATATCATGTATTTGAAATCTGAATGCTGTAAGTACTTCTGCATATGCAATAAAATTGAATAGTGAACAGTATATACAGTAGTGCTAAAATCATGACCTACTGCGCAAGCCATTGTCCTTCTCCTTTCAAGCAGTCCTGCAAACAAGTCAGTACAATGTGCATACAAAAAAGTGACGGATAATTTTCAGCTGACTGAAGATACTAACAAACACTTTAGGAAAAAGATCTACAGGTGACACTGTGGTTCTTCTGCCAGAGTGCACTGTCCTCCCATACCAACGGATAAATAAATGGTGCAATGCTCTAATAAAATTTTGTTGATGTAATTTAGCAATACATGTGAAAAATATGAGGGCTAGACATCACAGTGTCACTATTCACTTCTGTCCCTTTGAGAATGTATTTGTGAATGCCACAGCTGGAGACTTCCTGTCTTTGCTTAGATGATGCAGGCAACATGCACTTTAAATGCTTGCTAATCATTGCCATAATCACATCCATTACTTCTGAAAGAGAAACAAGGAAATGGACTAGAACTTTTCAGCACAGAAAGGAAGTGACTGTGGGAGCTATGACAAACCTCCACAATGTGAATAATGGAGTAAATATGGGAATTAAGCCACCATGGAACATTCTGCCACTGGATGTTATGGATGTTAAAAGTTTAAAACTTTGTATGATTGAAAAGGATGAACAGTTTCTTTGCAGAAAAACAGTATAAAGACATCACCTCTGGTTTACAAAGGCACTCCAAATTGTAAAAAGCTAACAGAATTTTCAAAGAACTATACACCCACACACTAGCTCCAGTCTTACAACCTTTCTTTAGGCATCAAGGCTTTGCTCTTTTCCAAATACCGGGTATTGGACTAGATGGAGAACTAATCTAATCCAGTATGATTATTTTGATTATAAGAGTAATATTTAGCTGCCATCTGCCTGCAGTAGAAAAAAGGACTCCTTTCCACCTAGATAATGATAATTTCCAGAAGTACATTTCTGATAATTTGAAAGTTAATCTGCGCCTTTTAAAAAAAAATTTCTCCTAACAAATCAGTGCTGAGAAGAATTTGCTTGAGCAAATGGGGAGGAAAGGATTTGAGAAAAACCAGTATCTGAAACAGTGGATACCTTAAATGCTAATCCTGAAGGTTGATGTTCTACAGCAAGCTTTAAAAAATTGAGAATTAGGGACATTCTTAAACTGCCAAGATTGACAGAAATTTCTCCAACCTATAAGCCACTGATGAAAGAATTAGTGAAGTCTGACAACCTTTGAGCAGTTTGGACAACTTCACTACTATGTGTTTCTGTAGTTCTCTGCATATTAATAGAAAACACACTTTCACAAGAAAAGTAGAAGCTGCGATAAAAACCAAAACAATTCAAAAAAGTCTAACCTGAAGCAATGTGAAGTATCTAACAATGTGGTGGTCTTGCAATACATGATCCTGCTCAAAAATCTGTTTCAGCAATTAATCCATGGTAATTAACACCTATATCTGGCAGCATTTAAAGCAACTGTCTGCTTTCAGTGAAATACTCAGGGTCCCAGAAAATCCTTCTGCTGTAAAAGTACTGCTTGAAATTAACACATCAATTCCTTCATACAGCCACATGTGAAGAGTGGACCTATCTTTTTATTTTCAGAAGAAGTGAGTAAACATAGGCATAATGAAAACCAACTGGAAATGTGCAGAAGTTGTATGCTAGTCACTGACGATATGCCTCTCTGAAAGCATGAACTCCTGATGTGGATTGAGCATTTTTTTTCCTTTGAATTGTACTATTCATTCCAACTTTCACACAGACATATCAAAATACATATTTTGTAATAATTGAGCATTTATCCTAAATCCTCTTAATTCTTCATAGTGGACACATCTTGGAAAGAATTACAAGAAGGACCACTGACCTTAAATCTTTGACAGTGAATGGCTCTCTACAAAGAAATGTCACTGGAAAAAGCAGAGTGGCTCCACTAGTGAATGAGAAGAAGAATAGAAAATGTTGTTTTAAAAAATAGTGTTACATTTTTATGAGAAAGAAGTCTTCCTCTTATAAAAGAGGAGAAAAAGATGGAAGACAGAGATTGCAGGAAGAGTCACTTAGCTCCTAAGTGTTTACCAAATCCAGAACCCATAATCGAAGCTCAGCATTCATGGGAGATGCAAAACAAGACAGTAATTTCTACCATTACCAAAGGATCTGCGACACAAAGGATGTGTTGGAATTAAAAGCTTTAAGTAATATAATTGTTTTGCTATGCTTAGCTTGCATTGTCGCTTTCATAAAATCATGAAGCATAAATTGTCTATATTAAAGCAAAACACTAAAAAAGCTTGTAGAAGCAATCAGTAGAAGGTAGAGCAATGATCTAGAGTTGTGTTAGGAAGAATATAAAACATGATGGAAACAAAGCCTGAGAAATACGCAACTAAGAGTGACACTGCAAGGTCTTATGATCAACTGAGGCCTACTGGTAGACTGCATATTTAGCAATTATATCCATTCAAGAAGCCTGATTTGGGTCAGCCTGAAAATCAGAGTATGTGAAAAGATGTCTTCTATTTCCAGGTAGTAATATTAAAGATTTACATTAGACGTAAAACTATCGACAAGGTCATGTCACCCTAGATTTGAGTTCAGGCAAACCCCCCCTAACCCTACTTCATCCAGGCTGAGAAATCAGGTGGTCAGGAGTATGTCATAGCCACTGAATATATTTTGCTACCACTTTTTAATATTCTCACCCCAAAATAACCAGCAGAAGTGGCACCCTGAGAACGCAACTGAAGAATGGACTTCATAAAGACAATTTAATGAAAAGAGCTCTCCCGTCAGGAAGCATTAAGTGCTATTAACCAGCCCCAAATGTAACAAATATACTAGCTAGGAGGGATAAAGATTTGAATGACTTGTAGTTCGTAGGTCAAGTTTCCTTAGTGACTCAGTGCAAAACTCCTGAAATTCAGTCACTAAAAGTGCTGCTATAATGGTGTTGAAAATGTATTTATTTGACTCTCAGCAGGGAAGCATCAAAGTCCACTTCTAAACAAAAGTACATTAAATTTATCAAAATAATTTGATAACTGGAATTCTTCTGATCTGTGAGAGAGAAAAGGCAAACTTCTCCAACTACACATTGATGATATGAGGTGATAAGGTTAAAAAAAAGAAAAAAAAAAGACTTTTCTAAAGATTGTATAAAATCAAATATCAAGCGAAGGAAACAATTTACATTCACATCTAACAGCCCCATCAGTTCTATAGTTATTCATCTATTCAAATACGAATGAGACTACAATGATAACAACAAAAAAATCAGTTCCTACACTCAAACTGCAATTTTACTTTTTCAAATTAAAAAAGAAGAGTGAAGACAATATGCTGTGGAAGTGTTTGGCTTTGCTTAACATAATTATCCAAAAGCATACAAATCATCTTGTACTACAGCCTAAATGAATTTTTCAAAGGATCATCATGCTAGTAAGATTCCTTCTTTGTTTGTTCTATTTTTATACTGGAGGACAAAATTAATTTTAAAAATTATTATTACAAAAATATTGTCCCCAAAAGTCCTCTCTTCTGAATACCCTTTGTAGACATGAGAACACTGTCAGGGTATTACCTTCCTCCAACTTCAGTTTAGAGCTCAAACATGAAATCCGGTCAGCAACTTGTAACAATTAAGCACATAAAAAGGCCTTTGGAATTAAGAGGATTCGTGTTAGTGTATCAGTAAAATTAAGGTAATTAGTGATTTTATATAGAAAGCAAATAAGACCATGAGTCAAAAGGACAACCTTAATCTTTGTGTTCACAGATTAAATATAATCAATCTTATTTTCTCCCAAAAGACGTAATATAAGCATTGGTTTTATTAAACGAACATGACAGGAAGGTGCACTTTCTAGGCACCATATCTCAACATATGCCTTGGAAAACAAACAGTGAAGAAACAATGACAAAGCTTGTGTTCCCAAAAGGAGGACTATAACCTGATAAAAAATACTTAAGGGCTATACACTGTGTATTAAAGTTTTAAAGCTCTAGGACAGATAGAAGAGTAGCAGATGCAAAAAACAACAGGGGGCAGATTTTGTAGCAAAGCCATAAAAATATACAGCTATTTTAATGGCCAATTATTCTTTGCATTTGTGCTGTGGTTTGAATTTGTATGAGAGTGCCATATGCCTCAAGAAAGGTATGCCGTCAAAATGGATGCATGAATTCACCTCTTTTCACTCCTAAAATCTTCTTTGCACAAAGTAGCAGGTCATCTGCCATACAGAGTTTTCAGATATTTTATGGTGAAGAATTTTAATGTTACATTATGTTTGAATCAGTTTACAGCTAATTTACTGCAACATGGTTTAACTGTTAGAGAGGCAGGGAGATGCATTTACATTATTCACATAGTTCAGAAGGATTCCTTGTGAGGAAACACTTCAGAAGTGCTGGACAATAAATTCAAACCAAAGAAATATAATGGGTACCATGCAGAGAAAGGCTAATCAGAATAATCTATATGTTTTTATCTGAGATTTCAGGAAGAGAATCAGGAGTTTATCCTGATACATGCGGTATAGCAAGTTTTCACTGTACCATCATAGTAATAATTAGTATTACTTGTTATTAATGAAAAGAATTACAAAAAAAAATGCATTCAAGAGGATGTGTGCATATCTTTTAGTTTAAATACACAGCCCAAAGCACAGTGCAAGTCAAATTTAAGCTCTGTTAGTACAGATTTTTATATAAAAAGGCTTTTAAATGATACATATAGATGGATTCCTAAAATTTCAGGGTAAAAAAAAAATGAGAAATAGCAAACTCAAATAAATTTTTTCATCTGTTACTTCTGTGAGATGATTATTCCTGGGACCTCTTTGTGAATTAACTGAATTCAAAGGAAATTTGCCATCTATGTCAAATACAGTCACAACTGTTCTGTTTTCTTCCTTCACAACCTAATTTTTTGAAACACATACTTAAAATTAGTAGAACAATTATTTCCTTACTACTGTACAGAAATATATGTCAGTATTAAACACTGTTGTTTAAGAATAAATAAATCTGTATTTTGGACAAACCATTACTTATAGGACATTCTCATTTGAAATGCATTAAAAAGGAAAACAAAAAATCTCTAATTAATGCAACAAGTCTAATCACCATTCTCCACATGGAAGAGTAATTTTTCACTCTTCATTTACTCAGTGTAATCTCAAAACTGACATAACAGAAAAGCAATGGCCTATAAATCTGCTCTCATTTGTTTCTTTAATATTCATATTCCATTGAACTACAGCTGCTTGTTGCTGCAGTCTATTACAACATGCAAAACTGTCGATAAAAATATTATGAAAGGCAAGATGTGTTTCTTCATGGCTCTGTGTGCCATTTATTTTGAAAAAAAATAACAATAAATGACTCATGGATTGTCCCTTAGTTTGCGGCAAGCTGGGTGATTAGTGATTAATTACCATGCTGCAAATTGACATGGCACAAGGAAATCGACACAGCTCTGATTAATTAACTTTTTATGTGAGACAGTTACTTACAAAACACTGCACACTGTAATTGAATCCCTTTTTCCCAACACTACTGCATTGAGTTCCCAGTCAAATCCAAATTAGCACCAAATTTTACATAAAATTGGTGAAACCTGTCATAGGCATACCCTGAAAAATCACGTAATTGTAGAAAGAGGACAGACAGCTGCTTTAAGTCACTGTTTTCAACTATTTCATCCTCAGAAATATGAAAAATAAGATTTGTTAGATTTTTCCATACCAAATCACAACATAAGCAAATGCACTCAAAAACCACACATAAAATATTTCAGTAAAAGTAATCTGCTACTTAATGTGCTTATTCTTACCTTAAATTGTAGGAAGACACTTAACTGTTTTAACCATTTATTTGGTTATCTTTAGCTTAAATTTCTTTTCAGATCTAACTGGTTTACTATTTCAACAATGACTTGATACTGAATTCACATTTTCTTCATAATTAAGTGTATATGGAATTATTCTTTCTCTCTGCCCTCCTTTATTTCATCTCCTCTAATATACCAATAAACAAACCATCACTGGTTTCAACATATACTGATGCCATTATATGTCAGGAGCTTAAAACCTTCAGAGAAAAAAAGATGATGCTAAAGCCTGGAAAGTGTGTTGTGTCGTCCTTTTGACATGACACATCCAAAACTTTTTCACTGTGAGGGTGACTGAGCACTGGCAAGGGTAACAAAGCCCCCCACCTTGGAGATATTCAAAATACTCAGGACGTGACCCGGAGCAGCATGCTAGAGGTTGCACTGCTTAAGCTTGGGGGCAGATGAGGTGACCTCCAGAGGTTACTTCCAAGCTCAGCCATTGTGACATTTAGTCAATTGGCGATTCTGTGATTATCAGAAATTCTTGTATATCTCATTCTTCTATTAGTGGACTGTATGTGCAGCCACCTGAATTCCTCAGACATCAAGGGATTTCTCTTAACACGCAGGAAAAAATGGAGGATATGGAGGGATTTAAAGTAGGTCTTTATTTGAAACTAAATGATACGTTAAGCTGAAAAATCACAAAATTAACAACTTTGTATCTCACAGCCAGAGTAAGTTAAGATGCACAATCAACTGTTTGTGTCTACCTACTAAAAATGAGTAACATGACCTCTAGAGTGCAAAGTTAAGGAAATCCTGCGTCTAGGATTCTACACAAATAATCTTACATACAATAACATGAACACGATGCAAAAAAATAGTGTAATTCTTGCTATTTAGAGGCATATTGAGAGGAGTAGATCCAAACAATCCTATTGTCCTAACTCACAGGATAGTCACTAATGCCAGTGGCCAAATGTTGTATCTCTACTAACAGGAAAGCACTAAGTTAAGACATAAGATGCCCAGCTACCCTTGGTCAAACATTGTTTTTATATTTTGAACTGAAGGACAAAGATATTTTCCACAATTTACTATTAAAAATGTCATGCACACCTTTCCAGTGATCTCCTACCACCCAGGTGTAGGATGGTGTGCAGGTTAAAAAAAGTCAGTGGCACACAATTCAGGATAGGTCTGTCTTTGTGATTGAGTGTACTAGATCTACACTGCACCATCACTGACTAGATTAACAGAAGGATGAGTATAAACAGCAAGGCACTTAAAAACAAATTTTCAGGAGTGACACGAAACCCGTATTTATAGACTCTGGACAACTACAATACATCTTACTGCTTGTTTATTAGTCACCATTTAAAATATAGATAGAAGGTAAAAGGATAGTTACCCTGCAAATAGTTACAGAAGGACAATATACAGTGATACAGAACACAAAAATGCTGCAACAAGAATTTCAGGCAGTGCTCCCAAAAAACTCCAAAGAGTTTGATTTAGGGTTTAAAAAAGCTGATACTTAAATCAAGAATAAAACAATAAAAATAAATATGTTACTCAATTTTGCACTTTTGTATTGTCTTTGTAACTATCTGGCTTAGAAGTCAGTGGAGTTACCCTGCATTCCATTTCCTGTGACTGTTCAAAGCAAGGTCCAATACGATAGGCCAAACCAATGTTTTAAAACCTAAAGACATTTCAACAAGTGATGAATCAATAGTTTTCTCTTGAAGTGACACATGATTTTTCAGCCTTTTACACTTCTATACATAGCAGGGGGGGGGGAAATAATGGAAAGCAATCTGTAAACTTCCCTTCATACTTATTATTTATATCTTCTTTATTTTTCATGTAAACCCATGTATTTAAACGAACGGACAAGGAAGGGCACTTTTCACATTACTTATGTCTTACTACCAGGTGATTCTCTTTTACTTCATAAATAAAGGCAATTAGTTAATTCAGGAAGCACATTAAAAGACAGTTTCACTCCTAAATGTTCAGTAAGGAGGTTTTTGTAGCCTTGAAATGATAAATGTGATTGGCCTACTCAAAGATATGGACATTTCACTCTGGACAGAATTTCTGCACTGTTTCATTCATGAACCTCAGTCCTACAATGGTTAATTTGGTTTAATCACAGAACTGTTTTGCAGGGTTACTCTACTTTTTCCCTACGAAGCAATAAAAAGCAAACAAAATTACAAACATGTTAATACAATCTACTAAAATATATTTGAATTGTGATGAAGTGACCTGCCATTCAATTTTATTTTACAAGAAAACAGATCAACTAAAAATTAAGTTTGCAGATATCTTTTTACATTTAATTTGGAAATATTGTAACATAGGCAAATTATTATACCATATGAAGACTCAATTCTTTAAGTAATTCCTGACCAAAATACCAATGCAAAATAGCAAGCTTACTAAAGTCTCTCCTTTACTAATAACAGTAAAAGCACAAGAAACAGACTACGAAATACTACAACAACAAAATCAGAACAAATTAATCATTGATGTCATTAAAATAAAGCATATGTCCATTTGGATTGTATATAGTCAGCCATGTCAGACAACCATATACCAAATGTCAGGAGTACCTACACTTCCAGTCGCTTGGAGTCTTGGGATAATACTATCAAAGACCATAATCATTACAATATAATTTTCAGGTAATTACATGTGTGCAGTAGATTAAATCTGACAAAAATCAACTGAATTGAGGTTTCTAAACTGAATATTTCCACTAATGACTCTGCTCAGAAGCACACTTCAAATCACCTTTCAAAAGATTGTATTTTCCCCATGTAATCTTCTTAGTACCGGAAATATTCCAGAATACAACAGAAATGTCAAAGGTCTTACTTTAAATCATTAATGATGCCACACAAAAACAAAACCTAGAATGTCTTCACTGAAACAAAAATAATGAAAATAGCTTCATACAGCATGTTTTAAGTAGTTTACTAATATTCCTAAGGCAAGTAGAATCATCGAATCATAGAATACTTAGGGTTGGAAAAGACCTTAAGGTCATCTAGTTCCAACCTTGCACTATACCACGTCGCCCAAGGCTCTGTCCATCAAGGCTTTGAACACCTCCAGGGATAAAGCATTCATGACTTCCTTGGGCAACCCATTCCAGTGCCTCACCACCCTCACAGTGAAGAACTTCTTCCTTATACCTAATCTAAACTTCCCCTGTTTAAGTCTGAACCCATCACCCCTTGTCCTGCCACTACAGTCCCTAATGAAGAATTCCTCCCCAGCATCCTTATATGTCTCTTTCAGATACCTACTTCTAAGTGAGGACATTCAACAGACATATCGAATAGACAAGCTTTACTTAATTTTCATTTCTGTAGCACAGTGAGCCCTCAGATGGACTAAGTCCTACTACTGGATGTGATATTTATACTTAATATTTATGATATTCCCTATTTATTACAAGCACACTAACAAAGACCTGACCTATTCCCCACCTATGAATCAGAACAAAACACCCACAGGAAAAAAAAAATCTTTTAAAAAATACTACATGTGTCTGTCATACATAAGTGTTGATAAGATTTCAATAAACACAAATAAAAAGCAAAATTCACATATAATGTAATTAATACTGTAAGCTTCTGCTATAGATTTTCCTTCATTCCTTGTATATAACACAACACTTTGGATCAGTGGGATTATTAGGATAATTTAGGAACATTTCTAATGCCTGCTCTGAAGTAATGGAATGTATTTTAGTGATTTGCTTTAGAAGAACTTAAGCATTAAAAATATTTCTTGTCAAAAATGTTACAGGACCAAAGGTTTCTAGGGAATTTTCTGAAAGAACTGCCTTCCCACCTTTCAAAAACGTCTCATCTTTGCCTTGTTGTTTTCTGGTTGCTCATAAGCTAAAATCCCAGGGCAACATAGTTTATTGTTTTAATATCTGTCTGACGCAAAGCACAAGTATTCTCTGGTGAGTGCTTATCTGTCACATGTACTTCTGTGAAAGGAATATCAAGACAAATAAGATGTGCTAGGGCATACCATGTGATTATGAGTTTGGCACTGACTAAATTTTGTTTAAAAACAGTTGAAATACAAAAAATATCTACACTGATATTTTGAGGATAGAACTTGAAGACCATTGGGCTTTAAATATTTTAATTATAAAGGCTGTATCCTATTTCAGTATGAATAGAGAATGAACACTTAAGTCCATATACAGGACAAAGTGAGAGGAAAAAATATTCATAATTCAAACAGTTAAAACATTAAAATTCTCCTCTAATAATACTTAGAACTGTGAACTAACTTTGTATTAATTAAGCTCAATGTAATGGCATTTTTTATATTGAAATGAATAACCAGTGATCTGGAAATTCATTTGGACCATTAGGTTAATTACAGAAACTGATGGAGGTTTTATCAGCCAATTACAATTAAATAAGATGAACAATGTGGGACAGATTTATAAGCATTTGTACCACCTTAATTATGTTTGGGTACCACCACCTCTTCTTATGAAATTGTAATCAATATATCAATTAATAAACGGGCTATCAACTTCATTTGCCCTTGGGTATGATAAAATAAATATCTGATGTATACATTTTCATATTTTTCTTCTTTTAATTCTATCACTTTATTGCAATATGAAAGATTCCTTAATTTTTAATAAAATATTAAAAATTATGGAAAAAAGTGCATATGTATTTTTGAGCTGATAAGCATACTTACTGAAGATGAAACAATTCTCACATTTAGAAAATGTAAGCCAAAATTGACATAAGTTTAAAATGTACTCATCAAAGCTAAGGCAAATTCTCTTTTATGGCTATGCGAGACATGGGAAATACAGGCATGTTTCTGCGCATCATCTTGAATAAAGACATGCAGCAATTCACTATTTCACCAAATATGTAGGTATTCAGTCCAGTGAACTATCCTGTTAATACATGCTCAGAAAAATCTACTAGAAAAATCTACTAGTAGTTACATACCTGGTAAGTAACTTGGTCCTAAAATAAAGCCTGAAAGTTATAAAGATCAAAGTTCTGATTTAGTAAGTGAAAAACGTTTAGCTGCCTTTGGATTCCCATTAAAGCTTCTGATCTTTCTCCCATTGCCTTCCATGGGACCTGGGTATGCAGAACTGTAAATTTTTGAAAAATGTGATGCGTATCTTTAGGCTGGGTTCCTTGCTACACCAGCTAGTGCTTAATGAGCCTGGAAACACTGATTAGCTATTCCAGTTGTCTACTGGCAGGTGCATCTCCTCTTCCATCCCCTGTCATGAAATGGCTATCAAGGTTATCAAGAAAACGGACCCAGGCTCTTCAGAGACACACACTAGGAAGACAAGAGACAACAAAAGTAATTTGAGAGCAGAGAGGTTTCCACTGTGAGGGCATTCAAGCATTGGAACAGATGATCCAGGCAGGTTGTGCTGTCTTCGTCGTTAAAGGTGCCCTGCTGCAACCTGGTCCTTCCAACCTGAATTATTCTATGATTCTAAGACTTCATGTCTTCCTTCTTTCCCATGTTTTGGCTCTCATTAACTTTTATTTCATTCAGATTTTCAGGCACTTCTATAATATGGAAAAATGGGGAAAATGGCACTAAACATTTTTTAAATTCCTTGCATAAATTCAGATTCACCTTTTTGCCTTTTTTTTAACCATACATACCCAGCCATATTACTGTCCCTGTAGAACAGTGATACAGATACTCAGTGACAGAACTTTTTCCATCTTTTGAATCTTCCTTTTCTCCAGCAGGGTCTTAATATTCTCACAGATCCTATTTGTGAGTGGCTTCAATTAGGAAAAGTTGCACTTTCTTTTTTTTTGATATGTTTCTTATTTACCAGTAGATACAAAGTTCTTCAGGATTTTAAAATTTCCTGTGGAAGAAACTAGTCTAAAGAAGTGGGGGCAAAAAGAGACTGTCAGTTATGTGCAGCCAAACTGTATGATTTATTAAGTTTCAGTGAGATATGAGGAGCCTCCAGGAAGCTTCTAGTAAGTGTTTACTTATTTGCTGGGACTTGGTGTACTCTAATATTTTTTTTCTGGTTATATCTCCTTGAAATACTGGTCTACATTCTTCATTGAGTTAACAATGAAAGTTTTAGCTGAAATCAGTTGAATTAGTTCTGCCCCTGAGATGCCAATATTCTGGGAATCTACAGCAGCCACTATGAGACCATTAGCTTCCTTATTTTGGTTGTCTTGATAAGGCACATAATCTATCCTACAAAGGGATGTGAACGCATTTGTATGCTGAAACTAAGATTTTTACATAACAAATAATCTATTCCAGAATAGATGTGCAAATGAAAAACTGATCCAGGCCCCATCTTCTGTTTCAGCATAAGAGAACGGATGAGGCATGAGAGACTATTGCTACTGATTTGTTCCACTGCTTGCAGAAGAAACAGCTCATTTCTTTCTGTATTATGCAAAGGGGCAGAAGAGATGGAAGGAAGCAGAGCCACATTTCTACCTCCTGCCATATTCAGAGGTATAAGTGATTACTGTACTGGGAAATGTACAATGTGAAACATAAAATATATTCTGGGGAAATAAAATGCCAGGAAGGAAAGAGTACTTCTAGCAAATGCACTCTTCTTTCTGGCTAGACAACAAAAATGGGGTAAAAGTGTTCAGTCACTACTTCTGACCAGCACAATTAAAAGTCAGAAAGTTAAGTGTGAAAAAAAGCTAGCCAAATCAAGAAAAATATATTTTACTATCATATGTCAGTTTTAGAATATAACTTAGGATGAAGAGATGAACAGTCAAGGCAAAGGCAGCATTTCTAAAAATGGAGACTATCCTCTTCCAAATATCTGAAAATTCCTAAGTGCCATCAGCATTTAATGAACTCCAAATGTCTCACATGGCTTTAGAAATCTCAGCTGACTCTTTCCCTTCTGTTAAAAAATTACAAATTTAAAACCTCTTAATTCTTACATTGTAAGCTGTTCTAAAATATTACATAGTTATAATACCAGTGGTAACAGGATAATGGTTATCAAATTATTCAAAGACAAAGGCTGAAATATTGTTGCCTATATGGAATGATAAGAGTAAAAGTATTAGTCTCCTAGATGTTAATGTAGACTTATCAATTATCATTTCAATATTATAAATGTGCATAAAAACTATAATATAGGTCTATAAAATAATAAAAGAAAGAGAGACAAAACTCAAGCTTTGTTTCTATTAACTTAGAATAATTTCCTATAGAAATGGAACTATTCTACATCTTTATTGAAAATTTTGTAATACGGAGAAATTTAAAAAAAAATTACAATCATTAGTAACCAGGGTAATTCTGTATTATTAGGAGTTGTGACCCTGTGGGGGAAACTACATTTTGGCAATATAAAATACTATACATAATAAAAGAAAAATCATGACTTCCAGACACACAGATTCAACAAAAGTGTAATGATTTCTACTGCAAGGGCTACTAATAATCTCTGTTATCAAACTGTGTATTACACATTGCCCAGTGAGAGGCAGATAGGCAAAGTCTGTTTACTTATGTATTTGGCATAATTGAAAACAAACAGGTGTTTGTTAGGATATCATTCTTCAAGGAGCACCACTGCAAAATAAGACTTTTCAAAGGGATTGACTCATGAGACATAACGGAAACAGTGAAGTATAGAGCTTAGCTAGCTATACATGACTATCTAGGGAATTAATAACAGTGGAAATACTGTATGATATAAACAGCAATCCCTGAAATAAATTCCCTAGGCTGGAATTCAGAGAGATGAGAGAACAGGATAAACTCAAAAAAAAAAAAGGCTTTATTTCTTTATTTAGGGTACTTCCCAGAAAACAAATCCTGCCGCATTCCCCAGAAGCTCCCTAACAGTGAGATGAACGAACTGTTTGGATAATTTTTTAAGGAATTACTTTCAGTCAAAGATTGCTATTTCAGTGAAAAGGGAATATTGATTTAAACAGTATTTCATTGTTACTACAAGGATTAAAAACAAAAAAAAACAACAAAAAAACACTGCTTTGGAGACATGACATAGGACAAAATATTCTTGGTGCACCTGGAACCAAATGCAATTTAAACTGATAATTTCATTTCCAATTTAAACCACTTCTTATGTTCTGTTAGTTCACTATGTATTTGTAGACTCCTGATTTGAAAGTTGATCCCATATTTGTATTATAAAAGCAACAGCTCTAGGGATGATATTCATAGCCTTTAACATAAGAGAGTTACATGACAGTAGAGAGGACATCCTTGGAACTCTTTTGTCCTCATTTCTGGTTTTAAAGAATAAAATCAGTTAATCATTTTAGTAGACTAGATAAGCTTTAAATGAGTAAAACTGCATTCTAGACTAAGTGCAATCTTCATAAAGAGCATATGCATTAATGTTGTTAATTCAGACAACGTAAAATATTTTCTTTTCAGAAGACAGCTACGAATACGGAGCAAATGCTGCTGTTCACCCTACTTTAGAAAGCAGCAATTATTACTATTTCATTCAGCCACAGGCTCCTCATCTGATTAGATTTCAGAATGGGCATCAGTGGTGCCACCAATGCTATGTAAAACACTGAGAAGAATCGGTTCTGCTTCTGTTTCAGAATTTTAGAGAACATATTTTTACCCAAAGTTTTGTCCAGGGAAATGGCTGATGGCAGTATCTATTGTTTCAGCTTGTCTTTGCTATTTTTATTAGGGTAACATTTTTCAATTTAAAATACCCAACTGTACACAGTTTTTATCTTTTGTGAAAAAGATTTCAAGTCTATTTGCTTCCTGACACAATCAAATGATAGCATAACATCAGACTTCTTGTTAAGTCACAGTAGTGACCAGAGCAGAAAAAGAAACACAACTTCATCTTCTACACAAAATGCAGAGTGCACAACAGTACTGAATTCCAAGCAGAAATTTTGACTGTTTCTGTAGAACATTGTAATATAGGTATTATTTTAATTATTATTTTAAAACATACTTCGAGGATAAAGAGGAAACTAAAACCATTGAATTATCAGTTGACATTACTTACATATGCTTATAAACACATTTACCTTAACAAGAGCTATTGGAAAAGTTTACATTTTTAGGGGGCTTAATTCATATTAATGTGCTTTTGTCAAAAAACAAAACAAAACAAAAAAGAGCCATAACACTAGCTTACTTGTGGATGTGTATACTAGTGAACTGGGGGCACTGTACACGGGAGATCCCTCCTGGTTTGCCTGGCACAGCAGCACCCTGCCTATAAGAAAGAGAGAGAGAGTGGTATCTGGTTTTGGAACACTCATACTAAACCTCAATTTTTATCTCAAAACAGAAATAAAGTCAGAACCAGAGCAGTGCAGTGAAGCTGGGGCACTTTTTGTCCTTTGACTTCAAAGCAGAAAGAGCCCCAATGAACACATAAAATTTTACATTGGAAAAAGCAAAACACAGATATCCTGAAAATACGAACAGTCTTTTATCCCAAGGGGAAGCTGGCACAGGCTTATAGCACTCACCAGTCCCCCCAGCTGCTCTCCCAGTCTCTGTCCTGGCTCTCCCAGACAGAAGCTGCCTCGGGAGCTCTGCAGCTAACAGGAGCCATCAGCCCCCCCCACACCACCCGGCTCCTCTCCCTACCCTTGCCTGAAATGAAAGGCCACAAGAGAAAACACATCAGATAAACCAGACCACAAATCTCCCATGTACAGATGTTAGGCTGAGTACTGCCTCGGTTATACGCCTTAAATTAACACTAGTGCAAGCAATTACTAATACATGTCAAGATTTCAGTGTTTTTTGCCTGAATGAGAAAAACATAAACATAAGCTATTTTCCAGTAGATAAGCTGGATTCAAAACCACTTAAATGAAACTTAAATGAAACTTTTTGTTCTTTTTTTTTTTTTTTGAAAAAAGTAATAACTGGCTCAATTTAAAACAATGCTTTTGCAATGCATGCTCGTTTTGAACAAATGACAGATGTTTCAGCTTACTTTCAGTGCTTTCTGCTTGTTTGGTTTTTAATGAAATTAGATAAAATGCCATGTATTTCAACATCTTCCTTAAAATCATATTTTAGCAGTCTTAGCTGAATACAGGTAGGGGAAGAAACAATTATACTTTCATATTAAGAAAAACACTTCTGCACTTCTGGAATACAGCCCAGCAGAAAAAGCAGGATGTGACACAACTGGTTTAGGAGATACGGGTATATATACGCCTGTATACACACACAAAGAACTATATATACACATACACAGACACACTTCAAGCTGTCTGGACTCATGCAACTTCAAAAATATTAAATTTACATGAAGATTTGTGAGACTTTAGAAGTTGCACATTGACACAAGCAGTGTAACTTGACAGAACTGAATCAAATATGTTTGGAAGGAAAAATTAATTACAAATGGTAGGCATGTTTTCTATGTAGTATTACAAGAGCAATTTAAACTTACATTCAGTTACCAAGTTCTTTCAAATATATATATATATATATATATATAAAAAAAATCTGTCATTAGCCAGTTCTTTGATTATTGCTTGCAGCTGCCATCTGAAGTAGAAATACAGAAAAACCAAAGGATAATAACTCTTGTAATTTATGCCATTTAGCTGTGAGCACTGGAAATGTCATGAAGTATTATGCTTCTAGCCTTCCCAGACAATAACATATCCATTAACTATGAGGATTTGGAGATGCTTGGGTTTTTTTTTCCATCCATCCACTACTAATCTGAAAGATAAAACAAACTAAAAAATTTTGGTTTCTTCCTTACTATAAGACAGCACATAGTCAACTATATTGATGCATCAACATCTATCAGCCTTACCCCAAAATCACAACTGGAAGCTGTTAAACGAACGTATATCTACTGAGATCCTAAGAGCATGCATTACTTTCATGCTAATGATGAACAGGACCTATCAACACACTCACTTGACACTAGGAAGACGTACATTGGAATAGGGATGTATTTTAACATCACAGATGCTTTAAAACTTGTTATTACAGATGCCTGAAAATGAGAGTGAGCTGAAGACAGAGAGGCACTCATTCAGCAAAGCCGAATGCACAAAGGAATCACTAAAATCAGTAATTTTCATTAGTTTTTAAGATTAATGTAATTATAATGTCTTCAAATATGTTCAGTAAATATATAAAGGTTTTTAGAAATTTAGGATTATAACTTATATTCTTCCACATATATTCCAGATGACACTTTGCTTGTTCCATGGTCCACAGACCATTCCCATTTTTTTGCAGCTAACATTCTTATATTTTTTTCTGATTTCACCTCATACAAATCTAATTTTCCTCACTTTAGTCTTCTAATTTCTAATGAAAGTACTTCAAAACAGATGCTTTTTCATCCATGCTATTAGAGTGCATTTAACCTGTGTCATAGAGCTTTCTTATTGTATTTTAACAATATGCTTTCAAATTTGTACATAAAATTAATACTAGTACCTAAACCACTATTATTAGACTTTGTAGAAAAATATTGACCTTTTTAATCTACTTTTGCAATAAAAGATAATTTCTGCTGCATTCAATCTTAGTATTTAAAATATTTAAATTCTAATTAATACAACTAGAGAAAGATTCAATTATTTATGATAAGATCTTGCAGATAAATTCAGAACATTGAAACAGTTTATAAATTCCCTAAAAAGAAAAATAAATAAAAAAACAAAACCCTACTATTTTTTCCCCTAGAATACTAAAATCTAGCATGACTGAATATAGGTGTTTTAATTTCTTTTATTTATTATGGTTTTGGTTTTGAGAAAGAGGATTTTAATATAAATTTCTTAACATTTCTGTTCAAACTGCAATTTAACAATATCATGGAGCTGATGAACTTCAAAACCTTATAGTCACCCAGTCTTTAATTCCACAATGACTTCTGCACCAGCATATTTAAGGCTGGTATTTCCTTATTAAGAACAATCAGCATGACTTTTTGCTTTTCTCTAATATAAGCACCTGTTTGATCACAGCAGACCTGTCACAGTGCTACTGGGTTTTGGGGATCATCAGCAGAAGCCCCTTTCCAACTTACTCCATCAGAAGGATCAGAAAAATACCAGCTTATGTATCTGAAGCATGTGTTCACTTTGGGCACATAGGAGAGCTTTAGACAGGCCAAGGGCAGAAGGGAAACCCAGCTCTGCTGGATCCACAGTGGCAGAGCAAGCACAGCACAGGTTGCAGAGCTATTGCAGAGCACTGGTGTGTCTTGGCAGAGATCCTCCCAAGCAGATGCACTGCTCACCCTTGCCATACAGGCTGCCAGCCCGGACAAAAACTACATTTCAGAGAAAAAAATATTCCCACTCATACTTCTCTTCCCCCTGTGTTTTCTCTTATAGTCCATGATTAAGAATGTACTGTTTGATTAGCCCCTTTGTTGAAGCACTATAGTTATTTTGAGGAAATAATTACTCTAAAAATATTCAGAAAAAAATTATGTGAAGCCATTGTTTTCAGAATAGTAAAACTTACATTCCTAAGGGTTCCAAGATATCTGACCAAAAGGATTTTCCTGATCATTTTTTCAAACTTTCAAAAATAAGTGTTATGTCTAGTTACTACATGACTGATACAAACTATCTACAGAGCATAAGCAGAAATACCAACGTACCCACGGGCTCATACAAGACATATGATGAAGTTCACTGCATTTCTCAAATAGGAAGCTAAGAGGTACCCAGGATCAGCTACAGGAGGACATTCCAGGAAATTATAAAGGATTTTAAATCACTTCTGCTAAAAATAGCTTTTAACTGGAACTTCTGTGTAACCAGCACTACAGGCAGCCTAAAGTAATGGTCTGGAGTAAGTCTGAAAGAATTTGAACGAGTATTTGGAATCTCTTATGGCATCCTTTGTGGAAGTATAAATTGAAACACTTTCATCAGAAAAACAATTCATACAATTAGCTAAAATTATGCTGCTGATGTAAAATTAGCAGTGTTGAAAGGCCATGATCACAGCTTTCTCCTGCTGCAGGAAGTAGATGGAACTTTTAGAAACCTTCACCACTGGGATTGTATAAAAAGGAAAAAGTAAATACAGGCTAGAAATATTTGTGTCCCATTTTGCCTATGCTATTAAAAAATGTTATTTTATGACTCTAATCTAAAAGCTGCATTATTTATTAAATTCAGTGTCTGCTATTCCATTTTCTCTTTCTCCCAATACGGTGGATGTTACATAGTCCAATCTTCTCCCTGAGTTAGTTCTCAGACATTCTGATCACTGTTGCTCTTTGTACCTTTTGCAACAGCTATTATGCCTATACACTTATTTTCTCTTCAATAAGCGACACACAAAGGAAATTGTAAAGCTGCATCTCGCATGAACACATCATGAGATTTACTTGTGTGCCAAGGATCCTCATAAACACTATGTCAGCTCTTGATTTGCTGTTCTAGAAGTGTAATTTACTATTGCTCTTTTTGGACAGAAACAGCATTATCTTTGTTCTGTGCTGAAATATTGTTCTATGATGGGTCACTTCAAAATGTGTCACAGAAATGGATAGCAACACCTAACTAAAAGGCCACTGTTGTACAACAATGCGTTAGCTTCTATTGCTCCATCTGACAAGGGAATTTAAAGACAGCCTCTATCCTGAATGCATAATAGCTGTTAAGCGCTCTCTTAGCTCTTTATTATCAATACTCAAGCTGCACAGTTTAGAATGCTTTTAAATACCCAGTTAATTAAAAAAAAAATGCTTTGCGAGTGCCTTCAGTTATTTGAGATCTTTCTCTACATGGAATAATAGTCCTTCCGATTTTAACACAACTAGTCATGGATGGTTGTGCTGATACATTGAATTGTTTCATCCATTATCAACAAAGAATTCAGTAGCATCACCCAAAACCACACACCTCCTTTCTTCCAATATGTTAAAAATACAACCAAAACCTATATTTAATTGCTTTAAAGTTATGAATTTCATTTAAACAAGCGACTCGCATATTAGGGAGGACACTGTGAAATAGCATATCCAAAAGTGAGTTCTCTAAGTCCAAATCAGTATCTATAGCAACTTCTGACAGCAAACGTGAAATACAATTATTGAATAACCTGTGTATACTTGCTGCTGGTAATGAGAATGAGGATCTGTAGATGAGTTGCTTTAACGCTTCACCCACTTCATCAATGAGAAGTTAAAAGTTATTATCTACTGACCCACTAAAATTCTCAAAGATTCTAAAAAGTATTTTATCTATAAGATGCATATATACACACACACAAAAATTCAGGTGCACACAAATTGACAGTGATATTCACTGCCACTACCTTATGCTGGGAGACGCTTCCCACTGAAGCTGCTCAGGACCTTTGAAAATCAAATCTTTATTCCTGACCTTTCTAGGTCCTCCTGGCAGACTAAAAGGTAGGTAAATGATGGCCATTTACTCTTGGTTGATTGTAACCTCAACTTGGTTCATTTGTAACTTTGAGAAACGAATATGAGAGAAATTCTGAAGTATAAACTCAGAATGGATATTATACTATTCTTGAAATAGGATACTTGAGAATATAAAATATATTCTGCTGATACGTAAAATGGGTAGCATTATACATCTGCCTGTTGAATAAAAACTGCAATATGAATAGAATCATAGAATAAATGAAACTGGAGCCTTTCTGCTTAAACATGAACACTACTGCTTCACCATGGCCCTGGAGGGATTACAAGTAGGTGTGTTTTTACTTTATCCTCTCATATTGTGCCAAGATGCTATTTTCTGTGTAGATTACCTATTTCAGTAAATCAATAAGACAGAGACACAAATCTAATGCAATTAGATGCAGAGGTGCAAATTACTAACCCTTCAGTTCTATTTGCTTACCCCAGTGGATGCAGGTTTTAGCTTCCAAATAAAATTCTATTCTGAATGACAAACTGAGAATATAAGAAAGCAAAAATTGAATCATCATGCATAAACCTCACTTTAGTTAGTCTATTTATTCAGGTTCCAGAATTTCAGGAGCCTGAAAAAACATTACAAAAATGGTAATACAATGTTTCCAAACTGTCCAAAACAATCCTTTTTGCTAGAAGCAGTTCTATGCTTGCAGATTTCCCCAAAAACAATTTTCACAAAGAAAATCTGACAGCACCAAACTGACAGACATTGTGTTCCATTGTAAAGCACAGTTTTGTCTCAGTTACCTCTCTCTACAAATGAGGAAATGAATGAAAACTCAGTACTTGGAAATTTATGCACAGGGAGTATTACAAAATGCAGTTACAATGCAAATGTATTTGGAATTTTGTCATCCAATGCCCTAATTGTGAAAAAAAAAAAAAAAAAAAAAAAAAAGGCAGAAGATGAAACAGGACATTAGCTATATGTTTGGAATATAATTCATGATAATCTTAAACCGCTTTTGCATTAATTTAAGCACGCAATCAAGGTTTAACACACAGCAGAGTTGTTTACCATTCCAGTTAACTGTATTAACTTTACATTTCATATATTACTTTATTAATTTACATTTCAAAATAGCTTGTCTGCCTGACTGCCCATTCAAACACATGGATCTTTAAAACTTTGTAATTCTTCTAATCAGAGGAATTTATTCCTCCGCATAACCACTACTAACTTATCTAGCACTGCAAATATCCCACCCAGTCCTGAACAAGCGTTTTAGTGATGATCTAAATTTTCCTCTGAGAGATTCTTAAGCTATTGCTTTCTGCAGATATCCATAGGTGCTATTCGAATTACAGTCTCCATTTTATTCCATCAGACAACCACCAGGCATATTGTAGCCTAGACCTCAGGTCCAGAGGGTGCATGCCTAAGCTGACCTGTATTGTCAGGTAATTTGTGAGACAGCAGAATCTATAAACCAGCTATATTTACATCTGGCCTCTAAAGCTACACCATACACAGTCAGGAGAGTTTACTCTGCTTCAGGTTTAGCCTTCTCCCTTGAAGTAGACAACACCACCACACACAGTTCAAAGCTGTCTGAAAGCTAATCTGCGTGACATAGAACTGTCAGGGTGCACATAGAGCATTCAGTACTGTTCCCAGTGCTGTTTCTTGCAAAGAGAATCATAGATAAGGCCCTCAATTATATGGTTTGGTGTGGTCTTAGCAGTCCTGGGGTCATGGTTGGACTTGACGACCTTAAAGATCTTCGTCAAGACTAGCTGATTCTATGATTCTATGATTCTGTGATTCTATTTCACGTGTACTAAACCTGCTCTGCAAATCCTAAGCCACCATGTGGCAAGTGGGGATAATATTCAGATTTACTTAAAAACTATGCTAACACTGCAAACTAATGTATTAACAAAAGGATGCCATGGAGATAGTTGTGGGAAAAAATATTCCAGTATAATGTTTATAATTAGACGGTTCTAGGCTGCCACTCTATTTACTGAATTTATTTGTGGTCCATCACTAATCAGGAAGCCATAGAACATGTTTTTATTAATGACCAGAATGATGCTTAAATTAAAGAAGTCCAAGCATTGTTTCTTCCTCAAAAAGATTCTCTTAATTAGTTCTTAATGTTCTTTTTAGCCCTTTAAAAACTGATCAATTATATCCACAATTAAAAACATTTGAACAAATATACACTAAATTTGTTCAACAGCTATTCCCTGGCCCTACTTCCTTCTTTACAATACCTATTTAAATAGACTTTTTGTGCTCTTCTATGTATTACATCATTTTACACATTTTTTTCATCCCAGAACAGCTGATATAACAATTCTTCACTTTGCCTCCCTGCCTCAACTTTGTTGTTTGCAGCTGTGCCAGCTCTATCAACTCTGAGACTATTCTTTGTCTATATACTCATGATATGACTTCTAGAAAAATCTTCAGGATCAGTGATCTGACCTGTCACTGGAAAATTGAGCAGCTCCACTACTGATATTGCACGGTAGTGGGGATGCAGTGCTAACTTACACTTAACAGCTAAAAATCAATTGATTCCAAGTAATGAGATAGGGTCAGTGTGATTTTGCTGTGTAGTCACCTAAGACTAGTTCAGCTGGGAATCTCAGTAGTATTAACTCAGGCTGATTTGCAGGAAACTCAAGACCTGTAACTCAGCAAGACTGTACCAACAAGCAAACAGATCCAAACACCACCACCCTCAAACACCTACTTTCCCAAGTTCTGACAGAACTCCAGCTTCCAGCAAACTTGCAGTTCCTTATTTTTCCAGCTTCTAGTTGTGCAGAAATTCATGGTAATCCAGTCTCAAATGATTCCGCTACACCAGACTGTGGTTAAAATTCCTTAACTTGGAGAATATTCTTACACTGAAGAAGCAGGAACTCCCTCCTTAGCCACCCTCTAACTTCCGGTATTAAGCTCTATCTACAGTTCAAGATATACCATGAAATCATCAAAAGTATGGAATTTCTTTTAGATACCATATAGGAAAAGTATCAAAGCCTCAGTGTATACTGTATTATTAAATATGCATCCAAACAGAGGCATATTTATGTGAATAATGCTGACAGTATCTGTAAAGCTCTCTTACATGTGCAGAATTTGATACAATGATAAAAATAGGTTGATTCCAGATTTAAATGCATAACCAAACTAACATAACTAAATTAATTTTTCAAAATAAGTAATTGGCTTCATTCTTTGAACAATCCTTGCTAAGTCTCCATGATGGTATACACTTTAATGAAAAACTCATTATAATGTAGCATAAGGCATAATTAATTCTGGGAGACTTTTTAAGTAAATAGCTAGAACAGATGCTGAATTCCATTTTTCTACTGTCTTTATTAATCTTTTATAAACCAGTATGTCCACTCTAATGGCTTGCAACAGCTCTACAGAAGTTTTAGAAATACATTAGCTCTCTCCAGAGGTGCTAATCTAACTAGACTGTCATCATTTGTACGATGGTACTTTAACATGATTTTTGAAACAACAGTTACAGTTTTGTTTTATGTTTTGAAAAGGAGTGTTTATATATAATAGATGGAATCTTAAACAATAATTATTTAATTTTTCTCTAGTTAAAAATTACTTAAACTGTTTTACTAATAATATTGAGAATATGCTTATTTAGGAAAATACGCTTAGTTGATGGATAAGTTCAACTCTAAGTGTATGTAATCAAATTGTAAAATTAATCTATAAATCGATAGAAAAAAAATTTTCACCAAAATTATGCTTTAGAGATGTGGTACAGTGAACTTTTGTCCTAGGATTAGAATTGCTGTGCAAGCATATAATTCAGCTTCACAAACTCAAAACACCTTCACTGAGGAGTGTTTCTAGGGTATTTGCTGAGCCTATGCCAGACTCATTTAAATTCAGAGAAACACTAGAAAGATGAAATGAATCCCAGGTGCTCTTACAATACAGAAATAGATGCTTTAGGACATGAACAAAGAGAATTAGTGTTAACAAATAGGCATTCTCTCTTCCCCTGGATTCCTGATGCTTAAGTGCATGTTTTTCTATATATATATGCATATACACATATATATAGTACTATGGCACTTCACTTCTTACCTATATGTAACATTATATTTCAAAGTTTTACCCAAACTTATGAAAGGAAGTTTATTACAAAATTAGCTTCTGGGAGGATACTTCTAGCTCCCAAATACACAGCATGCTAAAAGGTCCGAGGCATCTGAAACTTCTGTCTCTTCTAAAGAGCATATAAAATAGTAAAAAGCACATGCTCTTCCCCTTTCTTCCATTTTAACTGATTGGGGAGATTTCCCAAGCCACCCTGGAACCACTAACTGTCCAAGAAACTGGTGCTTACACCAGTTTCCTTACTGGGTTAAGACTACTTGTGAAGTGAATACAACTACTCAGGTACATGGATGACTCTTGAAAGTAGCTTCTCAAAAATTTCTAGCACTTCATGACTATTAAAGAGAAATATCATGTAATCAATCTCTTCAGCAAAAGGTGAATGGGATCTCTACTACTTGTCATTAAGTATCATATGCTATATGATTTGTTCTAATGGCTCTTCTCCATTAGTCTCAAGTTCTTTCTCCACTGCCAATTTAAAATTTGATTTTTTTGTTTTTAATATTGTTTGTTGGTTATGACCAGACAAGAATATTTTCTCATGTGGATCACTGAATTCAACTGTTCTCTGAAAGAAGATTCCCAGAGATTTTCTGTAACATCTTTTCACCCACCTTGCATACCAGAACTGTTAAAAAGAAGCCCCTCCAACAGGTGTGTGCCCTAATACATATACTCCACCGCTTGAAAGGACAAAGATTTTTAAAATGGCATTACTGTGTCTCAAGCTATCTGCTTTAAAGGATTAATCTGATTGATGCAACAACTGAAAGGGACAACATGGAACTTTGCTTTCATACTGCCTGCAGCTGAAAGGAAGGCCAGGTATTACAGGTAAACTATACACGACACAAAAATAAATATGTAGATAAAAATGATGCTATAAAAACCCCACAGAAAGCAAAGAATGTAATAACTTAGTAAATCAAGTAAGATAAGTAAGTAGCAGAGTACTACCAGTAAAGAAACCAAACTGCAAATCTAGTTCACCAGCCAAAGATGAATTTAAGGGGGAAGAGAACAGACTATAGCTTAACATAGCAAAATTATATGTCCCTATGGGATGGTTTTAAAATTGGACAGATGCACAAATGACTGAAAAATTTTTCCTAGTTTCCATGAAGACTTTGTGAGACAAATCACATGGTGTTTCTTACAAATCCCCTCACTATGACCTGCCTGAGAACTTAATAAATAGTTTATAGGAAAAGATGAGCTGAAATTGAAATTACAACTTCATTAAGCATTCCTTTCTCATGAGAAGTAAAAAGACCTTAATTAGTATGCTTTTACTTACTAGAAGGAAACTTTGTGGACATCATTCAATTTTTTAAGAATAACTTATGAGTTATCATACACGGAAAAATGGAATTCTGTGAAATACTGAAAATGATAAATGAAGAAAATCGCTGTCCTTTTCTATTAAAAGTCATGTTAGGACTTTGTAGTGGACCAGTGGGAGGGGCAGGTGGTGTGCCAGCCAGCCAGCTCACCAGCATAGCCACAGGCAGCAGCTATGACAGACACTTGCTAAACCTCAGAATTACAACAGCAGTCTTCAAATGAACATCTCACTGATAATCCCTACTAATGCTACCACGTGACACTAGCCATGTCTCTGGAGTGCTTGTAGTTTACTACAGCATGAGTATTTCAAAGTCAGGAAAACAATCTAGAAAGTCTACTCAGGAAGAAAAATCTAGTGCTTCATAAATACATTTTTCCAGTCAAGTAATACTTCACTTACATTGTGTCTGTTGCGCATCTGCTATGTATCTTACACAGTCTCCATTTTTAGCTGTCATGTACTTCCTCAGTAAAGGTTTTCTTTTACAGAAGTGGATACTCAGAAGAAAAGCAGAGCTATAACAATCATGTCACTGGTTCTACTGTTTACCATTATCTTCAAAGTTTTAGGCTTGATTTACATTGCATTCCTCCCTATTTGACTTTAATTGTCTGCTTCAAGTTGTCAGGACATAACTATGTCTTAGTTTTGCATTGCATTAGGGGATCTTTTCCTTTCTCTATTGATCTTGTCTTACGGAGTAATTTAACTCAATTCTAATTTTCTTTTGCATATGGGGTGCTCTCTATCCAAGGAAGTGAGTTATGTGTATTCAAGTGGTGCATCTTATGAATCTTGTTAAGCTTTACCGCCTTATAGCCTGCACTGATGGAATATTTAATCACAGAAATGAGTTGGCAGATATGATGTACAATACAGTTAAGCCTTGCGGCATGTGTCTTCACCAGCAATTGAGAATGGGGTGAATTTCCCATTCATCAGCGCCATCCAGACAGCTTTGTATAACCTTCTGTTTTTCTACTTATTTATGAAGATTAAAGATACTTTAAATCAACAGTTTCTCTGAAAATGTATCATCTTTATTTCAGAAGTGGTCAAATTTTTCATCATTTATTAGGAGCTAAAGAAACTTCTTGCACATCACTACAAAAGTGATGGTTCAATTTTAACACTGACAATGTTGGAGACAATAATTAAACCAAATAACTAGAATTCTGACTGTGTTAAAAATCTAATTTCTAATTTTATAATCTTCAAAAGTGCAATTGCTTCTTCTCTAAATAAGATGGCAGGTGGGAACCAAAAAGGAAAGATATGTTACAGCATTCTATTATGGCATGCAGGAATTGCATTGCTCTTCTACTGTTTCACTTTCTAATGAGATCTGCACAGAGCTATGTATTTATGTGCTTATTTTTTAAGGAAATTCCTGAAAAGAAAGTTTAAATGTCTAAAAAAAAGTATCTATTAGCACAGAAAATAAGCATTTGATATGCATAAAAAAAAACCCCTAAAACCAAAACGAAACAAAAAAACTGCCTGTATGTATAAACAGAACGACAATATGAAATACATGAAGTAACTTGATAGAACTTTCTGCATAGGTGTAGTGGAGTGCATGTCATAATTCACAAAATTAAATTAATACTCTTCTAATGGTAATTAAAGATTCTCATTAAGAAGGGCAAACACTTCCCTTGTGTTGGCAATAAAAATGCACTTGGGACTTTAGGAGGTTATACCAAAAAATCAATAACCTGCCATTTTATAATTAAAAGACAAAATAAATGTTAGGGAAAAGTCCAGTAAATTAGGAAAATTACCTTCAAGAGAGATTGAAAATATTGATTTTAATTTACAAACTATGTGAACTCTTCATGCCCTACTTCATGAGACAATTATAATTCAGATTGTTAATTCTGCATACACATTAGAAAATTGATTACTGTACTATGGGAATATTATTACATTTGTCATTAACACAAAGTCATTTGTATAAAATGACTAATAACTCTGACTTTCTAATTTATGCAGGTTCAGGGCCGGTTCACTAACTACTCAAACGAGATCAATGTAAATTCCTGTTTTCAATGTAGGCATACATCAAGGATGGAAATAAATTTTGCCTGCACTAAAATTACAAATCCATGAATGCCAAGTTAGTATTTTCATTAGATGGTGCCACTTTTATCCTAATTGGAACATTTTTATCTATCTTAGAAGATGGCACTGAATGTATTACAGGCAGCTTTTTAAACATAAATGGCTGTTTGTAACAGTAGTACTATTTAACAGTTTTTATCTCTTGGAGCCCCTTGAACTAATGACAGTTTTTCAGCTTTGAAGAGTGGAGGCTTGAATAACTATGAATGGAGATTCCCCAGCTTCTGTGAGCAACCTCCTCCCATCCCTAACCACCATCTGTGAGAAATGCTCTCCTAGTATCTGCTCTCTATTTGATGTAAAGAATGTATTCTACAATTAACTTTATTCTCCATTACCCAAGTGTGTGACAAGAGATATTTTTTGTTTTTTTAAAACATTATCAGGTATTTGTATCCGGTATACATGCACCCAGACAACTGAAAAACAGATCCAAATGGAAAACTCAAAAATTCCCAGAATTTCCATGAAAGTCATGAAAGACTCATGTATGATTTTGGAACCTAAAAAGGAAGGAAGGCATCTTTATTCCCTATTAGAAACATTTGTATTTACTAGGATTATTTCTGACTTAGATGTAAATTACTAGCTTTCAAAAAAATGGGGTTTTTTGTTGTTGTTGTTGTTTTGGTTTTTGGGTTTTTTTTTAACTTGCTAGTGATTATATTTCCAGGAAGGACTCAAATTTCTGGAAATCAACAGGCTTTTGGGTTTCACGTTTGTTTTCAATACTGCTGCTAAAACACATTTAGAAACTGTTGCCAGCCATGATTGATTTCCAGCAGAAAAAGACTATCTATCTCATTAACTCCAAATTGTAACCAGGATCAGAACTTGGTCTCAGTGAAGACTCAAGTGATAATATAGACTCAAACTGCAAAAAAAATTAAGAAATGCAGAAACTAAAAATAAAATCTAAAGAAAACTATTCAATAAAAAAAATATTAGAACAGATTCTCTATACCTATCTGTGTCAATGTACATGTATATACAAAAATACATAGATTTTTGTTGTTGCTGCTCACTAGGCTTAAATAATTTCTGGAGAAAATGATTGTACTGAAATATAAAACATATATAAAATAAAATCTTATATAACACTGGGATACTGCTGTACATTTCATGTTATACTATCTACTCGCCAATAAAAGGTATTCATATATCTCTGTCTAAACTTTAGTAGGCAAGTTAAAATCCTGCAACACAAACCTGTACATGACTTGCAGATAATGTGAATCAAAGAAATCAAATCTCACACCAAATGCATATTCTGTGCTTTTGCATGTTTTAAAAAGTATTAAAATAAAACATGGCATGGACAACTATAGTGTAATCCTTACCTGCATAGAATTCTGGACTATAAACTGCACCAACAACTGGATTTAATTTCCAGCCTGCAGCAAAAATAAAAACATAATGGAGTTAATATTGCAATTAGTGATAATAATAACTTTTTAAATTTTTTTTTATAGAGGTATACAGATAGAATGGCTTCAAAAAGGTCATTTTAATAAAAGTTTTATAGGCATTTTAGATTTCTGATCTTTAGTATCAGACTCTGAAGTATATGGCAATAAGTAATGAAACAAGGCATTCTCTAGACATGTAGCATACTGGAGTAAACTATCAGGTACATTAGCTTGGCTGCAATGCAAAGCTCCTGTGGATTTATTGCTTGAAGTTATAGAATTGAGCCAGAACTAGTTCGAGTATTCCTGTATCATGCAGCTGCAGAGTAGACCAGTACTTTCTCATTGCGTTAACTCTCTGGTAACAAGCCAGAGAGGCCAAAAGAGTTCATCTGCTGGACAGAAACAGGAAATGAAATAGCAAAGGTTGCAAGGCACTCAAATAATCTGATAATTCAATTCTACTCTGGGAAAAATGAAAGTTTAGACACCATGCGAGAATGTCTATTGTGAGCTGAAGAGATTTGTGCACTGTGGGATCCCAGAAAAACATCAGAGACTTTTGTTTCCATTTGTATTTGTACATCAGGCTGTCTGTACTGGAACAGAACAATTACAGGCAAATACCAAAAGTGACTGCACCGCCTGCATTTGCAGATAATAAATGCTGTTAGCATATTGCTATAAAGTCGCTGGCATGTAAGAAAATGTTGCAGTCACATTCTGCTCAAATGCAGCCACTGCCTATGTCTTAAATAATCCCTGTCCTCCCACAGCTAGCATAAAACTAAAGTCCAGAACCAACAGATATTCTGCAGCATGTTATGGCCAAACTCCAATAAATTGCTGTTGTGTCCTTAGACCCAATGTGGCTTTTCCAGGTAAGCCTGGAGTGCCTGGGCTCACTGCAGAAGCAGCGCCTGTGTTCAAAGTGTTTGTAATGCTAAAGACAGCAGTGTTGAAGGAACTCAAGGTGAAGGGGTAAGAGAATAGCAGGAGAAAACACTGGCAAACTCAGCATTCTCAGATGCACTGAAGTGCCAATTACTGCTGTTTTCTTACAGGTAGATCTGCTCCCATATAACTCCAAACTCCACAGAACATCCCCCATGCACACTCTTGGTTTGGTTTGGTTTGTTTTTTTTTTGTTTTGTTTTTTTTTTGTTTTGTTTTTAAGAGTTTGAACAGTTATTTGAACTAGAGGGACTGAAAAATTAGGGGTTTTCCAAAAGCGCATTAGACTCAGCAGAGTGGGAAGCACCACCTATAAACAGGAATAAAGAAAAAAAACTGAACAAAGGCATCTTGTGAACTCAAGAGCTGTAGTAGTTTAAACAGATCCTGTAACTAAGCTGCTGGAAACAAAATACAATCAAGACAGGGACAGCAAGATTTATCAAAATCTGAAGAGCCAAGATTATAGGAATTTAAATGCAAACTGTGTTGAGGCTTGATTTTGCTTTGGCCATATCATGTAATATAAAATCACAGTAGAAGATCATAAAACCATAATGCATTAAAAGACTGATATAGTGTAATACAAAATCTCAATAATAATGCAGAAGAAAACTATTCCTATCCTTTAAAAATACTGCTATCTCTATCTAATGCACAGCAGCCATTTACCAGTACTTAACTATTCAGTACCAGAGGTGAGGGGTGTTTTTTAAATGCAATCCGTAAATTCAGAGTAAAGAGCAGCACTGCATGCAATCTGCTCTGCAGAAGCAATTGCAGTTGCTGTACATACATAAAAGACAATTATGGAAGTTGAAAAGGGGCCAACCAAGAAAGGCTAAAATTACTTTCCTCCTAAAAATATCTCACCTGACCCTTCAATTTTACATAATTACAAGAGTATATTTAGGAATGTCCTGGTTTAACAAATACTCTTAGCCAAATTCTGTGTGATAGAAAATCACCCAAATTTTGGGACTCTCAGTAAATATTTTACTTCTTAAACATTAGGGAAAATTTAATATTTCACATTCATTATTTCCTCAGAGGACCACTGATCAACACCACCCAGAACGAAAGACTGGACTGAATTTCATATCTGTCAGCTTTTGCTGTTAAAGAAGCTGACAGGCACCTCTCAGCTAAGTTATACCAACAGCACCACAATTTGTCTGAGAGAAAGAGAAAAGATCTTGGAAGAGGCAGATTGCTCTTCACAGCTGAAAGCCACTCTCATATTTCAGTTCCTTACCTCTCTTACAGTAATGGCTGTCTCATCTAACTTTCTGCAGGAAATACTTCATTTATCATGAAAATAACTGTAATTAAACTTAACTTTATCTTGTCAGCTAGCAACGTGCTGGCCCATAGCTGTGTGGGTTAATCAAGTGTGATAGTAGTTGATGTATCTGAGAAAGCAGCTGCCAAGTAACCTACTTCAGCAGCTGGGGAAGCAAATTCTCTGCAGTGGGTGTAATTTT
Source organism: Myiopsitta monachus (assembly GCA_017639245.1). Classification (NCBI taxonomy): domain Eukaryota; kingdom Metazoa; phylum Chordata; class Aves; order Psittaciformes; family Psittacidae; genus Myiopsitta; species Myiopsitta monachus. The sequence continues at coordinate 1,344,955 of CM029926.1, read as the reverse complement.
GTGCATTTTTCTTACTGACATAATATTAATCTCCTCCTCAAGTTGAAACCATAAAAGCTAAAAACATAAAAACCAAACGAGGAAACAACCAAACCCTCTGCCTGCCCCCAATCCCTGTACATTCATGCAGAGAAATGCTCATTAAGTGTGCTAAAGGGAAGGAAATAATCATACCACACAGTGTAAAAAGCATGGTAGGAAGTGGGGCATGGCAATGCAGAGAGGACGGTTTTCACTTCATAGGCCAGACAGGCATGTGCAGCTGGAGGAATTCGAGATCCTCAGGACAGTGAGAAGAGCGCGCAGAAAGCTCACAGCCCTGGAGTTCAAAAGAGCAGACTTTGACCTCTTCGGGAATCTGCTCAGTAAAGATTCCATGGGATATAGCCCTAGAGGGCAGGGGCACCCAAGACTGTTGGTTGATATTCAAGGATCACCTGCTGCAAGCTCAGGAGCGATACATCCCTACTAGAAGGAAGTGCTGCAGGAGGGCCAGGAGACCTCCTTGGATGGATAAGGAGTTGCTGAGGAAAATTTGAAGGAAAAAAGAGGCTTATAAAAGGTGGAAGCAAGGACAGGCGGCCTGGGAAAAATACAGAGATGTTGTCTGGGAAGCTAGGGATCAGGTTAGAAAAGCTAAGGCCCACTTAGAATTAAACTAGGCAAGGGATGTGAAAGATAACAGAAAGGAATTCTATAGGTACATTGCAAATAAAAGACAGACTAGAGACAATGTGGGCCCTCTCCAAAAGCTATCGGGAGAACTGGCTACCCTGGATTTGGAGAAGGATGAGGTTTCTAATGACTTCTTTTCCTCTGTTTTCACTGGCAAATGATCTGACCACACCACCCAAGTCTTGGAAAGCACATGCAGAGACTGTGAGAATGAAGACCCTGGACCCACTGTAGGAGAGGATCTGGTTTGAGACCATCTTAAGAACCTGAACATATACAAGTCCATGGGACTGGATGAAATCCATCCATGGGTCCTGACGGAGTTGGCAAAGGAAGCTGCTAAGCCACTGGCCATCATATTTGAAAAATCATGGCAGTCAGGTAAAATTCCCGATGTCTGGAAAAAGGGAAATATAACCACCATTTTCAAGAAGGGGAAAATTGATGAGCTGGGGAACTACAGACCAGTCAGTCTCACCTCTGTGCCTGGAACAATCTTGGATTGGATTCTCCTGGAAGGCATGCTAAGGCACATGAAAAACAGCAAGGTGGTTGGTGACAGCCAGCATGGCTTCACTAAGGGGAAATCCTGCCTGACCAATTTGGTGGCCTTCTATGATGGGGCTACGGAACTGATAGGCAGGGGTAGAGCAGTTGACATCATCTACCTGGTCTTGTGCAAAGCATTTGACACCGTCCCATATGACATCCTTGTCTCTAAGTAGGAGAGACATCAATTTGATAGGTGAATCACTCGGTGGATAAAGAGCTGGCTGGATGGCTGCATGCAAAGAGTTGTGGTCAATGGCTCAATGTCCAGCTGGAGACCAGGAATAGTGGTGTCCCTCAGGGATGGGTGTCGGGACTGGTCTTGCTCAATATCTTTGTGGGTGACATGGACAGTGGGATTAAGTGTGCCCTCAGCAAGTTTGCCAATGACACAAAGCTGTGTGGTTTGGTTGATAAGTTGGAGGGACAGATGCCATCCAGAGGGACCTTGACATGCTTGTGAGGTGGGCTGATGCCAACCCGATAAGTTTAACTATGACAAGTGCAAGGTCCTACAGCTGGGTGGGAGCAATCCCAGGCACAGCTACAGATTGGGCAGAGAAGAGATTCAGAGCAGCCCTGTGGAGGAGGACTTGGGGGTGTTGGTCAATGAGAAAATGAACATGAGCCAGCTTCAGTGTGCGCTTGCAGCTCAGAAAGCCAACCGTATCCTGGGCTGCATCAAAAGGAGTGTGACCAGCAGGTTGAGGGAGGTGATCCTGCCCCTCTACTCTGCTCTTGTGAGACCTCACTTGGAGTACTGTGTGCAGTTCTGTTGTCCTCAACATAGAAAAGGACATGGAACTGTTGGAACAAGTCCAGAGGAGGACCACGAGGATGATGAGGGGACTGAAGCACCTCCCGTATGAAGATAGGATGAGAAAGTTGGGGCTGTTCAGCCTGGAGAAGAGAAGGCTGTGTGGAGACCTCATAGCAGCCTTCCAATATCTGAAGGGGGCCTATAGGGATGCTGGGGAGGGACTCTTCATGAGGGACTGTAGTGATAGGACAAGGGGTAATGGGTTCAGACTTCAACAGGGGAAGTTTAGATTGGATATGAGGAAGAAATTCTTTACTGTAAGGATGGTGAGGCACTGGAATGGATTGCCCAAAGAAGTTGTGAATGCTTCATCGCTGGCGGTGTTCAAGGCCGGGTTGGACAGAGCCTTGGGTGGTATGGTTTAGTGGGAGGTGTCCCTGCCCATGTGTGGGGTGTTGGAACTAGATGATCTTAAGGTCCTTTACAACCCTAACCTATGATTCTACGATTCTATAAATGCTCTGGCGGGAAAGAAGCCCTGCAACATCGTTTGCTTTCTTCCTGTTTACATGCAGAGCAGGGAGGAAAGGGCCATGGGAGGAAATTTAACTGTGGTAGTAGTCAATAGCAATGATTTTGAATCTGCGTTTAGGGCAACAAAAGGCTCAAAGTCAAGGCACCACAAGTGTAAAGTTTAGAACACATTTATCCCTCTACTGATCTCTGTTTCAAGTTCCTCATTTATTGCTGAGGCTCTCTGAATCTACTTACACATAATTCTCTATTGCCTACAACACTTGGATGAGCACCCTGAACTGCAATATTGCCAGCAGAAGAGAAAGTATGGGCCTGGAACATCCAAAAATATCTCTGAAGTATTTCTGCCAACAAATCGAACTCCTGGCACTGAATTAATGTGCAAAGAAAAGGTAGCTCTAGCTCCAAAGCACAAGATGAGCCATCAAAATCATCCTGAGTGATAACAAATATGCACTAAAAAGCTCTTCTAGAAACTGACCATGTTCTAACTGCTCGTTTTGGCAACCATCAAAAGTCACTGGAAAGCACACTTATTTCAAAAACCACTGAGGACACAAAAGCAAGCCACTTTTTGGAATGAAGCTGTATATACTTTTTAGAAGTCTAGGGTTTTGTGCTTTAAAACCTTCTGACTTTTCCAACCATTTTCAACGTGAGCCCTGTATTCAAAGAACTAGCAGTGTTCAGGAATGGAAGACAAAACAGAGTGTATCTTCTTTTTAGATTACCATAGTGCCTGATGTTTTCATATAGCATGTACCCCAACTATGCTTTGAATACCTGCCAATAATATGTCAGTCACCATAAATTATTTGAAAAATAAAGCCACACATTAAAAAGGACGCAGTTCTGGAGCGATGGGCATGTACAAACAAAATGTTTCTGGCTATCTGCCTCAGAAGCATCTTGCAAGAGTTAATGTGCTCATAGAAGGACACAGAAAAACTAGCCTTATATTTTATTTAAAAGATGAGACCTTTACTTTAGACAACAATAATCTTTACTATCCAGCTGTAGCACTGGTTAATTCCTGACAAAATGATAAAGAACTAGGATCATACAATGTCAGGATGACTGATAATACAAGCACTGATTAAACTAAATGAAGCACCTTGCATGTCTACACTTCATTCCTTATCACTTGCAATGATTATGTAAGAAGAACATGATCCTCCTTTTGTGTTTATTTCAAGGGACCACAGACACTTAAAAAAAATAAAAAATTATGAATTACAATCAGAGTTCATCTTTGTAGATAACCATCAAAAGGTGTGCAACAGAATGTCCTATGTGCCTACCATCCTACGACCTTGAATGTATAGATTACCAAGCATAAATGATGATTTTTATAAACTGAACAGGGTATTCCTACATTTGGTGAGATCTAGTCCAGATGGAACAGGATGGAAAATGGCAGACAAAACACTTCCTGTGGGAAACAGCAGATTTCCATCATTCTGGTTTTGGATATTAATAAAAGATAATGTATGACCTAAGTAATCCTGCAGTGCAGGACACAGAGGTGAACCTCCTCTAAAACCAGATTCCTAAAATCTTCATATCTCAATTTCCAGCCTCCCTTTCCCTTAGCACTGGATTTGCTGATATGTAACACATTATTTGCCAATTTAAGAGTTTTGTAGGCTATGGGTAATATGAATACAAAATATACATTATAATTTATGCCAAAACTACTCTTATCTCTGTATCATTACAATATAGCAAAGTTCATAATAACATATGCATATAGTTAATTTAGCTTCTTATTGCAACAAAATCATATGTGATCTACTCAAGCCTCATGTTTCTTATGATAGATTCACTGAGATGTTTTAAAGCCAGTAAAAAAGGAGATACTCCTACCTGCATCATTTGCCAAGTTCCACATTTACATACAAGATGAGGAAGAAAGCAGTTTCTGAGAAAGTATGAGGAATTTCAGACTCTTCCTCTCCAGATCATTTTAACTAGCTCAATTATCACGTCAAATGAAAATCATCACTGTATTTTATTATTACAGTGGTAGGAAAAAGTTTTGGCTCTTTCATTTAAAAAAAAAAGCCATGGTGTGCTCTTGGTTTTAGTAAAACCTCATTAAGGAGATCTTAGATGTAGAAAATAAGATCCATTACATTTCAAAATGGAAAAGAGTCTAGTCTATCTGTGGAAACTTTTACTGATATATGTGCAGTTGTCATCTGCTTTCTACTGGATAGGAAAAAATAAACTGAAAAGCAAATAATAACTACACAGTCTAATAAAACTGAAAAATGCAATTGTAATTAACTTCCATTAATATATTATTGTTTGACATTGTTGAGTTAGGAACTTGTGACAGCTGTCTGAACTAGCAAATGCAAAACAACTCAAGCACATGATCAAACACTACCAAAAGAAACATTTTTTAAATCTGGGGCTTCCAAACCTCTCAAATATCTGTGGATTATTTTTCTATCATTAATGTACAACAGTGTACTGATTTAGGTCAGTATTAGAAGGAATTTTTTTAGATAGCTTGGAATTCAGATTTTTCCAGAAAAAAAAAAAAAATAGCTGGAAGTGGCACCCAATTACAGTTTGTCCTTTTCTTGTAACAAATTGTGGAAGGAAGACACAGAAAATTATCTTTGGCTAGATGCATGACTTGCTACTAGAAAGTATCTCATGCCTGACAAGAGACATTCTTCTTACTGGTCTCCCTGCCTCTACCATCCAAGCAAAACTCAATCCTCTGATTACTTCATTCATTGCGACATTATCACTACACAAAGCTGGAAGACAGTAGCACTTTCCTATCAATCAGGTGTATTTTCCTACACAAAAGCCAATGTAGTTAAACACTCAGATTCCAATCAGGCAAAATGATGCATGCGATGCCCACATAGCTGTGAGTTAGCTGAATTACGCATAAACAGAATTTATGCCTGGCCATCTCATTTCTTAGGTCACTGGAAAAAGCTGGAGCCTAAGGAGATGCAGGAGATGAGGACTATAACACTTCATGAGTAGATGAGTCCGCACATTCAGCAAAAGAGTGAGGTTTCACATGCACTGACATTAAAGCACTTGAGAGCTCATGCACTTACCATTCGTGTAAGGGTTGACGGTCTTTTTATTTGTCATTACACGTGCTGTTGCATTATTTACCTAAGCACATAGAACACTGGATTAGAAAGGGCTGTAGGGAGGATCCACATTACTATCAAATGCATGCATTATTACTGCTATTAGTCATGTAAAAAATAAAATGCAATTTAATTTATAGAAGGCAACAGGTGCATAACAAAATCATACTATTTATAATTACATTTACTTTCATAACCATTTTAACTTACAAATCATTTCAATAAAGCAACATCATTTAAACTTTAATAAAAAGACATTAAAAGCAAATTAAAAGGTACTGCATAATTTAAGACTTAAGAGCATGCTTGTATTCCATGATAACACTGATACAATAAATACTCAGAAAAAAAAAAAAAAGATTATATGAAGGAACATGCAGTGGAGTAGAAAGGAAAGAGACAAGGTACAAGGAAACAAAGAAAATGTCAAAAAAGGGACAAACGAATTTTAGCAGTGTGCAACATAACCCTTTAGAAGAGAAGTACCATTGGAAAAGCAACATCTAGCATTCAACACTTGGAACAAGAGCCTTTTTCATTGCAAGAATTAACAAAATCATTCAAGCTTTAAAATCACAGCTAACAAAAGGATAAAAAGAGGGTGCATTATTTAACACAATATGGAGTTAACAATCTGAGTAAGATGTGCACGAAGTCATATCCTCAATCCAATCAGTGCCTCCCAGGCTTGCTTAAAACGTACACTCAATTACAGGCGTACCAATATAGAAAAAAATGTAGCATCAAGAAAACTTAATACAACAAGTCAAAAAAATTCACGTGGTATATCAGCGCTAAATACGTGAAACGGCAGATGGACTTCTCCACTTACCATTCAGCACCATCGCCAGCATGGGTATGTATACAGTTACCATGGTTACTGAGAGTTTGGTGAGGGCCCTAAGCGCTACCGTCGAAGGGGGAAAATGAAAAGGCAAAATATGCAACATCTTACTCAAAAGACGACAGCATTTTCAATTGGTAATTTTTTTACTCTAACAAATACGACTGAGGCAGTATTGAAGGGGATCCAGTGGTATTAATACACAATTGTCTTGGTTTTTTAATGGACAGGAGAGGCTCAGGCCAGCCAGCCAAAGTAGCCTGATGGCTCCATTGCAAATGAAATGTTAAAATTGGTTGATCTCTTGTCTAGATTTGTTTCTTTTTCTTGTACATCTTTTGGATGCTTCTTTCCCAATCTGAATATTTTGAAAGCCACTGTGGATCCCGCATCAACCCTGCAGCAAAAAAAACCAAAACAAAACCAAAAAAACCACCTTTTGTTTGTTTTTGTTTTGTCTGTCACACTTTTTTTTTTGTTGTTGTTGTTCATTCTCAATCTTTTTCTGTTTTCTTTCTTTTTTTTGTTGGCTGGTTTTTGGAATCTACTGCACCCATTGATTCACAAAACATTCAAAATAATAACTTCCAAAATATTAAAGCTTTCATTTGTATGTTTGTTTGTTTTTTCAATTCTTTCATCCACCTTTCAGCAATAATGATAATAATAATAATAATTACAAAAGAAATAATAATAAAAAAACCCAAGTAAGGCCAGATTCTCTGTCTTTATATATAAATATATATATAAACAATGGGAAGGGGGAAGGGGAGCACACAGAAGACACCAATGATGCATCTGAAACAACAAATGAGAGTGAAGCAGACATTTAGAAAAAAGATGAAAAGGAAAATATTTTGAACATGCACCTCGATTTTACGGCCCTCTACCACGGTGCCGTGTAATTTCTCCCTCGCCCTGTCCGCATCAGCACTATTTTCGAAAGTTACGAAACCAAATCCCTGCATGCAGGAGGGAGAAGGGGGGAAAACAACATGCACATTATTATTTCAGTCAATGACCACTTGTTTGCTTATGTTCTCTCTCTTTAATTTATTATTTTCTTGTCCTTGCTTCATTACTGTAACATGCAAATTAGAAAAATTATAATTGTATTGAGATGTGCAGTAAATAAGCGACAAATGTGAACAAATTTTTTCTGTCATCAGTTAGATAATACCCTCTGAGAAAGTCAAAGAATGATACCAAAAATACCTATCTACACATCACTACAGAGGAAAATAAATCTAATAATAAGAAAATGAAATTAAAATAAATTACAGTGTCTTCACATAGAAAAAAATGAACTAATGAGAAAAGAAAATGAACCACATTTTAATGACATGCAGATATCTCAATGAAATAAAAAACATGTGCACAAAATTCAACACTGAATGTCAATATACTCTAAAACATTGCCTACTTTATCATGCTGTCATGATCATAAAAAACATTGTTCCCATGCAACACTAGGGTAACTTAAACTTCTGCCAAACTATATAGCCTTTACTTATTTTTTTATAAAAGAAAAAAAGAAAAGAAAACCACCAACAAAAGTACTTTTAGAAAAAAGCAGAAACTTCCTCATATTAACAGATCAAATAAAATCACATGATGTGAATAGAAAAAGAAACTCTGATAAAGGAATAAAAATGTAAACATCTTGATTAAGTTTAACTGCTTTATTTACTACTTCTGTATATTATTTCCCACATACAGAACATGCAACTAGTAAAACTCCAGAATCTTGTGTTAGTGAGACAGCAGAATACTCAACAAATAGCAAATACTGCTTATGACAAATGCTTGTTTTATAGTATAAGGCTAAGCAAACATTCCCAATCCTACTAGAACTCTTTATTGTGCAAAGTTAAATTAAACCCTTTACAATGGCAAATAGTTTGAAAAAAAATCAGACACTGAAAGCCATTTTGGAAACATACACCAACCCTTTGAAGTAATTCTTATGTTGGCACCACAATGCCTTTGCATGCTTTCCCAAAGGTATCTGAGCAAATAAGTTCCTACATCCTTGGTGGTTCATAACAAGAAACATTTGCCAGTTATATACAGCCGCTTCACACACAGGCACTGCTGCACATGTTTGGAGATCTAAAAAAAAAACCTTTTGCTTTCCTGCTACTTAAGTTTAAACTGAGTTAAAGCCTTCCTCTGCTCTGTTCCTCAGCAATAAGCCATACATCATGTCTCCTCATTCTCCAGTCCATTCACAACATTTTGTGGTCAGTATTCACCCACTTCCTCTCTGCAGTTCTACCTATTATGTACATAGTGACTGATTAAAATAAAGGAAGAAGGATAAGAAAGAAAAAAAAAAACCCAAAGGAAAGGAAGATATTTATACATTTATTTATACATTTATGTACAATTATGAAACTAAGGCAAAACTGGCACCAAGCATTGAGAAAAACAATGGACATGAACTACAAAACTAATTACTCAACAACTGATGAAAAAAGTTAAGAAACTATCAGGATCATTTTACAGGTTATTTGGATTATTTTACCTACTTGAAGAGTACATTTACTTATGTCAATTTATAACAAAGAAAAGAACATTTTTATAGAACAGTTTATGTTCCATGCTTTTCAAAGTTGCTTAGCTTGAGCTCAGACTATCAGCAGTTCCACTTCTGCTTTCTCAAAATACCTGATTCCACACACTTTTTCAACTCTACCCTCCACAATTTTAGCACAAAGCCACGATCTTGTTTGTCACAAGACATGGACTATGTAACTCTCTTCCTCAAAGCACCAAAGTATTGAAAGTAAATTCCCCTCTTCAGTACTGATCCTCATGTTTTAGATGCCTGCATAGGCTTTTCTTATACCTAAACCCATCCTCAACTTTAGACTTTAATTTCTTCTTCAACTGCTTCCTCCCACGTTATGTGTAAAAAAAAAAAATAATAAAAAAAATAATTTAGGATGCCATTAAGAAAATTACACAGCAGACAACATCGCTGAAGCCATCAATCTGATGAGCCGAGCTCTGTGTCATCACATCAGTTCTCCCAATTCTAGCTGTTCTTTCCCCCCTCCTTCTCACTGAGCAGCTGCCCCTTCTTAGAATTGCAGTAATTTGGTGGGAGCTATTTAGGCAAAATTTTGAATCAGGCTTAGCTCACAGCTCTACCAGGGCTTTTTTTTTTCAAGCAACTGAAAGAAAAGATAAAAAACTAATTATATAAAACTTTTGAAAAATATATAAAATAGAGCCATAAGCCAAGATAAGACAGGAACTTCAAAGATTCTGAAAAGAATAGTCATTGTAAATTTTTAATTCCTTATGTTGTACTTATTATCATAATTAACTATTTAAATTAAGCTCTTATTATTTATGCAAATCTGTAATTTTAGCTAGCTGACACAGAAACCCAATCACAGAACACAGATTCATTCATCACATATTCAAATACTTACACAAACAGGTTAACGTTAATTTTATAATTCAACAGCTACTTTAACTCAGCTCACTATGTATTTTATTAACAGGTTATTTTCTGTATTTTATTTTTGAAGTCTGTCAAATGATTTAATAATAGCCAAGTTAGTATGTGAGAACATTCTGGTTTAATTTGGGAGGTGCTCTGCTGTTCTTATTTCAAGAAATATATATTAATATACTATATACTAGATAGACACATATACACACAGATCTAAGAAAGTATATATGTAGTATACAGCTGTATATAGCATTAATCTAAAACTGTAAAAAAAAATGGTACTTTATGTTCCTGTACCTTTGTACCTTTGCAATTGTGCCTGAGACAAAGGCATGTGCAGCTCTGCTCAGAGTTTAAGTGTCACACCTGCAGAGTAGCAGTTAACAAGTGCACAGTAATGGAAGCTATATTTCAAATTGTCCTTCCAAGCTGAGGGTAGACGCAGAGAAAGGTAACTTACCAGCAGATTTTAATGTTACTTTTATCAACAGCTTCAAGAATTGTCAAAGGTAAGCTTCATGAACACAGGTTTCAAGAAAGATCTATATCAAAACAAGACTGAAATTCTTGCAATTCTTATTAAGAGTTTCAAAATTCATCAGTGTTGCCATACAATTCTAGCAAAATTATCCTGATTATTATTATTATGCCTCCAAACAAAGAAAAATTTGTGGTATGAAACTTCTATCATTTTAGGGTTCCTTTTATGGAGAGACACCCTTCTGTAAAATTATGTTATATTTTACGGTAGTGCTGCAGCACTATGGTTTTTGAATATGCAATTCTTAACTATTATGGCATGAAAATAAGCTTACTTCTCTGTTTTTGCAAGAATCTGCTTAAACAGTATTTATTAGAATAAAAAGAAAGAAATAAAACCAGAAAAAAATTTGAAATCTATCAATTCTTTTCTGCCAAACCGTAGCTAGAAACAAATTTGAATCTTGATCCTGCAAAATATTTTTTACCTGTACTCAGTTTGAGACCACTTAGCAGTCCTTTCAGTTTCAGTGGGATTTTATGAAAACATAGATAAGCACTGCCAGGAATGGGACTTTAATCTGGTGCATCTTAAATCCTATAGAATGGACATGAAATGATCAGATTAAATAAATAAATAAATTATTTTAAAAAAAGGGAAAAAAAAAAAAGGAAAAATAAAAAAGACAACAAAAGTTCCCATTATTCCTAATCCTGTTTTCTAACTTTTTATTTAATTGAGAGAACCTAAGGGTACTGTGCAAATCAAAATACTATGTAGCTATACCTGAAATAACTAAACAAGATGAGAAGTAGCATATATAAGCAATGAGATGCATCACAGAACTGCTTTTAGTACCTTCAGCAGCTTAGAGCCAGCCTGGACGCACCAACACAGCACTGGATAGTGCAGCAGAACTTAATAACACTAGGCCTTAAGAGTCTCTATCACAAAGTGTATAACTGCAATAACTGACATTACAAGGCTGCCCAGGAAGCCCTCCTCCAAAATCCTTTCTAGGAGCTTGTTTTTAGCACAAGGCTCAGAGATGTTTTCACTACTGCAAGATCACTATTAAAAACTTCTCAATTCAAAAATAACTCTTCACCCCATCCCTTGAATACTTGCAAAAAACCTTATGTTTATGCAGTTCTATGCAAACGTAGTAGTTAGAAGTCCTACATACATAAGCTTTAATGGCTAAACAGAAGTGTAAACCATCACCAAAACACATGTACTCAGTTCCACTCCATCTTCAACAGAATCAATCAAGGTGGCAAATGTGGGATGTCTTTTGAAATTTATTATACTGTCCAGCAGAAGCAGGTTTTGGACAACACACATCTTTTACAAACATTACTGAAAAGCAGTAATTTAATGATGATAAATTTCAGGAAGGGTAGGGGATTCTAAGACACAACATTCCATACATTTAGGTTGTTTACTGAAAAAGTGGTAAATATTCCAACTGGGTTTGGGGTAGCAGGCAAGGGTATTAATGAATGAATGAATGAATAATTTTGGAATATAAAACAGGACACTCCAGCTAGTCTATTGAAAACAAACAAAAAAAGTAATGCCTTTAAGTTTAGAATAAAAACACTTTAAGGGAAAAACAATAGAACTAAAATATACCTTATTTAAGAGAGATTTATGATATATCTGATTCTTAAAATAAGACATATTACAGTATGGTTGTAACAGGAAAAGAATTCCATCACTAATAATAAATCATATATGAAAGCTACAGGAAGACTGAAACATTGTTGGATAGACATTTTAGTGTGTCTGACATGGCAGGGATGAAAAAACTTATCATGCATATGTCATACACATAAACCCTGATAATGCAGCTGATATCACAGGTGAAGCATTCTGGGCTACAGTTTTTGCACCAGGTAACAATGTTAATACAGTCATAGCCATCCTACCTTGCTTTATTTCTTAAATATCCAATAAACTGAAGTATGCATTTAAGGCAAAGTAATTTTCAGAAAAAAATTAAATGTTTGCAATACATTAAGAACTCTTTTAAGAAAAAAATTAAATGTTTGCAATACATTAAGAACTCTTTTAATCAAATAAATGTTAAAATAGATTGTTTTCAAAGGGTTGGTGTACTGAAGCTTTAGCTAAAGAGGAAAACATCTGCACTTAGATAATCTGCAACAATCGCATATTTTCTCAGCTAATTACTAAAGAGGATAGTTATTAGGTATCATTATCATCATTCATTTCAGTAGGGGAAAAAAATACCTGTACTAATACAAACCTGCCTACAAATATCTGTAAGTATGGACTCATCTTATAAAATAAACAAGATAATTACCCTTGAAGAGCACAGACAGCAGAATTCAACATTCCCGTAAAACAGATGACAGTTTGGAGTAGCTAAAATTACCCCCTTTAAAAGATACAAAATGATTTTCATGCTGCTTAGGAAACTGAATGACAGCTCAGAAGATGTTTTCACTAACATAGAATTTCAGACATTATTTTTTTGCAGCAGTGCAGTTGTTTCCTTTTACTCATGTAAATATTTTAAACAATTTTTTAAATTCCAGAGGTGAATGAAACTGCTTACCTTTGAGCCTCGCTCATTAAAAATAATTTCAACATCTAAGATTTTACCAAATTGCTGCAAAGAAATAGAAAAGTTACATGAAAATACGATCATTTCAACACTTCTATTGTATACAGCACAAACATTGGTTTCAGAAAATGGTGCACCACGTAAAAAAATTAAAATAATATAAAATCAAATATAGTATTTGACTATTTCAAAGGCAGTCTGAAACCTTTGTTTCAGAAGATTTTTTGCAACTGCTTTCCAGGACAGTGTGGTTACCTCTGCTTTGCAAGAATGGCATTAAACCAACTGGGAGTTTTGTTGCTGGATTCAAGGAGTGAAGATTTCTCTCCAGCCTTGCTGAAAATGGATAACTATTACTCTCTAAGCAATTCTTGCCTTAATAAAGTCTAATTTGGAAAACTAGAATGGATACTTCCTTGTTGGCCATTTTTCCTTGCTCAGAAATGCACTTCTATTATAATATTAAATGTTATTAATATTGACACTACAATCGCACTCACAAACATCTAGGCATTGTTCACACACAGAAAACTTGACCACAGTTGCTATCCCAAAGCAAAAGGCTTTATTGCATTTATCCAAGCAAAAGAATACATGTTTGACCCAGGCAGTGTTTAGTTAGAACACTTTCTGATAAGACACATTTCGTGATGTGACACTGTAGTTTATCAGTGGGTCATTTCTGTTTCATGTGTCATTAACATGCAGTGTGGATCAGTGTTAGCACTGATAAGTGGCACAATATATTAAACAGAAAAACGGAAATTAGAGGCACACAAATGAAGAGTAATCTAGACAAAAGAGTCCAAGTCACAACCCACTATACTCCAGTCCTTTAAGATATAAAACACAATTACAGGCCAGAAAGGACAGTATTCTCTCTCTAGCTTATTAAGGTGTTTCAATGTGGTTACGTAAAATCAATCATCATTTCTTATCCCTTGGCTTATTTTGGTTTTGCATTCACCATCTAATTCATGTTTTAACTCCAATTTTAGCCTGTAAGCAAACATTGGCTTAATGTTTAAACAATTCTCCTCTGATGTATTTATGTCCATGTAAAAAGATCATCAGCTACATGTGTAACATGGCCAACATGCAGCATTACTGTACTTCCTATCAGATTCAACTCACATCTGCAGAAATTCCATTTTTTCAATTCAGAAGCTAAACTTTTACTGTTACCAAGTCATTCTAATCTGGAAAACTCTAGCCATTCTTCAGTGTTAGTCTTTTGAGACCTAAGACTTAGAAATACTGAAAAGACATGTATTTTGTATTCAGTTATAAATTACTACAAAACCTACAAAGAACCCCAACTTTCAATTAATCTACTTTCAACCAATATAAATCTACTTTAACTGGCTTGTTTAATTTAAATAAATTTGCATATTTTCTTGGAGAGGTTAATTATTATGACTTCTGATATTTTGCAGATGAGCTGTAACCTGCATTTAGAGGGGGTTGCTTGTAGCAAGTCAGATATGGCAAAATAGTCACTCTCATTTCCCAGTACTATACCAGGATTCTTTTTCCAATGACTGTTTCCTTCACTTCATGGAAATAAATATTAAAAACCACAATGTTTTAACTCACATAGAGAGACATTAGAAGTATTTAAAAATCTGAACTGAACATGAAACATGGAGAGAAGTATAGGGCCATGATGCTGCACTAACAAACTAACATAGAACAGAATTAAGTTTTAGTGGGTCAGAAATAAGAAAGCAAGAGTAACATAAATACTAAAGAGTACTAACTTGGAAAAGGAAAACCTGGGTACTAATAGCTGATTAAGTACCATTACTGGTTTTTATTTAGTCACATTTTAAAATAAACCTGAGAATTCTTGAAGCAGGGAGAAGAAACCTGGTCTAATCTGTCATGTTAATGAGCCTAGAATTGATGGCATGTATGAGATGTGTGAAACACATCCAACGCACTTAAAAGCAGATAATGGTCTGGGTAAAAGCAAAATTTGAGGGACATACAGAAAAAGGCTGGCAAAAACTTTAGAAGCTCACAGATCCTACAATACTTGTGGGGATGGGTGAGGATTCCTACTCCTGAACTTCCTGCCTACATTCAGCCCATGTCTTACTTACACAAATTTGGGTCCCTTGCTCATGAGGTTAAGCTTTTATTATTTCACATCATGCTCTCCAAATACCAATAAATACAGGCATATAAATCCAAATGTGTACAGCAGGAATTTATATGCATTCAATATTTCAAGTCAACATAAATAGCTTTTTCTGAATGTAATACAAAACAACATAATATATAAAATACACCATCTATGTCACATACAGAAAAATCAGTAGAATGTCTTTTCCCAGTTGTGACTGGCAAATCAGATGTTTGGTTATAAATAAATGAAAAGGGAATCTTTACTAAAAATGGTTAAACAGTGTAAATCAGAAATACTGCTGTCACAGCTACTTATAATATAAAATACCTGCAATGCAAATATATATATGTACATAAAACTAAAAAAGTATAAAGAAAGAAAGAAGAGTACTCACACCAAACATTTGTCTAAGATCTGGATCCCGGAATCTGAACGGTATATTTGAGACATGAAGCCTTTTCGGCTGTGATTTGTTTTCTGTGTTTTCGGAAGATTGTGTCTGCTGCTGGCCATCAGTCTGTGCTGCATCATCTGTCTGCTAAAAAGGTAAAGCAAAATAAAACACACTGTAAGTATTTCTGCCATTTTTAGTATAACGTGGTGGGCTTGAATTCTCAAAAAAGACTAAAAAGGAGTTAAATCTGTTCAAAGGTGTTGAAGAATACTAGAAGTTGTTCTTTAATTATATCAGACACTGCCAAATTAATCACTGTGTACAGAACACATTCACTAGAAAAAGATTTTTCATAGGTATGTAAAAACAGCATAGTGTTTTCTTTTGAAGGGATTTGGAAGGAAAAAGGAGGAAAGAAAACAGTTGAATTAGACTACAAGGATTATCTTACAACTGTTACTCTGTTTTCTCTGCCCTTCCTCTTCCTTTGGACCATATTCATCTTCCAAGTATTCATTTTCTTCTTGTGTTCTAATGTTCCAGTTCAGCTTATCTTTCTGACTACTTTACATTAAAGCAAAAGAAGAAATCTCCCATTTTCAGCTAGTATCAAATTTCTTTTAAGAGATAATCATTAAAGCAAAATTGAAGTGGTTTAATAAAATAAACCTTACCACACAGTTTTAGTACCAATAAGCCTGTTAAGAAAGAAGCAAAAGAACTCAGAATATATTAACATCAGCAGTAACTTCATATAAATCTAATCCTAGCAAGTTAAATTCAACATCATCTTCCCTCGCAAATGCAAATGTTCTCAAATACTAAACATGGTATATAGCTGTTAAGAGACAAAAACATATTCCATGCTAACCTCTTGCTATCTGAAACCAACTAAAAACCTAAAAAATTAGATTTTAGGTAACTGTTCCATCTATAGACACCACAGAGATTACTTTGTACCTTCAGGCCTTAAAAGGAGAGAAATATGAAGGAAATTTGGTATATGAGAGCAGGTGAGGACTGGAAACTTGAAATACAACACTCCAGAAGAATTTAGGGTCAATTAGATGAATCTGAAGAGAATTGAAGAATTCTGAAAATGCTGTTTATCTTCAGGAACAGAGGGTGCACCTTGAAGAAAATATATAATCAGCATACTATATAAATGCAAATTGGAAAAAGTAATTTCTGCTCATCATAAATGATGAGAAACAAGGAGTAGGAGGTTTGAACTGTGCACTATTAGCATACCAAAACATTGGAAGCAACTTCCATGTGAGAAGCTGAACAGATTATATTGCCAACAAAAAGCCAGTGAGGTTTCTGAAGATGATGCTACAATGAAGGAGCCACAAATTATGGGTAGTGAGTAAATCCAAGCACTGTTATTTTCTGGGTATTTCCTCTGGATTTTACCACATTTTTTTCACAGAAGCCTGAAATTTAAAGTTGCAGCAAAGAATGACTCAGAGTTTGGGCAGTGAGGACTGAAAACCAGAATCTTCAGAAAGTCATCAACATCAAAGATTCATACCTGTCAGTGCTCTTAAAGAAGTCTGTGCCAGAATTAATATAGCTAAGCCATTTAAGATGTATTAAAGGGTTTGACAATGCAATAGTCTCTTTACAAAGCATATTATCATTCAGAAATCTATGGATGTGACTAGCAGATATGGAGAAGTATAACTACAAATTGAAACTGGAATGTGACACTTATACAAAAACTTCCAGTAACACCAAGGAGGTAAAATAACAGAGGAGAGGCTGCATTTTGTGAAATCCCAGAAAGGAAAGTTTCAAAGCCCCATGGACTGAAAGAGCTCAAATGTAATTTACCTTACACATACATAACACATTTCAAGAGAATATTTTCATTGCTAGAGGATCTAAAGACCGGTGTTTGATATTTCTTCAAAAATTAATTGA
The DNA here is from genome assembly GCA_017639245.1 of Myiopsitta monachus. Classification (NCBI taxonomy): domain Eukaryota; kingdom Metazoa; phylum Chordata; class Aves; order Psittaciformes; family Psittacidae; genus Myiopsitta; species Myiopsitta monachus. Next base: position 1,327,471 of record CM029926.1, on the reverse strand, counting down.
AGTTAGTAGAGGAGACTATCCTTGCTACATCTCTGCAGTCTATTATGCAGTCAGACTGCTTTCTGGTTCCTATTCTACCACATACTTGCAATTATGAAATATTAAAAAAATTTAACATATGGTAGTCTTAAAACTTACAATGAAAGTTATAAATACCGCATACAAATGTAGAAGACCAAATGCTCACATACACAGAAATAAATTGAGATTAACTCCCATTACTTCAGTGAGCTACTGAAGGCTTAGGTGTTAAATCAAAATTGAAACTATTCTTATAGGTAACCAAATCCAAACCAAAGAGGGTGTTTCAGAAACTAATTTTTTTTTTTTATTTCATAAAAGATACTTGCAGTGTAAATAAATGGTATATATTGAAACCAAATACATCATCAGGACACTTAAAATCTGTTGTTTTGCATAGAAATTCTTTATCTTTCCTAATATACAAAATTTTTGCTTCCTTACCTCAGGTGCAGAAACAGAAATCTTGTATTCTTTAAAAGACTTCACTCAAGTTCTGAAAAGACTTTACATTGAAGTCAAGTTCTTAAAATCAATTAAAATCAGAATGTACATATTTTAGCCAGCCTAGTTTCTCCACAACTGTCATTACTACCAATTCTTCTGTTTTCACTGAGAAGGAGGTTAAATGCATGAAATAAACCAGTTATGCTGCAAGTTTTTTGAGAATTTCAGTAGTTAAAAAGGTTCCTTCTGACAACTGGCAGCAGGCAGTCCTGAGTCTCAATAATATCTGTTGTGCAGTGATTGCCCAAGCGCAAGCAGTGGTCCCCACCGAACTCCTGAAAGACCTGTCAAGAGTGTATCTAGTCCTTAAAGAGCTACTGCTCCTTCTGGGGCAAGTGAGCCCCAAGGAGTCTTAGATCCTTCCATCTCACCCCCAAAGCACACAGGATGCAGTGTGCTGCCCCAGGATTAACTAGCACTAAACATTCTAGAATTAGAAGAAATACTGTAATTTAACTGAATTTAACTGAAAACATTTCTTAAAACATTTCAGCAAACAGTAGTAATTCCCCTTACTAATCCCAATTTGCAGTATATTTCACCCAGAAATACATACTTAGGACTGGGGAGGGAGGGGAAGTATGCTTTAAAACCTTCATCTATCTCTAATACAAACCCGTTTCCCAGGTTACTCCTGACTGGACACAAGAGTGCCATCTCCCATTCTTAGCACTTGTGGCACCACATATTATACCCCAGAATGTTCAGCGAACCTGAAATCAGCGAAGCCTCATGCACACCATTTGGACAGAAAAAATAATTCCATTCTTCTTTCCAGAAAATACAGATTTTTTGCATACTATCCATCTATTACTCTGAGCACCCAGATTCAGTTTGTCTCTTACACTGGAATTGTAAACATTACACATCCATTGACTAATCTCTTCCATTTTCTGCAAAACAATGGTGGTGTAGACAGAATCTTTCACCCTCAAACCATCTTTTAAATGTAATGAAATGATGTCACAGAAGAGCTGCTGCCATGCCACTACAGAAAGAATACTGTCTTCAATCTCAGCTTTTAAAGAGTGGAACATAAACAGTAGGAATGCCTAAAATTGAACTGAACCTATTAACTCTTCCTGGACAAGCTGAAAATATGTTGTATTAGAATAACTTGGAAAAGCTTTACCAAGTCTTGATCACTCTTCTATAACCTCTGAGCAAATACAAAGCGGTTGTGTATTTTTTAAACCCACACCAAGACTAGAGGAAGAATAGCCTAAATCTAGTAGGAACAACCTGCAAAATATTTACAGGAAGAAAAGAAATGGAAGAAAGGAAACAGATTATTTTTTTTATATTATATATTACATATATTTTAAATATTATATATTCAATGGCAAACACAGATACTACACTGAGGTTCTCATGTATAGAAACCCGCATAATGGTAAAGTTCTTTACAATTCGAAGTTTTAAAACACTCATCAAATTAAACAAAAAAAAAACAAACACAAAAACAAGCAAACAAAACAAACAAACAAACAAAAAAACCCAGCACCTATTTTTTCCTGCTGCACCAATCAAGTTATTTCTGAGACAGAAAGAGCTTGTGAATGTCTACTAGGCATTATTTGATTAAGCTGACAATATTCTGTGAGCAATGGTTGAATACCCACTATGCTGTACTTTTGACCAAATTGATTTGTGTAATGAACACTTGCTCTGTCTCTTCTCTAGCCTGAATAGGGCTCTTGATTTAACCAGTGGTGCTAGAAGCCAAGTGAATTTACAGCCCCCACAGTCATTCTCTCTCAATCTGGAGAGAATAGCAGCAGCAGTACATGAGCAAGCATAATTCAATACATTGTGCTATAAGTGCAGAAAATAATATCAGAGCTCTGCAATATACCTGTTTGATTTGATTTGTAAACCTGATAAAAAAAAAAGCAATTGAGAAAAGTTCAGCAGAAAAAAATATATATGCATCCTGCGCAAAAATATAACCAATACTGAATGTGCGCAAACTGAAAAAATCAGGCACAGTAAATCTACTTCATACTTTCCTTAGATAATATTGCACATTTTCCTTTTAAAAAGGATCTAGATTCTAAAAAGTTACCTTTCCATTAAAAAGTCACCAAAGAGAAAAATTTAAAACTGAGTTTGGGACTTTCTGGAAATACCATTTCCCAAATACACTACAAGCAGTGTACTGACAAACACAATGGGCTTTTATCTTCCCTGCTTTCTTAAGTAGATTGTCTGATTAATTAATCATACTGGTTTTGAGAAATTTATACTTTGAAAAGTCCTAGCTCTTCAACGTGCTTCCCAGAAGCACAACAACATAGAGGCAAAGGAGCTACCTAGGCAGATACCTCTGTTTGTATTTAAATGCTTACACACAGGTGTACACGTGACTAAAAATTCACTATGTCTTTTTACAACTGTGATAAGCATTACCAGAAGTATTGGTAACTTTTGTTGTCAGCTGCATCTCCATTATCCTTTTCTCATGAGTGAAGATCAATAGTAAAGTCTTATTGCTTTCAGGATATTACAAGGTGAAATTATTTTTTCAAATTAGCTCTAAAGATAAAAATATTCTAAGTACCTCATACTGCGAGGCATGCTACTCATGCCACATCAATTTATGCCCTTAAGAATCCATTTCTGAAGACAGTGTGCACTGTTCTTTGTTCTGATCTAGTGCAAACTGCACATAGATGTGGGACTTGCCATTATGCACAAAAAGAAGTAATAGATTAATCATGACTGCATTCAGTAAAGTTACTATATTTCCAGTGTAACTGTGAATATTTTGTATGCCAGGAATGCTTGGTTTGAGACACTGAGACTTAAACTCTTCAGGGTCAACTCTGACCCCTCTTGATTTTAGTGGTAAAATACCCTTTTATTTCAGCTGGGTCAGAACTTCAATGTTTTACATATTTGACAAACTCATTTCACCATTCCCATTAATTTCACAGATTACAAAAGATATAATATTAATGTTTTCACATCCTTTACAACATTTTAGTACCCAAAGCCCAAATGAAAACAAACCAGAGCAATTACTTTGTCACCATACCCTTTGACAGTTCTGAAAACAAACACACCCATCTTGTCCTGTCTCTAAAGCACTGAGCCATCACACTGTCTACTGTCCAGTCTGTTAGGACGTAACAGCAGCCCTCCTTCCATTTTACTGCTCACAAAAGCATATCAGATGTTCAGTTGTGCATCTTGTTTATATTAATAAAATATCTCTTTCGAAGTTGAGACAAAAATGTTAAGTTTGCAGGCTTTACTGCTCTCACAATTGCTATACATGAAATGGTGTTTAGAAACAAAAGAAAACAAAATAGATGCTCTTCCATATGACCTTGTCCAAAATGCCAATTACCCAATGAAAGTATTTGCCTTAAGCACGTTTTGTATCAGACAAAGAAGTTCACATTTCTTTTCTCCCAAACACACGGGACCAGAGTAGCCTTCACACCATTCCAGTTCCACATATACTACATTCTGTGTTAAGTGCATGTGGTCTGAGCAGTAACTGAGCCTGACACCAGAGCTTTCCTGAGCAAGGAAGAAAGATGACCCAACAACACAACTCACCCTATCACCAATAGCAAACACTGCATCCTAAGTGGAGCCAATGCTCCAGGGATATTCAGTGCCTGGATCACCTGGCAGAAACAGTCACTTGTGGAAATGCCTTCTGAACGTGGGCAAGACTTGCACCAGCTCTTGACCCCATAGGCAGTGTGATTTAAGAGAAGTGTACCTTACTGAGTAAGGTGCGCAGCATCAGAAGGGGAGGGTGTCAGGAGGCAGACACTGTCAGTGCACCATTTTTAAGCGAGAAAAGACACCACCTCCCCTCTGGATTATTGTATGTTAGAATTCCCTCATGAGTCAGATGAATATAATTCACTATCGGGAAGAGAATGCAAGGTGGTTGACTCCGGCTGGGACATTTGCTTTAGATATATCGCAACACACAAACATACCCCTGTAAAATCCTTAATCTGATTTATAGACAAATGAAATAGAACCTGAATAATTTTGTGCTTTGCTTCAGCACTTGCTATGGTTCCTGCTACTGAACATGCTCTGGGGCTTCAGCATACTCAGTATTGTTCCAGGTTGAAGACTTTAAAGCAGTACTGATTAGTTCTTTCATTTCTAGACGGATGCATTCTGGATGCTTATCCCACAGGCTACAGGAAAGTGCTGCTGTTATTGTGATAGCTTATGCATAGAAATCTAGCTGCCTAAATAAGATATTGTTAATTTTGAGGATAAATAAGAGCAATAAGATAGGTTTCTTAAGCTTCTGGTACTGCAGGGCAACCACAGTTATTAATAACTTGGCTACATTAATTATTTTTCCAATCTATCTTCCTTAACAATATGTAATATAGCTCTTAAATAGTGCTTTATGTTGCCATTGCTGGCTCATCAGTTTTCTTCTAAAATAGTCAGCAGGATAACAGGGAACAGCATATCAATCATGTCTGGAGTAGAATCCCCAGAAACCATAAATGTTTTTGATTCCGAACATGTTGTCTCAAAACCTTAGGAAAAATTGCTGGTATAAAGAGCAGATATGATTTTTAAAAGAATATTCATAATAGGTTTTAATAGAGTATGGAGTAACTAGGCAGTTGCCAAGTTCAGTTAAGGACATCCAATGGTATCAGCATATCAGTAACCTGAAATGGAAGAAGGAATTATAGTAGGTTGGCTTAATGCATTTTTATTGTTTACATTGATTCAATTACTATTTCTGACCACCTAATGATCCTATCCATGAGTATCACAACAATTAACAAAACTGTTCCCTCATCAGCTGCATCCACACCTGAGAGGAAATGCATACACAGATGCACATTTTTAGAAGTTCATTCTACATCTACAAACAATCAAATATTGTGATATTTTCACATGATAATTTAAAAAAAAATTCTTTGGGCTTATTCTTTAAAAAAAAAAAGCAGGCTGTCGTGGTTTAAGCCCAGCCAGCAGCCCAGAACCACGCAGCCGCTCATTCACTCCCCCCACTCCGGGAGGGATAGGGAGGAGAATAGAAAGAATGCAGCTCCCGCGAGTTGAGAAAAGAACAGTCCAGTAACTAAGGTATAACACAAACCACTACTGCTACTACCAGTAATAATAATGAGAAGGGAAATAACAAGGGAAGAGAATACAACCACTCACCACTCACTGACCGGTACCCAGCCTGACCCAGCAGTGATCTAGCCCTTCTGGGTAACTGCCCCCCAGTTTATATAGTGGACATGACGTGCTGTGGTATGGAATACCTCTTTGGCTAGTTTGGGTCAGGTGTCCTGTCTCTGCTTCCTCCTGGCTTCCTCTCCTCCTTGGCAGAGCATGAGGCTCAGGAAGTCCTGGGTCAGAGTAAACATTACTGAGCAGCAACTAAAAATATCGGTGTTATCAGCGCTGTTCTCAGGCTGAGAGTCAAAAACCACAGCACTGCACCAGCTACTGAGAAGGAGAAAAATGACTGCTACTGCTGAACCCAGGACACAGATGTACTAGGAAACCTTTTTCTGGTCAAAAGACAAAGGCATTAGTTTAATCTAAATGAAATATCTTAATTAGTGAAGCATAGGCACAAAGAAATATTCAATTAATTTTGTTACTCCTCTTTCATCTGCTAGTCAGGACACTATTATTGCTTCTGATGTAATTCTTGTTTTTTAAAAGGACTTCAATAGCTTCAATGAAATGTTTAAAAATAACTTCTTTTCTAAACCTGAAAGGCTCACGTAAAATCCAAACAGGCAAGAAATGAAAAATTATCAAAACCCCCATGAAAATAAATATACAAATTTTGATTAAAAGTTTTTTATCATTTGAAAGGGAACTCTAGCTTCACATTGCACAAGCTTCTTTGATAAATCTATCAAAGCATCACAGCAACAAAAAACTGTCAGCACTAAAAATGACTTGCTCGTGTTGCTTTTGCCCAGAAATTATTCAACACATTTATATTCTAGATTCATTTCTGTTATTTCTTTCACAATGGAGCTTGTTTTCTCAGATGCCTAAAAATACACATAATGCTAAGGGTGTGGCTTCACAATCAAATAAAGTCTCAGTGATGCACCTGACACAAAGTCCTGCCTTCTGTGAGCCCTTGAGACTCAGGTTCCTCCCACCCTGTGTTTACCCCAGCACTTGTATAGATGAGTGTTGGTTCAGGCCCACTGATCCAACTGGAAACTTAGACTTCATTAAATGAGGTTGTGAGGTGATCCAATTCACAACTGAAGAAAGGGACGTAAATATGTTGATGATGTTGAACACAAGAAAACTGGAGGATAGGCCTACCCCTTTCTACGGCAGCATGGCCTTAGGTCACCTGAAGCCAGTTTGGAAACTGCAATTTATCCTAACCACAGAGAAAGACTTCAGGGATTACAGAGTTATACAGATAAATTACATATAACAGGAGCTGAAATGCTTCCTCTGAAAGTATTAATGGGGAATGGATATGGTATGTTCTCAATATCCAAAAATACAGACCCCTGATCTAAAAATGCATACCTGTAACAACAACATTAAAATGAAGAGGGGTAAGACAGATGAAGAAATATATAAATGCTTTGTAAAGCTTACAGGTACATATGCCATATAGTTATGGTAGTTCTAAAACACCTCCCAAGTTATGCTTTGAAAGGCAATCACATACTGGCAATGAATCAGGACACAACGCTCCTCAGACAAAGACATTCTGACTGATGCAAAGCTTGTGGCAATAACCTGGAAATACATTCACTCTCCCTAAATAAGTTATCCTATCTGACGGAGTTATTAATATATGAAGAAATTATTCACAAGACAACATAACTCAATACACAGGAAGGTGACTGTACTTTTACCTGGGGTCATGCATTCATGTACAAGCATCACTTATAAAATAGAATGATTCTTTTCTTAAATGTTCAAATTAGCTTCAAAATTCTGTCAAGCATTATCCCTTATAAGTCATTATTATTAAAGTTTGCAATAAGGCTTATAATTTTTGGGGGGGGCAACAGGCTCTATCTAGACAAAAATATCTTTTACAGTCTGTGACTACCTTGTACAATGCTGACATTTAACAGTTTTTTTCCAAATGAAAAATCATTAGTGAAATACTATGCTACATAGCTTCAAAGGACATTACTTTCTTTACAAGAAAGGAAAGAAATGTCTTTAGATGGAATATTTGCAGGTTTGGCTATGGAGTTGTTTGGAAAGCAATGTTTACCCTCATCTGGAATCAATGTACCCTGCTTTCTGGAATTCCCTCCCTGAACTAGACTTGTCATGCATGTAAAGTCTTTTTTTCATATGAGTTTTGTTGACATAACCAACTGCTGAGTGAACTTGTGAGAGCAGAGTTTCATGCTGAGAGAGAATGGCTGGTTGCTGCACTGCAAACTCATGAAAAGAAAGAAAATGTGACAGCATGATGAAAGGTTTTCCATTGTTTGACCTCTGAATTCCTGCTATGACTTCCCATTTGCTCACTTGCATGTCTTAGCCCAAGGAGTCAATTCCTGAACACTCTGAAACACAGAAGCATTTGACGGTTCACAATTCAAAAAAAATCAGTTTAGTTGTTACTTATATGAAATCACACACACACCAAAAAATCAAAAAATATCAGCAACAGCTCTGAGCAGCTCATTGCATTTATCTGGGCCACTGTTGCATTCTCTGCACACAATATTTCTTCTGAAAAAAAGTATTGTTTCCAATACCAGGGTTAACAAATGTAATCATGAAAATGCTTATCCTGATCCAGTATCTGACATCAATTACTTCAAAAAATGCAAGAAATGCTCTAGAAAGGCAACTATTCAGCAAAGCTCCTCCCTCAAAAGAAAGTTTGCTCCATTATCCCAAGTGAGGACCTGATCTTTCTGAAAAATACCAGGAATACCTCTAAAAATATTCTATATGTCTTTTTCTAAGTGCAGGTGGGCTCATTATTCAGTTAATTCCTATCTGGTTTTATGCCACATCTATTTATGCATTTGTAAAGACATGGCTTTTTATTCCTTTCTCCACTGTACATGCCAAATATATGTTATTTCATAAAAGCATTTAATGGACTTCTACAATAGCCTTCACCTACATTTTCACTGCAGTTTAAAAAAAATGCATTTTAAAAAAATTTCCATGCATTGCATTTTAAAGAATTATTTACAAAAAATCAAATCAAGACATCTCTTTTTCCTCTCCTGCTGTCACGCTGAGTCCCTCATGAAAATCTCTGCAATACTAAAAAGTAGTCAAAATTTATACATTTGTTAATCCTTACAATGTTCTTGCAGGATGTACTTTGTGCGCCCAGATACTTCCTGAGGTATATAATATACCCCTTACACACTGAGAACCAGGTTTTCAATGATTTGTTGCAAAACAGACAACAACTCTTACACACAGACAAAAAGACTTAAAAACTTTGCTTGAAAATGCAGCAGAATCAACATTAATGCAAACACACTGGCAGCAAATGACAACTGTATGTCACTTTTCCCCATCACTGTTCTACAACATCTAGCAGCTGATGGTCATAACCCAAACAAACAAGACACTCTTCAGAGAGGAAGGATTAATATGCTCCAGGAAAGCACTCCAGCATAATCACGTTCTTCATTGTGCACAGATCTGCAGTTACACTATTTTCCCTTTATCCCACTTGTATATCTAACATTCCTATATTCCTCTCTTGCAGATTCTCTTTACATATAATATGCAATGTAACAGTATATAAATAAATCCATAATATATTTATATATTTCTTTTTTTGCGCAATCATGACTACTGCATCATCTGTTAGTTCTTAGGATTTTCATTCCTCTCTGCATTATGATACCCTTCCCGCCATTTATCCTGAACCTGTGTAATGTCTCTCTATAAGCACTTTGTTTCGCATATTAGTAACTGTAAGCTGTAATGCTCACCAGGTTCCTTGAACCACGACTGAAGGACTGAAGTCTGCTTTCTTATTCCAATTGAAAGGAAAAAGGAACAAAAGGAAAACTGGCGAAAGAATACTACTGCCAAATGTCCATCACACAGAATATCAGCCACTACCTTCTGTGGGAATAATACCAGTTTCTGATACCCCAAAGGCAGTCCTTCATGAAACCCAAGGAATTATTTTCCCTTTTTTTCCAATGCATTGCAAACCTGCAAAAGAATGTCCCACCAATCCTTAGGAGTAAAGCATCTATGTAGATTAGTGGACAGCCCCAAGTCCTTCTCTTCATGGCTGTTTAAAGACAATTCTCCACCCAGCCTGTATTTGTGCGGTTAACATCATGAGTTGAATTTCATCTAACATATAATCAAAAGAAACCATTTAATGGTTCTTTTTTTCTCTTTTCCAGGTATAGAATTTTCATTCTACTTGAAAAAAAAGGGTTTGGTCATTCAGTTCGACAACCAAGCCTACACTGTATATACCATATTTTAGGAATGTAAGTAAATCACAGGGTTTTTTTAAATACATAAATACAGATTTAATTCAGGATAAGCAATCTTTTTTTTTTTTTGTGAGGGGAACTTTGACATGAACATCAGAGTAAGTTGCAGCAATAACTAATAGCTATTGGGAGTAAAACTCATTTGTAAATACAATAAACTAAGACTACTTAAACCGACTTCATCCAGAGAAAGATAAAAGAACAGCTTACAGAAATACAACATAAATTGCATTTAAATTTAGTATCATCTCCTTTTGTAAAACCTTCCCCTTCCTCTACTTCTAAAGGAAATACTGTCAAAATTACTTTGCCAGACTTTGGAAATGGATTTGTAACTAAAATAGTAAATTACAACCTTTGCTGTCTGCTTATTTCCACCTTGGTAAAGAAATCATCTGCTCTAGAACACTGTACATCTCTTCACCACTCAATAGCTGAAGTATCACAAGCATTTTTAATTATTTCCAAAATAAAAGAAAGCAAAACAGGTCAAAAAAATGAGTCTCACAAATATTAGGTCAATTTGAAATTCCTTCAGCTATTTGCATAACCATTCAGTATGTTTTAATGACTGCAGTTATGAGATTAGATAAATTCATGAGGAATATAGATTTATTAACACTTATAATGAGTAATCTTACTCTTCCCCAACTAGAATGTTAGATGAACATTTCAGCTGAAAGAAAATGAACTGCAAGCCAAATATGAGCAGTTCTGCCTCACCTCACTTAACTAATGTGAAGAGGCTTTCACAGACATTGTGGGGTGCATGCATTACAATAGAAACCATGCCACTGATTTCTTTTTCTAATTTCCTTTAAGTAAAAAGGAAGAAGAAAAGGTTGTGTTCCCCCATGCAATTGTATCAAGAATATCCATGATTACTGTAGCATGAGGATGATATTTAATTCAAAATAAGAGGCACTATTGAAATATACAGTGAGTCAACCAGAATGATACCACAGCTGTGGCTGCTTCAATGGAATGACGACTCCCAGAATATTACACCAAAAAAAAAAAAAAAAAAAAAAAGAAAAAGAAAAAAAAAACCCTAACAAACAAAATGAACAAAGTAAGTTTCTGCCCAGAAGTATGAGAGAGAAAGCCTCTTAACCTAATATACAAGTAGGAGTTGGTAATACAAAATACTTTTTTGTGTTATAATCAAAATCCTGTACTTTGTAATACGAAGCAGCATTTGACAATATGAGTCATATATGTGTAACCTGATATACTGGCCTACCAGGGTTTTGTTATTTGGATTTCTAGTTTGACTGATTGTCCCCAAATAAAATAAACCTTCTCAAAATTTGTTAAGACAGATATTATTTTCAGAGACTTTATGGAGGCTTTTACAAGATGTGTGTTTCACTTCCTATTCTCTAAGAGGTATTATGTACTAATTTTGTCAGAGCAGAAACTGCTTGCTGTGCTCTTTGCAAATTTAAATATTGTCTTAAACTAAAAATAAGAGATTTACTGAAGATGTATTTTCACAAACCAAATACTATCAACTTTTAATTTGTATCTTAGTAAGAACAAAATCAATTGATTTTCAGCATCTAAAAATAATAATTAAAGAATATGGATGTATCCTATCAAACAGTCTCCTGTGGACATTGTTATTATTTAATTCCCCAAAACTATTTAATAATCTCCAGATATCTTTACTTCATTGAGAGAATAAATTGGAAGTAAAATACTCCTTTTGTAAACAGAGAGCAGAGAAGGCTGAAAGCAAATACCAAAAGTCAATGTGAAAATAAAAGTTTTTCCTATTTGATTCCAGATTTTTATTAAGTGCTTCAATTTAGCCTGGCCAAGACATGGCACTTCATTGAAAAGAGTGGAACTGACTCAAAAGATTAATTACAGTAAAATTATCCTAATCTGTCATAAGCTCTGATATAGGAGTAAGAGAAAGTAATTTGCTTCAGTAAAAAGCAATGATCACCAAAGCATGAAAATTAACACTTCACAGAGGTAGATATTAAATGAGAAATATTAGCTGCATCAGCGTATCGGGGCCAATTATAAACTGCAGAGGACTTCTAAGACAGAGAAATATTATAGTTTATTATGATAAAGTATTTTTTTTCATTCAGTAAATGCTTACTTTGTGAATTTAGCACTGTATCTTTTTTCTCTTCAAAGGTAAACTGCACTACTGCTTTACAGAATTTATACCACTTCTGTTTCCTTTATGCATTATTGCTTACTTTATCGCATGGAAACTTATTAACACACAGAAGGCAAAAAAAAAGAAAAAAAGAGTATTACTTTATTTTATTACTTACTCTGAGTATACAGACAACACCTGACATGCACGTTTTCATAAACTATATTAGTCGAAAAGAGGGGGTTTATCAGTTCCAGTCAGTGGGCACTGAGGAGCAGATGAGAGTCTTTTATTTATTTATTTAGCAAAGAGAAATAAATATAAAAACATAAGTACAACTACACAGTGAAGATACTCTGGCTTTCCATTCTTGTATTACAGAATAACTTCAACCCAAAGATTTTATAACCATCAGCATTCACACTGAAAGGTACTAATGCATCATTATGATCTAGCAGGTTGCTTGCTGTGTTTTACAGCCTTTCACACTACATTAACCTTTTGTACCTCAAGTATTTATGACCTCATAAGTAGGTATTTATCAAACTGAAAGCTCATATACAGCACTGTATTTTAGCTATCATTGTTGAGGAACATTTATAATTTCTTTTTGCCTGAATTTAAACTCACTCTGGTATACAGTCCATATTTTTAACAAACACATTAGTGCAAAGCAAAACTATTTTTCCACTATCCATGAAAATGACTAGGCACAAAATTACCAAATGCCTTAAATACAGTCTCATGCCAATATGATGAAAACCTCCTCAAGCAAATTTTATTCTAAAGTAAAATAAGAATTTTTTAGAATCAGCAATTATAGCTGTTATACTTTCTGCAGTGCTCAGCAGTGTATCATAGCAAAACAATATACAGAGGTACTCCTGGTACAAGAATCATTGCAATTACTGAAGTCATAGATTCTCCACCTATATATCATGCTCTGTATTTAACAAAAAAAAACCCAAACCGCAAAACATAGCAATTCAGACAGTGCACACGCTGTGCTAGATGCCCCCATGCCATACACATAGTGAATTTGAGGCAGAAAACTGTGGTTGATTAATGTATTGTACAAACATTGCACAAATACAGAGTTGCTTGCAAATATTTTTTTCCGGCAAACCAGTATGAAATCTGAGATACTGAAAACTACCATGAGCAAGGCAAAACGGTAAGCTTACAAACATTCTTATGAAATTTATGGCTAACAAATACCACTGCCTAAGCCGAGCACATTCCCAAGAGAAACAGTGCTGATCTGAACCTATCGTTCCTTTGCTCTGTATCAGGAGTGCGTGGAGGGTAAGGAATTACCCTTCTACCTACAGGGCACCTGAGTGACGGCAAAAGAGAAAAAGAGAAGAAAAAAGAAAGAAAAAAGGAAAGGAAGACCATAGGGAACAGTGCCACAGGAAGGGGAAAAAGGTATCTGCTGCTCTGTTACCGCCTTCTGCACACTTAGCAGGTTGAAAGAACAAGAATTCAGTCTCAACCCCTGAAGGATTCCTGCTTGTTTGTAATCTTACTGAGATACAGATTACTATTGTTTTTGCCTGCTGCATTTATTGCAGAAAAAAAGCCCTCAAACATGAATAACTTTGTTACAGATTGAACAGAATAAGGAGTTGCTAAGGTGCTCTGCTTTCTAGAGGGCCCTGCTCCAACAAGATGCTATCAGTCACTCTCCCCTCCTGGTCATGCTCTTTGCCCATATTGTGATCTCCTGCCACCCTTCTTGCTGCTTTCTCAAGACTTCGCAGTGCAGGTTTTAAACTCGGCAACTCAGTAGATCAAAGGCCTGGTTCCAGTCTCCCTCTCTCTTGACAGCCAAAGGTCCCTGTATTTGTAAAGCTAAATAACACAGTAGAAAGCCTGAATACTTAGCATTATACAGGGAGTTTGAGACTCCTGTCAACTGACCTTTGCCATGATCCTGGCATCAGCCTATCATATCATGCCCAATCTTTGACTCCTCGGTCCCACTCCTCTGGAAGAGAGCTGGAAGCTATGCTAAAGCAAAGGAGCAGAGGCATCTTGTCACTGCATGTGGTAGCGTCCCACCACATATGATGAGGGGGGTAAGGCCCAGGAGGACAAAGAGATCTTAACTTCAAACAGTCTGCCTGGTATGTCTGTCTGAAAGTTAAACCAAGCTGCAGAGTTTTGCCTTTTTAAAAAAAAAAGGAAACAAATTTCCTAAGTAACAGAGTATTTTACCAATATTTTTTTCTTATTCATGGTCCTGAAAGACAGCATTCAAGCTTAGACTGTGATCTATTCAACTCTCAATGCTCCAAAAGCACACATCCATTGAAAATTAAACTTAGCGGTAGCACTCTGTTGCTATGGCAAAAGGACCATCTCTCAGTCTAGACACTTGGGCTTAGGACAGCCAGCTTCCTCAATGTATTTTGTCACAGATTTACCTCTGGCAGGTTATCCAAACTACTTGTACCCTAGTTCCTCCTCTGCAAAAGTGAGAAAATAATAATTGTAATTTAGCAAAATCTCTCAAAATGGTCGCAAGGATGAAATCCACCTTTTCATGAGATGCTTGGAGGGGTTCATCCTCTAAACACAACAAAAAAGAAAAAATCACACTAGATTTAAGCAGTGGAATCACATTTACAAATACCTGTCTTACAGCCCACTGCCAAATCTAAAGAACTCTTGAATATAAAGAAATACCTTTGTCATTTGAGGTCACAAACTTGTAAACTCTCTATTTCAAATTATTTATGCTACCTTGTTAAGATTGGTAGAAAATGTGATTCAACTTCCATCATATAAGGAATCATGGCAGAATGTCAGAAATTTTAGAGAAAACACAGAAGGCTTGCCTTGCATCCCAAATCAGATTAGAGCAGCCCAATAATGCACCAATAGATTGCCTTGTGCCCTGACAAGCTGCTAGAAACGTAAACCCCTTAGTTCCTCAGCTGCACCAAAGCAGACAGCACATTCTGGTCCTAAGGCAGTAACACAGCATGTCATACATCCTCCTTCAGTCACTGTGACATCTGTATGAGGAAAAAAAGCACAGTAAGATTCCATAACATTGGTTACATCGTTGTGACAAGGCAATTCATCAGCACCAACAAGCTTGTACAGTGCAACACTGAACACCCATGTTATATTCCTGCAGCATTAACATTAGCCTCTGGTATCTTGTGTATTTCCCAGCCAGCCTTTACTATACAGGAGAGTGGACAGTGAATTCATGACTACAGAAATAACACTGAAGCAAACAAAGAATAAAAAACCCCTGCAAGCCCTCACAGCACTCAAAGCTCTTTGCCTCAGTGATAAAATTTGCCTAACTATGCTGTAGGATATTGTTGTCACAAAACTTATCAGAAGGTCAAGGTATAAAGATATTTCAGCAAACATAAGAGCAACAAATTTATCAGCTTGGTACTATTTAATTTACCAAAGAGACCACCTGTAAATAATGTAAATAACATTTGGCATGAAATATCTACTTTTACTCCAAACTGTTGAGCGAATACTGCAATTTTATTGCTGCATTTGATCAGTAGGGCAAGGTGTTGCAAAGCATCCCCAAAGGATTAGTATTTTCAACTAAATCTCAGGGATTTCCCAGTTAATTCCCATTTCTTCACCTGAAAAGTATGATCAAGAAAATTCCTTGTAATAAATGCACAGTTTATTGAAAGCCAACAAACTTCAGGAAACATACCAACAGCCAGTCTCAATCCCCCATTTTTAATACCAGCAGCAAGAACATACAGCTGGGGGTACATGGCTTTCCAGAAGAGAACAGAGTGTGCTTCTAATGCTTGTTAAACTGTACACTGTAAAACAGATTCAGATCTAGTCTAAACTCAAATGATTACTCTGATACCTGTGGAATACATGCAGTAACCTTCCTGTGAAATGTCTTCAGTAATAATGACCAACTCTATGCTGAACCAAAAAGTCTTCTTTTGTTTGGAAAACCAAAGTGCCACTCTTCATGGCAGAAAACGGGTATTTAGATAGCTAGAAAAAAATCACAGAAGAGCAGTTTGGGTTTGAAGAGACCTTAACAACCATCTAGTTCCAACCCCCCCGCCACAGGCATGGTCACCTTCCACTAGACCTGTCCAGCCTGGCCTTGAACACTGCCAAGGATGGGGCAGCCACAGCTTCTCTGGGCAAGGTGTAAAGTACATCTGTCTCAGACAGATAGATGAAAAAACTTGAATATTCAGGAATTTAAGCCCTCCTTCCTTCCCACTGAAGGCAAAAGGTGTAAAAGCATGGGACACAGTAAGTTCAGTCAAAATAAAAAATACCAGGTTTCTAAATTATACTTGCTAGGTGGTTCTAAACTTTTCAGGTCTAAACACTCAATATTTGAAATATGTCCAATCAGCATGTCAAATGAATAATTCAGTTACCTAGAAAGCTACTCAAATTTGGGCCAATATATTATGAATGCTTAGGTTAAGGGAACTTGCATCTAGATTCAGTTTGCTACCTGAAAAGATCATCTATAGAGATACTAAAGAACTGGGATAGTAGAAAGCAATTTTATATAGCGGGTGGCCAGGACAGACGTGACTAGTAGGGCCACCACATTTCTCAGTCGGAAGTGTGACATACAAAATGACTTATTTTTACTATAAAGAAGATTTGCTATATATGCACAGTTAGGATTATTAACATCACCTATATCATTAGCACACAGTGAGTACATGCTACATTTCTAGGCATGTAATAGTCTGTTTGGGAATTTTAACTTTGAAAAACCCCAGACAAATAACCCAAGGCCACAATCTGCATCTGGATAAGAGTTCCAGGCAGAAAAATTCAATGCACTGGGCTAAGGTGGACACATGGGAGCCTAAGATACAGCAAACTTACTGTCCTGAAAATATGTATTTGGACAAAACCAAAAACAACCAGAAAAAAACACCCCTCCACCCCCACCAAAAGAAATCCAGAAACAAAAGAACCCCACACCTGGGTTGAAAACAGAAGTAATTCTTGATACGATGATGATGATGATAACAGAAATGCCTTAGCTCTTTCCATTAGAAAGAACAGAACAGAATCAGTGATTCAGACAGAAGTACCTTTGATTGAGCATGTTTTGTCTATGAAACACATAGTATCTTTGGAAAGTTGACTTTGCTGTACATGCACAGAGAGAAGCAACATGGGAAATAGCTGCAAGTTTCTTTTGAGAGAGAACAGAGAGATAAAAGGAATGGATCTGCAGCACTTTGAACTCAGTGGGGAAAAAAGAAAAGACAGCTAAACTCAAAAATGAGAGGAAGAAAATTCTAAAATTGGAAATGATTGCTAGAGACAGGAAGAAACCAATAGCAACATTTTATGCTGGTGTGAAAGTGCTTTTATTGCACACATAAGCCATTTCAGAAGTACGTACACTGCCAGTCTGCGTGTTAACTTCAGCAATGTTACCATGAGTGGAGCCTACAGTGCTCTGTAAAGCCACAAGTACATGCTAAAGACTACCTTAGAAACAAAATTTTAAATAGCCCTAATGGTGGCTAGTACTGTGCCTTTGTGCATACCAGCAGGTACTGACATTTCAGCACAAGCTTGATGTCTCGCTTAACACGTACAACAGGAAGTGTCATCCATCAGCTTGTATTAAAGGCAAAACCTTACAACGAAAGCTTATTCAAACACAACTACCCAGCAGCTCTTCATAAACTCAGGTCCTCACTGTGCAGGTATCTACACATGAATCTAATGACCCTGCAAGAAGTTCCTATTGATTATTATGAACACCAGTACACAACCTTTCAGTTATAAGTGCTTGCAAGACTTATCTCTGAGGTTAAAATCATATTTTGTCATTAAGCACTGTGCATCACGGTGCAAATCTACTGGGATCTAGTATCACCCGCTCATGCGCATCAAACAGTGCTCACACATTAGAAACCATTCAATGTCTTCCTTACAAACACGTTTAATCCTCCACCTTTTAACTTTCTGATTTTGTAAATCAGAAAGAATTTTTTCTAAATCAAGGAATTCCATCAAGCCTCTGGAAAAAAGCCACTAATTGTAATATATTTTAAACTTATCAATAAGGGATTACTGATTTTTATTTCTCTTTTACATCCTTTACTTTCAAACACCATCTAATACCTCCCCCCCCCCCCCCTCAAAATCACAATACATTCTGTATTAGAAGGAGAAAAAAGTCTTTCCCATAGAAACCACAAAACTCCACTACTTCTACTGCTCCAGGCTGGGACAGTTTGCCACCTGACAAAATTAAAAATGGAAGAGCTTCTGTATGAGAACAAGGAAATAAAAATATTCAGAGGTGAAACTCAGCATCTGGCAATACTGTCCTTGAAAACTATATAAGAATGGAAATGAAGGGGAGAGAATCTGTCCATGAAAAACTCTTTTCCCAGCACAACCCACGTATTTCCATACCCCTAAACCAGAAAGAATAAGGACTCCGAGCAAACAGGCAACAGAATTGCCTGCGTTTGCAAGTAAACATGCAAGTTAAAAGCAAATTTCTCCGGCCTGAACTATTAATTTTTCCTGAACTTAAGTGAAAAACCACAGAATTTCTTTTTTAATATCATTTCATGCAAAGATTAATACTTCTGAATATTTTAAGTAAATTGATAGTTTATATTTTGGTAATAAATCTCTGTAAATAAGGGCAGCAATGACTTTCTTAATATTAACATATTAACAAATATATCACATAATTATTAAAAGAAAAATTAGGTTCCCTAGAATTATAACAACTTAAAAATAGCAAATTTGTATAGTTTCTATTTAGTTTTTGTAGACATCTCTTATCTCACACATTAAGTGCTTATAACCCACAAGATCTTTTATTCACTGAAGCTGCTACTACAAAAGCTTCATCTGCAAACACTAATTAACACAGACAGACTTAGATCTTTCAGTATAGCTGGGTGATCATGCCTGCAGTATGCTGCAGTGTGGTACACATACTGTTTTCAAATCAAATATTTAGATACTATTCTCTAACAGCTGGAACTTATGTGAATCCTTATTAAATTTAATAGTTGACATCTTTTGACGCACTTTTTATAATAGCAACAGAAGAACACAGGCATAGAAAGGACTTGATGATTGTAACCATGCTTTCCTCTTCTCCTTTGATCCAATCAGAAGCACTCTGCTGCTTTTTTTTTTTCTCTTTTAAATCAGAGAATAAATTAAAAGCATTTTAATTACAATCCAAAGCAAAAAAAAAGCACAGCAAGAGAAACGCTCCATTCTTTCTTTTCAAGGTATAAAGTATTCTTTGTCCACTGTACCAGGCGGTGTTACTTAGACCTCATGGCCCAGGATGATGAGCAGCTGCCACATGGGTGGTTTAATTCCTCCTCACAAGCATTTTTACAAAACTGATTGCTGTGGCTGTGAAAAGACCCGAAGAGTACTTACATACTCTTTGGCCATTTGGAGATGGGTTTTAAATGGGCATCTCAGAATCTGTATACTGAGGTAAGACTCTGACTGCAGTTCAGAGGCAGTTCCCAGACAGGGAAGAAAAGGATCAATGGCTGTAGTATATGTTTTAATGGATGAGTCTTAAAGAGGTTTTGGCTGGAAAACCAAACACGGAAGTCTCAAACAATAATAGTAGACGGCCTGAGGGATGTCTCAGAAAGCCATAGTGAGGCTTTTCTAAATCAAAAAAGGCAGCACAATATGATGACACTGTAACACAACTGCATGGGATCCCCTCTGAAAAAGCACCTAGAACCAGCAAGATATAGCAATCTAGATTCAAAAACACTAGAGAACTCATGTATGTTCTTCTTCACATCAACAATATATTCCCTTCAGAAGACTACATACTCTCCCCATGCCACATTAAAATCAATAGTAGCTGGCTTTTTAACTCCTGGAGTAGGGAGGAAATGAAAATTAACCACTAGATAATCTTGGAATGAGCAAAAAACTGGGAAGAAACAGGAAACAGAGAAAAAGCAGGCATATTGAAAATTAACATAATGGAAAAACAGAGGAAGATTATATAAAGGGAATAAAGAGTTGTAAAGCTGAAAATGAAGACAAAACAACTAATATGCACAAAAAGAATAAAGCAGGTGAGAAGCAAGCAAAAGGAGAAGCAAGTTTTGCATTTATGCAACTCTTAAACTAGCAATTATTTTATATACATATATAAACATTCTCAGTATATTAAGAAATATTTACCTTATCTCGACCCACAAGCCTTTCGTTGTATTTTCTCTCCATTGTGCTGCTGAAGAGGGCAGTGACAGAGCAGCTTTGGTGTGCACCTGGTGTCCAGCCAGGGTCAGCCCACTACACCATGTGAAACTTTTGTAACGAAATGGCCATATATATGTAGGATTAATTCAAGACAGAACAAAAGCAAGTTACTCTCTTACTTATCCTTTCATCTGGGATTTCTACCCATTTCTACTATTCATTAATAATTGTAATTTAGTGTTTAGATCTATGAAATTTAAAATGACCCCGCAAATCTTTCTGCATATCACAGAAAGACCAAATAAAGGACAATGTACATACTAGACTATTAGCTCAGTCTAATTCCTTATCCAGCAAAGTCTGAAAGGAAGAAATTCTGTTTCCTGCATGGATGTCTAGTTAATAATGAGGTTTGTCCTCTGTTTTCTTCTGCCTGTGAGGTGTATATCACCCTGTCATGTCACCGGTAGACCATAAAAGCAGCTTCAAACTTACAGATGGATTCACCTGCTTGCAGGTTAAGCCAAGACAAATTGATGTGTCTCACTACTGTCTTTCTAATATTGACAGCAAAATTAAATGTTGGAATCAAGTCACTTTTTCATACTGACCCTAGAAAGGGAACAGATTAAGCAGGGAGAAGTGATAAACCCACACATGAGTAACATTTAATTAAAGTAATTGTGTGGGTAGGTAGGTGGGTGTGTGGGAAAGCTGAAGAGATGGATGTGTGGGAGAGGGATGGAGACTTGAGAGTATCAACAGAATGTGAAAAAATCTATTCAGGGTTGAGTTGGTGGGGCAATAAACCACTAAGCCATCCTTAACTGAGACCCACATGTATTCATGCAGGAGAGTAAGTTTATCTCCTTTGTAATCCTGGGAAAAGGCTATCACATTAATAAAAATTCAACCTTATGACCTAAGGAAGAGAGGAAAACTATCCAAACGATCTTCGTAGCTTTTAACTACAAGCCTTGTTAGCTTTCCATCTACCTGTGCTACTTGAACATTCTGACCCAGTTTCTTGCAAGCAAGGACTAAGGATGTTGCCGGTTAACCGAGAAGTTGCAAGCATATTCTCTTCATGCCATGGCACAAAATACTCCAGGCAATATACAAGTTTATATATGGCATTTAGGAATACTTGATTCAGGGAGGAATTGACAACTTCTGATAAAGTCGTAAACCATTAACTGTCATTTGCATGCCAATTACAAGAGACCTGAAGACATTATTAGTCTTACCAAACCTAGCACAGCCACTTCCATATTTAGAGAAAATAAGAGCTAATTTTTACCAAAAAAAAAAAAAAATCCCCTCATAAGGATCAATTCTTATTACCATGTTATAATGTGAAGCAAAGATGCAGTAAGTCAAACACAAAGTAAGTTGTAATTAGCTACTTTATCATATCCAGATTCCCTTTGAAATTTATGCTCAGTTTATTCAGAAAAACGTGCAACAAATGTTTTCTCAATACATCAGAACCTGATGCGCAGCCAAAGCATTTGGATGCTGCAGCTACCTAGGCTGCATAGAAAAAAGCAAAAGTCAATATTGTAACAAGTAAAGGAATTGGTATGGAGAAGTCAAGAACCCAAGAGACAGTACAAAGTACAAGAAAACCCAAGCCCCCAATACTGCTAACTCTTTCAGGGCCAAGAAGGAAGAAAATTTTAAATTGGTTAACTGGTCCATTAAGCTTGGCAGATCAGAAATTAATAGGTCATGCTTTTTAGAAGAAACTTTTCTAGTTACAGTAATATGACTATAACTCTGGTTGACAATATGATTGAAAAGACTTCTGCAATGTTTTGTGCTTTAAATCTGCCTTAGAGTTGGCTGGAATTACCTGCCCAAGATCTAAGAACTGTTAGTCTGCCTCACATTGAACATTCAGAGGGTATTCAATGGCATTCAGCCAATTTATTTGAGCAAACAGGACTAGAGAGGCCAGAATATAGTTGCTTACTTCATTCCTGGGAGCTTTTTTGTGGTTTTGGGTAGGAGCTTCCGCTTTATTACTTCATCCATTTCAAGCATTCAAAACTCATGACAGTAAGTTTAAATGACAGTATCTCAACCCCCTAGCCCTCAGCCCGAATAATTACCTTTGTCTTTTGTTTCAGTATAACATTTGCAATCCTTTCTTGACATGAGAGTCAAAAGGAAAAAGAAGTTGAGGCAATACCTAAATCACAAGGATCAGTTGCTGAGATCTCAGAAGACAAGACATGCTGATACACATTCAGTGACACAATTAGCTAGTAGCATAACCACACTAGATACCTGCTCAGAGAACGACAAGTACTTTCTGGGAGCAAAGCCTAAGTTAACTCCGCAACACAAGGAAAAAAGGTGGTTATCTTCTTACCAGGCCAAACAATTAAGTACACAAACAGGTGCTTTATAAAAGGTATCACAGAAAACAGTTGGATAAGGTTCTGTGTACCCTCAAGAAGAATCCATTTTAGAGCATGCACTGACACATATGGCTGCTACAGTGAGCAATATGTTCCTGCTACTCCTTAGAATAAGACTGAAATACACACAGGACATAGTTACAAAGTTTACATGCAGGGCTCTCAGCAAGGAAGCCTCTTAGAAGTAATAATGCCAATGATCACAAGTCATTACTGGGGCTCACCAAACTAGCACAGCATAATGTTATCTATTTGGGATGTCAGTTTTGATCTCTTCACTACAGAGTAGGAGCTGGACCAGGTTGCTTGCTTCTGCAGCTCTGAAGCACTCAGGGTCTTGAGAAAAGCTCCTGGAAATATTTTCTTCAAGTAGCAGGTGGGACCAAATATAATAGGCACTTCTTGTGGTAGTAGTATAAATGAAATAGCATACCATGCTGATACAATGGCCTACACCAGCAGGGTATGATTTAGATGAATAAACACTGCTGTAACAATTGTCAAAGTATTATCAACTATCTAGCATACCAGTGCCAAACATCTATAGATAAAATGTGGAACTGAAGTAGAATAAAACACGGGTCATTGATAACAGTTGGCAACACAAAATATCCAGGGGAAGTCTGACAAGACCGCTGCTTCCTGGTGAAAAATTCTTAGACCACTGCAGGGGGAGCACAGTCCTGCACTTGCCGCTGTCCAGAGAAATGATTGACATGGGTATCGGCACTGCAGTTCTGCCCTGCATGCTTTCCACACAGCACTACACACAGAGGCAAGCTAGTCACTTCTTCCCAAGCCACAAAGGCAGTTCCAGGATCCATGCTCCAGGTGCACTATGAAAACCTACTAGGCAAATGCAGAATATTCAGAGACAAGGATAACACCGGCTGAGCTCAGCTGCACTGGAAGGTGGCCCACTCACTATGCACAGGCCTGGCATGTTGACTTCAAAGAAGTTTACCTGAAGACAAGAGCAACTACAGTCATATGATAAACCAGCAGATTTCACAGAACTGTCTTTTAAACATCTCTACTTCAATAACACTGTTGTGTCAATAACAACTACCGATTGACACCTGTAAACCAAGCAGGATATAGCCAAATGTTTAATATGGAATAGAATTTTTTGCAACAACTAATGTATCCCACACATGCCTAGGAGATGAACAGACCAGGAATAAAAGAGTAGGAAAGAAGAACAGCTAAGCATTAGTGGGAAAAGAAAGGTGGGAGAAGACGATCACTTATACCAATATAAAAATGCATAAAAAACAGAGCAAGAAAAAGCTAGTAAAAAATAGAAATATCCTTCAGAAAACTGCAGTGACAATCTATCTACCTGCAGGTTTAGATAATGCACCAAGGCACCTTTCCATAAATGCTTGTTACTGTCAGTTTTCTTACCCAAATTAAAAAGCACAACAGAGAAATCAGTACCAAGGAAGGAAAATAAAAAAAAAAAAAAAAATAAAAAACCCCACAAACCCCCCAAAACCCCAACCAACCAAACCAAACCAAACCAAACCAAACCAAAACAAGCAAGGAAGGTTGTAACTAAAATCAACATGGTAAATAATACTTCAATAAACATTATCACAAAGCCTTCCCAAACACTTGGATGAAGGGGTGGCCTCTGCAACATGACTAAAGAATGAACAAACCTGGACATAGTTAACACCATGAAAAGAAACCATCTAGTAGCAAACCATTAATTTCAAAGAATACAGAGATTTCAAGCTTAATCAGGTCAACTGTAACAATAGACACCTACTGCCTAATATATCAGTTATCTTCACAGAAAACTATCAAGTTAGGGAGTACCACAGGTGGCACTTTGATAGTAACCAAGCTGAAATTTCATCATAACAGCAAAGGTATGTGAAAAATACCTCACCATCTTCAACATTCAACATTCACAACCCACAGCTCTGCACAGCACATCTTCCACAAGACTCCAGCAGCACTGCATCCAGTAATGCCATGCTGGGTACTGATTCCAACCACCTTAGAAAAGTGGTAGGCACAGAATCACCTAAACTGCTCCAAGTAAAATGTATCTTCCCTCGGAGATTCCTTCCCAAGCCCACAACTTATCTCGTCTTTTCTGCTCCTGAAATCTGATGAAGTCAAAGCCCAAGGCAGAAATTCTGCACAACGACCTGTTTTAAGTTTATAGAGTTTTGCACTATAGTTTTCTCTAATGCAAAACTAGAATTAAATTTAGAGCAGAATATTTTCCATATAAATATACACACAAAGCCACATAGCATTATTAAGAGCATTATTACAAACTCAGTTTTTACTATGCAATGATATTTACTTCCATTATTCTTATAGTACACTTACTTAGAACAGGAACCACAAGAACAAATTTACTTTACTACTACCTGCTTTCTTATGTATGCTCATTTCATGCCCTTTGTACTTATATCCTCATCTCCCAGTGATATCAACAGAAGTTGTGCATGAAAAAACACAGGCAAAAATTGAGAACGATTTACTCTCAGAACTATGTATGTACAATAAGTTTGCATATATATACATACACACACACATAGGTAAAAGGTGTTTTCACATTTCCTAAAATGATCAAATACCATACTTAAAAATATTTAACTCTTCAATATAACACTTTAAACCACTCTGCAAAAGCACCAGACGTGGTACTTTTACCATAACTTTGTAACACACTTATCATTGATCCATCCTTCTTGAAAGAATCAATTTACTATTCTTGTTAATGACTAAAAGCATGCTTGAAGCATCAAGCATAGCAAAAAAGTCTACCAGCACTTAAATAACCCAGGACTGGATGAGTATTGATTATGCATATACTCAGATGGACTACTTCCTTGATTAAAGTTAAACAAACACATAGATCCAAAAAGATGAAAACTATATTATTCAGAGAAGATTCAAAGTAACTTCTGACAGCATTTTATTACATACAGATGATTTTATATTACTTTAGCTAAATCATCCTGTCTTTAAACATTTACTTCCCTTTCACCCTGTGCATTTTCTCCTGTTTCATAGCATCACAATACAAAGTTAGCAATCCTTATACAATCAAAGTACCTCTTATGTCCAACACTTACTGTAACAGAATACTGTTTTACACTTTTATCAAAATACTAGATTAAAAAATTTCAGCAGGAAATATACGTTTTGGAAGTAAAAGAGCATTTCTATTCCCACATCTTCACTGCTAAATGAATGTCCATTAAATTATATTTGAATTTATTAAACATACCATGCAGAAAAGTAAAACCCTAAAATTATAAGAACATTTCATACTCCTCAACTGCAATTTTCAAAGTGCTTGTTAGTCAATTCGAGCAAAAGCAAACAAAAAAATGTTCTTTCCTAACTGAAAGGAACTTTGGAATTAAACTACAAAAGAAGTGTAAGGATAGTGGCATGGCTTTTGACAGGGTAGATTGTAATGCTCAACTTGATCAGACCATATGGTATCAAGATGCCCAAGCCAGCAGGAAGTGAACAGAAAGTCAGTGCTACAAATGACAAAACCTACCCACAGCATTATATTCAGACATTATGTGTGCTCCCTGGAGAAGCTCAAGGTATGAAAGGGTTTGTGCAATGTTTTGTTATAAAAAATAAAATCCAAGAGGAGAAAAGGATCTCTTCCTATTAAGCCCTCAACAAAATATGGTCTGAATCAAAGAAAAGCATGCATTCTTTTCTGATGAGATTTGCCTGCTTTCCTAGCATATAAACCCCCCTGTATATTCTGTAAGGCTGTATTCATTAATGTCCCTCACCAACTCAAAATTCTGACTCAAGCACTGTCTTTTTGGCTTGGAAGTACTTTACACACATTTTGAAAGACTCTGAATGACTAAAGGCAACACAGGAAGCCCTTACTAGATCCTACAGATTATACTCGTAAGAAAATCAAGTCTATAGACTATATTAATAGCGCTCTACTGCGCACAAAATCACAATCCTGTAATAAAACTGATGATTGGAATACTGTTCAATTCGCAGCAAACGGGAATACTGACAGTGGTTCCAGCTGCACCATAACCACAGTCTGTGCTGCAGTAAAGGACACACGAATTTACATGGAACCATTTGATTTTTATCTTTATTATTTGCATTTTTACTAGGGTTTTGGTTGAACTAGACCCAATGTGAGCTCTAGCTTCAGTGCATGATTCTTTCAGACAAGAAAGAAATTGGGACACACAGAGAAAGCCAGGGCTTGTGTCTAGCCTCAGCCTGGATTAAGACCTTCATGAACGTGTTTAAGTAATTTCTGGCAGTGGTTCTACAAATTAGGTAATTGCCCTGTAGTTTATTAGTTTCATATTTCAAAAATCCAAGATCAATTTTTAATGGCATATCCAGCTTCACATTTATGTAAATACGCATGTGAATAAGGAAATTTAAAAAAATTGATCTGGTCTCCAAAGCTTGTCTAAACTATGTTATTCACAAGAGTATGGTTTTGTGAATTACTGATCATTGGATTATTCTTTTTTTAAATGCATGTAATACAGCTTACTGAAAGGAAACTGTAAATTTATCGGTACCCAGGACACTACCAAACAAATGCCACCATGCCCCTCTATCAGTTCCACTTAAGATTTTATAAGACTGGAAATCAACTATTCTCAAAGCTAGCAGGAACTTGAAAGAAACATGCCCCTTCAATGATAAAGACCACATAGAGTTACAATGTTCACACAGCATTGTTGAAGCTCTATTTCATAACATAAAACCTTATGTTATTTAACCTACAGAGATGTACACAGCTGGACTCTCATAATATTACGAAGCTCATGTCAAATCTACCCGGGATTCATATGCATATACCAATTTAAAATGTCTCTACAGTGTGTTAAGAGCAATACTAATGAGACACAGCGTAACAGATTTTAGATCTAGGTACCCTAATTAAATTCTGCAAACAGTATTTGACTGTAAATTTGTAAAACTGACTGGTGAGAAATGTTAAATGTGAAGGCTACATTGAACAATGGAGATCCATAATGACACACTTCTTGCAAACTTGCATTTTCATTGCATTATTCTCCAGAGAGGGAAAGTATCCACAACTTTTAATACAACATTGCAATTTAGAAAAGTATTTTATTAAAAAAACAAAAAAAAAACTAACTTTCTCAAATATAGCCTAAAGTCACAAGTAAGGAAACTTAATTCTTTATAAACTGCATGGATGCTACTTCAAAAAGTTATGTGTGTTCCTCTGTAAGAAAAGAAACAGGAAGGCAGGAGAGGGATCCACAATAAAAGAGTAAATAACTATAGTATATTCCCCAAACACAAAAGATTAGTGGAATTGAAGTGTTATGCTTTAGAGGATTGAAATTCACTCCAAGTAGAAACAGAAAGGAGAGATTGTATGACAGATAAAATACAAGTTGGGTAAGAGGCAGGCCAAAAGGAAAGAAGAGCAGACAGCAAAGGATATGAAAATAAGTACCATACTATCAGTATATTAGAAGCAGGAAGCTTTCAGGGGAATCACTGGATTTGGCACAGCTGGGAATAGAGCACTGGATTTGCTAGAACTGGGAATAGAGCACTTGAGTAGAGCACTTGAAGATGATTCACGGCAATCCAAATTATGTCTTTACATCTGCCTTTGTCATGGAAAATGTTGGAAAAACGCATACCTGACTTTTCTGATAAAGAAACAAACAGTTCTTCAAACTGCAAAATCCAAAGGGGGTGAGGAGACACAATAAATTGAAAGCAATAAATGATGAGGGATGAGCTCCTGTCCCACTCACGTTGACAGGTGTTTTAGCATTGATTTTAGCACTGACAGGCTTTTACTTCAGACCTGAACAGCAAATGGACAAACAGACCAACAGCTTCAAAAAAATGACAAGGCTGAGCTAGGCATAACAGTGTGTTGTTGAATATGCAGCAGTGGTCACAAGAGCAATCAAAATAGTAGAATAGAAAAAAAGAATGAGATTAGGACAGTAAGAAACACAATATCCAATATCCAATCTTTTCTCGAGTACCTATTCCGCCTAGAGTTCCTCCTCAGAACCAATGACAGTGGTATGGCAGGAGTTTGACAACAATAAAAAATTATTACGGAAGAAAACCTAAAAAGATGGAATGAACCAGGAAGTTAGCTTAGCAAAGAGATGACTAAGAGGGAACACTGAAAAGAATACTCTGAGATATAATTAAACAGGATGCTCTTCAAACTAAATTTTGTTATACTAGAGCAAACGGACAATTGGAGCAATAAAATTTTACCAAGTCAGAAAGACTGAAACATTTTACTGCATAAGCCACAAAACTGTGTCATTAATTTACAAGTACACCTCCATGATAATAGCAAGGAATATTCTTTTGTGCTTTTGGTATTGCTTTTCTTTCTTGTTCATACCCATATGAAAAAATTAGTGACATAGCAATAAA
This sequence comes from Myiopsitta monachus, assembly GCA_017639245.1. NCBI lineage: Eukaryota > Metazoa > Chordata > Aves > Psittaciformes > Psittacidae > Myiopsitta > Myiopsitta monachus. The sequence continues at coordinate 1,298,276 of CM029926.1, read as the reverse complement.
CATAGACCTTCAGAACAACTGATTTAAGGGAACATGCCTTTCCCTTCCTCTTGCACTAATGCATGAAATTTTTTAGGTTGAGATATTCCATGGGAGGCAAGATGAGGAATGGAGCATGGTGCGGCAAGGCTGTGGACAGCTAGTAGAGATGTCCAAGCACATGTTCAAATTGTAAGGTGCTGCCTGTTCTGTGCTAGACCCTATACATGTAACACAGGTGGTGATGGCTCAGAAAGCTGCCAGCTGTTGGCACTGATATATTTGGTCCCAGTCTAGAATTAAGACAGAAGCACCTAAACTATCAACGTGTGAAATTTCTGACTTAAATTGCAAGGTAGGACCATCCAAGGAGTCTCTTGCATAATTCATGACACTTCGGAACTTCACATATAAATCAAATAAAAGGAAAGTCTATAATTTCTGCCCTGTTGAGAACAGATCCATGCACAACTTTGGTAATGGTTGCACAAACAAGCTTTCTAGAAAATGATCTTCACAATGGCCATTCACACAATTCCACAAGTAATTTTAGTACAATACCTTTAAAGGGTAATTTCTACGACAAACTACTACTAAGTCTCAAGAATACAGAGGAAACTAAAAATAACAAATTTAGTCTGTTTTGAGGGTGTGTGTTTGTGTTTTCCAAATGAATTCTTACAAACACTCTTTTGAAATTTTTTTTGCATATTGGAGTTAGTCAAATTTTATTCTATGATCCATGGGCTTGCTATTAATCATTTCATCTGTCTAATACCATAGAAAAAGAAACTACAGACTCTGCAAAGCTTACAAGCTTCCTAAGAGGAGCTTCCTAAGAGGCTGCAAAACCACCAAAATTATGTTCTCCAAGCTCAGCGATAAACTTTGACCAATTTTCAACCTTGAAATGGCAAGTAAGTCTGATACAAATTAAGTGCAAAACTGTTCAGTGTAGCGTAAGAATTAATGCTATCAATAAAAACACATGTAAGTGGAAACATACAGCTTTAGAAATAACCTTGACTTACTGTGGCTGTGCCGGAGACAGTCTGTGCATTTGTGTCAGCTGCACTCTGTTCGGAGTGTGTCTGAGCAGAAGGGTACATGTTTAACGTGTGCTCTGGAACAGTGGTTTGGCCTGTGTAGTCTGGAGCTGGATGAGGATGTGGGGCTGTGTATTCTGCAGGGATACCATTCTGAGGTGGCGCAAACTGGGCTGAGGCATAAGGCTGTGCCATTGTGTCAGGAGGTGCTGTAGCTTCCTGATTACCCTATAAAAATCAAAGGAAAAAAAAGGAAGAAGAAATGTGATGTGAGATAAAAGAAGCGATTATCCTGCACATGTAACAGAAAGTCATGGCAGTGTTCTGTTAAGAAGATTGCTGGACAGAAAAGGGCACAATGGTTGTTTCTTGAAGAGAAAATTTCTTATCTGAATTAAATCCATTTTGCTAACCCTATTAAATTTCATTATACTTAGACAAAAAAATCTGCTGTTCTCTGGATATGTAGGCTATTCTTCAACTGGGAAAGGTCAATGCCTCAACTCGGACAATGAAGAGGGACAAAGCTCAGTTTATTCCAGAGGATACTGAGTAAAACTGCCAATGCAGGACTCTGACAAGGCAAGCCCATGGGCTGCGATCCATCCTGACCTACCATCTGCATAACACAATACATACAATCTACACACAGAGCAGGATTTGAATGCATACTGTTAACATAATCATATACTGAAAATATTTATATGAAGTAATGTTCTATGAGATATTTAGAAATACTCTCATGTACACTGTATTGAGCAATTGCATGCTACAAGTACAAAAAAAAATGAGATCAAATCCAAATATTAAAAATGCATCAGAGATAAAAAATTAAGATTTAAATTAAGATAAAAATCTTTAAAGAAAAATTCTATGCTGCAGGCTGTCAAAAGAAACAGATTTTAAAACTTTAAAAGCTTTAAATATGAAGAAAATTGTATTTTATTTGCTTATTACAATTAAAAACAAATGCCCTCATCTTTTTCTAGGTAGATCCATCTTTCTGCCTGATGGATAGTTGAGCATGTTCATTTATCAGTCAGTGACTCCTGACACAATGCTCTGCTCATACCACATAGTAATAACTCTAGGGTAAGAAATGTATACAATAGTCTTTCAGAACCTGTATAAAAGATGTCCAAAACATGATGCTGTAGATGACATAGCATTAGAGGCCATTAATACAGGGACAACTCCAAACTCAAATGAGCTGATATACAAGATTAAATTATCCCTCTAAATATCAAGCAGCGTAAAAATGAATATTTGAGTTAAAGTTCAATTATTTTTTAAAATACTATGTTATTATTCCACCGAAGATTGTACAAGTACTTGCACAGGACTACTGTAAGGATTTTGCTTATTTGTACTCATCAGACCTTGTTTTCCTAATTTCAAAATAGGCTGGCTAAATAAAAGACACTCTTTTACATTTCATACTTAAGAAAGTTTCCAGGCAATTTAAGTAATTCAGACAACAGTTCTCTGACGGGACTGGTTCTAAACTCAAGAGCTTTTAGGAATTCACAAAATCACAGCACAGGGATATGGCTTTGTACATGGCAGGCTTAGAAGGGAAAAATAAATTTTCCTTTGTAAAAGGCATTGTGTCCTAAAAAAGTAAAACTTTATATCAGCAACCAAACCCTCCCTAATTTTATTCCTATCTTTGTTACTATTTCAGTGTTTGGTATTGAGCAAGTAGTTTGCTTTGCTTTATTCAACCATCTTTAAAATGAAAACAGTGACATTTACCTCCTTCACAGGCTTAAGTCACTAAGGTTTATTTGCATACATCTACAAGCATTTCAAGGTTAATGCTACACTGAAAATTGCCCTTTTTAGCTTTCAGTGGAGGTCAGAACCTCTTGTAAACATGTACTTATACCCCTTATATTCAAATGACAAGGTCCCTTTTCTTGTTTCTTTTACCTAACATTTTCACTATTAAGAAAAAAAAAAAAACCCAGATGAAGTTAAACCCAGCAATGACTGGATTACACAGGAGACATTTATTAAATGTTAAAGAAGTATTTTTAAAACTTGTGAAGAAGGCGGGTGACCTTAAATTTTTTAATCAACTGTTCCAGGAAAGACTTCAACAAGTATTAAGAATGAACAACAGCAATCCAAACTTCTGCCTACATAAGCATTTTCACTGTGCTGGTTTTGAAACATGGTAGCTGATTACTACTGGTCCTAAAGCTATCCATTCATGTCAAATGCTAAACATGGCGTTAGAGTCAGCAGCTGTTAAGAAAGAACAATAATGGCAACAAAGGGACCAAGCGCTAATGTCCAGGTGCACTTGATCTCTAAAGGTTTTTATACTACTGGAGTCTTAAACCAGATGTTGCTGAGTCCCCCTACTGTTTCTCATTAACCTTGACAGCAGTTCCATGAGACCCTAATTAATATTCAAAGCATTCACATTCAGTGCTAATTACAGCTAATATTTAATTAAGAGGGTTGAGCTTTTATATTAGTTTTACCAGCAAACTCCAAACAATTCACTTCTTAGATTCATTGTGAAAGGGCAAACTGTGCTGGCAATTACAGCACCTTCACGGTGCTGAGACTCTTCTTCCTCTTTCATTAGACTTGTTAAGCTGAGGTCTGGATCACTTACTTATACCTCAGGTCTCATTAATAAGTCAACAATGAAGGGTCAGGGGTTGGTTTTGTTTTGTTTGTTTGTTTGCTTTATATATATGCAACTTTAGGTACTCAGGGATTTACAGCCTTTCCATTAAACAAGCACATAAACCTCACCATTCTTAGAGTAGAAAACTGGCATGCAAGATCTCTACTTTCATTGCATGGTAACTAAATTGTTTGGGGTTTTTTTGGGGGGAGGGGGAAGGAAAGGATGGAAACACAAAATTATACTTGCACACTCTACTGTGGGCCTCAAGTTTAAAATGACAACAAATCTGAGTTATTAATCTCTTAAAACCAGTGTCTACTGTAGCCTTTCTTTGCCTTTAAAAATCAGTGTGAATTTATGATTCACAATTAATTCAGTAAACACAAAACAACACAATTTCAGTAAACAACAAAGAATAAAAGCATGTATGCATAAACATGTTCTCTATTACTTACATGGGTATCAAGCTAATAGCTTATTGTTGAGAATTGATAACAAGAACAATGCAGTGTCAGCTATATACACATTTGTATATACATGTGGTTGATGGAAATCCCAGACTACACAACAGACAGATACATTTGAGTAGAATTTAAAGAATCTTTAAGTACAATCACCTAAAATGTTCCTTTGTTGTGCTCTTTAAAATTCAGTGAACTTAAACAAATAAATGGAATGATAGATTGAACGCATTAAGATGAAAATACCAAATGGCCCTAAAATCAACAGGAAATATTGAGGCTAAATTAGCCTATGAACTCAGGTATCAGAGTAATCTCCAAACTGCGGGCAACAGTACACAGACATTGCTTAATACAACCTAGGCAAGAGAAGCTAAACAGAAGTTGCCCTTTCAGAGTCAGTTTCAAGTATCTTTAAGATTAAATGATCCCTTAAAGCTCACTTTGTGCATTTTTTAAAAAATAAGTAGTTGTTGGCAACAGAAAGAAGAACAAAGGATGGCAGACAGTCAGGCTCTGCTAAATGTTCTGGCCTGAGTTTTAATGAAAACCACATTTCAACTGAAAAATATGCTTTACGTGGCAGTGTATAAAATCAGATTTATTGCCTTCTGGTTAAATGTTGAACTCTAAAGAACAAAAAAAGACAGGATTCCAATGATATAGGTAAGTGAAGTCGCTCCTATTCCATATATATTAACTCTACTTGAAGAAAAGCTTAGAATTTAAAAAGTGCTCCTAGTATCTCAGATCTCAACATGCTTTTTCAGCATCTTCTGCTCTGAAAGGATTTCATAATTAAGAAATGCATGAAAAGTGTCAAAACATAATAAAGCAAGCTTGCTGTATTTGTACACAAAAGACAGAGCAAAGAAAACATTACTTAAGCAGTGTTCCACATCTGCAGCACAAAAATCCATTCAATGAAAACCTTTCTACTTGCCTGCATTTTAAAGTCGAACTAACAGTTTATTGTTTGTTTTACTCTATTTTCTGTTTGGTGCATTCTGTTTCTTTGGCAAGAGATATTTCACATTTAGAGAAAGCCTCTCATAGTGTAGTTAAATGAGCCAAACTGCATCATATCCTTAGGGCACAGAAACAACAAAGAAAAATGCAACATTGCTCTGTAAACCTGCTGGTTATAAGAATGGCACCGTTAGATATGTCAAGCATAGCAGATACATAATCACCACTGTAGTTTTCCCTCCTTCAGACTTAAGCAATAAAACATGTATTAGAAGTCTTGCATGCAGTGGTGCAGCTGGTTACACGAAATGCCCTGGCTTGACTAAAATCAAGAGTTTCAAGTGAAAATAAAAATGAAAATACCTGCTGTACCATCCTGCTCCCTTTATTCTCCATAAACTTAGCAGCTGCTCTAGTCCCAGGCCATACAGCATCTGCCTAAAGCAAGCATCAATTACAGATGAGGGCGTGTGAGCAATGCAATGTGTGCTGAGTGTGGATGATAGGGGTGTCGAAGGAGGGGGAGCTAATGCAGGGCTTACTGACCTCCCTCTCAACATCTGCCTGCTCCCAAAACCTAATCCAGATGGGACTCTTTCAGTTTGCTGGGCCTAGCCCCATCAATCACAGCAAGCCACTCCTCTGTTTCCTGCTACTAGTTACAGAGTGCATCGCTGAGCAGATGATTACACACAGAAGAAGAAAAAACACAGCTTGACTACATTAATACCTGTTTAAAACCATTAGAAATGCTATTATGTAAGATGCCAGAAGCTGAACATTTTTGTTTTAAAATAAAGACAGCTGTATTCAAAGTTACAACCGCCACTAAACAGCCAGTGCTTTGGCTTTTTGAAAGCCACGATGTACAGCAACATGCATGCATTTCTATGTGATTAATTCATCTGACATGTGGTAGAGAAAATACCAATAAGATTTCTATTTTAAAATTGCTGAACCTCACAAGTAAACCATCAATATTGAACTAGCCTGGTTTAGATTAAATGTACTTTATCCTTCCATACAAATGAAATATTGTTTCCTTTTTTGTTTCATTTCATGACATCCCTCTTGCTTAGCAGAGAAATATTCCAGAAATGCTTCCAAGGCTTAGTTCGGTGAGGCATTTTAAGCAACTCAATGCTTCACTATTAAAGGAACTTTCCTAGATGCTCTGCAGGTACTTTGAAAATGATTAAATTTCTAACTCACATAAAAAACACATAAACAAACAGAAAAAAAAACACCCAAAATACCCCAAACACAAAACAAAAATCCCCAAACCAATCACCTAAGAAGATACAAACAGCACCTAAGAATACACATTTATTGCCACTGTCCTGGACTGCCAACAGACGCAAGAATTCAGAAACGGGGCAGTCATGTAACATGGGAATTATTCTTGCAAATGTTCAAATTTGAAGGGCTGGTCAGAATAGCAAATAAATAGCCATCAATTCATCATTAAACTTATATTCCAGCTGAAATTTATTGGATTTCTTTAAAGTGGCAGTGTAACTCTTCCAGATTTGTTGCTGGCACTCCCCAATTAATGATGATAAAAACAGCCACTTCAAATTTTTTAGAAGGCATCAGACATCCAACCATACTGGACCAATAATCACAACTGACTGACTGTGAGCTTTCTCTGTTGTAGCTTAATTATCTGACCAGGCCACTTGACTCAGATCATTTGCTTCTGCAATCATACAAAATGAATTCTCCAGCCACAGCCCTCTTTTGGGAGGTTCAGTACAAAGCCAAATTCATATTTCATTTAAAAAACAATCTCCTCCCAAAGGTTATCCTCAAAACTATGAAAGATAAATCAAAACAATTGTTTTTTCAGAAAGCATAGGGGAAAAAGCTAGTAGTAAGCTTTACAAGAAAGTGCCATCCCTTTACTTCCATTACAGGAAAAAATTTACTTCTTTTGGTCCTTCTCACATATATTGTATTCCAGTAAAAGCCTTTGCTCTTGCTATCGCTACATATACATTTGAAGATGGAATGTTCATTTTGTGTCAGTGCCTGAAGTATGGAACAGACTAACTAATGAAACATTACAACACCTTGCAAAGTAGGAAGATTACATACGTTTACTTACATTTAACAGAAGGAGATAAATAACTTACCAAAACCTAGGTCCTAGTCTGAATTCCTGCTCACATTCATGACCACACAGCATTATGGATTTACAGATACATTCAAAGAAAGCATTCCTCTGACACCTCCATTCTTTCCAGTTGTCACTGCTGAAACTTTCTAACACTTTCATGATGCGGTGATATATTATACTAGCTTTCCTTGTCCTACATGACCATTCTTTCTCCTGTTATTTCCAATGGCCCAAATGGACATGACTGTCACTCTACTTTGTTTTGCTTCCACATTACCACCCAAATTACCCTTTTTCTTTTTAAACTTAAGTTTCCTTCCTGATCCACACTTTCTCCCGCTCTGACTCTTAAGTATTTTATAATGGTCGTCTCAACTGCAGCTCAATCTTCTATTCCATCAACCAGTATTTTCCTTTTCTAAATACATGGAAAGGTTTTTCCATCACATTTTGAAAACATGAGCCACCAAAAATTGCCTGAAGACCCATATAGCAAGAGAATCTTGCTAAATGCCCCATTGCTAGAACTGTTCAAGGCCAGGTTGGACAAGGCTTTAAGCAACCTGGTCTAGTGCAAGGTGTCCTTGCCCATGGCAGAGGGTTGGAACTGGATGACCTTCAAGGTCCCTTCCAACCCAAACCATTCCGTGATTCTACGACTCTATGAATATGCAGCATTCAGGAAATACATTTCCGAACTGGAGAGCTCACTGGATCTGTTGTCAAGATATCTAGAGAGTGAAGGACATGGCATATGAGGAGAGGTTGTGGGAGCTGGTTCAGCATAGCCTGCAGAACAGAGGGCTAACAGACAATTCTTTTGCATCTCCATCAACTTGGAGAATGGTTAGAGAGACAGAACCAGATCTTTTCCAGAGGTACACAGTGGAAGAGCAAGAAGCAACAGTCGAAAGTGGAAGAAAGCTAAATTCTGGTTGGGTATAAAGAATAAAATCATGAGTATGAGAGAAGTTCAGCACAGCAACTTGCTGTTCAGAATGGCTGTGGCATCTTGGGAGACTGAAAACTCAACTGGACAAGCTACAATCTTGTGTAGCTACCCCTGATTAAAAAAGGATGCTAGGATTAAATGTCCTATGAAGTTCCTGTCCAACCTAAATTATTCTGTTACTCCATGTGGTTTCAACAATAGCAGAAAAGCTTCAAAATGGATTTTATACTTTTATCCTATATGATGACTTTCCTTATACTGGATTTACTGACAGGGAAGAGACCAGCTACAACTTGTAGCCTGCTTTCTCTCCTGAAGAGATGGCAATCTTGGTTCTTGGAGATGGATCTGAAATGCTTTCTTAGAATAATATATTTACATTTGTTCAATCCATGGCCAGAGCAGTATGGAAGTAGCAATCACCATAGTGCATGCAAGACAAGAACAGTTTAACAAACACTGCAAATTAATGCTGTGAACTTTGACATGACTTAATTTTCTCCAAACTGCCACCATTTTCATCAAAATAGAGCAACACTGCCTTGACAACTCCATCTCCACAGAAAGGAGTATTTTTCTCTTCCTTTTACATCATCTCTAAAACAGTAACTACTCCAGCATGTAGGATTTCTAACTTTACCTGCAATTTTTCTACTGAAATGAAATTTTATTCTATTTCATATACTACTTAATTTAAAATCACTGCCATCTCCTAAAGTTGAACTGCATTGAAGCTGGTATGTCCATTTCTACAAGAAAGGGGTTGAAAAAGCAAGTCTATTTTTTTCGGTACTGCAATACTGATTAAAGATCTGGGTTTTTTAAAGCTGGGTCAGTTCCCAAATCAGTTCACAAGCAACTGTAATAAAAGAAGTGAGATATTAATGCTCTGAAGAAATAATGGCAGTTGGAGAAAGAGCAGCAGGCATATATTATGCTATACTGACACAACAGATTCTATCCTGAGAAACCATTTATTAATAATTTTAAGTCTTCGATTTGCAAGAATTAATGCAACAAACACAGAGGTAAATTACAGGCCTTTTCAGGAAACAGTAAAAACATCAGTCCATTCATATCATCTAGCACACACAGATCTAACAGCTACCACAACTAATGTGCATGAGAGGAAAGAAAACATGCACTACAAACCATGCAGCCTGCATTTCTGCAAAGCAAGAACCATTGGGCCTTCTTTTATAACTATAGACAAAAATATGATTCATACCTCAAGCAGTAGAAGCAGCAGATGTGATGGCCAGACTTTTCTACAAGGATGTATTAGCGCTTCTGCAAAGCCAGCCCAGGTGATAAACCATGCTGGTCTTGACACAACCCAGTTTTCTAAGTTTTTACACTCCACTGAGACTATTCCTACCATGCAACTTACATACAAGTATTTCCAGAATCCGAGTCAAAACCCATCTCTAAATCCCACCTTATTAGTCAAGGATTGAACACTGCAAAAGATTAGAGTCTGCAGCGAGGGACTGACAGCAGTTAAATCCAACTGCAGGTGTATGGTTTTCAATGGGTAATTTCTAGAAATCTGAGAAATTCTTGCAACATAGCTAAAATAATTAAGATTTATTGTAAGTAGAATTCAACATCTCAATTGCAATTTACACACAAACCCCCCCCCCCAAAAAAAAAACAAACCCAAAAAACAAACAAACAAAAAAAAAAAAAACAAAAACAAAAAAACCCAACCCTAACTAACAGAATTTCCCAGGAGACTGGGATTAAATACAGCTGTGTTTTTTTTGCATCTATCTAAATCAGGCAACTTAATCTAGCTGAGGCTAATAGTTACACATACTATTTCCCAATTTACAGATGCTGCCTCATCCAGGCTACATTAAATCTTCTTTTTCTTCTATATCTTTCTTCTATATTAAAACTTCTTTTTCAGTTGATTTCCTAATGGACATACCATAAAAAAACAGCAATGTATTTACGAGCTTTGTTAGCCACTGGAAGTGGTGAACCTATAGCCATGTGCAGACACAACATATTTGAAGGCCATTAGGTCTGGAGAAACTGTATCACCACTTCAGGTGTACCTAATTAGTTATTTTTTATGTACAAGCAAATGATTTTATACTAAACAAACAAACAAACAACCCCCTAAAAAAACCCTAGGCAGAAAAAGTGATGCATGTCACAAGTATTACATACAGAAAACCAGGAAAACAGAACTGTGAACAGGCAGTGTTTCACTGTTCAGTCCAGCAGACTTTTGTCTGCTTCACAGAAGCATCACTGAAAGTACTGCATCAAAATGCAGCTTGCTCTGGGTATTCAGATTTGCAGCAAAACAAGGCTACAAGGACAGAGCGAGCTATGTTACACAAGAAGACTGAGGGGCAGCAGCAGTTATTTTAGTGCAAACCAGCATGTCATCTCTTTGAATGCCCTCTTTTAACCAGGGACACAATCTTTCACTGATGAGAGGTGATTTTAGCCTCAGAAAAGAAAGGGTATGTTTCTTTTCATAATCCCTCATGCTGAATCACTTTCTAAGGCAATACCACAATAACCAGAGTTCATCCATTATATGTGATGCAGGTCCAAGTTTCAATATCATAAATGGGAGGATCATTACTGAAATAAAACAAGGAGCGCAGTCAGCTAGTAAAGGGAAATGAAAATGTAATGCCATAAGTTGTCTTAAGCAGTACAGCTGACTGAAGATCATACCTCCTTTGTTTGCAAACACTGAAGTATTGAGAACTGCTTTGTAAGCCAGTTCGCTTGAACCAGCCAGGTTAAGCAATAACTACTGTAAAAGTATCTCAAATGAACTAATGGGAGTTGCTTTGTTTTGCTTTGTTTAAGCCAGGTAAATTTAAGAGTTTGATTTATGTGGTAAGCTCCAAAAAAACAATGATACAATCGAGTTTGGGAATTTGGAGGAAGATAAGCAGCAGAGTTTAAAAAACTGGGCTTCAGGAAAAGACTGCAGTTTATTCACTGAGTTGTTAGGAATTCCTGAGGTTCACCCATGATAGGAAACTGCCCAAGGTAGCTGATTGATTAAGCCATTGTTTAAAGAGAAATTCAGAGTGTAGGAACAAACTACCCGTTAAGAAAGATACTTAACAGAAAGCACACATGGTTAAGCAGGAAGCATCACAATGAAGATAGACACAAAGAGACCATACAAACAATAGAATCAAGGCTTGGCAAAAAAAGAGAAGCATAGTATTGCTCAGATACTTGAGGACAAAATCGGGAATGTTTTTTGGTCCAGCCTAGCTGGAACTTAGACTAATGAAGGCATTATAGGTGACAGGAAAGGATTCTACGTACCAGGTCTGCTTGTTGCAAAAGACAGGTCAAGGGATGAACTTTGATGCAGGGAGGAGGCAGCTTTGTGATGAAAAAGTCATCATGTCTTTATTGTTTTAGGTAAAGTCTAAATCATTGCACCCAATACAAGGACAGTATGAGTAGGGAAGGGGAGGGACTTTGAACAATGGAGATGCAACGGATTAGGAATTATTTAGTGAAGCTCGGTGTATTTACATACTTCAAGTCTTAAGGCATTCAACAGAATGTGTGGAAGGAGTAGATCAGTCTGATCGTGGACCAATGCCTAGAACATCATGAAGATTTATGCTGATAGGGGAAGGCTAGATGACGCAAAAAGCTAACATTACTCCTGTCTTTTTAGAAAAGCAAGGTGGGGGATTCAAGGAACTACTCACCACTCAGCCTCATCTCAGACCCTGGAAAAAACATAGAGCACATACTTCTGGAATTCATTTCCAAGCACACAGAAACTTACGCAATTTGAAATGGACAACATGGATTTTTCAGGGGAAAACAGGGCTTGATCAACCTAGCTGCTTTTAAAAAATAACTGTCCCAGAGTTCGAGGATTCTGGGTTGAGAGAAAGGCAACACAATAAAGAATCAAAACTATTTCATAAATACAGGGGTATAGAGGTAACAAAAGATACAGCAAAGGATATCTCTGATGTTTGGTTATCTTACCAACCCCAAGGACCATGTAATGATGATCAGGAAACCAGCTCCGAGAAACATTATTGCAGTGCAAGGTGGCAGGCTCAACCTTAGCGGGCATCCCCTCAGAGGCAACATTGATCTGGGTAGTATGAGATTCTGCCTCCCTACATTGCCTGAGGCTTGGGCTTTTATACTAGCAAAAATGCACACTCATTCTGACATAGGGGGCCAGTGTACACCAGAAGAAGTGGCCAGCTATATCTAGAAAGGTCTCCAAGGGTCAGGACTTTTTCGCGGAGGAGCCAAAGCAGGACCTTCCGGGGAGGAGCTACCATGGACAAACAGTACTTTACTTTTCTATTTTTGTGTCTTCCGCCACGGACCATTATCTAGGGTCACTGACACAAAAACCAATTGGCTACATAGAGAGAGTAAAAGAACCAGAAAGAATTTACTTTGACTTCAATAAAGCTTTTAATGTTGTGTCCCACAGCATTGCTGGTTGAGAGGTGAGGAAGGAAGGGCTGGACTGTCAGATGGGTTGAAAATTGGTTGGACTGTCAGGCTCCATCAATGGCTTAATGTCTGGCTCATGATCAGCAGTAGGTTAAATATTAGTGTCTCACATTGGTCAACAAGCTGGAGCATGATATCCTCAGAAAACTTTTACGGAGGATAAAACCGAGGACTGGGGAATCAGAATCCTTATGCAGTTCAGTTCTTCACCATGGGCATCATGGAGTAACAGTTTGAGGGAATAAAGTTAATTGCACATTCACTGAATGCCTTTCAGTTTTAGTCTGTATATATACCTTTATAATGAAAGGTATTAAATCACAGGAATGTAACCTATATTAAATAGTAAGTGCCTCACTATTTACCCTTAGAAGCAGATTGTTCATAAGCTATACATCTTTTGAATTTCAAATTAAATTCTACCATTTCCTTTTTTCCCCACAAAAAAAAAAAAACAACCCACAAATCAAAACCATAACCAACCAAAGAAACCCCACCCACCCAAACAAACAAAAACAATCCCAAAACCAAACCCAACCAACCAACCAATCTGTATATTGTTTATGGAGATCCCATGCAATAACATCCAAATGTATGTGCAAATTGCATATATTATTTTACTTGTAACTTTTCAGCAGGCAGAATTTTTAGCTTTTATGTCTGACCTCAGTATTTTGGACAAATCTGACAAGTATTTCTGAATTCAATATACCCACAAATCCTACTTAGCATTTCCAAGTGATAAGAATTGTGATCCTCATGCCCATAAACTTGTGATTAAAATGAAGTTATTTCATCAGAGCTGAATATAATTTTATAGTCGATAAGTTCACCATTCTGCCGTTTCTCTTCCTCATATTTTCAGAAAAAAATTACAAAGAAAGTAGAAATTAACTATTTTACCACTGCTTTCAGACAATACCCATTTCCCATCTCGGTTTAATTTAGGAATTTCCAGCATTTTGTTATTTATGATGGAACATAGATGACCTAAGCAACTAACACAGCAATACCATCTTTTTAATACCAGTTAAAACAGCATCCAGTTTTTGGCACTGAAATGAAATGATGGAACATAATCTCCAATGTTATTTACTTCTCAGATTAAAATGACTATCAAAATATCATTGGGCACAAGAAACAGACAGACTGGCTTCCTGCCCCAACTATACTTTGCTCTGCTTGTTTATCACTGGGATCATTTGTGTTTATCACTGAGATCAGTTAATGTTCATGGTACGATGCTGTTATAACATTAACCAGTTGCTGTTTACTCCAACATTAGTCTTCAGCAAACTAAGCCACAACCCTGAAGAAAGGTAAAGCTCTTCTCACCAATCAGAGAAAAATGGCAGTAAGATTTGCTTAGGCAACACGAAATCTATTCCTAAACACTCCTGAATGTCACAACTGCCTCAAAATAAACAAAGATCTATTACTAGAGTGCTGCAATGAATCTGCTGTTTTAAAGAAAATTAACAAAATCCTTTAATGGCTCCCATAGCAGTGGAAAGACTTTTCCTGACTATACTGATTGGGAAGTTCTGCTCTGTTAAATCTATAAAATGCTTCTGTTACTACGGAAGAAATGGCCAATTTGTCTTTGTATTTTAGTTTTCCCGTCTGTAGGATAGGGCCTAAAATTGCTCTCAAATCTGCAGAACTGTATTGCTTCTCCATGCGCATCTTCTTTGGAGACTTAATTTCTTACTAGTCCTTCTTCACAAGACTGAGCATATACATATGGCAGCAAATCTTGCTATAATGCTGACCTCTGCCATATGCCATAGGTGCTTAACCCCGGTAAGTTTAAAAAACATCACTCTACCAATATATTATTTTTTATAATTATAGATTGTGGGACTGAGTACAAATAATCTTTCTCAGTTTACACTTTTATTTTGTGCCTTTGTGTGCAAGGAAGGAAAGGTTGGCTGATGGAAGAAACGGTTTTTCCAAAACTGAAACAGCGTGGAGAAAACCTTTGAAATATTTACCAGAAGCATATGGCTAATTTATAGCAAACACATCCAACAGCATTTGTGTTTATACAGTGCAGTAGCATGTGTAACAGCCACAGCATCCAAGCTGCAGAATTAATGAAAATAAGCATCTACGTAGACTACAAGAAGAGCTATAGCTTGAAAACTGCTTTTAGTCCACATGAAGTGAGCTGGCTGTCTTTTATACTAGAACACTAGTATAAGTGTTAACACTAGTATAAAAATGTTTTTAAGTATCTTATTTAGGATACTGAAAAATACTGAAAGATTTCTGTATTTGCTGAGTGTGCACCTAGCAAGGTAGAGACTGCAGCATTCTGGCTGCGAAACAAATTCAGATTAGATATTGCTACACAGAAATTGATAGTAGTAGGCATTCAATCAGAAAAGTGTTTTTCTTTTAAATATTATAATCAAGTGGTATAGTACATCACTTGTGTCAAGTTAATCATATCAGTATATTTAAAGGAAAAAAAAAATGAATACCTACTCATATACCCATGCCAAGAAGGGTTATATGAGGCTTTATGAAGCTTTTTCCTTTTATTTAATATTCTGATATCTTAATAGGACAATTTTGGTATGTATTACACCCTCAAACTAATGCACACACATTATGGCTGAACTCATAGTGTCACGTGTACTGTCAGTTACTGATGTTCTCCTCAAATCTGCCTATGTCAAAGGAAAGACATTTTCCTTGAAGCAGATATAGGTATAAGGAAAGTGCTGCTAATTTCCTTTAGAGTAAAGCAACATCATCTGCTTTCTACTAGTTAAGAGCACATTGAAAGAGAAGCAGTAATTTCTGAGCTCACTAAGGCCTACTGATTTTTGTCAGACTTAGTAGAATCAGGTATGTGATGGGCTGTACTTCAGAAAAGCTGTTGGAGCTTCGCAACACAAACTTTAGAGGCTTTTACCGAAATGTGCCTTTTCTATATATGTTTAATGGCTTATCTGAACAACAATGAAAAATGATCACTATACAGTCCATCAGAACTGTATATAGAAATAAACCGGTTTTCAGCTGCCAGAGGCTAAATACAACACCACAAATGTAGAAACATTAATTTTGTTCTGGAAAAGTAACTGAAACTGCTAGGTGACACATGTTAAGCACGCACTTTGGCAGACTCAATCCACCTCAGAAGATGTGAAGACTGCATGAACAGAATTTAGGCTCCAAAACAGGGACCTAAAAGGCAGAAGTCTACCTCTAAAAATTTAGTGAGCTTATCTTGCCAAGCCTTTTAGTGCGTTCATCTCTCATTCAAATCCCGATTTAATTTTCCTGCTTTTAAATCTCCCCCTACCTCCCTCAGTCTCTTCCCTCTTCTCTTTATTACTTCCTCTGCATCCTTTTTCTACACCTGAAAAAAAATATGATTCTCCAATTTAATATTTTTGATTTATTTTTATTGCAACAATTGAGAGTACAGTAGAAGCAAAATGCTGACATGGTAACATGCTAACTATGCAAGTATGAGCATGAAAAGCAATGAATGACCTTTGTATATGCACCTTAACTGTTATGCAAAATATCTTGGGTAATTCTAAACTATTCTGAGCAGAAATCTGAGGCTCTAAAAAAATTCAGAGATGTTTTTTGTCTGTTCTCATTTATTCTAGGTACCACTGTAGCAAATTGACCCAGGATTTGGAGAATGAAAAGATATTTTGGAACTTGACACAACTATGGCACTTCCCATTTGTTGAAGAAGAGGTGAATACATTAACCGCCTTCACAAATAACCACAAAAGGGTCACTGCTCACCAATCGACTTAATGTGGTAACAAAAATGTTCGGTGTTTAAAATGGATTCTTAAATTGCACAACTATTAATATTTCCACCGCCTAAGGTTCTAAAGAAGAGTAGGGGAAAAAAAGCAACCCCTCCCAAACCCAACAAAGCAGTGAGTTAATTTCAATTAACACAAGGTGAAAAAGCAGATTTAAATCTTCCAATAAAGGACCAATAAATATTCAAATCTCCAATGCAGACAAATAAAGAGGTCTGCAGTGACTAATCAGCATCAATCAAGAAAGGCAATGCACACATGATATTCAATTTCAGTGCCACACTAACATATATATGTGTTCATGGTATCAAACTAAGAACTAAATTCAATGGAGTTATGTAGTATAGTGAATTGATCTGAAAATGTTGTTTGTTAATAAGGATTATTATAAATTTTTCAAATAATTGTTTTAACTTCATTTTAGTAACAGATTGAATACCAGTTCAATAGCCTGAACTCAAGACCTCTCACACACTTCAGAAGCAAAAGAATTATGATATATTTTCAGTTAAACAGAGAATCTGACATTGATTCAAACAACGTTAGCAGTACACAGTGCAAAAGTCTCTATTGCTCTACGCTGCAAAGTGAGAGTGGGGTGAAGTTACCCTAAACTTAACCCCGATATCCGTATGTCTTGGGCTTTAACAATTTAATACCTTTTGCTTCCAATTCTTACATACACAAACCAGAAATTCAAAAGCATCATATGCAACTAGAATTTGTTGGCTACCATATTACATTTTGTGAATCGGAAAGAGAAACATCATTGCACCATTTTACTTAATAATTAAAAAGAAATAAAATAGCAAACTACTAACCCCTGCACTGAGTCACACAGCCCAGCTAAATGGTGGTTCCCATCACCTTGGTGAAAAGAAACCTTTTAATAAAATTACACAAAGCAAAGACAAACAGTTCAAAAGTAAAAGCAGAGCATCTAACAGTCTGTGTGGAAACTCAGTGTAAGCAAGCTTTCCCTTGCACACCGCAACTTTCTGATGCAAACAGCTCCACATTCATACTGTAACTTGCATGTCCTCAAATTCACTTGTCTGCAAGTTTTTAAAATAAACTCTGTCCTTTCTTTGAAGAATAATTTCATTCAAGTTTTATTTAGGAATCACCTGTGGTTCATCTACAAATAACACTGAGTTTTGAAATACAAATTACTTTAGAATGGGAAAAGAATAAGTAATACAGCCCTAACAAAATCCTCTACAACTGCATTTGCAGGTATGTACCTTTAAATAATCAGCTGTACATTATCTGCAATCTAGAAAACAACCCCACATAGTTCAGATGAAAACCAGATTTCACATATACTTTCAGGAGCACAAAAATATACCTGTCATAAATGTATTACTATTCAGAAGTGGTTGAAGATATTCATAAGTATGTATATTGCCATTTTGTAGCTCCTATCTACTCAATCCAGTTAATGCCGTTAACTGTCATCAAAATAAATTTCTGAAAACCAGTAGTAGAAGAGACACCAATATTAATAAATAATTACCTTGAAACAATCTCTTTTTTCATGCATGAAACTTCTACTTCCCAGGAAAATTTATTGTGCTAGGTAATCTCTGACAAACAGAACTACCTCTCTATAGAAATTATAATGTTTCCTCAGTGATCATGGAAGTAAAGGAGAAATTTTAGATGTTTTCAAGAAGCTTACTAGATAAATACAGACACCCAGAGCTTGGTCTCCAACAAGGAAGTCCTTCCCCCTGAACAACAGTTCACTGGGATTGGAAGTTCACTAGAATCCATACTTTTTATAATCAAATATAATCCAAACTTTCTGCACATTGCTGTAAATGACAAAACATTGGAAGTATTTGGAAGTAAACAGGCCAATTTGTGCAGACTCTTTGCACAAGGTTGCATTCATTTTTCAGAGATAACCATGTCCTGCAAAGATGCTCCACTGAAGGTAATTTTTTGTTTCACGTGTCACTGATTCTGTTTTGCAGAAATTGTTACAGCTTTTTAACTTAAAGCTATTGAACTGAGCAAGAACAATGAAGTAGAAGCACAGGTCCAGTGCAGTCAGTCTGACCTAATTATGGAGATGCTATGTTAGACTAATTTTGGATTATGTACCAGTTTTAGGAATATACTGTACTTTTCTGTCAGATGATCAGCAAGGAAGTGACAATGCCCAGCATATCATCACCTGCAAGCTCAGAAGAAATTTGGGTGCTCCTTTTGTGCATCTGCACTATCAGCAGGTTTGGCTTTTTGGGCCCATAATTGTTCACTATACGCAACCCAGCTCTCCATGAAGCCTGGGCACATAATATATTTTTGCCATCTCAACCAGCAGTCTGTGAGCCTCTAGCCAGACAGCTTCTTAAAGCATCACAATAATTTCTGGAATGACCTGTCTGGGTATTAATTACACTTACCAGCAGGCTTCTGGAAAAATACGCAAGGTAAGGAACAACAGTTCAGGAAGATCTCTCCACCAGTAATCAGGAAAATATGCAATAACTTTTCTTTCTGCAAGAGCCATTTATTTTGCCAACTTACTTTCAAATGTAAGCTGAAACAATGAGATTTGGAAAAAGTCTACACTTGTGAACTCAGGAAAACAAATACCCACGCTATCTGAAGAACATACAGGAGGAGAAGGACTACAGAAGAATAAATACTTGACCTGAGA
Organism: Myiopsitta monachus; assembly: GCA_017639245.1. Lineage (NCBI taxonomy): Eukaryota > Metazoa > Chordata > Aves > Psittaciformes > Psittacidae > Myiopsitta > Myiopsitta monachus. Next base: position 1,279,138 of record CM029926.1, on the reverse strand, counting down.
GAGTAGCAGTGACTGGAAAATGGAAAACTGCTACAATTTTAATAGAAGGGATGGTAACCCTTAGGTTATACAAGTGCACATGTAAGACTGCTTTTTAGATGGATTTAAGATATTTCTTCCCTTCTGTTTAGGTTCAACAATACTTTGATATAAACCCAAAGAGGCTGTCAGAGTATTCTGTCCCCTGTAGAGACAGGAGAGGAATGGTATGTAGGAAGCAGCAGCTAGACCAATCCTATCCATGAAGTGGCAAACAGACAATAGTTAGGACAGCCCAGAGGGTACAGATGACATTTTAAAGATCTGCACATATGTGCTACATTGGTTTATCCAATTTAAATGGTGAGAAATTACTTCTAAATTGTGTCTTAGGAAACATGTATCAGCTGTGAAAAATAAAAATTATCTGGCTGTGGAATTTAAGAATGTTTAACTGCACTCTTCGTTCTGTAGTCTGCAGCCCAAGCTCCTGCTCAAAGCTGGGTTAGTTACATCATCAGGCCCAGGGACTCAGGGCCAAGAACGATGACTGTGCCCTCTCCAGGCAACCTGTTCCAATGCTAAACTGTTCTCACGGGGAAGTTTTTTCCTCATGTCTAGTTGGAACCTCATTTCTTCTAATTTATGTGTGTTGCCTCTTGTCCTCCCACAGTGCATCTCTGTGCAGAGACTTGCTCCATATTCTCGGTAACAGGCGTCAGAAGGCTGCTACTGGACCCTTCTCCAGGATGAAGAAGTACAGCTCCCTCATCTTCTTACCACATGTCATGTGCTCCAGGACAGGATCATCTTGTGGGCCTTCCGCTGAACCTACATTAGTTGATCAACATCTTTCTTATATTAGAGGGCTCCAAACTGGGCTAAATACCTTAGGTGTGATTGAAAAAGTATGATATAAAGGAAGATCATCACTTCCCTCAATTTACTGGCTATCTTCCTGTTTATACAACCAGAATACTGTTAGCTTCCTCTGTTGCCAGAGCAAATATACTGTACTAATACGATTACACTAATCCAGTAGAAATTCATTGATGGAGATGCTTGTATTACACACTGACATGAAGATCTGTTCAGCTGTAAGCAGGTCAGAAAGGCTTACAGGAAAACCAATGTGAGGGGCAACGATGTTGTGAGACTGTGTCTTTCTGGGCAAGCAGAATGACAACATAAGAAGCTTGGATAGTCTCACTATTATCCTCTTGGTTCCAAAGAAGAAACAGCTCTGCCATTACAGAACTTTCAAGTTGGAGTCAGAATTTCAGTAAGGATGAATTTTAGTAATAAGGAAGGTATCTATTCTTTAAGAAAGTCCTGACCAATTTCTCTTGCCTCTCAGCATCAAAGAAAACTACATTCTTTCCTCACAGCACACACTACCCGGCACGATAATTTTAACACAATAACTGAGATAAATACAAGAGTGAAAGGGTAGTGCAGACAGTGGGGAATACATATTTTCAAGGCAAAAGTAGATAAAGATATCACAAGTACTAGCATTTACATAGGGAGTTGCATTACCCATCATAAACCAGTTATTTAATATGTTGCTTAACAGCTAAGAGAGCTCCTCACCCTACCTCTACCCCATTTAACACATTGACTTGTACTAATAGTGAGCTCTCATCCAGAAATACACAGAACCTCTGCCTGGGGGTATTACCACATGATGCAAATGAAGTTGTAAAGAGAAATCCACTCATCAATCACAATCACAAGGGGACACTGAGCAATGAAAAAGGATTAGCATTTCAGCCCTGCTCAGGTCTTCCCTACCACCACCCTACTTTAATTAAATACCACCTCAAGTGCTTTATTACCTTTAGAAATCTCAGTGTCGAAGTCTAGCATTCTGGAATCTCAGGGCTAAAGCTAATTAGATATGAGAAAAAGAAAAATGTTCATTAAAAAATTCAGGATTCTCTTAATAAAAATGAGTTACACCCTGGAATAAAATTCTGCCTTTCTGCGGATTTAGAAGAACATGTTAAATTGCTTTCATTAAGGTGAAACCTTATACTTTGAACCACATGCCTGCCATTGTCTTTCATAAGTAAAGCTAGGTTTAGCTTTATCTACCAAACCGCTTTTAGAATTTAGAAGATTCCTGGCTTATGGTAGCTGACAAGAGCCTTAATTCCTCTTCTAACATTTGATTCACTAATTTGAATTTTTTCAGACTTGGCACACTCAAGGGCTTTTTGCCTTACTTCCCTGGATATACATAAGCTAGTCATTACTATTTATGAAGGCAATGAAAGAAAACATTAAACAGTCAAAGAAATATAAATCTTAGATTCTAACACAGAGAGTGCAACAGCAGGATTAAAAACAAAACAGAATGAAAAAATCCTGAAGCAAATAGAAAGACATTTGCAATTTAAAGCAATACAATATAGCTGAAAAGCAGTTTTTGTTTCCACTTGACTGCCAAGTGACCTGACTCGGGATTTTATGGCTTTCCCAGGAACAAGCTGACGATATCAGTAACATCCAAAACTTAGCAGTGAAATTGCACTGTCATGAGCAAAAGTGAGAAGCAGACAGAACTTCTGATTCAAGTGATGTTTTCCTAATATTTAGCTATATTAAAATGGAATATAAATCTGTTTTCTGTTCAGCACCTTTACACAGAAGACCTGAATAAGGTTGACATCCCACTCAGCTAATTAGGGTGAGGCTTTCTTGTCCAATTTGTGTTTCAGACTTATTTCTAATGTTAGATGATTTCCCAATGCGAATAATACTTTAAATATTAATAATTTAAGACCTATAGTTTTTAAAATATAATACATATTGTTATTTGAATACTGTTAAAAAAAGGAATTTACTTAAATTTAGCCCAAATTTATGGGCTTTTTTAAGCACCAGTTAAATGCTTCACACTAATGAAAATACTATTACTTCTAATTCCAAACGAAACAGATGGCTTGATATAGTTACTTATTTCAACATATGGAAACCAATTACTGAGCTATGAAGAATCAACAGCAAACTCCCAGTCATTTTTAATTCAATTTGACTAGTAAGAACAAAATACAAGAAAACAACACATAAATGAAAGAATCCAGCTTCTAATATGACTGCTTTAGTTTGAACTGTAATGGTACAAGGAAGGTTTTAAAAACATCTGAGACAAGATATTAGATATTGTTTATAGCATTGTTGTTTTGTTTATGAACAATTTGTACAAAATATAACAGTTTGTGATGCATGTGCAATTTTACATTCATCTACCACCTTAAACCCCCCAAAATTAGAAATTCCTCTGTAAACAGTTCTCTCATCATAAACATGTATATATATGCTCATGAAGCTTTTTCTGAAACAATGCTGCTCTCAAAGCAAGACACAAAAAACATCCACAAATGGATTAACTGACAGAAGATTTTCTCAGAGACAGCAAAAGAATATACTGTGCAGGTAGCAAGGAAGGTGTGAGAGTGCTGCACTGCTCATTCCTGAGACTGGACATCATAGCAGGACTTGCTTTTCTAATCTGGCAAAGCAAATGAAAACTGTTATTAAACTGCAAAGAACAATCAACACACCAGTTTTACTACTGCTGTGGAAAGCATCATCTCTAATAACATAACTGTAGCTGATGCTTTGGAAAAGTAGTAAGAGCAAATGATTCTTACCCTGGTCTTATCATTGCCATTTTCTTCAGTCAAGGATGTAGAGATTTGCCAGCTAAGTCTGTGTCAGTTTATCATTGCCTTAAATATAATCAGTAGCTAAAGTGAATTCAACTACTTTATTTTCCATCCCAAGCAAACTGCAACTTTCTAAAGCTCTAGCAGAAGTTTGCCATTTTTGCTTCATTTCTTCCTATAAGCTTATATAACAATATATTTTAAAGGTGCCCCTGCATTATCCTCAGCTGGTGGGAAGAACTGTACTTCAGAATATTTTTCAGAACTCTATTTGTTAAAAGGAGAAAAAGGCTGCTTAGGCGGTTAATGTTTTCTGTGCAGAACAGTCACTATGTGGGAGTGCCTCATTTACATAGTGGTGTGTGGGTAGGAGTTGGACAAGCACTCTGAAGGGTATGACAATCAAAACCAGATATGTGGGAAATTCTTTTAAATGTAAAGAGACCTCACCCAGGTTTTACTCACTTAGGTAAACATTATTTCCAAGGGAAAAATAAATTTCTCCAAGGGAGAAAGAAATAAACTACTCATGAGGTAAAAATTGGCTCCAAGAACTGCCATTTCTATGGTGTACCAAATTACATCCAAGAACAATTTCTTATTCTGTCCTAGGTCTAGCAGAGCAAAAATCAATGAGAAATGGAATTTTCATCAATGTTAAATATTTGCATGTGATTTTTCCAGTTAATGACTTGCAGAACAAGTTATAGGTGATTTGTGCCACTGTCATTCTGTCAATTTAATAATAGATCCCTCTTTTGATGTAATGACTGCCATTAGCATTCCAAATATAGTGAACCGTTTTGTTAATATCTCTACGGAGGAGAAAACTGAAGTAAAAACGTAAAACAGAAGGCAACCTGGGCCAGTTTCTTGTGCACAGTACTTGTCTTTAATCCACTGCTCACTGAAAATGTAAATCCAGTTCCTTACCAAACTGGGAGAGAGTAAATTCCTGGTTTGAACCAATTTGAGATTACTGGCCAGCAGAAAATTACTCTGCAAAAGCCAAAATGAAAGCTTGATTTTTCAAGCAACAGAGATTTTCAAGCACTCCATGCAACTGCCTTCTCCTTTCTAAACTCAGCTGACCAAAGTGACTCAGGCACTTGGCAAGAAAATTAGACATTGGTACGAATTTTGAAAGTTGGTTCTGGGGCCTATCTGTGCATGATGTAACCATCAACCAACTACACCGATTCTAGGGAGACTCTTCAAGTTTTCATAATTTCACAATGTGGTCCAATCCACTTTCATGTATTTTACGGGAAACTGCTTTGTTCTGCTGGATAGCAACACAGAGGTGTGGGACGCTCAGCCTACATCAAGAGCCCATTCGTTAAGCATTTCCCCCTGCCCTTGGGAGTGGTACCCACAAAGCAGTTACAGACCTTGTCTGGACACTGTTGCTCCACATCACCTATATAGTCTGTTAGAAGTCAGTACAGCATTGACAAACAACTTGGGCTTAGGCTTCTTTAGGAAGCAAATACTCTGAAGATTCCCTGATCAGTATCCTCAGGTCTTTCCATCCTAAATTTAGCAAGTAATACCACACAACCTAAATAAGCTACTACCATTTACTCCCTATCAGTTTTTAAAATAAACAATAGGCGTTGGTGTATTTCTTGCATTTCGTCTGCATTACCATAACTCAGACAATATAGATTTACACAGCTCTAAAAGGAGAGCATGAATAAAGAGATTTATTTCTTTCTCCTTTCTTTTACAGGTGAAACAGAGACATGAGTTTCTCCTAGAAAAGGATTAATTCTACTTGGAAAACTCCTGCATTGACCACTCCTCGAAGACAGTGTAAGCTCAGACAGCGACCCTACAAGAATCCCAGCTTATGGCTGTTTAAAAGAAGCACTGTATTAGTATAACAAAAGAATCTCACCTTGTATATAAGAGACCCTCCACAGTAAGGGTGCCTTGCATCTAGAAAAGAGCACATCCTAAGCAATCCCCCTCACCCAACCTACTCTCATATGGGAGCAAACACTGACCTGTGTTTTCTATGTTACTAACCAGTTCCTTACAATCTGGTAATTTTCACATGTATTTAATTACATACGACATTACATATGACCACTTCAATTTAATTTTAAATAAATGGATGTAAACTGCTATTTAAAATTACCATGTTCTAAAACCAACACATAATGGAAAAAGCGGGGTAATTAAATATGTCAATCTTACAAACTGCTGTGCTAAACAAATAGTCATCTCCACTATATGTGCGTTGCATAGTTCTCTTGGGAATCTTCAAGTGTTTCAAGAACTGATGGACCTATTCAATTTCTTATTGTTACCTCACAAAAATTTCCAGCTAGGTAAAATAAACAAATAAAACCAAAACCCAACAAAATCATCCACAAACCCAAAACACCTTTCTACAAGGAAAAAAACCCAACCCTTAAAGGTTTTCCAGAATAACGTGGAGGTGGTGAAGACCTTTTTGGGCCTTTTTGCTCTCTGGTGCACAATGCTAATGTCTGTTCAAGACCAGTATAACCATGATATCCTTCAAGTGCCAGAACACTCCCTCATAAGCTTCTGTGAAAAAAGCTCAAGATTACTTCAAACTTCTTGATCAGCAACTTGAAACTATGACTTTTCCTTCATACAGATGAACACTCACACCTTGCCTTCTGCCAGCTCTGCTGTAAATATAGACTGCTGCACTTCAGGCAATCTAGATGTTTACAGAATGAGCTTGAGCTCCCAGTCCTGATCATTTTGTTTTATTCCATTCCATGGTCATTAACATCCAGGTTTAGTGGAGAAGCCATTTAACTGTTCAGTCAAATAGTGGATTTCAATTTGCTGTTAAGTTATGGCTTTAAGAAATATTACTGCCTAGTCCATATCGCAGAACATTAAAAAGATGCTCACTTCACAAATGCAAGAGACGTATAAATGTGGCATCAAGTGATTAATCTGAAAAACATTAATGACATACAAAAGACATGTAAAAACAAAACCAAAATGAACTTCTATGGCTCTTAATTCTAAAACAGGTTTGGGTAAAATAAAACCTGAGTCTGTAAGAGGCGCTGCATTTATCTGCTACAATTGCTCTAAAAGGCAGATATCTGTGAATTTGGTAACAGAGGTAACAACAGCACTGCAGTGTATTGTTAAAAATCAAACCTACTTCACTATTTATGCAGATAAAACTTTAAAAGCTCCTTCCTCAAAGACACTCCCTACACACTAATATACCCCTGTCCTGGGTTCAGCAGTTCACCCTGATGCCATCAAGCTGTCAAGGGGTGGAACCCATTTCTATTTCTGGAGTGACAGGAGGATCCCAAGAGTTGACTGTACTGGAGGCTGAAATCAGCCTGATTGGGAGGAAATGGCAAAAGCAACCCATTGTGACTGCTCCAGAGGCTCCAGGCATCCTCAGCATAGATCACCTCGGGAGAGGGTACTTCAAAGACCCAAAAGGGTACCGATGGGCTTTTGGTATTGCTGCTTTGGAGACAGAGGAAACTGAGCACCTGTCCACCTTGCCTGGTCTCTCAGAGGATCCTTCTGTTGTGGGGCTCCTGAAGGTCGAAGAATAACAAGTGCCAATTGTGACCACAACAGTGCACTGGCAGCAATACCACACCAACTGAGACTCCCTGATTCCCATCCATAAGCTGATCTGTAGATTGGAGAGTCAAGGAGTGATCAGTAGGACCCACTCACCCTTTAACAGCCCCATATGGCCAGTGCGAAAGTCTAACAGAGAGTGGAGACTAACAGTAGACTATCGTGGCCTGAACGAAGTTACACCACCCTTGACTGCTGCCATACCGGACATGCTAGAATGAACTGGAGTCAGAGGCAGCCAAGTGGTATGCCACGACTGATATTGCCAATGCCTTTTTCTCAATTCCTCTGGCAGCAGAGTGCAGGCCACAGTTCGCTTTTACTTGGAGGGGCGTCCAGTACACTTGGAACCAACTGCCCCAGGGGTTCGAAACACAGCCCTACCATCTGCCATGGACTGATCCAGACTGCACTGGAACAGAGGCAAGCTCCAGAACACCTGCAATACATTGATGACATTATCATGTGGGGTGATACAATGGAAGAAGTCTTTGAAAAAGCAAGAAAAATAATCCAAACCCTGCTGAAAGCCGGTTTTGCCATAAAACCGAGTAAGGTCAAGGGACCTGCACAGGAGATTCAATTTTGGGGAATAAAATGGCAAGATGGACGTCGCCAGATGCCCGCAGATGTGATTAACAAGATAACAGCAATGTCACCACCAACTAATAAGAAAGAAACACAAGCTTTCTTGGGTGTTGTGGGGTTCTGGAGGATGCACATCCCGAATTACAGCTTGATTGTAAGCCCTCTCTACCATGTGACCCAGAAGAAGAATGATTTTAAATGGGTCCCTGAGCAATAACAAGCCTTTGAGCAAACTAAATGAGAGATAGTTCATGCAGTAGCCCTTGGACCAGTTCGGACTGGGCCAGATGTCAAAAATGTACTCTACACCACAGCCAGGAGGAATGGTCCTACCTGGAGCCTCTGGCAGAAAGCCCCAGGGGAGGCTCAAGGTCAACCCCTCGGCTTTTGGAGTTGGGGATACAAAGGATCTGAGGCCAGCTATACCCCAACAGAAAAAGAGATATTGGCAGCCTATGAAGGGGTTCGAGCTGCTTCAGAAGTGATTGGCACTGAAGCACAGCTCCTCCTGGCACCCCGGTTGCCTGTGCTGGGCTGGATGTTCAAAGGCAGGGTCTCCTCTACACATCATGCAACCGATGCTACATGGAGTAAGTGGGCTGCACTAATTACACAACGAGCTCAAATAGGAAATCCCAGTTGTCCAGAAATTCTAGAAGTCATCATGGACTGGCCAGAGGGCAAAGATTTTGGAAGGTCACCAGAGGAGGAAGAAGTGATGTGTGCTGAAGAGGTCCCACCATATAATGAACTGTCAGAAAGTGAAAAGCAGTATGCCCTGTTTACTTATGGGTCCTACCGTATTGTGGGAAAGCATCGTAGATGGAAGGCAGCCGTATGGAGTCCTCGACAACAAGTTGCAGAAACTGCTGAAGGAGAGGGTGAACCGAGTCACTTTGCCGAGGTGAAAGCCATCCAGCTGGCCTTGGACATTGCGGAATGAGAAAAGTGGCCAGTACTTTATCTCTATACTGACTCATGGATGGTGGCGAATGCCCTGTGGGGGTAGTTGCAGCAATGGAAGCAGAGCAACTGGCAACGCAGAGGTAAACCCATCTGGGCTGCTGCACTGTGGCAAGATATCGCTGCCCGAGTGGAAAACCTAGTGGTCAAGGTACGCCACGTAGATGCTCATGTACCCAAGAGTCAAGCCACTGAGGAACACCAGGACAACCAACAAGTGGATCAAGCTGCTAAAATTGAAGTGGCTCAGATGGACTTAGATTGGCAACATAAGGGTGAATTATTTTTGGCCCTGTGGGCCCAGGACACTTCAGGTCATCAGGGCAGAGATGCAACATACAGATGGGCTCGTGATCGAGGGGTGGACTTAACAATGAACACGATTGCCCAGGTTATTCATGACTGTGAAACATGTGCTACAATTAAGCAAGCTAAACGGTTAAAGCCTCTTTGGTATGGAGGACGATGGCTGAAGTACAAATATGGGGAGGCCTGGCAGATTGATTATATCACACTCCCACCAACTCGCCAAGGCAAGCGTCATGTGCTTCATGGTGGAAGCAACCACCGGATGGTGGGAAACATACGCTGTGCCCCACGCCACTGCCCGAAATATTATCCTGGGCTTTGAGAAACAGATTTTGTGCTGACACAGCACCCCAGAGAGAACTGAGTCAGACAATGGGACTCATTTCCGGAACAGCCTGATAGATACTTGGGCCAAAGAGCATGGCATTGAATGGATATATCACATCCCCTACCATGCACCAGCCTCTGGGAAAATCGAAGGGTAGTATGGGCTATTAAAAACTACACTGAGAGCAATGGGTGGTGGGACTTTCAAACACTGGGATACACACTTACCAAAGGCCACTTGGCTGGTCAACACCAGAGGATCGGCCAACAGGGCTGGTCCAGCCCAGTCAGAACTTCTACGTACTATGGAGGGGGACAAAGTTCCTGTGGTGCACATAAAGAATTTGCTGGGGAAGACAGTCTGGGTTATTCCTGCTTCAGGCAAAGGCAAACCCACTCATGGGATTGCTTTTGCTCAGGAACCCAGATATACTTGGTGGGTAATACGGGAAGATGGGGAAGTCCGAAGTGTACCTCAAGGAGATTTGATTTTAGGGGAAAACAGCCAATGAACTCAATTGTATGCTGTTGCCTGCTATGTAATATTTCTATAGCCCACCAACCAGATGTCTTCAAGTCATCAGCGACTGGCCCTCTGACCATCATCCCAACAAAGAATAAACTGATGAAACCAGACAAGTTGTGCAGGAAAGGAACAATCACCATCAGCAGGCAACGATCCAACACTGCACACAGCCTCCCCTGCTCTGAAGGACTGTTGCAGGAGATGGAGCTTGATGTCACGAACTGAATGGACTCAGCAGTTTTATAAGGATTGGTCCATGCACTGAGGGATGATTTCTCTCCCTCTCTGTGTGTGTGGATGCATACATATACATGTGATGGTATATTGAAAATGTGGGATCTGAGCATGATGTGAATGGTATGAAAAAAGGGGTGGATACTGCCTTCGGTTCAGCAGTAGCAGTCATTTTTCTCCTTCTTGGTAGCTAGTGCAGCACTGTGGTTTTGACTTTCAGCCTGGGAACAGCGCTGATAACACCAGTGTTTTCAGTTACTGCTAGGTAATGTTTTGGTCTGACCAAGGGCTTTCTGAGTCTCATGCTCTGCCAGGAAGGAGGGGAAGCCAGGAGGAAGCAGAGACAGGACACCTGACCCAAACTAGACAAAGAGGTATTCCATGCCACAGCACATCATGCCCAGGATGTAAAAAACTGGGGGCAGGAACCCAGAAGCTTCTCTCTCTCTCTTGGCTTGGTCAGGTAGTGAGCAGTTGTATCCTCTTCCCTTGTATTTCCCTGGTCATTATTATTATTGGTGGTAGCAGTAGTGATTTGTGTTATACCTTAGTTACTGGACTGTTCTTATCTCAACCTGTGGGAGTTACATTCTTTCGATTCTTCTCCCCATCCCCCCCCCCCTTCCCCCATCAGAGTGGTGGGGGAAGAAAGAGGGAGAAGTGAGTGAACAGGCTGCTTGATTTACAGCTTAAACCACAACAACCCTGTATCTGCTGCTTTAGCTAGGGTTTAAAACTTCCTTCATGTAATACATAAAGCAGGAAAGAAGTATGACAGTATGACATAAAAGAAATACTTGCAGTAGGTCTACAAAGTTTAACCTATTTGCTTATTATAAACCCTTGAGTGGGAATTTGGCCTTTTTTTATTCAGAGACTTTAATTTTTGCCTTTAAAATATCTGCTGTAAGAGCATCCACCATAGTAATGACTAGGTTGGCATTTCGTATGGATGTGCTCACAAAGCCCAAACATACATTGTGAGAAACACAATAATAGCACAGTCCCATTGTTCCCAGCTTACTGGTAATTATTGGGCTTACTGGTAATTTTCAGCACAGGCCTGTATTATACAATACAGCCAGTTTTTCTCAGAAAGCCAATTAGGAGTTAGTTAATGTCACAAACTAATCTGCAGCTAAAAGCAAGTTAAGATAAAAAACATTACAAATGACATTTAGGAAGGCACAGATGATTCCCAAGAACTAAACAAGTAGCATATCAAGAGAAAAAAACACTTTTTGCAAACTGATCCACACAGTTGTAGATAACATACAAAGTGATCAATTAAAAATGATGATGAACAGGGGTTTCTCAAGAGCTTCTCTTTCCAGAAAAGGTAAGACTGTAGCACTACTTAAATGGTCCCACACAAGATCCTCATTTCTGCTAGGAAAAGTATGCAAGTGCAAGAAACATAGCTGTTGACACATAACCAGAAAACGCTGCTGCTTGATTACTGTCTATAGAATCTGAACTCCAAATCTAAATGCAGTATCTGGTGGAAAAAAAAAAAAGGGGGGGGGGGGGAGAAAATAATTAATAAATAAAATAATTCTGTTTCTCAAAGAAAGAACAAAAGCAACAGGGAGAGATTATGAAACTTTTAATTTAAATATGAAGTTTAACTCACAGAAGTTTTTCAGGTTGGTTTGTTTTTTGGTTTGTTCTTTAAGATTTGAATGTATCACATCAGATCCTCATCTTCCACTTTTGGACTATGAAAAGCAGAGGGGGAAGATATAACAAAGCAAATTTAGACAGGTTGTTCACTCTTGATCTCTCTGAAAAGTACGTATGTGATGCTGAGAAGCAATGTCAGGGAGGAACAGAGGTAGCCAAGGAAATCTCTACTACCAGTTCCATTTTCTTAGAAAAACCTAACTATTTCTACAAACAATCCCAATACAGCAAAATTAACTCAATCTTATATCTTAATAATTTTTTTCATTGCCTTTATTTTATAGAACAAGCACTAACCACTTTCAGATATTTTGTGTACTTTTCTGAAATCTTTTTGCTAACGTTGTCATTTAAAGGATGACCTGTTTAAACCTACCAAAATTAATTACTTCAATCCTGGGAAAAATCAGAATGGATTTTTAAAAATCTTATAATGACATTATTTTGATTAATGCTGATAAAGATGGCAAATTCTAATATTTTAATTTATGCATAGTGCACATTTGTTTCAGTTTTATTTTTTTTCACTAATATTCAGTCACTTTAGGAGAGCCCCTTCTTGTGACTGATTTTGGCTATCTGCCACAAGCAGCACAGATTTAAACATGCAGGAAAGAGCCTCAGCAGTGAGCATGAATTCTCAAAAACCCTCCCTGTCATTCAGGTTGGAAAGCTCAATATTTTGATATAACTATAATATAGGTTTGACATTTTTCATATAGGAAAATAACACTAACTTGTTAATAGATGAACCACAAACAATTAGTATAAGAAGGCAACAGGCAAGGAAGAGACGGCAGCAAATAGATTCACTCTGTTTCATCACTTTTTTCAGAAATCTCTTGTGGTCTGGTCCATTTAGCACCTGCTAAGCCTAAACTGTATTCATGCCTCTTAAAAAACTGTCAACAACAGAAGTACAAATTCATTTTTAAGTCTGCTCTCTTGCTGATATAAGTACTGTTTGTAAAAGAAAGGTCATCCTTCTGGTCCTGCTGTGACTCATATGCACAAAAAATGGTATGGACTGGCCTCAAGCAGAAGCCAAAAGAATTAAAACAAACCCCTGTAAACTTGACTTGCATGTAACTGCTGCCATCTTAATAAGGTGAGAGAGGCTTTTAATTCCCAAGCAGATTCAGAAGCTGCAGCCCAGACCCTGCCATATGGAGACAGCCTGGAATCTGTCAAGTTCACTTAGTGAATTTTATCTTTGGGGAGTCAGTCAGGCAAGCTACATCAGAATAAACAGGATGCTGTTGAGATCTGGTAGAGGCTGGACTACTGACCCCCAAAAAACCCCCAGTATTAAATAAACATGTGGTGACCAGAAAAATTAACAATAATTAAAGCCGTATAAGCACAGAAACAACTACATGTGATTTTTACTGGGCTCTGAAAGCTATTGTTCTCTCTCTGACTTCAGGAATTAGCCAGACATTCCATTTCTTTCCATTACTCCTTGTATAGTAATATATAACAAGAACATTTATGGCTTTATATCAGCTTTATGTATTGATCATTTAAACACCCTATTTAAATGCTACACCTCATTATACAACCGTTTAACATTTGCTCAAGGAAACATAAAAGTACACGATGTCATGTTCATATGATCGATACACAAGTCTAAGCTGCTTCTTCGTGCTTCAATACAGGGATACAAAAACTGGGGGCTCCAAACCTATCAAATTCTTCTGATGGATGGGGATAAGATAGAGTTTGTTGTGCTCTGGGTAAAAGCCAGAATGTTAAATGTAATCTTCTGCACATGCTTTTACTGATATTCAGCATAAAAATAAGCCTTATCCTTTTTTATTAGTTGGTCAGAGCCAGATCCAACTCTTTTGATGTCACCTAGCTTATAAAATGCAGCACTATAAGCAAGGGAGGTTTTAAAATGCTTCACAGGCTTTATCCATTATATTAATGGGTTTCAAATTGCAATCTGTGGAGCACTTTCTGGTGCTGATCCATAGGCAGCTGGCCAGTCACCTGGAGCTGGCTCCTCTCCTTGTTTCCGTCTGCTTATTCACTATAAAAGAGCTGAAAACAGGCAAACCAAAAAAGCCAATTTTAATGCCATTTTTCTAGATACACGGTTGCAGTGCTTGCCACATAACCGTCCTGAGAATAAAGGACTATGCAATTATGAAAGGCAGCACAGCTTGCTGGCAGCATGCACAGTGGACCACAGTAGGCAGTAGAGGGGGAACATGGAACACAAGAGAAATAAGGGGTTTTTACTGTAAAATTAATTTGATTACACTTTAATGAGGTGAATGAGTAAAACAGTTCATTTTTCAGTGTTCCTCTATTTTCAGGCAAAAGCCAAATTTCACCTCATACCCTAACCAGATGAACTTACACTACATTATTATTTTCAGAATTATTTCCATTTTAAACCACTTCTTTTAAGAATATCCTGATAAATACTCCTTAGACATGACATCTTGCACTGAACAGACTATTTCTTTGAAGACTTTAAGTGACACCTACAGATTCATCTAGGGACTTCAAGTTATCTCTATATATCAAGTAAGCAAAGAAAGCTACACTGACCTGCATCAACCAGGATAGGAAAGGCTTCTGGGAACCTAATCAGCAAATCATAATAAACAAAGTATTAACCTATTAATTAAAAAAAATATATATATACACTAGCCTTCCATTTAAATTGTTTCTTTCGTTTCAGATACATACTTTTAATGCATTTTAGCAGGTTTTCCACAGCTAAATCACTTTATCTTGACTGAGAAATATACCCACCATAGCAGATTTCAGAAGTTGTGGAGTCACTAAATGAAGTCAACACCAATAGTACACTATTGCTTAATGGTAAACAGATTCAACAGCTGAAATCATTTAAGCTATCAGTAATAGCTATTATTAGATCACAGAAAACATTTGTGAGTGCACGTCCAAACAGATTATAAATAGCACACAGCAGGAGATCAGTTCATTCAAAGCAGCACTGGAACGTGTAATTTACTGGTTTCAGTTCCATTAAAGGAGGTTGTGGTATGGTTGAATCTGTGCTCTGCTGAAATCTTCCACTAGTGAGGCACAGGCCAGCCTTTCTAGTCAAGGAAAGCCTGATTGATGAAGCCATCAGAAGGCAAGATGACTAATAAGAAATAGTTGTTCCTCAGTCTTTGGTTCATGAGATCCACCATTGCTCCAGTATAATAACGTGGACAGCCTGGTTAGATTGAAGAAACATCTCCAAGTGCTCCTAGTTTGTCTTTTTCTGTACAAAATGGTACCACAGTAGCCTAAATAAAGCCTAAGACCTAAGTATTTACTATGCCCAAAACATGATGTTTAAAAACCCTTCTGTTTTGCAATGAAGAAATTTCCTGTTTAGACTTAGGGCCTCTCTTGACCCAGAAGATGGAATCTCCCACAGTAAATTACATGTGCCTAGTTCAGAACAAAAGACTTTAAAAACCCCAAACAAAACAACACTGAAAAACAACACTCCCACCCCCAACATCCCCCAAAGCAACAAAACACAATAACCACCACAGTTTAAAATAGACTGTAAAGCCACTGATGTAACTTGCAAGGACTCCATCATTCCTTCATTTCTTCCCTGCAGCCTTCTTATTTTCCTTTTTCTATAAGTCTACACCTACATAATTAATCGGTGGTTCTCAGTCTGGAGAATCCATGGGTTTGTATGAAAACGCAAAACGAGTAAAAATCTGGATGGTGACAGCGATGGCAGTGAAGCAGTCACTCAGTCTAGGGTTATCCTTGTCCTTCCAAGAACAAATCAGGGTCACTTGGCCAGGTAATAAGTAGCTGTTTTCTAATACACTTCTGCTTTCTCTAAAGTGACACCAGCTATTGTGGCATTCAGTTGGAATAAGAATGTGAAGAGAGCACACATAATTTCCAGAGAAAACACTCCCCTCAGAGTACAGACCAGTACTGCAGGAAGATGTGCTGCCCTGTGACCCTACCAGAAGTCTGTAATCCCATGGACATTAGAAGCAGAATAACAACTGTAAAATACTAGTAGCAACAACGTACTGCTAACAGCAGGCAAAAGAAAGATACTTCCTCTCAGGTAATTGAGCTGTGTTACTGAGAAGGAATGGGAAAGGGATCAGATTTTGGACTACTGACTGATTAGATGCCTGTCCCAGAATAAACTTTTGACCCTAATATACTAAGAATTGATGCTGTTCCATCTACAAAGCACAGTTTTTCAGTTTTTCCAGAAAGATCTTGTAAGGTATCAGCACAAGGTAATTCAAATTGTATTATTTAAAAATCAATTCTCCTTCTGGATTAAAATAGAATGTAAATGGCTACAAAACCCTAATAGGTGCTCCAATGATTGTACCTTGATACAGATGATGTGAGCCCTGCCATTTAACTTTCCTATAAAGGTACAGAAAAATAAAAAATAATAACCTTTTTAAAAGACTTTCAAGAAAGTCTTCTGGCATACTGTCTACTATTTTAATCAACATATGTTTCCAGCATAGGTCAGAATTAGGTAGGTCACATAGGTCACAATTGATTTTATTTCCATTAATTTCAAAATGTGTATTCTTTCATGTACCTATGATGGTAAAAAGCACTGGTACAGAAGATGGGAAATTTTCATTCTTTTTATCGTTCAACATCATGTTCAAAAGATCTGTCAAGTATTTTTGCTGGATATGCTTAATCCTAGAGCTTTCAGGCGCAGCTTGTTACTTTCTTTCCAGTTCAGCACAGTTTTGTGATGTATTTATGAGGCGGAAACTACACTAGGTCTACTTCTATTAGATCACACTGCCATCATAAAGCACCGAATACACATATATTCTGAATATAACAGTAATGCAAATACTTGCACTAAATACCCTTTTTATTTCTAATTTTACCACAGAAGACTGTTGCATCAATACATTAGTATTTTAAATCATATGTAATTATGTAGGACCTTGCACTTGGCATATTTAACTATGCCAAGTGCAAGGTCCTACACCTGGGTTGGAGCAATCCCAGGCACAGCTCCAGGTTGGGCAGAGAAGAGATTCAGAGCAGCCCTAAAGAGAAGGACTTGGGGGTGCTGGTCCATGAGAAAATGAACATGAGTCAGCAGTGTGCGCTTACAGCCCAGAAAGCCAACCGTATCCTCGGCTGCCTCAAAAGGAGAGTGACCAGCAGGTCGAATGAGGTGGTCCTGCCCCTCTGCTCTGCTCTTGTGAGACCTCACTTGGAGTATTGTGTGCAGTTCTGGTGTCCTCAACATAGAAAAGGACATGGAACTGTTGGAACAAGTCCAGAGGAGGGCCACGAGGATGATCAGGGGACTGGAGCACCTCCCGTATGAAGCTAGGCTGAGAAAGTTGGGGCTGTTGAGCCTGGAGAAAAGAAGGCTGAGTGGAAACCTCCTAGCAGCCTTCCAATATCTGAAGGGTGCCTATAGGGATGGTGGGGAGGGACTCTTCATGAGGGACTGTAGTGATAGGACAAGGGGTAACAGGCTCAAAGTTAAACAGGGGAAATTCAGATTGGATATGAGGAAGAAATTCTTTACTGTAAGGATGGTGAGGCAGTGGAATGGGTTTCCCAGGGAAGTTGTGAATGCTCCATCGCTGGTGGTGTTCAAGGCCGGGTTGGACAGAGCCTTGCATGGTATGGCTTAGTGGGAGGTGTCCCTGCCCATGGCAGGGAGGTTGGAACTAGATGATCTTAAGGTCCTTTCCAACCCTAACTATTCTATGATTCTATTCTATGATTTCAATAAAGTCGTTCCTGCTGGCTTTAGTAATATAAAAGATGTGTTGCTGTCCCTACAGTTGTCTGCAAAAGTTTTCAAGAAGAGAGCTCATTTATAAGAACAGAAATACAGCATTTCTGTTACCAGATTCCCACTCTGTAGACTTCTGTTTTACGTGTTTCCTGTTCCTGATTGCTCAATGCCACCACATGTATGTCACCATTTACAGGAAGAGCACAAAATCTCTTCAGTGGTAAATGGTGTGCTACATTTACACCATTTCACAGCAAAAAAACCAAAAAAACCAAAAAAACCCACAAAACAACAACAAAAAAAAAAAAAAAAAAAAAAACACAAAAAAAAAAACACCCAACCACAAACTAATCAGTTTTTACTCAGCTTTCACTAGAGCTGGCGCTATCAAATTGTTTAGTAGTCAGCTATCACAGTGATGTCAGCTATCACAAGGGTGGAGTGCATTTGCCTGCCTCACAGCATTGAGCGTGTGGGCACCTGGCACCATTGGCTCTCATGCTCTGGGGTTTCATGCTGGGGAGATTTGGGAACCTGCTGCTTCAAGCAGTGTGAGTCACTCCTCTGCTCAAGGAGTAACTACTTCCAAAGCAGATTTGAGTAAATAGGTGATGCACCCACTATTCAACCAAAGTGAAAATGATGGCAGCTAAAGTTAATCCTCCAAGGGCATAAACCATACTGTTAAACGTGTGTATACTGCCTATTCCATGAACTTTATCATGAGGGGACAGGAGTTTTTGGCAGAGGTAGGGCACCAAGCCAGAAGCAGCAATACCTTAAATCATCTCTACGTGGGTTGCCAGAGCTGCTCACTCAGACCTTAAGTATGTGCCAATTTTGCTGACAACTGTAATTTTTAAAAACTAAACATATTATGCCCATTTCAAACATGGGGAAATGAAACATGGAGAGGTTTCACAATTTCACAACAAGGTCACGTAGCTCTTCAGGGGCACAAATGAAAGTAGGATCCAGGAATACTCATTTATAGATACTAACCTAAATTCTTTCTTGGTCAGGACACTTGATCGTACAAGTAACATTTACGTTCCAGAAAATTCAATCCCATAAGTATTCTCAATAGTAAAGAAAAGGATTTCAAAAGTTATTAAAAATATTTTAAAACAACAGGAGAATCTGTGGGATGCTATATTTAGCTTCCCAAGGTTTTTATCTCCTTAGGACTCGCTTTAGTATTTCTGTAATCCTAAATGGGATTTGCTAGTATATAGTGATTCTCATTCAAATGATCGCCATGTCTAATGGTGTACACCACCCACATAACAGAAACAACCATCAGCCCATTCTTATTTTATGCTTCTGCTGTAGAACAGGTTGACTATAACATATTATTTGAGTATCTGCATAATTCTTCCTTTCCTTCAGTTTAAAGAAGGGCTGGTCTTGGTTATACAGGCCAAGTGAACAACTCCAGAATTTTAAGACTGCTTCTGGCATGGATCCAGCACACTGCTTAGAGCACATCCCTATCTCTCCTGAAGAAACAGTTTATATTGATTCCCTACATCTCTATCATATATGTTGTCATAATTACAGCTTCTAAGGTGCTTGGAAGATTAAGTTCTGCTCATTTGATTTTTCTTTGCACATATACTCCAAACATGCTGTTCTTTTTCTGCACAGAAGAAATTTTATCTTTTACATGAATTTTATATTTTACAGGTTAAGATCATTCTCTAGTGAAAGCTCAGTACATACACCAGTTTATTCATACCAGACTTTGTTCAGTACTCCTTTCTCTTTTAACTTCATATCTCCAGTATGTCAACCTAAATAGCTATAAGGGATATAATAAAATAGAACATCAGATGTAGATCTCCAAGTGTACTCCTTAACATTGTGTTTTGGACTGCCTGAACAAACATGATCATCTGTACCAACCTGCATTTTCTTATTTCAAAACAGAAAAAGCCTAAATCTACCTCATCTTCCAAACCTGAGCCTTAATCTACATCCAGCAGCTGAGAGTTAAAAGAACAAAGATGACACCCTCAATCGCTATGAGTTTATGAAAGTACTTTCACTTTAAATGCTCATGCTCCATGTCAAACATACCCCTTTAAAAGGATTTCATACCACGAATTGCATTCAAAATTGCAACTATAAAGTATCTGATAACATTTAATAGCCTCTAGGTATAATCAGCACAAAACCAGCATGAAAGACTCTCAATATGAATATGAAATGTTTAAACCAAATGTGATGGAACCTCATGGGGAATGCTGCCACACATGCAGTCCTTTCTTCTAGGAGGTCCTTCAGCTGTCTACCTTCACTGTCCTTGTAGGGGGTACAGAAAAATCACATGGAAAAGAAAAGAAACCTAAGCATCAGCATGCTGCAGAAGTGTTTAACCATAGCTTCAATAAAGCAAGCTTTGATCACTTGCTAGAAAAAAGCAGTGACCTGTCCTTTAAGGTCAGCATTATCTCTTCTGATCTGTTGAACTCATTTAAACTGAATTCCAAGTGTTAGTGTCTTATTTAATACTCAGTTATAAAAGTAACATATAAACAGATAAAAAATCATAATAGTCACAGATCTCCACTCCAGTTATTTTATATTAGCAGCTGTATTCAGATGGTAACTCTGAAAGATGTCATAAGTAGGTTCTAATGTACTACAATATTTTCAGTAGTAAGTAGAAGCTACTGTATATATCAGCTAAATATAACCATGCTGTTTATCTACTATTATACCATAAATATCATATCTGACAAGGCAAGAGCAGGCGTGCTGAACTGTCATTTCTGCATTTGTCTCAGTATATTAGCTACCCATGTAAAATGATATATAGAAAACTACAAAGCTAAATTTGAGTTCCTAAAAGCAGAAACTGTATCAGAATCATCTACAACACATCTTTCATAGATTACAGAAGATAATGACACTCCAAATTGATTAATATATGTCCATTAAGAATTGGACTAAAATCTGCCTATTTATTTCAATTCCGTTAATTCCCAATTGATAAGAATAATTTTAGGCTTTGCAGATCTGGGATAAAATTCCAGAAAACATAAATGAGCTCTTCCTCTTCAGAGTGCAAGAGAAAAAGCATCCCCTTGGATCAGATTTGGGACAACTTAAAATAATGACCACTGAAATCAAAGTTACATAATCCTAAAAATAAATTGAGGGTGGTGAGGCACTAGCACAGGGTGCCCAAAGAAGCTGTGGCTGCCCCATCCCCAACAGTGTTCAAGGCCAGGTCAGACGGGGTTTTGAGCAGTGTGGTCCAGTGGAAAGTGTCCCTGCCCATGGCAGAGGGCACAGAACTAGATGATCTTTGAGATCCTTTCCAACCAAAACCACTCTGTAATTCTAAATTCATTCTTAAAAATCAAAATTCCTTTAGTATTTCATGACCTACAGATATCACAAATAATGTAGCAAACATCTGGACTCAAGATAGTGATACAAATTTTCCTATAATTCAAATCTTTTGATCCCTGGAGATTATTAAACCTAAACAGTAAGATTCATATTCCAAATTCTGACTCTAAATTGAAAAGAGTCTCAATTATTCTACCAACAGACAAAAATGTCATTATTGTTAAACCTAAATTACTTATTCCTCATTTTTGTTAGGCAGAACTCATAATTTTTAGTCTGCATTTACCCAAGATAGAATAATTTCCGTATGAACTGGAGCTAGCTTTCTCCTACACCGACTCCTTTACTTCTTAATCCTGCAACCTGGAAAGAAAATCTTGGAATTGTTGCATATTCATTTCTATAATTTCCAAGCTCTTCCTCATCCTAGCTCTATAGAAGGTATCTGACCTATAGAATTATTCTCTTTCCAACTTGGCCACCTTTACATCTTTTTTATGATGATCCAGGGATTTATTTCAATATGTAAAAGGTTAAGCTTTTAAATTTGTATCAGGACTGCTGAAATAAGTTCCTCTATAAATTCACTTGAGTTTGCCTTTTGTTCTCAGCAGTAATTGTCAGTTGTTCCATCTCCTATATCTGATATTCTAACATTTCTAGACAAGCAAGATTTTTATGCATCCTTATTATCAGGCAGTTGAAAACTCTTCTCCAATATCAGTTACATTCTCCATGTAGTAGCACTGACCCACTGAAATAATTTATTCCACAGCTGTTCTTTGCTATCCTTTTGGGGCCTGAAATAGCCAAGGCACAAACTTCCCCACTTGTGTATTTGATAAATATCAGTGGCAAATGAAATTCCTGCTGTTTGGACTAAACGAGTTCAAACCCCAACAATGTTTATGAACTCCCTGAACACAAAAAAAGAATGAAACAAAAAGGCTTACCTACTACAATTCAGTAAAGAGTTGACAGCATTAACACATAGCCTTTTCCACATCTTGGGATATATTTTCAGTATTAGCATGCATTAAATACTCCCCTTCCCCCCCTCCCCCAAAAGAAAAAGTGCCATTTTGCAGTTTTGAACCTGTTCCCAGGGTGTGTGAATTCCTGAGGAAAGGTTTAAGCTCTTCATAACTGTCTTAGCAATACTATGACAAGATGGAAAGGCATTGCCAACTGAAAGCAATATGTAAAAGCTTCACAATCCTGATCGTTTTCTCTGTATCAAAGCAAAGGCCACAAGATGAAAAATAAAGGAATGACGATGAAATCTGTAATTAAAAAAAACCAAATTGTTCTAAGATTTTGAGATGGCTAGAATGACTCTAAAATCAGATACAGTTCAAATGTAATTAATGGCTTTAGACTCTGTGATCCTTCTGATCTATGGACTCACACCTGATTTTGAAGAGGAGTTTTAAGTGTGGCTGTTAACTTTAGAAATTTAGAAGATAT
Organism: Myiopsitta monachus; assembly: GCA_017639245.1. Lineage (NCBI taxonomy): Eukaryota > Metazoa > Chordata > Aves > Psittaciformes > Psittacidae > Myiopsitta > Myiopsitta monachus. The sequence goes on along the minus strand of CM029926.1, from coordinate 1,256,664 downwards.
ATTTACAACTTGCTGGGTACCTACACAGTGGGTGACTTTCATTTTGGAAAACTGTAGATTTTACTGATAGCAAATATGTAACACTTCATAAATCTGTAGCACAACTTTAGGATTGATAGTACTTCAACATTAGAGGGAAGTAAATTTAACCATAAGAAATGAAAGAATAACCCTTACTACTTCTCTTTCCCGTCATGATCAGTATTACTGCATGCACAGTATAAGCATCTTGCTACATCAAAAAGGGTAAGATACTTGAGGCACTTAGCCCGTCAGCAAATCATGCTTGGTCATTTCTAGAATGACTTGTATCTATGCTTACTGTCTTTCAGCTGAGTGCTCACTGCTTACTCTGGAATTAATCCAGGTGCATAAAACTAGTGATACATCAATGTAACAGATGTGCTTAAGTGACTATGCATTATAAGGTGATTTGCTTTAGTTATAGAAACTTAGTAACTGGTCTTAAGTTGAACTTGACAATCACAATCTGTAACCCATCAGCACCTACTGTATTAATTACTGTTAGTGGATTGGTAATCTCTAATTCTAAGGAGTTCATAATTTCACTATACAAATTTCAAAAAATATCTAAAGGCATTACAGTTGAAGCATAATGCCCTAGTTCTTGGCACAAGTTTAATTCATCCCTATAGTATCACTACATTAAAAACAGTGTAACTTCTGCTCACCTCATGCTTGCAAAATCCCACAATATAAATGTAAGTTTCTTCATCTCCAGGACACAGAACGGAGCCCAAGGCTAGTGCTGCTCTCTAAAGCATCTACTCAGCAACTAAAATGCAAGCTTTGTTTAACAACTATGTTAAGAGGTCATTTTCATTATTATCTATTTCTCTAGTCAATTTGTGACTTCCTGGCAGCTTGCAACCTAACCATGAATACTTGAGCTGCAAGTTTTGAAATGTGTCAAGAGTTCCTCCTCCTGCTGCATTCGACTCCATCAGAACTCTTGCAGAGAAAACGGTATGAACTGCCACATGTTAAACAGAAGAAAAATCTATTTTAAAATGCTTTTTCTTCTTTTTCTTTGATGCTCTCTATTGTGAAACTTTTATAATGTTGATCATAGAGAACTTCTTTCTTCAAAGCTAATAACATCATTGAATTGATAGTGGAAGCCACAACTTTAGGCTTCAGACTGGAATGTCCTAAAGAGAGTTCTGAAAATTTTTTGCTCTCTAGTTTGAAAGGTCTGTCTGAATGATCTTCTGTCACAGCCAGCAAAGACCCTGTCTACATTTTTCATCACACATTAAGTTTACAGGCTTGGCATGGAAATAGGTCACCACATACAGTTCTGTAACATTACACACAAGTTGTCTTAGTCTAAAGTAATTTTCAAAAACGTACAGGAAGAAACACTGCAGGTTTCATTATGTGGAACAACAAGACGTCAGATGGAAGCAAGTCTTCCATAAAACATACCACATGGTTTGAGGTTTCACAGACTATAAGGCTGTTTTAACTAAAGGTAGGGGCAGAAGCTAAATTTTAAGCATGATAAAACCTGAAGATATCAAAACCCTTAATGTAAATACATGCATTTTGAAGTGATATGTATTTGTACTAAATTGTCAAACTACATTGTTACTCTAAGTATAATATTCCTGAAATGCCTTTACGAAGCCAGCTGGAAACCTTGACATTTCATCCATATTGTTATTTATATACATATTTACTGCTGCCACCTGCTTGTAACTTGGCTCATATCATGAAGCAGTACGTTTCCCTTGTTTCATTATACTTTGACATTTCACTATAACTACATAGCTGCCCATTTCTCAGTTTCCAATTGCTCTGCAGCCGCTCTTGAATTATATTGGCTTAGTAACAGAATAAAGATCTTTCTCTGTGGTAGTACTAGCCTCTTTTTTTCATACCCAGATGGTACAAATCGCTGCTGGCACATGTAACAATTATAGCACAGCTTCTGTTGCTTAAATGAACCCCATAAACCCCACAGAGTTAGATTAGATTAGGGAATTGGGAGGTGAGGAGGAGGTCTGGCCAGTGGTCTCAACTGAAACAGAGAAGTATTTGGTACAGCCTGTGTCTGGCTGTGATGGAATATATAGCATGCTTACCATGTACTGTTCAGTGAGCCTCTTTCTAAGGGAGAAAGAAAAATTAGCTAATAAAGTTAATAAACCTTATTTCATAACCAGTATCACAACAGACACTTTTACTATTATTCAAATAACTAGGTTATTTGAATACCTCATGATGTCTCATAAAACTGACACTTTCAAAGCAATAACGGTGGAAACAGCAGTCACCAAGAGAAACTCAGATCCATTGCTCAAATTTACCCATGTTCTTGCTTCACTCAGACTATCAAGTGAATTAACCAGCTCTTTGATATTTCTGAAGGAGGCTGATGATCACTGTCCATACCCTCAGACATTTAAAAATACATATGCATTGCCAGTTCCTTTCTATATGTCTCAAAGTGGAAATGCCAACAACTGAGTGTAGTGTAATGCGATTAACTGAAGAGGTCCTATGAGAACACTAAGCTAGACTGGTTTGGAGGAGGAGAAAAACTCACTCTGGGTCAACTTACTTGACAGACAAACAGCGTTTCCATGTTGTCAGTCCAAGAGTTTGTCATGAGCCATTTTGATTGTATAGCATGAAGATCTTTACATGTGAAATAAGTCTTTTATGACTTCACGAGAAATATACTGCTTTATATTTAATGCAAGCTAGAATACAACTGAGCACACAAGTCTTTGTGCATGCACATATTTAATCTATTATTTTTTAGAAAAATCCTCTAGGCATTCAGTATTTAAAAGATAATAAAATTGAGGGACAAAATATATGAAAGAACAATATTAAAAATTATTGTAAAACTATGTATATTTGGCATTCATACAGGTCATAAAAAATAATTTCAAGTGTTTCTAAGAATACACCTGCTCTCCCTTTCCCTCAAATCTGTCCTGCTCAGAATAACAAAGGAAGTCTTGTTGTGTACCTGAAAGGTGAATGGTTACAGACTTACTGAAGCAAGAGAGAAAAGGAAGGAATTTACTGTCATTTTTCCAATCCCCAACTTAAAAAGGAAATGGTAGTTTTTCCCCACTGAAAGCTCATAAAAAAGCCAAAACTGAATCTATTTAGTGTTCGGAGTGCTATATTACTGCCTCATATTGCACCTCTAAATCAAATACAATATGGTTATTTACAAAAAACCAGTACTTTTAATTGTTAAAATTTATTTTAGAATGTACTAAAATGACTAGAACTGCAGGCAAAGCACTAACCTACTGTCTTGATGACAACCACATTTCAGAACAGAATGGGAAAAGGTAAAGATATTTTCTCAGAAGGCAGAAATGGAAAACCAAAAACATAGAAACTCAAGCACTGGAGAAAACAATCTTAAGTTTTTAAACCTCTTTTTTAGCTGAGATTGAGCAAGCCCACCCTCACTCATCCAATCTCAAAATAAAGGCCAGGTTTCAAAAACCAGCTTAGTTTCTGTTTAGGCCCAGGAAAAGTAAAGGTGCTTTTTTTTTTTTTTTTGATATGGTCTAGTACCCTTGAAAATCTTAAACTTTCAGGAAATTTGGCTATTTATCTAGGTATCTAAATTTGGTTTTATGAAAACTGTTAAGGATAAAATATATAAGGATTTTCTTTTCATGCTAAAAATAACAGGGTACGCCCCATCTCACCAGGGACAAAAGCTTCATATATATTCTTCCTGATGAAACTGCTAACTCTGGAATGAAAAACTGATACACATCTGCCAAAAGTGAACCCCAAAGATGTCTCAGGAAAATCACAAATACTTAGGAATTATCTACCGCAGTGAGCAAATAGAAACTTGTCTGTCACACTCACATATGAACACACTGCTGAAAGCAATGGGGACTTATCACATCATGGATATGAATATATGTGTATGAAATTAAGCAATAATGCACCCCGAACGAACAGCCAAAGTTGCTTCCGTTCTTTAATAAACACCTCCAAAAGTAAGTCTAACACAAATGAAGTACAGCTACAATCTATGTCCTTCAGAGCAGTTGGCACTGTGCTCCCCTAAAGCATTCATGCTGAATGAATGCTTCCCTTGCGCTCATGACCTTTACTGCTTGCACTAACAGCAGTTCTTGAAAACATTGAGAAAATCACATTAATCAAAACTAGCAATAGAAGCTTATTATTTTAGTCTTTTTCAGAAATTACCTGACCAGCAGAAACCCTAACTTTGGAATCTTCTTTAATCTGAAAGAATCTGCCTCTGAAAAGAGGGCTAAATATTTGTGTGATGACACCTACCTCTTCTCACTGTTTTGCTTTTGTTCCAGTGTAAAATTAAAAGAACTTTATTCCCAAAAGGCTTTTCAAACATTGATTTGGAGACAGTTGAAAAATCTAAGTTTTAAAATGAGAAGCAGGCTTTCCTTTCAGTCAAAGTAGTTACCTATTTAAATTAATCAAACAGTGTTTTCCTCATACCTCCTAAGTTCAGTTTCTGTTTATAATGCTGCATACATGTGGCAGAGGTTGGTTGGTTTAATTTCCATCTGTAAGAAAACCAAATGCAGACATAGCAGGAGTGAAGAAAGAAGAAGCTGTGATAAAATATGTTGAAGACCTGCAAAGCATTCAGGATATCTGAAGAAGAACATTAAAACAGCCTATTTTAATACCTGGAAATAATATTTTTTTAAGTCTGCTACTTGATTTAGGCTCTAAACTGCCTAAGTATAAGAAAAGGAAATCAATGACAGATTAGGAGAGGTAAGCAATAAAAATAATATATGCATGGGAAAAAATAAGTAGGAGCAGAAAAAAAAAAGCAAGCAAGAAATTAAAACAGCACAAGAAGAAAATGTTACATTTTAAGAAAAAGACATGAGGGAACAGAAACATGACATTACGTCTTGGTCTCACTTATCATGACTTTAATTTCAATTAATTAAATACCACGGAGAATCTTTGAATTCATTGAGTAATGTAGTTCTGCTATTTACACTAACTTAAAAAAAACACCAACTTGCAGAAATTTGTAATGTAACTGTTATCCGGTTGCTAAACTTTATGGAGTAATATAATTTTAAAGAATATTATCTCATTAATAATTTAAATTTTTATTCTTCACAAGTACTTTTAATTTAGCTTTGTAAAACCAAAGCTTTATGTATTTATCTTTTCTTCACCGTGGACCTGTATTTGCATTTTAAAGAAAATTATACATAAGACACAGATTCAAACTACTTTAGAAATTGGAAGTTAGTTAACTTAAAAAATCAATTTTCAAAGAAGCTATGTTTTTTCTACACTTTCCAAATAACACACAGTGGAAACAAAACTTTTACACTACTAGACTTTAATCAAAGACCTTTACACTGTAGCCTGCCCATCAAAAGCTGGTGTGAAATTCTGTAGCAGCAGCTCATGGAAGCAAGGCCTATTTATATTCCTTACATGATCAACGCAGGTGCAATTTATCTCTGAGTATGGAAGAGGAAAAGAACACTCTCCTATATGTAATAAAGGCTGCTAACATGTATTTTTGTAACTACCTAAGCCACCAGGAAAATCTTGTTAGATAAGTCAAACATAAGAAATACTTTTGTTGATAGTTCTTCATATAAACAATAGACAGACTGGAAACATCAAAAAGAATCTAAGAGAACTAAAACACTAAACTAAGAGAATCTCAAAAAAATTCTATTTTATTTCTGGAGCTAACAAACTGCTAATAAAACACAACTAGAAATCCATATAATTAAAAAATAAAATTAAACTACCACAACAAATGTTAGAACATAAAAACATCAAATGATAAATTTTTTAATCCATCTTTGCATTAGAGCAAGTACAAAATGGTCCATGTGGTCAGCCTTACTGACCATAGCCAAACACAGTCTGTGTCTGTACATGACTATACCTGGCTGCAAGCACCACCATTCAGAAATCAATTCAATAACGGATGATGATAGTAATTTTTAGAAAGCATCATATATTTGTCATAGACTCCCTGCTCCTGACAAACCAAATCTTCCCTTGACATACATGCTACCTTATTAATTCAGGTTTGTCAGTACAACAAGCATGTGGCATGCCTTCTATTAGCAATCAGGTCCTACAATCCCTATTGACAAGATGGACAACAATCCAGTCTCTTAAAAGATTCATGACACAACTTTGCACTCTCTACTGCTTGCTTTCTCATAAAACCAGTGCAAATCCCATCAAAAATTTAGCAGAACCCCTGCCTCATCTGTTTAGGCCTGAAGCTAGTTGCAGGGACAACTCATTAGGGACAAGCTCATTAAAACCAGCCCTGGAGCAAAAGCAGTTTGCAAGTCTCCTCATTTTTATTCACTTTCACCTAGCCATTCAAGTTTTTTGTGCTTCCCAGATACAGAGCTTCTGATGATTTTGCACAATAAGCAAGGCTGTTTCCAAACTTACCCTACACCCAGGGTTCCACAAATGCAGTTCCTTCTGTACACCAAAGCTAACGCAGTTCTGTATACTTGTAAAGCTTAGATGGTTCTATACAGAAAGGTGGTATCATAAAACCAAGTGTATGCTCTTCTGATTACATTAGCAGAAGCTACCTATGTGTAACAGCAACAAACATGCTAAAATGCAAAGAGAAATCAAGATGTGAAGAATTAAGGCTACTAGATACACATGCCTGACAAGTCATGTAGGAGTGCATTTGGTACATCATCTGATATTTTTAGCACCTAAAATACCTAAAATACCCAAGAAAAAAAATGAAAGGGGGGAGGGAGGGAGAAGGAGGGAAGGAAAAAGTACAGATTTCTTCTTAGAGTCGGTGTCATAATAAATATTGAATAGTTTTTACTGCATTTTGTTTACCCTATTATTTGCTAAAGTCTCTAAGTGAAACAATCCTTACTTTTGCCATGAGCGTCACCTGGGAAACCTTGCTGATACCTTCTAAGTTAGATGCCTAAAGTTAGGCACACTAGTAAGCAGCCCAATTTCAAATACCTATGTTTAGACAAGAGTATTCAAAAATCAAGATATCCACAGTCCTATGGGCTGATGATCAAAATATCCTCCGGTGATCGCAAAAGCTCCCTAACTTTTGTCACAGTAATTATAAAGGCCTGCAAACAGTGGATTTCCATCCCACAACCTGCAATGACAAAAACTAGTCAGTGCTTCATCAGTCTTCTGGCTGTAAACTTGCATACAGGGGAGGAAGAGGAAAGCCTCACAGGGATAGTCTCAAAAGTCAATTGCTAAAACTGGTCTTAGAAGAGCTTAATTCTAACAAACTATTACTGTCATATGCATGGCATAACTATTCAGACATAGATATATGCCCAGCCAACTTATTATACATCTGAGGAGTGTCTTACTGATTTTGGGGTAGCAAAGAATGGTCTGGATATGAAGTGTGTTCTAATCCTTCTACAGGTCATCTGTTGAAAAGGTACCAAATTCTACTTGCCCAGTTAAGCAGTTACGAATATCAACTGTCAGAGTGAAGAAGCCCCTCACCTCAGATGTCAGAAAAGTGTCTTTAAACTTCTATTTTTGCAAGCATTTTAATATTCAATCATGTATTTTCACCTTGCTTGCACTTTAGACACAACGCTACACACAGGATAAATTCTTATTCTTGTCAGGTTCATTCTCTGCTCATCTTCTGATGGTGTGTAACAATCTCATTCAGAGTCTTCAGGCCATCACTCGAGGCAACATATCATCAAGGTCTACAGCATTTTTCAAAGTCAAAATTAAAAAATTGATTATTTTGTTTTCTTCACTTCTGTACAGATATGCAGTCAGTGAGTCAAAAGTACTTAATCTGGAAGAATTCATTATTCAGAGGATCACTGGTCAAAACAGTGAATTTTAGTAGTGATCTGTGACACTGTCAAAAGTTATAAAGTCTGACATGCACAATTTTTCTAACAAAGACTATTGCAACAAAAAGTGTTGCATCAATATAATTACCACATTATCAAGTGCAATGGGCACACAGCACCTCAAGCAACATAGGTAAACTGATGGGGTGTGAAGTTTGGCCCATGAAAAAATTGCTGTTTAATTGCCCAATTCCCGATATTACTTACTCTAGCATCAACACAACCTCCAGCACAACAGTCAACAGCCTTACACACAAAAATTGGCTGTAGGTTAAGCAAATCAGTCTGACTCTGCAAGCAGGACCATTTAATGGGTAGTTTAGGGAAAAACAGCATATAGGAAAAGAACAGTAACTTTTTTGATTGTTTTGGTTTTAGTGAAAATCTGACTGTTCCTCCATGCAACAGTCTACTGTGGGGGCTTCAGTTAGTTTACATTCTGGAGTGTGAGGCACCCATGCCACTAAAATAAAGTCTTCATTGAGAAACATTAACAGCCATGTTTTACTCTGTTTCCTCTGCTTCCCTGTGCAAAGGATAAAAGCTACAATATCATCAATGCAGACCAAATATTTAAGTTTTCATTGAAAAAAGAAAACTTAGGGAACAAGCTATGTAAAATTAAAACATATAACAAGCTTTACAAAACACCCCTGATTTTATCAAATCCACTAGCACAAGGTTTCAGCATTTTTAAAACTTTAAAGGGCTTCATTTATTTTTCTATTAGTCTCTTGTGTCTCTATTAAAAAATTACCTGAAGGCTGAGAACCTACATCTCTCAAGAAACTTTCTGCAGATATGGAAACTTCAAAACCCAAAGATTTGTAAAGAAAACAGTGACAAAACAAATGGAGCTAAACTGAGAAAAGCAATGTTACTTTTCTCTTTGGAATCCTAATAAATCTTATCATAAAAAAAGCTTAGCAACAAAAGGTCTGAAATTTAAATGCTTTAAACCATAACTAAATACACATTAAATAATGCTAGCTTTTGGGGTTTTAGGCAGGTATCGTAAAGTCTTATTTAAGATTTCTTATACCTTTTCAAAGACACTTTAAACATAACTTCTCTTTAATGTTTATGTATAAAGCATATGATAACTAGAATACAACTAGCTACCACATTTGTTCCTTTTTTTTTCTAAACCTTTTTCTTAGGGAAAAGAAAAAAAAAGTAATTTTTCAGCTTCCAAGTAAACAATAAGATATAAGCAACTTCAACTGAAGAGCATTTAGAAAGGATATGAATGTATCATACAAAACACTGTGTGGGTTAAAAATGAAAACAAATAGCAATGAAGATGTTTTGTTACTGCAATACTGACTTTTAATAGTATAATATCCATAAAACTGAAAGATGTAAATAGGTAATTTGAATTAAGCACAGTTACTTGTCATTAGTTGTTATGTACTGCTCCAAGTGAACTTGTTTTAAGGCACTAACCCATTACAAATATCATGACTTCTTTTCCTGAAGATGCTGGAAACACATTGATGCTATCAGGCAGGAATTTAGTGTGGGTCCTCTAAGCAAAAATGCAATGACTTCATTGAGCTTCATTACAAGTAGAACTTTCCCTTATTACAAATTCCAAACAAACAGGTGCTTCACACTAGGTCTACTTCTAAAATTGCTTTCTTTTTATTCCCAGGGATACATCAAGAACTGAGGGAGAATTCATGCAGTATAGATCAGTCAGGCATTGACAGCACATCACAATTTGACAAGCTGCTTGGCTCTGTTTAAAGTCTAAGTTAGGCCTTGGCCCATCAAGGCCATGGCTATTGAATTATTGACAGCCTCTCACCGTGGTGCAAAGGGAAAGAGTGCTACAGCCTTAGTTCAGTAAAGATGAAATGGAAACCCTCTCTGAAGCTTCTTTAGCACGTTAAAGGAGTTTTAATGGTCTTGTTTAAAATTCAGTAAGAGAATACATTAGACTAATTATATTTTCACCAGCTAAACAAAAAGTTTGGGATGCTGTGGAGATTATAAATGGGAGGAAAACTACACAAAGTACAGATATGATCTACACCAATAAGCTCACAAATGTTTCAAAACTCATTCCAACTCATCCAGCTTTACATACTTTACAATTTTTTCACCATTCTGTATCATTATACCATGTGTAGTGAAGGGTTAACAATAATGCAGAGGTTCCTCATCCTAAAAATACAGGCTGGCTTTCATAGTAGTCACTCTCCACTATTGCCATTAAATCCATAAGCTAATGCAACAGGCAGTCCACATTTACAATCTATCAAGTGCATTAACTCTACGTATCTTTTCCCTTCCAGCTATCAGAAGTGCCATAAAGGGTTGTCAGTAAGTAACTGGCAAGCCAATGTCCATTTTGTTTGTTTGTTCTTCCAACTCTTCTACAGACTAAATCACTGTTCTTCCACAGCTAGCTGATAAATATTAACAATTCTGATCTCCTTACATAATCTCTTTTCTTCTTCAAATTTATACCTGCCACGCTTTACTTGTATTTTAATAGCTGATGTCAGACAAGCAGCAAGCAGAAAGTTCCATCTCAGGACTATAATTTTAAATACAATGAGACTCACATCAACTGTCGCATAAACATGCAGAAAATTATTCCACATGGACTTCTAAAGTGCATCCTAAAAGCTTCAAAGAATGACTACGTTTTTCAAAGAATTTAAATTGATGATGGTGGGGGGCAGGGTGTTAAGCAATTTGTCTAATGTGACCCTATACTCATTTCTCCATCATCACTTCCAATATGCTGCCTCCTGTCAAATCAACAAAAAGAGCCTAACAGCACATCTAAATTCGTGTTCATTTGCCTTCTGCAGGATTATCTTTGCCACGTCAAGCATTATAAGTAAATCAAAGATGCTTCGTAGGGGCTGTAAGAGTAGGGCTAATCTCCAGACAAATATTTAGAAGGCAGCTTAGCCTGTTCTGGCTTTAATCATTTCCAACTGATTTGACTTTTTCTAATTACAGCTTTTATGTTATAAAAGCCATTTTTATGTTGCTGAGGAGCAGTTTCACTGCAAATACATGAAATTTTGCTGAGTTTCTGTTCCCATGTCGATTATGGAAATGGTATTTTACAGCTTTCCTCCAATTAGAAAAAACACACTGCACAAAGCATCAACAATTTTTAACATTAATAACAGAATGACAGTGTCCTTTTGTGTGTCTTTAAATAATTTCTTGAAATATGACACCACAAAGCCACCATATCCCATTTGGGTCTCATACTAGGAGCTATTTTCACATTTTTGCATGTTGTATTTATTCAAACACAGAACAAAATCTTTGAAGAAACTGTTCAGTAATTTAATCTAATAGAATAAGATAATTAAACTCCCAGATAGTTCATGATGAGGCACTTTCCAAGCCCACAAACTTGGGAAATTCAAACACTCATACACAAAGCAAATTAAACATATCCTTTGACAAATTGGACTGCACAGCTATTTGTTACCTTTAGTATTTATGTACCATACTATCATTTCCCCCAGTGAATAGACAGCTGAGATAATATTGGTTTACTTTGCATCAACTCAAAGACTTGTCTTGTCATTTAATGGAAATCTCTTACCTGAATGCTGTGGTCAATAGAAATCAAAGTGGAGGAGTTACAAAGCATGTAGCATATGTCCATTCCAACTTCAACACATTATTAAATAATGCTTCCCTTTAACAGAAATGACCTTTTCATTTATTGTCTAAGCTGATCCCAGAAAAAGTAGTTGCGATGAAATATATGTAAGGAACGTGATAATACATACAATTTTCACAATTACTCTGAGACACAGACAACTCTTAACATTGCTACCTTCCTATCTTTGTGCAGAAAGAATCAACATTAACATCTTAATATGATGAGAAAAAAAAAAGAGATTAAAGCATTGAAAGCTGGTATGATTTTTATTATACATAAATGATGCTTTAGGATTCAAAACAGAAAGAAAGGCAATTCAAGGCTCTATATTAGATATACATGCTTCCAAAATATGCATGCATCACCTGCAATATTGTAACTAGTCAAACAAAGCTCCTACAGAATAGGATGCATTTTGCACACAACTAGCTAGGCTGCTAGCCAGAACAGAGTTCCATATGGTATTTACAGCACAGTTTCTAATGCCTCTATGAAATAATAGGTAGTACTATCGCACAATTTTGCACACTTCTGTTATGATAATGTCCCCAAGCTCCTTTCACTTCTCTGAAAAGTCTAGACTTGTTGACATAGTCCTGTTAGACATCACCAAAAAAAGCTTATATGTGCTCATTTGCTAATACGGAGGGATTAATTACTTGGGCAAACATTTTAATTGCTTTACTGTTATGGAGACTTGTTCTTTAATAGTTTAATTTCTTTTTCTTTCTCTCTTTGTAGAAATTAAAGCTGTACTATTAATAATTCTTTGACTAGACTTAAATTACATTAATAATAAATTCTTGGCTTTATGTGCAAGATGCTTGTCATTTTTGTTCATAACTAAATCTTTTGAACATAAAATTCGTGAAGAATCTGGAAAGAAAGCAAAACTGCATGAGACTCTGCTTCTAGCCTCCTATGCTGTTTAACTTACAGATGTTGGGAGATGAAGGTGAGCATTCTGTGCATTTAGTAACCCTTGCTGGTTTTATCTTGAGTTTTGCAATGTTATAAGTAAACCTGATGAAAACAATGTGGGAGCAGAAGGCTGTGATTATTACAGTTATAAGGCTTTATATTTTTTAGAACACTAAGAGCTGTTGGTTCAAGTATTTTTTGTACAATCCATGGTATATGAATGTCACAATAATGGAAGAAGTTATACTAAGCTTCAGATACACTCGCTCCTGAGGCATGCAATCTCCTGTGGGTGTTTCCCACAAGTCCCTGAGATTACTCCTCTTCTAGACTGAGTGTCAGCCAGGAAGCGTATCAGGAATATCTTAGATGGATTTTTTTTTTACTTCATGATAGCTCTCAGAATCATAGAATGGTTTGGACTGGAAAGGACATTAAAGAGAAGTTAGCTCCAATCCTCCTGCTATGGGCAGACATCCAAGAGGCTTGTCCTAATACACTGTATAGATCCAATATAAGATGGGTTTTTTCCTGAACTGCACATTCTCACTGCATTGTCCATTTTTAGCACATATAAAACAAACATATTATATTGTTTGCCATGTAGGTCTAGTGCAAAAACATTCAGGAACAGAAAATTAAAAACATGACTACTTGTTTACTTCTTACTATTCTATATAAAGAAGCATACACAATATTAGAATCACTGGAACTAAGAATCTTTTTCAAAGTATTGAAGACAAGACAGCATTTTCAGATATTATTATCTCCCACTTTGATATCCCAGTGCAATTTCATGTTTTCTATTGTTGTAAAGAAACAGACTCATCACTGGCAGGAAATTGAGATCTCTTGTGAACAAAATTATTAGCATAGCCATACTGACTGTACAAACTGTTCTGTTTTCTTAGACTGGTTCTTCATAAGGTAATGCCTCTTTAACATTGTATTTGGGACTTATAAATGAAGTAAGCAGTAAGTTTCCTCCTCCTGTTCTACACTGAAGAGTAAATATGTTATATGTCTACCTGTCAGAAAGAGGTAAAAATATTGTTAGAGAGGAAAAAATCCTGTTAGTGAGCTATAGATCTTGCATATATGAAAACTCAAAAATCATAAAAGCATTTAGTTATTTTTACAGAAAAAAAACTCTGCAAGGAGCAGAGGGGCTGAAGCTGATAAACAATTACACCTTTTAAAAGAAAAAACTTCCCGATACCATACAGATATATTATAGTTCCCATCAACATCTGTCTGCAGAGGCTTAAGGTAAAAATCTTTACAAAAGGCACATTATCTCTCATCTACTTATTACTTGGTCTTTGCCCCTGAAACATCTGACACTAGTCAGTTTGGTTTTGAGGAAGAATGCCTGACCAAAAAAAAAAAGTTATGCTCTAAAATACTAGTAATGGGGTTGCTACAATTTTACATTAAAGAACTAATTCCCAACAACAAAAAAATGCCATAATTGTTCTAGTTTTTAAACTGTTCTATAAAATAAAACCAAGAAAAACATTCTTGACACTCTATAGAAGCTCCTTATAAAACTGAGTAAAGTTTTTAGAGTACACCAGTCACCCGAATAACTTCTGCCTTAGACTGCCAATGTTGCTTGCTTATATAGAATCATAGAATATTTAGGGCTGGAAAGGACCTTAAGATCATCTACTTCCAACCCCCCTAACATGGGCAAGGGACACCCCACACTAAACCATGTCACCCAAGGCTCTGTCCAACCTGGCCTTGAACACCGCCAGGGATGGAGCATTCACAGCTTCCCTGGGCAACCCATTCCAGTGCCTCACCATCCTTACACTAAAGAATTTCTTCCTTCTATCCAATCTAAACTTCCCCTGTTCAAGTTTGAACCTATTACCCCTTGTCCTATCACTATGTCCCTAATGAACAGTCCCTCCCCAGCATCCTTATATAGGGTTTTGTTTTTATTTTTGTATATGCCAACTTCTGTGAGCAAACCACAGATGATTTCAGAAGCAAGAAGAAACAATTTGATAATGTACCCAATTTTCTGCATCCCATGATGCAATGAGAAAACAAAGTAAACTTTTACTACTGAGTGGAGGGGGGAGGATGGGGGGTGGGGGGAAGGGAAGAGGGGGAGGAGAGAAGAAGGGAAAAAGAAAACCCCACCTCAGACATTTTAACAAAGCTAAAATCATTTCTCCTATAAATAGGCCATAAGCTAACAGCTGGATTAGAAAGCTGCAAGGTTGAGACTCCATTTCCATAACACTGGCCATTGCACAAACGCATCATCTTTGCCATTTAAGTAAGAAAGTATTTTGTATGTCCCATGCAGGATATTCAAGGTTCCAAATGCAGTTCTGAGCTGTCCTTATTTGAACATATACTAGTAGAGGATGCATTATTTAATTCTTTTTATGGTCACAGAGAACAAAAAAACATTTATGGAACTACCCTATTATTTACACTTCTCTCCCTTCTCTACTAAAGTTGTGATTCAGTAAATAGATTGCAGAAGAAGGGACAATTTCCAAAGAGTGGTGCCAGACTTGCAGCTTCCAATGGTTGACACTGACCTTTGCTGTGCCCTCTCACATGTGCTGATCCAAATCTGTGTATGAATATGGGTGAACAAGACTGGAAATTTTACTTAGGTTAAATTAACCCAGAGCAAATTGCTTAGCTTCACCCAGATGAGCTTCATGACTTGATTCAGTGAATAGCTGCACAAATACACAGGTATAAGGAAGGGCAGGACCTTCACATTCATTTGCAGTGTTACCTTCTTTCCACTGGGAGGTGGGTGAGGTTTGGAGACATTTTTCCACTCTCAGCCTGCTGCCTAAGAGAGTAATGGGAGGTACTAAATAATAAGATTCTATCAGCCTTTTGCTGATTGTCCACTGTTGACTATAGACAGAAAAGGTGCTAGAAACGCTTTGGTTTGCTATAATTTCATGGAACTATAGAATGGTCTAGGTTGGAAAGGATCTTAAGAACATCTAGTTCCAACCCCCTGCCATGGGCAGGGGTGCCCCACACTGGACTATGTCACCCAAGGCTCTGTCCACCTGGCCTTAAACACTGCCAGGGATGGAGAATTTACCACTTCTTTGGGCAACCTGTTCCAGTGCTTCACCACCCCCACAATAAAGAATTTCTTCCTGATCTTCCCCTGTTTAAGTTTAAATCCATTACCCCTCGTCCTAATGTTACAGTCCCTGATGAGTCTCTCTTTGGCATGGCAATTCTGTAGAAGTTGATTATACAAATACCACAGTAACAGCCACAATATGAGCCTTAGTTACTCAGAGTCATATCGTTTATGACTCTGCCCTCCCTCCTCACCCCTAAAATTGTGGTAACATGAACATTACAGACCTGACTTTGCCAAAGTACAGTCTGGGCATCAGTAACGGCTGCTCACTACGCTGCGATTTTTAAAAGCCTTTTGTCTGAAATCAGACTCTAAAAATAACTGACAACCAAGCCCAACCAGGTACACTTAAGCCTGACCATTAAAGGAAAAAGAAGCACAAGTAACAAGATCACTGCTGATGTTCCATATCTGTATTACTCATGATACTTCAGTAGAATACAGTTAATTCTTACTGTTTGGGACCAAACTGATTTTTTTCCTATGGATGTTAGCAAAGGAGGATTTTCTCCCCTTACCAATATCCACATTTTTATCCCAAAATCACAGACTAGGCAAACAGGATATCCTAATGGTATTTTAACAGTTACTGTAAAGCAACAAACTGTACTTTGAGGGAACGAGAACATCAACATGCTAACAGATGATTCACTGAAAGACAAATAAAAGGAACTGCATGCCAATATCATACACCTCAGGAACCCAGAGTGCCTGCAACAACAAATACAGCTGTGCTTTGTTTATGATTTACTGGGGCTCTGGACACAATGTAGGTAGATGCATTCTGAAAAACACTGCAGTCTGTGCCCTTTCTATTTGATGCACCTGGGTCTTCGTTTCAGAGACAGTGGGAGAGCAGAGAGTGCGTACACCGTGTTTATCCTGACATATACTCACAACGTGTCCTGAACATTTACTTGGAATTGTAAATCACTTCTAGCCGTAACCTAAATGCGGGATACCACAGCATGCCTCAGGAGGAATGCTGCATTACATTAGACTATGTAGGGAATGAGAAACTTTGAGGATGAAAGAATAACATCCTGCCATGTACAATTTAATAACTAATCCCTGGGTAAACTACAGCAAGCTGTTAATATCATGACATCTGAATCCAGTCAGATTTCATCCATCTCGCACTATTTCTTTTACTTTGGCAAACATCACTAATAGTCCTGTTCCTTCAGGACAGTGATTTTGTATACTTCCACATATTTATACAGACTTTGTACATTTCTGGGTTGCAATCAGCAATCAGAAACTGCTTCACTTTTCTACTACCACCCTCCATTACCTCAAGCCCTCCAAAAAAGAAAAGACAGACAAAAGTTTACCTAACAAAGTTACAAAGTCAGTCTATTAATGTGATACAGACATCTAGCATTTAGATAAACCCATTAGCTTTATTAAGTTTAATGCAAAAATAATGCTTTTTCCTATCTCAATTAATAGCTCACATTACTAAGATTAAGTTTTGCCTGTATAACTCTGGAAATTCAACATTTCAGTGGCATTTCAAAAAATCAAAGAGCTTCCTTCCTGTGTGAAAATAGCACAGAAGAATGTGAACCAAAACTTGTTACTCAGTGTCCTTTAAAAAAACGAATTGGCAGTATTTCACCTTACAACTAATAAACAGAACAGATTTTAAAGTCCTGGATATGAAGCAGGTCAACAACTCTGGAAGACAGATGCCCTGTCAGGCAGCAGTTTATAGCAATGTGTCTTGTACAGAGACTATACATTTCCTATGGTTCTGCATCTAGTACCTTCAAAAAGCATGAAAACCAATTCAGAATAGTTCTGAAAGGTTCTTTTGCTTATGGTTTTATAATACCAGAACCTCAACAGTTTCCGTAGATTAGAATTTATGTAATTTTTAATGTTTTGTATTTCCCATATATAAAAAACCCCACAAATGAATATACAACCGAAAACTTGATTCATCTGTCTTCCATGTCCAAGAAAAGATGATAAATGACTGGTGCTATTACTTATCTTTCTTATGCAAATTTATGGGATACATTTCTGCAGCCATATTAACAATGAGAAACACAATGTATAATTGAAAATAAAATACAAGGACTAAAGGATTACAGAGTTCCCCATCAAAATGTTTCCTGCAAAATAGGTTCTGTTAAAGAATTCAATTACATCTTGGATTCCCTAATGATCCAACCACATGCTTCCAAGGATTTAACACAAGATAAGATTTTTTGGACTGGCATAACTTGTAACATTGAGGGTTTTTTTATACAGTAGACAGCTCCAGACAGGATAACATAAGCATGTGAAATGAAAAGAAACCACAATTTTGGAGTGACCCAACCTAGACTACTGTTACTGACCTGTCTGCTTTTGCCAGTCAAATGGAAAGAGGCATAAGCACTAGCACTAGGATTTTTCCATACTTTGTACTTGTTAAAAAACAGCCTGAGCTTGAAAATAGCACTCTGACACAGACCAAAATAGTGTGTACTGTTTTTAGAAAAGATGTTTGCTTCAAGATGCTTTGACAAAACACGTGATAGACCTGTGACAAATTTGGAAACTGTAACATGATTTATAATTTCAGGATAGACAGATGCATTTATTTAGCTAGCTATGTGTGTGTGTGTGTGTACTGCATATAAAATAATCTCTCAGCAACCTAAAAGCAGAAGACTTAGTCCAATTTTGTTTATTCTTGTCCTGTACGATCAAGTTAGTTGTGATTACAGATGACATTTTAAGATTTCTGTCTCTCTCAATGGGATGAACTGGCTGAGCTGAACCAAACTCTATGTGGTTTCCTGTATTTTATCAGTCTGCTTTAAATTGTTTATGTTAAAATACAACTTGCTCATGTTATAAACTCTAAAGCACATAAATTAGATTCATTATATATACCTTCCTGAAATATACCTTTATCCTCAGCAAAATGAACTTTAAGAGTACAAAGGAGATGAAGTTTAAATTCTTAACAGAGATTGTTAGGAAAACCATGAAACAGCTGGAGATGCCACCTCTTTTGTTCCTTGTCTTTCAACCAATCTATCTATATTAGAGATATGTGCTTGGTAACCACAACCTTTGTATTTTTGCACTCAAATTAGCTATTTCAACTTGGACAGTAACCTTAGTCACAGTCCCTGTTATATGAATGTGTAACCCAGGGGTAGACTCAGTAAAGACACAAAGATATGTTTAAAACATTACATATATGCACTGTATTTGATGTATGCTGTTAATCTTAAAAAAGGACATTTATTCGCTGACTTACAAAACCAAACACAAGACAGCTTGCTGTTGGACACTTCCTGGATTCTTGGTCAGTATGGAGGTCTTTCAACCCATTTCTATAGCTTCTTTTAAAGAGATTAATTAAATAATTATGAGATCTGTCAATAAAGTAGTAAAGTATAAAACAATGTTAACTTTTTAAAATAAGACTTATAAAAGCCAGAGAAGGTAGGCTTCAGGGTGAAGACTCTGTATTGTACCAATAAAATAATAACCACCAACTAATCCTCAATATATAGTTTACAGGTGAGTCAAAATAAGAAGTAGTAAATATTTAGATATTTTCACTCAGGCCCTCCATATTATTCTTTATTGTAACTAATGCTTGAAAAGTTAACTCTTCATCATCACCCTTTCATTGGTGCTGTTCTCACTTGTAAATGTATTCCATTATCACTTCAAAAGTATTATGTCAGTTACCTGTCACTAGGACTGCAATTAAAGTAATGTTTAGAGAAAGCTGAGCCTACATTGCCTATTGACGCAGGGAGAAAATTCTCTGTAATTTAATCGGGGTTACTTGCATGTGCTCATAAAGGACAAGACAATTTAGTTTCATTATTTTGCTTTCATCTTGGGGTATGCTACTTTATGCTTTTTGTTCTCTAATTTTAAAAATGCTCATTGTAATGTTTTAAAAGTAATACCAAGTAAAACTAAAATAGTGCTAGAAGCTGAACACTTATTAGATAAAAGTGGCTCTAATGCATTAAGAGGTGTTGAGTTAATAGGAAAACAGCTTTGATTCACTAGCCCCTGTCTAACATGCCACTACAACAGAAGTAAAAAGGCAGTGGGCAACTCCCCTCTAATCACCTCCTGTTAGCTGTAACTGTAGGCAAATTGCTAGTGAGGATTAAGTGGGGAGACTATCACAGGATCAGTGTCAAGCAGAAAAAAAGACTTAATCTGTGAACAATCATGACTCCCTAATCACTTCTGTAAGAGCCTTAGAAATTACTAACAGTAGCCTTTAGGAGTGTGGACACATCATAAGTAGGACCACAACAGATATGACTATGACAGACAAAACAAACAGCTCAGTATATAGATAATCAAACAAATCAAGGCTGAAAACAAGTAATAATTTGTGTTCATCAATCCTGTAAATCCTTCAGATTACTGAGATTCTGATATGTGTGTGCCAACACTCTGAATGCAAGTGGAGATAAGGTAACATTTGTTGCTTTGGAGGCAGTATTATGAACAAGTCTGTCAGTGATAAGGTGAAGAAAATACCTGTACTATTGCAATTCTGTTCCACATAAGAACAGTGGAAGCAATTCCAGCCATATTTCCAAGTAGTTATTACAAAATTATTCCCTATAAAATATTTTATTCCTGGTTACTTTCACTTTCAGTAAAAAATACAAACAAAATGAAAAATGCAAACTATTTTATTAGGAGACAATCGTATTGATACTGACGACTTTATTTTTTTATGTATTTTAACACTCCATTAGATTACAAAATCCAATGAAGGCTAAAAGCACCACCTCTGTAACACCTGACAGTTCTCTAATTGTTGGGGTTTAAAAATCAACATGCCCAACAAATTATGCCAGTTTTAGGGATCACAAAGTTTTATTCTGCCTTTGCAGTGTGAGTTGCAATACGGTTGGTGTGACTGCTCAATCAAAAATTACATTCCTGCTATTGCTTTACACGAGCTAATTTCTTAGTATCACAAAGAACAAAATTAATGAATATTTAGCCATACTGAATTAAAAACAAAACCCAAAACCAAATAACCAAACAAATATCAACAAACCAAAAAAAACCCCTATGTTTCAGTTTCAGCATAAGACATTTTCCAAAGCTACTGCTGCACCAGAGCTAATTGTCAGCATAAGGCTTTACTTGATACAGGCACATCAGGCTACTGCTCACGAGTAGATGAACACATACAGCATATGCAAATAGCAGAATGAGGCTGGACTCACAGATGCATTGATTATTTTCATGTTTGAGTATGTTCCAGCATTAGAGAATAATGGTTAAAAAATGAGAAGTAAAACATATCTTTAAAACTAAAATGTATTATCATCAATATTCTTCTAAGAATAACAAGCCACAACAGCTTCAGTGGTTTTGCTGCACTGTACATCACAGGGTTCATGCATAACAAAACTTGGTATCCCTAACATTAATATAGGGAAAAGGAATAAAAACAATTAGGGCTCAGTAATCAATCAATGACAATCTCTTCTACCAATGTACCGATAATCTTACAGGCTATAAAAATAAATAAATAAATAAATATACCAAACAAAAAGCACTGCCCTCGGGTTTTCTATGCATCTCAGACTTGAACTGGAAACAGTATCGTTATAAACACATTATAAAGTACCTTCCAGGAATGAAATAAGTTATTCTGCAGAAAGGTAAAAATTCCTAATAAAGAGTAACTGAAAACTAAGAATAACAATAGGTGTGTCACATAAAAAGACCTCATTTTGTAGAATATTGTTAAAACAATACCAGTACACGGAGACTATGTTACAGCATACATTTTCAAAGACTGACAAGAAAGAGTATCTTAAGTTTATAAAATATTTCCTTTTGGCTAAATGCTCAAAGACAGACATGTGATGTGTGTGTGTATATTTATGCATCTTCAATTCATATCTTGAAGACAAGACTTCGATTTGTTCTCAGTGGTCTTAACTGGTCCCTTTAATCTTGAGATATTATTATGATTTTATGATACACTGTGTAGAATCTCTGTATGCATACTGTGTTCATATTAGGTAGGAATTTTTTTATATTTCTTGTATCAATGCTTTTAAATCACAAGATAGAATATGAATACACAATTCTGGGGCAAAAATTAAACCCAGTTGCAATGCTTATGTTATATACATCCAAAATAGCTGTATTATACTTCTTGTTTCTGTATCACTCAAGATAGGTAATGCACAGGTAAAAAGTACACCACCCCATCCTACCTTCAGATAAAATGCATGAACAGTGGTTTCTTGATACATTGTCTCGTCTGCTCCTTTCATAAACAGAACTACCAGCTGTGTGTACACATACATACACATATTAATTGATAAAAAAAATTTCGTATTGGTTTACCAGCATTTTTTTATTTTAATTTACAAGTTTATATATTCAGTAATGTGCTCAAGCCAGGGCATTCTTGGTATTTCACTGTATTACACTGTGAGTTAACAAAAGAATATTTCTTAATCCTGATGTATTGATCTGAAATAATAAAATACATTCAACAGTATTATAAGAACTTCACAAAACTAATGAAACTCAGACATCTGCAACCAAAATGGAGCTCCTACATCACATACCTCCTTTATACAGACCAGGCACATGACCAGGTCAGCAAATCAAGAGAGAGAACCCCACGGTACCGTGCGTGGCAGCAGCATCAGTGCCTGCTGCATTCCATTTGTGCCTCCTTGGCCTCAGCTGGCATCCGACTCCCCCACCAAAATATCACTGATCCCTAAATGATTTACCATAATTATCCCATGAAAATACACAAACTTAACAACCATATTTGTGATTGCAGGATAAAACCCATTTTCATAACAATAAGGCTTGTAAAAGCCTGTTAAAAAAAAGGAAAAAAAACCCCACAAAACCCCACGAGCATCACCTACAAAAAATTAAAAAAAAAAAAAAAAAAAAAAAAAGCAGCTTGTCCAATTACCTACCATTAACTCCCATTTTCTATCAATTAGCACCCTCTCTATGCAATCAAGGTTTCTAAAGGGCCAATTTTAATTAGTTTGAATAACAAAAACCAATGTTTATCTGTCCATGCAGGGCAGTACTCTCCAGAACTAACACGCAGGCACTGCAACACATTTCTTGCCTTCTAGGTCAGCATTAACTCCAGTTTAAGCAGTTGTAGCTAAAGGCAACTGTACTGTAGTCAAGCATCACAGGAACGGTTTTGCTTTCTTTCCTTTTTCTTTTTTTTTTTTTCTATTTTTGTTGTTGTTGCTGCTTCCTTGCAGAATCCCCTATTTTAATATACAAACTCACCCCACAGTGATGTAAGCCCTTGCAGGGTTGGATAGCCACGAGAGTGTTAGTGGCTAGTGGTTAGCTCCATGGGGAAAACAAACAAACAATAAAAAGGAAGAAAGGAAAAAAAAAAAAAGAAGAAAAAAAAAAAAGAAAAAGGGATAGAAAAAGAAAGACAAAGCGTCAGGGGTATGCGTGAGAGAAGGGAAAAAGGATGGAAAATTAATAATCCAACAGGCAGGTTCCCTCAGTGTTATTAATCATGCTGCTTCTCACAAGCAAGAGAGGAGCCGAGATTTGCACATGGGAGGGGAGGGGAATGTACACTATTGGCCAACTAGCTCATTCCTATACATCTCAGCCAATCCTCCTTTTTTTTTTTTTTTTTTCCACTGCCCCTCCCCCCCCCCCCCCCCCCCCCCCCCGCCTTAAGGTACAAATATATCTGAGAAGCAGTTACAAAACCCTGGAAGATGAAAAATTATGCTCCCAGGCTAGGCAAAGCTTGGTCCAGTTAATGCACTATAAACTTTATTTGAGCTGACTTCTCATTTGATCCCCTTGTGACAGGGTCAGTGAACGGCAAGCAATTCCATCCCAAATCATGCCATAATCGAATTGCTGCCTATTTCCCGAACCTATAATGAAAAAGGCAACCGAAATAATGCAGGTAATGTTGGCAGCTTCCCCTCGCTGTCGTACATTATTACTGCCGATTGCTTGCCTCCATTTCCCCTGTACTCTAACAATGAATATATTTCACAGCTCACTTGCTTTACTGTGTGGGTGGTATGGCATAGACACCTACATGATACGAAAGAAAATCTAAAACAATAGGGTTTTGTTTCTGTGCACAGCACCTAACAGGCTGCTGGGAGAAAAGGCAATTTTGTCAAACTGCGACAGGAAAAACCAGAAGACTAGTGAGGCTTAAATAAGACTTTGGGTAAAAACACCACAAACTTCTTTTTTTTTTTTTTTTTTTTTTCTATTTAACCCCGACTTCATCTGATGAGCCTACAGAACAATTCAAGCATTTATTGGCAGTGCTCAACTAAATTTCATTACACAGCTGTTTCTAAAGGATTATTGTAAAGTTAGGGTTTTTGAAACAAAACAGTTTTAGAGACAGGAGGTATTTCTTTGCCCAGAGACACAATCTGAGAGATATGCACCTATTAACAGCCTGAAACATATCCTAAGAATTAGCTCCATTACAAGCAGGAGAATTTCCACCAATTCACTGAATTATTACAACTACTGAAGCCAAATTCACAATTTCTGCTCTCACTTCTCCTCTCCTTGTAACGACAATGGAGCACATACCAGAGAAAGAACTGGGAAATTTAGGTTATAGCCTGGTTAGCACTCCTGGGCACTAGCAATCTACAGCATGACTGCTTTTTAAAAACACAAAGTAGGACTGTATAAAGCAGGCAATAATCATGAAGCAATTATATTTTCAAGTGACATAAATTAACCACAATTGTGAGGCATATTCCCTTTGATCCACTGCAGGATGGCATAAATATGACTGTTTATATAACCCTTTACTTTGAATCTCCCTTTAGAAGAGTTTGAAGCATGAAGCACAGCAAGCAAAGTCTTACGTAATGAACAAAAAAAAATCTGTTTAATAAGGACAAGGTAATATTCCATTGTATTTCCCTCAAAAATGCACACAATGAAAACCAGTATGTGTAACAGACTACAGCAGTATCCTATGCAAAAACCCAATACTGACAGCCTTGAGCTCTGTTGAAGTCTGGATTCAGACCTAAACTTCTAACCAATCCACCACCCCAGACCAGGGCAAACCATAATCCCAGTCCAAATGGGAAATTCAGCCCATTGTTTGTTCTGACCTATAAAGACATTTCAGAGCACACACACTAACTCATTTTATTGTAAATCAGCATCAAACATTTGGATCAAATTATTTATCACTTCACGCACTGACATAAAGAGGAAAGAAACAATTTAAAAATATCACAGCTGGAACACAATGAGAATTCTGGCATGAGATGTGAAATTACAGACAGCACGTTTCTATTACATTAGCAACTTTGACAATATTTACAAGGCTAAACACTATGGTGTACAACTACAGGTATAAAGACGAACTTTACCACACTTTCAAAACACATAGTTTAATTTTATTTGGACTATAATTGTTAATGAAAGATGTTTTCATGAATTGGCTAGTACCCTCATTTCATTATCTCACACAAGAGTAACAGGGACTGTACGCAGGCATTGTAATTTTAAAGTAATGCACTCCCCCATCTGACTAGAATACAATATGAATATTTCACTGTTCGAACGACTATACTTTTTCACTTACTGCTCAGGCAGAACTGATTTGAGACAGCATTCAATTTTTTTAAAAAAGATGCATGGGTTCAAAAGTGCATGCCAACATATGGACATAGAGTAATTCTTTAAAAACTCAGCACTGGAGGCTATGAAGAGCAGATCTTATACAGGAAAAAAAAATCAATATAAAGAAAAAATTGTTCTAGATGTAATTGAAGTCATACATTTTTACATGGCTTCTGCTATACACCCAATTACTGCTATTTATCAAACAGCAGACAACATTGAACCTGGCAGCATAAAAAACAAATTTTACTAAGTTAGGAAAAAAAAGAAAAAAAATCATCAGAAAGGAAAGCAAAAAAGACACAAATAATAAATAATTCAATATTCCTGAGGAAAGCTCTTGCAGAAAAGGCCTGACTGATTCAAACATCAGACGTGAGGCTGACAAGAGATATATCGATTTAGACAATTCTATCATTATTATTCCAGCCTGAGTCCTTCAGAAAAGCTGTTCTTTTTGCCCCTGTTTTTATTGCTGTAACTACCAACCTTTTTTCTTACACCTTCTTCTCTTTGAACTTGTATTCATTTAGGCTTTAATCTCAGCCTAGGTATAACGTGATAAATAGAAATCCTAGTCTATTTTATTTGAAATTTAATTTCAGGGTTTTTTTTAAGATACAATATTGGAAAATATTTGATTTATATACATGTGACTTTAGTGCTTTAAAATAGGTCAAGTGCTTCTTGAAGTTTCTAATTGTAAGAATAGGACTTCAGGATTAAATACACACAAGAAGAAAGCAGTGTTTATCTCCACTTCAACTTTGCCAAAGGCCATTCTTTACCAAACTTACCACAGAATGCTTCTACGTTTACTTTATAGGTGTAGGTAAACCACAACAAGCTAACCTGTTTTGTTTTTCATTAATTTTCCCTACCTAAATAGGGGTTTCTAAAAAAAAAAAAAAAAAAATCATCCTCATAGGTCAATGCAAATCAGTAAAATGAAGCTGTGTAATTACTGGAAGAAAGCATTCCTCCATTAGGCATCTGCAAGCAGAACTATTTCTTCCATGTTGGATGTGTTAATTACAACTAGATAGGATATGCCACAGAAAATTAACAGTCTTGAAAAGACATCAGAGGTAAACACACAAAACAGGAACTGCTTAAGGGTCAGGAGAGCAAGTCAATTTTGAAGAAAGATAAAAGAACTGTCATGTATATGATTGCTTATGAAAGAGAAGAGGGCAATCCTGCCTTGTTATCATCAGTTAATTAGGCACTACAGTCAGGCATGCATACACTGCAACATTTGCCATGGTAATCAAATGTATTATTCAAACATGAAACAAAACAAAAGCAACTGCAACTTTGACAGGGAAGAATACAATCTGCCCACACAGAAGTGCTGAATTAACTTTATGTAAGAGTTAAAAGGAAGCTCAGGAATATGTTTTATTAACTTTCTCAAACAGCACTGCCTTTTAATCCAGACTACGATTCCACTTCTAAAGAAAATACTTTTTTTCCAAATTTGATTCTCATGCAAGGTGATGACCTTTGCAAGCATGGACAAGGGTAATGAAAAGCAATTGCACTACAGCAGGATCTTGTTATGTGTTTAATATAAATATACAGTGAGAATAACAAATGCACTCTTGACAAAACATCCTATCTCATGAGTCAAGAAAAAAAGAAAACAAAAACAAAAAAAAACAACCCAAGAAAGCAATATACAACATTTTCCCTGTCCTGAGCTATAACTGCAAGCAAAAATAAAACTAACTGCTCTGCAAATAATGTGATGACACTATGTGATAACAAGCCTTTCTGTCTCGCTAAGGTTTATACCACCATGTCTATACAGAACTAGTCTTTTCTCCATTTATACAAAATGAGTACTTTTGGTCTAACTTTTATCCAATTGCACAGAAGACATCCAATACTAAGTTCACTAACAAAATTGGGGTATTAGCCAGAGAATTACAGTGACCTAATGGTTTCGCGTTTCTTAAACTTTTAGACAACATAGTTTTGAGATTATCTGTTTCCTTTACACGGGATCAGCAAGAAGAATCTCACTGCACTTCTTTCAATTTATCCAAGCTGTATGTTCCTAAAGTGGTAACTTTATAAGGGGCACGCTCCCTGCCATGGGTAAGGAAATGGAGAGCTGGGCACATTTCCTCTTTCAAGCTGGTAGAAAGACTGGGAGAGCTGGAAGAGATGAATGCCGACGAGTTGTTCCTTCTGTCACTCAGTAAGTTGGTGAAGGACATGGAGAACAACTGATACAGTCGAACGTAGGCACCCTACACCCTAACATTCCTGCCTCCTATGCAGGCTCTGAACTACCATCATATGTCTCTTTCTCAAGCCTCTCAGCTCTTCCAAAACAAATGCAAAGCAGGAACATCAGAAATTGTGACAGTTTCCCAGTACATTATAATCCATTGCTTCCTCCATTTCTTGAAGCATGGAAGCAAACCATCTACAACAGGGACAGTCTCAAACCAGCACAACCATCGCTGACTCTGACCTGTCAAGTAACAGTCGATAAACCTGAACTAAGAAGCAGACAATAGGCTGTCTTATGTAAGACAGAGCATTCCCTGTAGCTCAAGACCTACTTCTGCAAGACTAGAATAGAATTGATACCTTCTCATGCCCATGTTGCAGAATCTCCTCCGCAGTTCTCAGATGTCTTTCAACTTAATTTTCTTGCATGATAATTGTGGCTTTCTCGTATTTTGCAAAAACAAACAAACAAACAAACAAAACATTCAAAATGCAATAACAAAAAATGTATTTGCTGAATATGCAGGTACTGGCCAAATCCAATGATTAAATTATTCTACAAATACCAGTAAAAAGTAGTGATAAAAATACAACATTACGTATCACAGTATTATCTATTATGCTATTATTTTGCAGACAGCTGCCATCGAAAGACATATATCCATAGTGAAAATCAATGCCAACACAATACGTCTAAAAAATCTGTATTATTTTTTGAATGCCTCTCTTTTCCAATCCCTTTTTTTCCTGCACAATATTCTCTGTGTTTGGCCATCTCAACCAAGTACTATTGGAGAAAATAACATGACACAGAAGTCTCTCTCCTGATCAAATTAGTCTAACATAGATCAATATGAAACGTGAATGCATCTGCAATCTCAGAGTCTTCAGTGTCCAGGCATACAGTAATCTGTGAGAAAAAAAGTAATATCAGTTCCTTTGGCATGGAGATTTTCTTTTAGTCAGTCTGTCACTTCCCATTTCAGTTAACAAAACTTTGAATGCAGCTCATCCTTGGATAAATATTACAGCTCGATAGAGTACAAAATGGGAGGAATTGTTTCAGAGTGACAATTTAATACAAAAAACAGATCTGCAAGAAATTCCACAAACTTCAGAAGACAGAAATGCATAAATATAAAAATGCAATACTTTACTTTTTCCACAGCTTTTCAGAAATGCCTAAAATGCATTTTGGAAGAAAAAAGCATTAAAAAAAACCAAAAACAAACAAAAAAAATGCCTGCAAATGAAGGAAAACATACAAGCAAAAAATCAACTTGAAGCAATTCAGCTTTCTGGCCTTGCAAACAGTTCTCCTCAATACAAATGTTTACAGTGATGACAGACAGAACACCTGACTACTACATTAGTTAAACATTCATCTTGCTTATGCAAACAGGTATGTTTTCATAATCTAGGGATAAGGGTGTCGTGCGGTCAATACACAAAACATCTGGATTGATGAGTGGTGTGGGTACATGCCAAAAAGTTAATATTCTGCAAAATTAAGTCCATTTATTCCTCTTTACGTTTTACTGCATTTGCAATTGTCACATCTACTTAGCTGGAATTTAAAGTGAGAATGAAGCAATTGATTACCACCTGAGATTCACAGTTCACTCTTTGTTACCCAGTTTACATCTGCACTGACTCCTGTTTCAGAAGCTGTCACTGAAACCTTCTGGGGCATTTGTCAAGGATTGATAACAATACTCACCATATGAAACCTCATACAGCTATTTGATATATAAAGAGAGGAATGGCTACCTATGGAAAACCAGCAGCATTCTTGTCACACTAGAAGACATGCTAAGACTTCTTAGACATTGGTTTGTACCCATAGAATCATAGAATAGCTAGGGTTGGAAAGGACCTTAAGATCATCAAGTTCCAACCCCCCTGCCAGGGGCAGGGATATCTCTCATTAAACCATGCCACCAAACGCTATGTCCAACCTGGCCTTGAACACTGCCAGTGATGGAGCATTCACAACTTCCCTGGGAAACCCAGTCCAGTGCCTCACCACCCTCACAGTAAAGAATTTCTTCTTCATATCTAATCTAAACTTCCCCTGTTGAAGTTTGAACCTGTTACTCCTCATCCCATCGCTACAGTCCCTCATGAAGAGTCCCTCCCCAGCATCCCTATAGGCACCCTTCAGACACTGGAAGGCTGCTAGGAGGTCTCCACACAGCCTTCTCTTCTCCAGGCTGAACAGCCCCAACTTTCTCAGCCTAGCTTCATACGGGAGGTGCTCCAGTCCTCTGATCACCCTCGTGGCCCTCCTCTGCATTTGTTCCAACAGTTCCATGTCCTTTTCTATGTTGAGGACACCAGAACTGCACACAATACTCCAAGTGAGGTCTCACGAGAGAGGAGTAGAGGGGCAGGATCACCTCCCTCGACCTGCTGGTCACACTCCTTTTGATGCAGTCCAGGATACCATTGGCTTTCTGGGCTGTGAGCACACACTGAAGCTGGCTCATGTTCATTTTCTCATCAACCAACACCCCCAAGTCCTTCTCTTTAGGGCTGCTCTGAATCTCTTCTCTGCCCAACCTGTAGCTGTGCCTGGGATTGCTCTGATCCAGGCGTAGTACCTTGCACTTGGCATGGTTAAACTTCATTAGGTTGGCATCACCCCCACCTGAACTTCTTCTGATTTCTGCTGCTATGTGGGAAACACCTTTCACTACATATGAGGAAGCAGTGAGGACATAAAATTCTCATCATTTAACCAAATGCATCCATCTCTCCAATTACAATTTAGTTCTCTGAGAGCTTGTAGCCTTACTTTCCTTAGAAAGTCCTCAGAGGTAGAACTGACATGAAGCACATCCTACTCTCCCCTCAGTTACAGAAGCTCTACCCTCCACTCAGATGATCCAACCAGAAACAGGACTCCCCCACTTAGGGTTGGGATGCAGGATTGTGCACAGGATAGCTTTTTTTTTTCCCTTTTACATTTTAAAGATAGGCATTGACACCTGGTTATCTGATATCTGTGCTTGCTTCTGTCATCAAACAGAACCTAAATGAAGTCTGTCTTTTCATGGAACATGGTGTTAAATTAACTGAAAGAGTAATTTGAAATGTGAAAGTTAAATACACTACTTCTCCACAAAAGTAATCTTATACCTTTCATTTCAATGAAGACACGACAAGCTTAATTCTTTTCTGTAATTAGGAGTTCAGTATACCTTTTTTCCCAAGGTATTTAAAATATTTAACATGTAAAAAAATATAAAAATATCACCTATTCAGTAACATATTTTCAATCAGAAGTTTCTTAAAATCTGAACATTAAATTGCAAGAGCAGTGCACAAAAATATTTCTATCTTAAATAACTCTTGATTTCCATTTGAAACACTTCTGTGGTAATGGAACTAACTTCCTATCCCCACACAAGGTGAAATGTGTCTTAAGCAGCAGAACTCATTGATAGCACATGAAAAAAACTCTACAAATAAAGCTGGGCTTCCATACCTGCATAATTCACAAATGTCAATTAAATCTCTCCAGAAGATCTTTCAAGTATAAAGTCAGAATTTTTAGATTATGTGACACTTTAAAAGTTCAAAGAGGGCGCATCTTTTTTCAGATTCCCAAAGTTGTAAGATTTCATACTGATGCACAACATAAAAACTGCTCTTAAAGAATAAGGGTCAAAAGGGCACCACAGCATTATTAACAGGAACTCAGTGCTTCAGCCTCTTAATTTTAAGATGTTGCAGTTTTATAATTTTTTCCACACTTTAATTTGTTTGATTATTAGGCAAATACCATATCAAAGTAGTGAGACTAAAGAGAAATTTCATGCTCTTGAACTTCAGTAAGAAATGCCCACCAGCAAGAAAGTGAGCATAATACCATCTTGAATTTCTACGGCTCATCTTAGTCCCAAAGAGAGCAGGTAAGTGGCGCTTTGAAAAATACAGTTGTCTGGGAAGACTAAGTGCATTATGAGAAGCTTTTATTTCACATGACTATTATTTCCTGATTATAATAGTGTCACATGATATTTTTTCTATATGAACAGGAAATAACACTTTGAGATTTTAACAATCTCTTTGAATGTGTAAAAGAAATTAAACTTCTAGTATTCTGCATTATCTTGCAATGGGATTGTGTTCCAAATAGGTATGGATATGATTATAGTATTAGCTTTTCCTCTTTTGCATTTAGAACATTTTTCCCCTTTTCATACTGACAGGAAAAAAAACCTGTATCCTCAATCCACTAAAATAAATACTTCTGTTATATTCTGTTGCTTCAACAATGAATAAAGCAACCATGCAGGTTTATAATATCAATTCACATGGCTCTTTCTGCTTCAGTGAACTGTTACTGAAAGGTTCAGAACAAAGCTACAGGCAGATCGGACAAAGCTGCTCTAACAGGATTTACATTATACTCAAACTGATAAGACCACATCAGAGAACTGCTCAATCTCCAGTACCTTCTGTTCCAATAGCACAAAGACTGCAAGTATTTTGGCTCTGAGCACCTGATCACAGCATCTGTATTACACCCACTAGCTTAATGTTGATCCAATCTACATCAGTAGGATAATTTATTTTTTTTTCTTTTGTCCCTCTCTGTCAGCTACATTGGGATGGCGATAAAATGGGAACCCAGGAAAGCTACAGCAATATTGAGCTGTTATAAACACGGAGTTATAAAAAGAAACCAAGTACTTACATACTAACATTTTTTGAGATATTAAGTAATTAAAATATTCTTTACGCAAATAATTACTTGACGCTTTTTGGTGGTAGGAGGGAGACACAACAAAGGTGATCATATCCCAAGGGAAGGGAAATATGCCCAATAAATAAATATTGCCAAGTGAAGTCACTTCCATGGATTTCTTACAAGCAATGAGCTTTTTTTATGCAGACTTAGCTACAGTCACATTTTGGAGTATTTCTCTGCTTAAATTAACTGTTACATTTTAGTTTTTTCCTCCCTTTTGCCTTAACCACATTTATCTTTGCAAATCACACTGATTATGCAAGACTACTCTGAAGAATCTTTTTGTTTCATTTTTGCTGCTGAACAATCAATAAACATTCAACTATAAACCATTTGTGCGCGACAATAAACTCCAGGTTTTAATTAAATAAAGCACAAAAGAAACCAACAAAGCATCTAGAGAACACAGTGCCACCATTCTAGTGATTAGTGATTACCTGCTACGAGGCTAATCCTTAAAGTTCCTTGCCCGGCGTGGTAGCTGATACAGGTTTTTTGCATCAGGAACACTAGCAGATGCTGATTACACCTTCTTTGGCACCCGATACCTCATCGTCCATGATCCAGCCTTTTTGACTTAAACCATACTAGCACTTGAGCAACAGTTCAAGAAATAAAGTATAGCAATTAAAATGCACATTGCTTTTTATGTCATAAGCACAATGGCTGAACTCACCAGGGAGGCAGGACAGAAACTGCTCTGTGCCAAGTCTCTGAATTGATTCCTGCTGCTATGAGTGCTGTTTGCCCGAACATTTTGCACTGCACTTGTGTAGTGATCAAGTGCACTTGTGCACGTGTGATCAGTCACAAGTTTGGGGATCTTATTACCTCAAGCAAACCTTGGCTTTTGGAAGCACATTTTCTTTCCAGAATGAGACAAACCCTGAAACAGAACTGACTCATTATATACAAAACTCCTGACTCAGCAAGAGAAAAAGCAAACAAAGGAAAGAAGCATCTTTATCAAAGTATCTACAAGAACTTTGCTTATTGGAATAAAAAAAGCCAAAAACCAAAAAACAAACCAAAATACAAAACCAAATCACCAAATACACTAAACTTCAGTAATTTGAACATCTCACTAAAAAACTACCCCATCACCCAAAATTAAGATAGCAACATAGTGGAATACTTACTAAAGCCTGTAATATTACACTTGTTAACAGTGTATTATTCACCTACAGTGTGTCAATTAATACCTTTATGTCATAAGAAAAAATGCATTTTTAAGAATGTGCTACCCATAAATTATGTCACTCTGCAACAAACTGTTTGATTCCTAGTGCTTAGGTACAGAGAAAAGAGGTTTGCTCTTAAACAGGTAGGGAAGATGCTCCTGCTTCTGAAAAAGGCTTTAAGGGCTGTATTCAGAAAGCATGAATACATGTTCTAAGCAACTTCCACTTCAACTGTAAACTTTGCTTTGGCTGTATGTTCTTTGGCAGCACCTGGTGGAATTTGGGTAAAACTACAATAATAATGTAAAAAAAGTTACCACAACGCTAGTATTTTTTTTTTTTGTCTAAATACTTCTGATGAAGTTACTTCTTAAACTATTCACAAAGCACAAACTTCAAATTAATATGAACACAATTTCTTGTTTTTTATAAAACATCAGTGGGTATTTCTGCAATATTACAATAATGACAATATCTAGCTTTAGTCTTGAGATTAGTAGTCAGCTAATTTTGCACTATTCTTCTGAAAAAGAAACATAAAAATATCCGAAAAATGGCATCATTCCATCCATTTAATACAACTTAGAGGAAAGAAAACATTTCGTATTTACAATAAATTAACAGTCATGGCAACAGATCAAGTAAAGTAACATCTCTAAAAAAGAATTACAATACAATAACACACATGGTTTTGAAGATACTTTAGAGAAAGTATCTGACCACATTTTGTACTTGCCTCTGTCAATAACCTGCAAAACCTTTTCAATTTAGTCATCAGCAGAAAGCAATCATTCAATCTAAACATCAATCTAAACAAAGAACTAGTCCGTAATTAGACGCTATCACTTGTGGTACAGAGCTTCTAAGATTATACTGTCCAATCAAAAAGTATTCACATGGAGGGGGAGGAGACTTCTCCTCAAAGTAATGTTATAGGAAGCATTCAGCATAATATGAGCCAGCAGCTGTCAAATTAGTCTCATCTGAAATACTCTAACAGAAGGGAGCCCAACGTACTTAGGACAGTTAACCACTTGGATTCAAATAATGCTGAAGAGTTCTGAGGCTCAGAAACACTTTTTATTTCTTTCCAAAAAGAAAAAAAAAAAAAAAGCACTAAAACCCAGCAGCATTTTGCCCCAATAATAACCTTTAAAAAGGATTTGTAATTTGATTTCTCTTTATAGTCTAGCAATAATTTAATGAAGAAAACTACTGACACAGGTGAGACCCTTTTTTAGGGAAAAATTTTCAACTTGCTAAAATTTGTGTTAAAACATGGTATTAGGAAGTCATTGCACCGATGACAAATATTCACACTTTTTTGTACCAATCTCTTCTATTGAAAATAATTCTGGATTCTTCTGTTTATAACCACACCGTTCCCCTTCACAGTTTGGCTTTGGGATTTCAAACATCTGTCAAGCAGTCTTCAGAAATACAGCATGAGATCACTTTAGAGACAAATGTTCTAAAATATCTTGCAGACCATTCCAGACAATCTTGGTTACATTCATTTTACAAACAGATAATACTGTATGCTGGAAGCTCGTCCAAGATGCAAGATGTATGTCCATAGGTACTAAAATACTACCATGACACAGTCTTCTGGCAAGCACAGACATAACACTATCCATTTAGAATTAGTATCTCAACTTCGAACAATAGGACTACTTACATTTTCTCCAGCACCTTTCACCCGAGCACTATAAAGCACCTTATAGACATTAAGTAACTGAACCTCACAAATGTCTGCAAGATCTGAAGTGTATGTATCACTTAACCCACCATTTAAACACAGACACATTTTAGGTGGAGCACAGGATATCCTATAACTACTTTTGACAGAAAATGAAGGGAAAAGTCTGCATCCTGTTAAAAACAGACAAACAACCTAAGTTATGCCTGCCATATGACACATGACGCATGTCATGGTGTTTGACCATGATGTCTCATACCAAAAGCAGACATGACTTCAGCATTCTGTTGTTACTAAGAACATCATAGAATCATAAAATCATAGAATAGTTAGGGTTGGAAAGGACCTTAAGATCATCTAGTTCCAACCTCCTTGCCAGGGGCAGGGACACCTGCCACTAAACCATGCCATCCAAGGCTATGTCCAAACTGGCCTTGAACACCACCAGCAACGGAGCATTCACAACTTCCCTGGGCAACCCAGTCCAGTGCCTCACCACCCTCACAGTAAAAAATTTCTTCCTTATATCCAATCTGAACTTCTCCTGCTTAAGTTTGAACCCATTACCCCTTGTACTATCACTACAGTCCCTCATGAAGAGTCCCTCCCCAGCATCCCTATAGGCCCCCTTCAGATACTGGAAGGCTGCTAGGAGGTCTCCACACAGCCTTCTCTTCTCCAGGCTCAACAGTCCCAACTTTCTCAGCCTAGCTTCATACGGGAGGTGCTTCAGTCCCCTGATCATCCTCGTGGCCCTCCTCTGGACTTGTTCCAACAGTTCCATGTCCTTTCTATGTTGAGGACACCAGAACTGCACACAGTACTCCAAGTGAGGTCTCACAAGAGCAGACTAGAGGGGCAGGATCACCTCCCTCAACCTGCTGGACACGCTGCTTTTGATGCAGTTTGGTTGGCTTTCTGGGCTGCAAGCGCACACTGAAGCTGGTTCATGTTCATTTTCTCATCGACCAGCACCCCCAAGTCCTTCTCTTTAGGGCTGCTCTGAATCTCTTCTCTGCCCAACCTGTAGCTGTGCCTGGGATTGCTCTGACCCAGGGGTAGGTCCTTGCACTTGCCATGGTTAAACTTCATCAGGTTGGCATCAGTGCACCTCACAAGCATGTCGAGGTCCCTTTGGAGGGCATCCCTTCCCTCCAGCATATCAACCAAACCACACAGCTTGGTGTCATCGGCAAGCTTGCTGAGGGTGCACTCAATCCCACTGTCCATGTCACCAACAAAGATGTTGAACAAGAGTGGTCCCAACACCCATCCCTGAGGGAAACCACTCGTACCTGTTCTCCAGCTGGACATTGAGCCATTGAGCACAACTCTTTGAGTGCGGCCATCCAGCCAGTTCTTTATCCGAGTGGTCCACCCGTCAAATTGATGTCTCTCCAACTTGGAGACTAGGATGTCATGTGGGACAGTGTCAAACGCTTTGCACAAGTCCAGGTAGATGACATCAGCTGCTCTACCCCTGCCTATCAGTTCCGTAGCCCCATCATAGAAGGCCACCAGATTGATCAGGCAAGATTTCCCCTTAGTGAAGTCATGCTGGCTGTCACCAACCACCTTGCTGTTTTTCATGTGCCTTAGCATGCCTTCCAGGAGAATCCGCTCCAAGATTTTGCCAGGCACAGAGGTGAGACTGAGTGGTCTGTAGTTCCCTGAGTCATCAATTTTCCCCTTCTTGAAAATGGGTGTTATATTCCATTTTTTCCAGTCATCAGGAACTTAACCTGACTGCCATGATTTTTCAAATATGACAGACAGTGGCTTAGCAACTTCATTCGCCAGCTCAGATAAACCTTTCTCCATGTTTTCTATTCTGTTGGAAATTTTGTACAGCTATCGTTAACATCAGATACTTTAATGAATCAAGACAAGACCAGACTAACTTCAGATTTGTGAGCTGGTACTGTGTCTCTGATAGACACTGTCCAGGCTCACAATACATACTGCTGGTATGGTCCAACCTACATGACTGCATGTTTTCACATGTTTTTGATATTAGGAAAAGGCAAATTTTTTACATCCTGTAACTCAGAATTTTGCAAATCTGAGGTAAAACAATTTTTCAATTGGCAGTTTTAGGCTTTTTTTGGCACTTAGTTCAACTACATTAAGTTTTTTTCTACTTTTTCATTGGCATTATAACCTCTTTTCCTTTTAATAAACAAGACGGGCACTATTTACATCATGCATATTTTTTGTTTACTTTAGATCTGCTGCCAGGCGCAGGGTGAAAGGTAGAAGACAAAAGGTCCAGCCACTGGAGCTCAGGATTCAATTTCTTTAAATGCATTTACTTGAAGGCTCTAAAAGCCATGTTATAGTGTCTTCCTCAAACCATTCAGCTTCTGCTAGATTTAGCACTTTTGTCCCTTTGTATTCACAGACTTCACATAGCTTCTCCCAGCCTGGCAGGACAACATATTAGATATAAAATGCAATTCTGGTATCTGACACTTCAATTTAGTTTCTTCAGGAGCAAAGATCATCAACTGCACTGCTTTCTCACATGACAGAAGATCACCTAAATATCACTTAACTGATGCGAGCTCTGTTGGTAATGCATACACTGTCTCCCCACTACATTACCAACATGCTGCCTAGAACAAAAATCAATTTTTAATTGACTGGATTATTTGAGGAATGTGGTCCATCCACTGTGCACTGCTGAAAGATTCTCCTAGCTTTCCTGTCAGCAAAGACTGTAAAATTTCAAGCATCTTCAATACAGTAATTCAAGGATTTACACAAACGTTATCACAGTTTTTTCAGTACTAGCCCTCCATTATTCTCTTTCCTGGGTAGCAAAGTTAGGTCTCTAAACCACAGTACAAATGAAAAATAAGAACACCGACATAGGAAAGATGACGAGTTTTTCCTTGAAATTAAAACCATGCAAAGGATGCAAATGGATAAGGAACACAGAGGACTAGGATGCACTGGAAAATTTTTTCTTAAATTTGACACTGAAAGCATGCCAGTGGGTTGTACTCTAATCTGCATGGTCTAAGAACAATCTGCAATACCTGACCCCAGCAGCAATCATAGTACGATTTCTCAGCTAAGTATCATTACTGTTTTCTTCAGTTATCATTGCTGCCTTGAGATAGAAACCCAAATAAGTAAGGCAAAGGGTTGACATTAAAAAAAGAAAAATCAGACCAAAAACCCCCAAACGAATATATGGAAGTGTGTGTGTATAAAACACTTGACACTTTATCAGTAAATAATGCATTAAACAATTTTATGAACCACAGTGTAAGGTATTCATTGACTATGTTGTACAGTGACCTTTCTAAAGTTTCGACCATTTCGAGGAGTTTTCTGACAGGTTAGGTGTATAATCTTACTAACTTTCATCCCTCCCTTTCCTCTTGCACAAATAAAAGACAGCTGCACTGATGTACTGAATAGAAAACTCTAACCTCATACTGCAAACCTTTCCAGCATACCCTAGTGCCAAATTCTGTAAAGTACTCACATTAGGTTTAATTAATTCTGACCAATGTAAAAAATCTGCACAGTTCCAGAAATTACAATGTAAGATACTGGTATCTTGCCAGTAAAGATGTATATGAAGATACATTTGGCTACGTAACTTTCTGAGTCTCATTTCACAGAGATCCAAAATATAATTTTTTTCTTCAAGCAAAGAAGCATTAGAGCTTGACAAAGTGGTCAACAGGATATTATTTTTTCATGTTCTCTGTGTATCAATTCATAAATCTGGCATTTTATGGCAACATCATTGGCATGTTATGCCACAGCCTGCCAGACACATTCAGTCAGCACAGCTTAGTGTCAGGACGTCAGTCCCTGACCTGATGCACTGAGTGCCGCATCACTCCCAGCCTAGGACAAAGGGTCCCGTAGCGCTGTTTCCACAGGAGTGCTGCTAGCTCCTGCCAGATAAGGATGCTGACAAAAGAATGCATCCTTGGAGGTTTCCTGACTGTCTCTTAGGCTGTCAGGATTCCTATCACTGCTACCAGATCTGTACATTGTTGGATTACCTGCAGTACAAATCTCAGCACATCAGGTATACCCATATTTCTACCCAATAAACTAGAATGCATGGTTCAGCGGTGGGGTTGCACTGGCTTTATAAAGGCTTAGAGAAGACAGGAATACCTGATCTTGCATAAAGTTAGAGTGACACAGTGAGAGAATGCCTGATTTGGGTTAGTCCTGTCAGTACAATGCAAGCCTGTCAGACTTTCTATCAATCAGATCAGCACCTTGTACCCTGTTAGAATGGCATTTCTAAGCAGTATGAAAAATCCTAAAAGCCAGACATCCTGGATCATCAAACCACAGCCCTTACACTTGCTGTCAAAATCCACAGATTCTGGAACTTGACATTCACAGAAAACTCTTCTCCTTCACTTTAATAACAAATAAAAACTTTGGTTTTTTTTTTTTTTTTTTTTTTTTCAGAGCTCTATCTACTTTCAAGATGCTCCATGAGCTCCAAAAGAAGAACAAAGGAAATAGTTCAACTGATTCTTCTTTTGGTTTTATTTCCTGGTGATTCATGGCAGTAACATGCCCAAAGTTTAACCAGATGTCAGAAAAGAACAAGCCACCTCCAAATACGCGAAACTTTCCTGGTCTCTGAGTATTTCACTAAATGTCAAATCATTATTCCAAGAGAAGTGTGCATTTGAAGCTAAATTTATGCTTTGAAAGAAGACAAATGCAGGATTAAGATTACTTTAGAATACCAATTAAATTAGAAGAACCCTTTCACCTTGTGTTTCGGGTTCAGGAACACATGGCCCAGTTTGAAATGTGTATTTCATATACTACTAATGTCCACTTCCAAAACACTTTTGTTTTCATCTAAACACTCTT
This sequence comes from Myiopsitta monachus, assembly GCA_017639245.1. Lineage (NCBI taxonomy): Eukaryota > Metazoa > Chordata > Aves > Psittaciformes > Psittacidae > Myiopsitta > Myiopsitta monachus. The sequence goes on along the minus strand of CM029926.1, from coordinate 1,216,642 downwards.
GAACTGCTACAGCCCCAAAAACATCCTAGATACAATGACTACGATGTCAGAAACACATAGGATGAATCTAGGACATAGCAAATTACTACTATCAACTTTTAAACACATTAAAAACAGTGTTCTGTGGCTCTAGAAACACTTTTCAATATGAAGTAATTCAGGAAGGAACCTTCTTAATCTACAGATTTTGTGCCGACTTAGTCTTTCTGTTTTGCAGTCACACAAAGGCTTGTAGCCCATTGTCAGTGTTCTACACAGGCTTTCATAATGCTATGTCAATTAATTCAGCTTAGTAATAGGAAAACCAGGAGCCATTCAGATCTAGGGTTTCCACAGTGTATGGTCACAGAAAACCAGCTTACATCTCACCGATAGGCAGTAAGGAAATTCTCAAATATTTTCTAGATGTCTGCACATCTGCCTTGTCATCCTGCCTATATCCACCTCGCTTCAGACCTCAAGGCATCTGTTCAGCCTACAGGATTGCTTCTCCCCTAAGAGTAAAGGAACTGTATAGTTATCCATACACATATATTTATTATATTTTTGTTCATATCAAAACCATCAAAATATAACAATAACTGAAATCCTAAATATTTGAATCACCTAAATTACTTCAAGTAATTCACTTATGATTTATTGGCTTCTTTACAATAGCTCTATTAACTCATTTTCACAATAGGCCTTTTCAATACTGGCATATAACTCTGAAAGCAAGCTGCTTCGGATAATGAGTTAGAAAATAAAGAAACATCAACTTGCTGGACTAATAAAAATGACTGGATTTGATCCCTAACATGGCTTAAAAACCCGTAAACTGGTTTCGGTTGGAAGGGACCTTAAAGTTTATTTAGTTCCAACCTCCTGCCACAGGCAGGGACACCTGATATTAGATTGGGTCGCTCCAAGATCTGTCCAACCTTGAACACTGCCAGGGATGGGGCAGCCACAGCTTCTCTGGGCAACCTGTGCCAGGGCCTCACCATCCTCACAGGGAAGAACTTCCTTATACCTAAGCTAAATCTAAATCATCAAACGAATCTTCAAGTTGCTGTTCCATTAACTTTGGACTTGTATACCACAGCTAAGCTTTGACAAATTCACAGTTATAGTCTGCAGTACTTAAAAGTCAACCCATACATTTTAGAAGATTATAGGCAAGTTCTTATTTAATTGCTGATCATGATAACTCAAATATAGAGGAATTTTTATATCTCTTAATGAGACGAAATTTAGCTCATGTATAACTGTGACTGAGAGAACAATGGTGATGAGTCAACAATGCAAAAGATTCCAGTATTACTTTAAAAAAAATAGCAATAATACACTACTCTTATACAGTACATTGCCTCTGTCAAGGCTATTTTACAAATAAAGAAGAAAAAAAAGGTTAGACTGAAATCAGAATTTTCAAAGATAACTTAAATTGCTGTAGACTGATTAGTTTTCCTGAAGCATGCAGGATCACTTAAAAGGAAGCCTCTGTGTCTAAAATCTGGCATCCAGCTGCTGAGACATCTAAGAGAACAGATTTCCCAAATATAATGAAAGCATAGTAAAGCCCATACTAAAAGCCAGAAATCCAGATATTTTGGTCTTCTGAATTTACCTTTGGACTTCTCATGTTCCCAGGCAACTTCAGCACTTGTACAAGAATTCTGCCTTGGCACTATTCTCAGATCAGAAAGCACCCCTTCATTAAGTGCCAAAATAAAGCTGGGCTTCATTTGATTTGATGCAGTATTTGGAGTAAATCACCTAAAGGTTCCTGCTGTTCCATATCACTACAGTGAAACTAGGACTGAACAAGGAACATGCCAGCATACAGTAGATTTATATTCTCAAAATCTAAATTCTCCAGAATAAATCTGAATTTAAAAAATCTATTAAAATTTATATTCTTTTACAGTTAGGGGGTGCATATAAAGCACTTGTATAAAATATGGCTAATAACATAACTCAAGATAGTAAAATAAAGTTCTGCTGAATCTTCCTTCACCAAACCATTGTCCCTCAGAGGAGCACAATTACACCAAATGAAGAAATGACAACTTCATTAATTTCAGTACTAGCCAATTATAAAGCTGACACTGTACTTACTCCCATAAAATCAAGCAGATTATACTGGTTGGCCAAAATTATAATGTTCCATAGAAAAGCAAAACAAAATTGCAAATCAGAAGAGATTTGTCCATCATGGAACAATAGTCCAGTGACTGACAGCAGTATCTAAACAACATTGTGTCTTTGTAAAAATACAACCAGCAGACTTCAGTACTTTTTGTGGTCACTTATGTACAATTTCACCCCAAATGATGTCTGTGGTTTCCTATCTACTGAAAGCCATTAATAAATAACACGTTTTGGTCAACTGACTCCTACACTTAAGCCAATCTTGCTTGATTCCTTTTCAAAGCATCTTTTATTGGCTCTTTTGTTCAGAGAAAATTCTGAAGACATTTGTGTCAGCTATTAACATAATCTTCTGTGCAGTTTTTCAGCTGTAGGGTTTTGTTCTCTGTATTATGTATTAAACTTAGTTTTATTTTACAGTTTTCTAAAATGTTACTTCAAACGAATAATAATGGAAAGCAGTATCTGCCTCTGGCTAGTTGCAGGCTGTACTCTGTTTTTTTAGCTCACACACAGAGATTCCTCTGACCTATTTTACTTACTATTTAACTGTTTCTGTTAGCAAATTTATGTCCATCCTTGGTTTATAGAACTGTTAATTCCTTCATCACATTTTTATTTAGCTGCAGTCCCTAAGAGCAACACAGTTCCTCTCCTCCCATCATCTTACTGCTTTACACTACAAAGCCTTCTGAATTTAATTTGGGTATTTAAACTGGTAAAATTATTTAGTATAACTCAGACACTTATTCTTATCTATTTTAAACATTCATTTAGTAATAATTGGCTATTGATGATGAATGCTAAGTACAGGACAATGTGCAGATACCTAATTTTGCCCAGAGGGAAACAAAGCAAATTCCAAAAAGCCATCACTTTCTACAGCTCTCTGTTGGTATTTCAGAAATGCATCTGTCCCTTGGATATATTCAGAAAGCATTCTACAAGTCTACAAGTACCTCTTTTTAATAACAGTACCATATAATTCTTCAATGCTACACCGATATGAAGAAGTGCAAATGTTTTATCTATCCCCAAAACAAAGGTAATAAGCCTTCATCTTTGCGTTTTTTTGTGCATGCTTTAAGCATTTACCTTAATGAGCTTTGTTTCTTTGTACCTCTGGAGATTAGTATTCTGCCCAACAAAACAATTTATTGCCCCAAATGTTACTACTGCTGATAAAATCTTAGCTTCTCCAATACTTCTGACTTGACAGCTTATACCCTAATGTTTCATTTACAGCTGAACAAAGAAGCTTATCTCTACTAGAAGGGGGAATTAGTTAGTAGTAAGAAATAATTTTATCATCTGTTCTGTTTCCAAAGTAAAGTGATGACTTGTGCATTCTTGCTTCTATCAGATGACAGGTATGTTGCAGTTCTTGGAATACAGAACAGGTCTGTCACATAAGCTTTGTAATTCGTACAATGCAGCTACATGGATTAGGGAACAGTCAGCTCTTTGCTGTCAAAAAAATCTGCTATCAGCAGTATGTGGCAGTCAGCACTTTCCCTTTATAGATAGGGCATGGACTCAAGGAAAAAAAAAATCAGTTCTGATCAATATTTGTATGTGCAACTCTCTGTAATATTCCAGAAAGTGTATTTATATGTGAAAATCCCTATTAATAACAGAACAGATTTTGTTGACAGTAATACTTCAAGGCACGTGCTTTGCTAAAATGGCTTTAATTATCTCATTACTATGTAACTCTCTAATTATCTATATCTCTAGGAATGAAAATCTGCTAGGGTTTTATCTACATACCATTCATATCAGATTAGCTGTGAAATTCCTATCTACAGTAGCTGATACTGTAGATATTCAGAGATCTCTATGGCAAAGGACAAAGACTGATTTTTGCTTGATGTCTAAATGACCTTCTTATCCCAACATCATGTTTTCCATGCTGTTACAGAATAAGGTCACCTGAATACTTGAGGGAAAGCAGCGTAACATTTGCCATTTTGTTTTCTCTGTGCACTTTCTCAGCACTAATATTTTTTGTAAGTAGTGATTTATTTTGTACCTGGTCTAAAAGACTCTCAAAAGTAATTAGAACTATAGTGCCATTCTTGAGTTCTCTAATATTGGGCACCACATCTTACAAGAGCATAAAATCTTATGCTAATGCTTTTCAAATTCAGTACCAGTTTCATCAGACAAAAAAAAAAAAGAAAATATCATGGCTTTCAGGTGGCACTGGTAAAAAAAGCAGTGGTTGGAGGTCAGAAGTGCATTAGATTAAAATATTAATACCAGGAAACAAAACAAAATTAAAATAATCCTTCAGAATTAATTGGGAAGACAATACATGACAATCTGAGTTTATTTTCAACTGGTATGTATGTATTTTCCATGTCATCAGTGATATGTACCCCTGATTTTATTTCTTATTCTGAGACACATATCACACGACTGCTGAACTTGTGCTAACACTGTGAAATTTCCAGAAGTGTAAGTGTAAGCTAGGGAAAATGTGGCAATGGTTTTAAGCACCACATGATAAAACAAGATCTCCATGATTTCAGAACTCTGGCTTTGGTCTCTACCTTCTCAGAAATTTCAAAAAACGTAGAGGGTCCAGTGGCCAGAGTTTTGTCAGAAGGTGAACAGACCACTAATTGCAAGGGTCTTTTTTTAATTTAGCTATTTGATAGCAAATCTTAACTTCAGCCTGATAAACAATGGAATGCACAGAAAACACACATCTGATTTCTTCTTATGCAATAACGTTAAATTAACTAGGTATGAGAAAGAGGCACTGTCATTTTGCAATCCTGCTGTATAATCCTTCACTCAGAACATTCACTCCATTGTCTTAATGGAGTTCAAATGGATTTGAAATTAACTGTGCATTTCTTTCTGAGCTTCTTTTTAATCCTGTCTCACATCCTTTCAGTCACAACTAAAAATCATTAATCAGTTTAAAAAATAAGTTATGATATAATTATAGCTATTCTAATACTGTAAAGGTGTCCAACATTTTTCATCTGTTGCACGATATCAAAATCGATCTTTCTGCGACATGCCTTTCACTGACCACTTTACTTGCAGTTAAATGTTCTTTCCCAGGTCTCAAGAGAGGCAAGACAACCTTAGTATTTTCCATATTCCCCTGTCAGTCCAGGAATCTGATCCAACTTTATATAGCTAAACGGTCAGTTATTTCCTCTGCTGTGAGAAGTTACTTTATTTTACTTCTATGTGTCTTATGTTGGTGATAAAAAGAGGAGTGGGGTAAGCAGCTTTTTTTACTGGAGGATGTATTTCTAGGAAAAAAAAACAACCTGTAACACTACAGAGATAGTATCACATGCTGATTTACAAAAAACAAAACAAAACCCCAAAACAAAAACCCAAACAAACAAACAAAAAAACAAACAAACAAACAAAAAAAACCAAACCAGATTAATAAGACCTGAATTTATACTTTAACTCAGCTGAACAATGAAAATCTTAAATGCTTACTTGGCTGCTGTACTGCATGGCAAAGTCTGCACGACTGCCCAAGGGAATGTCAAGATTAATCAAAAGGTAGTGATCAGAGATGAAATAACAATCATTTTACACATATTTATGTGTAAATAGTATTCAGTTAAATGCTAGTAAAATTCAGAAACGTGGATTTCACTTATCCGTAGACTGTAACTGCTTCTGAGATTCAAATGTACTGTGCAATAGCAGCACCTACACCCAGCAGTTCAAAACACAACACTAAGCCAATGCGATAAAAAGACTATCCTCCAGAAAGCAGGTAGCTGGACTAGTTGGCTGCAGGAAGTTGTTAAATGAGCAAAACATTCAAGACTGCTAAATGATCAAAACATTCAAGACTGTTTCTCATCCAAGATGTTGTATTCAACCAGCATGTAAAAGTCAGCTAAGATAACCACCAGCACAGACCATACTGAATTTTATTAATTCTACTACACTATTTTCTTCTCATAATCTTTCTTTACTACCTGTCCATTCACAGTTCTGCAAGTTTTGACACCACCTATAGAAATTTTGGGGTTTTTTTAAATTAATTCTGCTTTTTAAATTAATTCTTTAAAGTTGCTGAAATGAGCCGATACCACTGAATCACCCCAAATATCAGCACATTTTCTGAATTTGAAAGTGACAGAAAACAAGCAAATATTCTGGATATTCTTCTACCTTTTGTTTGTATGCTACATATAGACACACGCACACAGGCAAACAGCTCATCTCACTTCTATAATAAATGTATCTAGATATAATAATGAAGACAAAGATACAATACTTTCTGTTCATATGAATTGTCAAGGTATACATTGGCAGTACATTTAGTAATTTGGGTGACAGTTTAAAATGCTTATTCAGCTGATGGCTTAACACGAATGAACATTTGAAAAGGCAAAGTAGGAAAATACAACTATTTAAGAGTGTAATGAAAGGTTTCACTCTGATAAAATAGAAGGAATAAAAACACTTCTATCTATCTACCCTGAAAGGAAAGGACAATTTTCTTTTTGGTTTAGTGATGATTCACAATAAAAATATAAAGAGAATATGTAAGAAGGTGTAAGCTAATGCAGCTGGAACAACAATAATTATACAGACAGCTACGTATAAACTGACATTGGGAGAGGATGTGGCATATAAGATAACTTCAGGCACCCTGAAAATAATACTCACAATATATGAATACATATGAATATATATTTACCTAAGGCTAAGTCCTGTAGTTCTTGCTCAGTAGAACCTTATTTAAAACCACAAAAAGGTTTCTGTGAAGCAATAGTATCAGATGTGGTCCCACAGAATCTTGGAGATCATGAAGGGTAAAGTTGGATTTTATCCTAATTTATTCCTCATGACAGTAATGGCAATATCCACATACACAGAATCATAAGAGCTCTATTTGGCTTGCAGCTGTTTAATTTTTAGTGCAAGTACTAACTATGCTGTCATTAATCTTTGAAAATAGTATTAGTTTAATGATACCTTTAAAGTGTAAACACATAGGTGAACAGGATTTAACTCCGCTGACAAAAGAAGCATTGAGGCATCCCTTCACTGAGATTGTAATTCTGAAATTAAATTTTGCACAAAATGAATTCTTGAAAAGTAAACTATAAGTAAGATTTTACAAGTGAAAAATTTAATTAAGCAGTTGATTCTGCAAGCATCAGAACTGTCTTCAGTCACGGTGTAGTTACTACAGCTGACATTCAGTATAGTCTCAAAACATAATATTTTCTTTCTCTGCATTTATTATTAGTAATTTAAAAAAATATGAATTTGACAGCACGCACAGGAAGATATGGAAACTATCCATTTGCTGCACACTGTGTCAGTTCAATTGTCCATAAATACTTAAGAAAATGGAAAAAAGGTAAGCGTGCAGGCTGCATGCACTGACCATGGTCACTTCTGTTCTTTTTTTCCACATCATCACACACTGTGTGAGCTGCATTTCCAATTAACCTCCCCCCTGAAATAAGGTAACTTGATACACTCTACATTTCATTTTCCTTTATACTGATACAAACCATAATTCCTTTATCACATAATAAGATGGGCTATTTGAATATTTATAGATGCACAGAACTTACAATCAGCATCACAGGAAAGACTGGCATGCCCCTGAAGACTCCATGGGTCCAACATGTGGGAGCAACTAATTGTCCAAACATCATAAATTTCAAAGTAAGAATTTTCTGTGGCTTCCATGTATAAAATACAAGGTTTAGGAAAAGTAGCAGTATCACCAAATATAGTAGTAACATGTGTGAATTACTGAATGTGGATGAGAAAACACAGATTTCCTATTATTCATAGACAAATTTAGCTGGTTAATCCTATCACCTGCAGGGATTTTGGCAATTGAAAATACCAGAGCACCTGTGACTTTGACTTTTCTTGGAAAGAAAGCAGAATGGGAAGATAACTCCTGAGTCAGTGAGTCCCGCCACCTGCTAGGAAGCCACATGATGTAATTTTTGTTAAGAAATTCTGTCTTAAAATTTGGTAACTTGTGACCTCCCCCGGCCCATGCTCATACTGGAATCCTGTTTCAAATATTCCCTGATATAATTATGCAAAGGTTTATTTATATCTTTCCATAAACTACTACAGACAGCATATACCTATTTATCTTTGTGCCTTTCAGCTTAAAATGCTGTCCATATCTTTGTTTACTCCAAAGTATACACAGCGAATAACGACATCCTCTTCTCAGCCCTTTTCTTTGCTTGACTAACTCTTTTCTAATATGATCAATTCTCCACTCCATTTCTCATCCTATTAGCTCTTATCTGTACCTAAGCCACTTCACGTCCACTTGTCATGATCCAACCGCACCATTTGATTAACTGAAGACATCACATGTATCTCTGAGTCTTGTATATACTATTAGACGTTAAACTAGTTGTGTGTTTGACTTTGGGGTATGTAATTCATAACATAAGTTTTAGTATTCCCGTGACTATTATACCATTCAACAATAACACCTTAGCTGCAAACTACTTGAATACAAGTAATGTGGGCTTAAGCACAAAACCACTAGGCCAGTAGTCTAAATTTGAAATTAGGCTATATGGTTTGTTCATGTAAAACTAGCAGCTTTTGAATGTACAAATGCACTACATATAAATTTAACAGTATGATCAGCCTTTGTTTCAATATTGTAAGTATTATACTTTGATTTTAGAATTTTAAAATATCTGTCATTTTAATAACAGGCTCTGTGATTAAAGTGCGTAAAGACCACTTCAACAGTTGAAGAATATTGTACGCATTTGTTAATATCCAGGTATCCAGACAGCTATTTGCTTACTTTGGCTAATTTTCTTTCTAAATACCTCTCTATATATTATCATGACCAGCAGTAATTACAGAGAAATAATTTTTTAATTAATACACTGGAGTTTCTTTAGACTTTTTGACATTTTACAATAGGCTACAATGCACATCATAGAAATGGTGTCTTTGTTAGGTGGATGAGAGAAAGCATTTTACTGGATTAATCAATCAGTCAGATTTCCTAATACTATAGCCCCACCCAACATCAACAGCCAGTCATCACAGTTCTAGAATGTAATGGATAAATAGCTTAATATAATGTAGGACTACGTACTCACTATGAACTATGTTATGTCTGGTCCACCTGGCTGTATACTACAGGATATGGTGATGCCTTGTGAATGTGAGCTCATCAAATACATGAAAGTGCTGCTATGAGTGCATGGGAATGTACTGTCATCATCTTCTTTGCCTAGCAAAAGATCTAATTGGTATATTTAGCACTTGAGGTCATGTCCTCAAGAGGAATAACTACAGTTGAGTTTTAAGACTTATAAAAGTGAAAGGTCTGGTCTTCAGACTGTATAAAATGCTGTCCCTTAAGAAATTACTATACAGAAGACCGAGCTGACATGAAGTTTGTGGTCTACCAACTCTTTAAAAAATGCAAAATTATTTTCACCACCTTAACAGTTTTAAGTTTACTGTAGGTCCATATAATCTTATATTATCCATAGATTCTTTGACCAATGAGGTATATATCATAAATTTATCATTAAACATAGCTAATATATGAACAACATGACCTACAAATACATCTCATTTACCAACATGAGACCACATTAAATTTCAAATGCATTTAGCTTACTGCATTATTCAGGAAGGATACGTATAAGTCTGTTGAACTGGTGTTTCTTACATGCCAATTAATGTAAGTAATATGAGTACATAAGTTACTGTAAACTATGAAAAGAGGATAAGAAAAGACTCATTGTCAAATAACCAAGATGTGCCTGAAAGAAAAATGTAAGCAAAAAATCTTCTTTTCTTCTATTTCCAAAATGACTCTTTGTTGGCACTCAATAATTAATGCAAATAGAAATAAAAAGAGAGTATTGTTGAACAAGCTTAGTGTAAAAAAATCTGTAACCATAAATTATGTATACTTGGCACTGCATTAACACATGGGTATTTCTTAACGTAAAAATTATACAGTAAGTTCTGTATACAGATAAGTTCTGTATATATAAACATACATTTATGTACAAAGAACTTCAAGAAATTTTAACACTAGAATTTGAAATTTTGAAGATCAGATAAACTCACCATCTAAGTTTACTACGCAATCCTACAGATGACTTATCAAATATGCAGACATATGAAAAACGTAAGTAATTCCATACATCCATCAAGTATGATACAGAGCCGACTGCCAAAAGCTATGCATGCATGCTGAAGCTATATACACACTTCATATTTTATTCAGGCACAGCATACTTTGAAGAGCACAACCAATTTTATTGGGTATTATCATATCTAACAAATGATGTTTGGAATTTATTTCATTGATAACTAACGCTGAAGAATGTGGTTCCATAAAAAAAACACTGAGAAAAATACATAAACAGTGAAGAAAGATACTCAGGAGGCAAATAACAAATATTTCACAGTAGAAGGTCCCTTTCTCTCTGATTATCTGTTTTATCTGGTGTTGATAAAACAATGGTACTTCATAATGACAAGGTTGATACGCTCCCAACCCCTTATCTACCATACAGAATATGCTATTCATAGTTCAGGGGTTTTAGTGGGTTGGTTGGCTTTTATTTTTCACTTCCATCTTATTTACTAGCAAATGTAGCAAAACAGAGTACTCTAGATCCACCAAAACTGAGATTCCCACATCTGCATGAAAACTAAATTTTCCTATGATCTTCCAAAAACTTACCAGCTCCAAGTTTACTCATGCATTTCTCACTCCAAACTCTACAGCATCATTTTTAGCCAGCTCTGCATAACTTCCATTCTGCTTCAATTTCAACAGAAGTACCCTCAAGTCTACCTCTCACAGCACTGCTCAGCAGTTCACATAGGATCATAAAATAGTTAGGGTTGGAAAGGACCTTAAGATCATCAAGTTGTAACTTCCAGAACACCTGGTAAGCACTTAAAACCAGGGGACAACGTCAAGAATTTCTCACAGGCATTTTCCAAACACAACTGGAATGGGATCACAGGCTTTTTCCACACACACACGTAAGCTACTGAGTAGACCAGAATACCCACAAAAACGTCCTCAGTTTGGTTTTTAGACTCAGACTTTTGAGCGCCATGCCACACTAGAAGACTGTCACATGCTATGACTGCCCCTTAGATGCCAGTTACCAGCATCTTTTGCATGAACTGCTAGCCACAGACACAGAGGTCACTGGCTGTGCATCAGTGCTACATTTTCAATCACTACTAATGGAGCTCAAATCTGAATAAGCATGATGAAGGTGAAGAACCGTATAACCTACAACTTCTCCCTTAGTAAATACCTTTATCAGTGAAATGAATTACTACTTTAAGAAACTAAGTAAAAATATTACACACAATATTTGCATATTAGCTTTGAACTATTTATAATCTTCTATTATTTTTTAATACTATAGAAAACTAGGCATTCTTCACAAGTTAGCCATTTCCCTGAGTTTCTAAGAGTGAATGGTTCATACTGTATTTTGAATCAAGTTATTCAGAACTGTTATTCAAAGCAGTTATCTGTGTTCTTCAAAATTCTCCAAAATGTTAAGGAGATAGATGTATTAGAGAAGGATAAAAGAAAACGCTAATTGCTCCATTTTTCTGTTTCTAATTATTTCTCATATTCAAAAATGTATTTGCAATATGTTTAACATTTTAAATATCAGTGATCAGATTACATCATTATGCTATCCTCTGTTAATCACATCTGACACTTGAGGATAACATCTTTGCAAATCAGATAAACAAAAGGAAACTCAAATTTTAAAAAATCTGCTCATTTGTTTTTTGCATACATCAGAAAAGGAACAGAGCAGATTACAAAAATAAAATGACCATGGCCTTTTGTAACAAATTAGGGACAAATAATTGAAAACCGACTACAACAACACAGCATAAATATGTACCACTAGTACATGAATGAAAGGTTTTGATTATTAATGAGCAAAGTATGAAAACAATTTTTGTTGTTGCATTCAAGAAGCAACAAAACCTTGTGGAAGGCAGGGTAAAGTGTCATTGAAAAGTGTGTATTGATGTGCTTCATACCAGCAAGATGAATTACAGTTCTATTAATTCAAGTTGGCAAATTGGATTTGGCAAGCTTAAGCATAGATTCATAGAATCATAGAATAGTTAGGGTTGGAAAGGACCTTATGATCATCTAGTTCCAACACCCCTAACATGGGCAGGGACACCTCACACTAAACCATGCCACCAAAGGCTATGTCCAACCCGGCCTTGAACACCACCAGCGATGGAGCATTCACAACTTCCTTAGGCAACACATTCCACTGCCTCACCACCCTTACAGTAAAGAATTTCTTCCTCATATCCAATCTAAACTTCTCCTGCTTAAGTTTGAACCCATTACCCCATGTCCTATCACTACAGTCCCTCATGAAGAGTCCCTCCCCAGCATCCCTGCAGGCACCCTTCAGATACTGGAAGGCTGCTAGGAGGTCTCCACACAGCCTTCTCTTCTCCAGGCTCAACAGTCCCAACTTTCTCAGCCTAGCTTCATACGGGAGGTGCTTCAGTCCCCTGATCATCCTCGTGGCCCTCCTCTGGACTTGTTCCAACAGTTCCATGTCTGTTGCTATGTTGAGGACACCAGAACTTCACACAATATTCCAAGTGAGGTCTCACAAGAGCAGAGTAGAGGGGCAGGATCACCTCTCTCGACCTGCTGGTCACTGCTCCTATTGATGCAGCCCAGGATACTGTTGGCTTTCTGGGCTGCAAGCACACACTGCCGGCTCATGTTAAGTTTCTCATCGACCAACACTGTCGTGGTTTAACACCCCCAAGTCCTTCTCTGCAGGGCTGCTCTGAATCTCTTCTCTGCCCAACCTGTAGCTGTGCCTGGGATTGCTTCCACCAAGGTGTAGGTCCTTGCACTTGCCATGGTTAAACTTCATCAGGTTGGCATCAGTGCACCTCACAAGCATGTCGAGGTCCCTCTGGATGACATTCCTTCCCTCCAGCATACCAACCGAACCACACAGCTTGGTGTCATTGGCAAACTTGCTGAGGGTGCACTCAATCCCACTGTCCATGTCACCGACAAAGATGTTGAACAAGACCAGTCTCAGCACCAATCCCTGTGGGACACAACTCTTTACCGGTCTCCAGCTGGACACTGAGGCATTGACCACAACTCTTTGTGTGCGGCCATTCAGCCAGTTCTTTATCCACTGAGTGGTCCACCTATCAAATTGATGTCTCTCCAACTTAAGAGACAAGGATGTCATGTGAGACTGTGTCAAATGTTTTGCACAAGTCCAGGTAGATGACATCAACTGCTCTACCCCTGTCCATCATTTCCCATAGCCCCATCATAGAAAGCCATCAGATAGGACTGGCAGGATTTCCCCTTAATGAAGCTGTGCTGGCTGTCACCAACCACCTTGTTGTTTTTCATGGGCCTCAGCATAGCTTTCATGACATGTTGAGTTGAGGGACCATAACCCACAGCACTTGGGATAAAACAATTTACAAACTGTCTGTCAGTTACCTGTCTTTAGTTCTTTAATAAATCATGAAGTATCCTCAGCTAAAACCAGCCACAGCCCTTTTCATGTGTATTTCCTCAAATCTCATGATTCACATAGTGCCAGCACTCTGATAAGCTAATGAAAGAAACTAAAGTCCAGATAATAGTGTAAAACTGGTATTCAAATTAGTACACCATTCTGTCATATAAGCGCTTTATAAATATCAATAAAATACTTAATGCTCTGTATATCTCATATGAATCACCTACTGTAAATTAATTCTGATTATTTATTATCTATATTGTCTTTATTGTTTTGGAAAGCTCTGCAGCATATATCTTAAATCAAGAATGTGTAAGCCTCCCAGATCTCCTAAATTTTGTTTAGGTACTTGTATTTAATTGCTTTCATTACACATCTATAAGTAGAAAGCAATTTAGTCTGAAGTGGTACTTACGCATTATTCCTTTACAGCTTCTCAGTAACACTGCTGTCAAATTCTTAGCATTCAATGTATTCTGGTTTTATAGTTTCAACAGAAAAAGAAATGCTTAAGAAATGTCCAGAAAGCACATCATCTTTTAATTTTATAAACTGTAACAGTACGAAAGCAACTTTTTTTCTCCATTAATCAGCCATTGTGTTATGAAATTACAAGTTGTAAACTGCTGGAAATAAAATAACTTTCTAACATTATGTTATCTGTACACAGGAGAGCTGTCACTCGTTAATACATGTTAACAAGAATGCCAAGCACTTACATTTAATTAAAGCTATGTATCATTCTAGATAATTAGTAATAATTAAGAAGAATTGCCACCCTAAATTAGTCAAATAATATTATTTCAACTGAAATTGAAGACTGATTTCAAAACTCCAAAATAAATTCTTGGGAATGCAAATATGACATTATGCAAACTGTTTCCTTTAAGCATGATATAATTTATGTAATGAAATAAATCTATGCTCTTAAAATATTTAGCAGAACTGAGAATAATGAGTAGAGATAGGATTAGTTTAATTAGTTTACTGAAGTGGAGTTCTTATAGTGGCTAAGTGTGATATATTAGCTTTTGTCACTTGGAGTAAAAAAAGGTAATTAGTTCTCATTCAAATACATTGTTTTCTTTGAAGAAAAAATTGTAATATTTTAGCCTGCAAAATAGAAAATAATACACAGAGCATAAAACTCATCTTCTTTATCCAAGAGTACATCTATGATAAATAAGAAGAAAATCTTAAATATTCAGGAATGTAATCTTGAATACATAGATTTAATTTACACTGGTGGAACTCTATGGATTCCAATGAAATTGCAACTGCTCAAATTGCAGGAGTCCATTCATTGTCTACCCCTAAGTGAAGAGTCTGTGACGAATTTTGTGTCTCTATTCAGAACTACTTTGTTACTCAGAAAATTCTGTACTGCGGTCCTAAATCAAGGCTTTCAAACTGATTCAGAATTAAGAAGAGAAATGCCTTCCTCAATAATATTTACTGGGAAATCATAAGCATATCCATTGTGAGGTCAGGAACTAATTTTATTCCTGTAAAAATAAGAAAACACTTAAATAACCTTTCATAGAGTTAGCAGCATTTCTCAGCCAGAAAACTACTTAATGATAATTGTACATTTCTGAAGACAGCTGTGTGGAACATATTTAACAACAAATAGAAAGAAAATGCTTTAGCCACTTTTTTTCATGTACACAGCAAATTCTAATTTTCTCTATTAAGAATGGGGTGTTATTTTAATCAAGCAATGGAATCTAAAGACCCAAGAAATAACCACTCTGTAACAACTGAACACACAGGCAGAAAAAAAAAAAAAAATTGTGCTAACACAAAGATGGAAGCAGGAGGAATACAGAAAAGGGGATGTGTTGCAAAGCAATTAGATATATTTTTCAGTTAATACAATAAAGAAGTTATGAGTGGATCATATTTACTTTTACTTTAAATAAACATTCAGAAAGGGGAAACCCTCTGCTGTAGCATACTGAAAAGCCTCAGGCATTAGTATAAGAGCACATGCCATCTATCATTTAATTTTGCCTTTTTTTTTTTTTTTTTGGAACAGTATGGTTGCATATGTGGGAGCTATTTAGCACTCTGGATTGTAGAGTTTGGATGATGCCATAAACAAGCTTAAAACAGTTCCTAAATTGAAATACAGCTAAGTCAATCACAAAAAAGATGAGCTTCACCACTTTTTTTATATATATCTTCCAGCCATATAGACATACAAATAGCACTTCAGCCAGAAATTCATAATAATTATGAGAATAAAAGAAACACAGCTTGTACTTGCAGTTCAGTTGGAGTATTTATGTTGGTGGCTTGAACTGAAAGGCAACACAGACAACCAAGTCTGTGGGGCACAAGAAACACAGACAACCAAGTCTGTGGGGCACAAGAAACACAGAAGTCATACGAGGTTTTCACTGTCCCGTGTATTTGTCAATGTTTCCTTCTCATACCTCCCTAACCTCAGACATTCACCCCCCAGAGGAGTTTGAAAACTAAACCCCATACTTCACCATGGCAGAAATGCCAAATTTTATCTTTAAAAAAAATTTCATTACATTATTACATTAAGTGAGTTGTCATATTCCTATTAGGAAAGTGGGCAGTGTTGCGATTCATGTGTTTCTTACAAAACCATCACTGTAGTAGTAATTGGCAAACTGAAATACATAAAAACACCTCATGCACTGCTGATGATGATGTTGTGGAGTCTGGAAAAGTGCATCTTGTGATGAGGTAATATAGGGTCCAGGAACAGACAATGTGAAGTACCTTCTAACCCTAACCAATCTACAATTCTGTGATTTACTGTTAGATTATAAGGAAGCTACATTTTAACAATATCTGGATTTCTAAATATCAGTATATTAGTCATCAATATCATAATGAAGACAGGAGGGGAACTATACGATTTAATTTGCATATTTTAATTGTAAAGTCCAAACAATAAATTGAAAAGAAATGAACTTGCTGCATGATATAATGAAGATAATCAAATCAGAGATGATTTAATAAAACTAAAGCACACAAGTACTCAAGAGGCTGATACATAATTCAGAAGTTGCCACATTTGGTCATTAGGTCAAATATATTAACTAAGTATTAAGTTATTCTGAGAACTGGCTGTGATGTTGAGAGGTTCTAAAACACAAGCAGTGAGCACAGAAAAAGCTTTGTGCCCCATTTCTAAATATTGTAATTGACTGTTTACTATATGGTTCACATGAAACTGCAGAGTAAACTGATGATTATAGTTTTTATACATTCTTTCTTATAGGGCCTCATTCATCTCATGTCAGTCCTCCCCCTCCAAAGTACAATAGGCTTTCAATATTCACTGTAAAAATGCCCAAATCACTAGAAAGTACACAGGATGATGGAACTCCTTTTACAGCTACCCGCTAGAGAGAGTGTGATGCAATACTAGACTATACATTACAATTCTAGACATATCACTAATCTTCAGGTGCTGTTAGGAGCCCTAACTCAACAAAGTTTTACTTGTTATATGTGAGAGTGAGGGAAAGAAAAAAAAAGAAAATATGGAGGGGGGGGGTGGGGGAAGAAAAAAAGAAGAAAAGCCTCCTTTTCCTTATGGAGCTGCACAGGGTAAGGATGTAGTAAAGGAGTATCCAACCCTCAGAATATAATGACATATGTGTGGCCAGAAAAAGTGACCTATGGAGAGGCTCACTTTGTGTCTGTCGTAAGTGTGAAAAAAGAGCCTGCCTTAGCCTCCTTACAAAGCAAATACAGCCCTAGCACTGCAGTTACTAATGCTGCTACATTCCTCTCTCCAAGGACTGGCCATCATCTACGGGGCAGAATTTCACCATTCATTCAAGGCTCCAACAGTCAAGTGGCCTGTGGTGACTTCAGCATGGTGCCAGAAGGGAAGGTAAGGCTAAAATTCCTCCCACAGCAAGAGTTAAGAAGAGAACAGAACAAGACAGTTACAAAGACGGAATACAATGAAACTTTGCAAAAACTCCAGAGGCTCAGCTGCATAAAATGCTCAGCTGACAGTTTTAAAATCCCTTTCATTTTTTTTTTTATTGTAAATTAAAAAAGGGGGGAGGAGAGAGAGAATTCTTACAAGCTTAGCAAGTTCCACCTGCATTCCCAGTGCTTGCACTTGCCTACTGGAGACCAAGTATGTTTCCATCTCCCAGAAATAACACATTCTGCTTCTTAAAACTGATCACCTACATAATCTATCTTCAGCAGCTTGGCCATGGAGACATTTTATCTGTGTGGGAAGCACTTTTATGCCTCAGACATAAAACCAAAAATTCAGAACTCAAGAGGCACAAAGAAGATGGGATCACCTTGAGGGAACTAGTTGAGTGCATCAGTGAATGATGGAAACCTGACAAGTTTCTGCACTGTGAATAGCCTTTTGACTTGGTAACAAATCCACTATTATCTCAAGTAATATACTTGTAACAGGAAGGTGACATAATAATAGCAAAACTTAACTGGGAACATACTCACGCAAAGACTACTTCTTAACTCTACCCAAGTGAACTACAGTTTGTTTCAGTTTTACCCTGCTTTTTTACTTAGATGGGAAAGGGATGGGTGCATTACCAACCATATACCCTGACAATGAACCACAGGCAAAATACTACCTAGGCTGATGTAACTCTATGAGGTTCCTGCACAACCTATATTCAGTACAGTAGAACAGTGGTTTCAGTGTTACAGTCCATTATGACACCTCCACTAGTGATGTGATGATATATTAAACCACAAGATGTCTAATTATATGAACACATGCAAATGTGGATGCTGATACAACACTAAAACCATTTTTCTTTAATTTAGTCAAGTGTAACAGAAATCACATATAATGAAAATACATTCTTATATTTTTTTATGTTACATTTACTTATATCTATTTTATTGTAACAAATACAGGACAGTCACACCAAACTTCATTGAAGTACCCTATTCTTTTTCCATAAATCTGCATGCAATGCAGACACCAAGAAGCATGTATTAAGCATATGTTCATTACCTCATTTCCAGCACTCAAATGATAAAAAAGGTTAATACACAATATTGTGTGGTTGCCTGCACGAAATAGATGGACTCTCCAGCAGTATTACAGATTGAAGGTCAAACTTGATGATTACAGTAGCCCCTTCTGGACTTCGAGCTTATGTATTTTATGGGAAAAAGTTGAGCTACACTTAAATCACATCTCTTATCTCGAATTCATTCTGTATTCATATCCCTTCTTTTCAGGTTATTAAAGGAACTGATTCAGCTTTTTTAGTAACTATTAAAACACAATTGCTCAAAGAATCCAATTTTCTGTGAACTGAATTGTATGATGAAATTCAGTGTAATGTAAGACATGTCATAGTATCACAAACCTCTGAAATAACTAACCAGAACACTTGAGTATGATTTTCTTTTCTCCTCTTTTTAGCATTATAAAAGGTACAAAACCTGAGAAGAGATGCATGTTCTGCAACCTGAGAAAACATGCAGTTCGCTGGGTAATGCAACTTGTGTATATACAAAGAAGTAACACAGTTACTGCAAAAGCTTTTCTTCAGGCGCAGTTCCTGCTTTCCACTGTGCAGTCATCAAACGCGTGACTCTACCCTCTTGTTTACCCACAATTTTCAAGTCAATATGACTGAGGATGAATCAGATTCCCATGCACTGAGCACAAGACCAAGGAAAAAAGCAACTGCACTGTTACACATGGGCCTCTACCAAAAGCGAACTGACAGCTAATACAGCAAGATATTAAAATTTTTCTTTTTCTTTTTTTTTCTTTTTTCTTTTTTTTTATGAGACTTTGTATTCAGCATACAGACATCTAAAAGCTATATCTGAATTGTTACGGTACTTGCGCAGTTTCAGCCATAGGCAAATCTCACAAGGGAGTCCCATCTGCAGATAGTACTTTAAACTACTTTTATTTACAAATGCAACATGATACAAATGACAGATTTTCAAATAAAGCAATAATCCTCAGACTGGCTAAATGATTAAAGCAGTTGTTAACAAACTTTTAGTGTCTGTGACTACTAGCAACATATTTAAAATGCAAACCACACCTGGCTGCTCAACTAAACTTAGCTGACTAGCTATTTGTTCAGACCACAAACACACATCCCTACATAGTATTGAATTATGTCCTCCTACACAGTATTAAAAAGTGCCCCTTAAAGCAACTTGCTGTAATCACTGAACAAGAGTAAGGAAAATTTACTTTAACTGGGGCTGGGTTAAGAAATGTTAGTGCCCATTCAGGACAAGAAATCAGTAGCCAACATACAAAATTTCTGTCTTCTATGAAATAATGAGAAATCTCTATAATTTCCATGTAAAAAAAACCCAACCAACCAAGCAATCAAACATAAAACACGCCCAAAACAAACCACAACAGTTTAATGTGCTACATTTAGTTTTTAAACGACCTTGACGAAAACTTAATTCTTAAAATTAATTTTATTTATTCTTATTTAAATAATCTTGTGTAAATTGACTAAACTCAGCTGAAGCAAATTAAAAAAAAGACAACTGGCCCACTATTTTGCTCCGCTATGGACACTTCCTTGGGACTACCACTGCCTTATGAGAAAAGGGATCTTTGCAGAGTTTTATCTGAGGGCCATTCTAGACTCTTCTAAGACAGAACTTTGCCCTTTACAGTGCTGCACAAGTGAAGAAATAATGGATTAGGAATGTACAGTCATGCTACCTGTGGGCCAAGATAATCACACTTTCAAACAAGGCTGCTGAAAAGTCTTCTGTCCTTAACAATCATTCTTGGCTGTCTGCCCATGCCATCTGTCTGCAATGGCACAGTGCCATACTTAAATCACTATGACCCTGAGTAATATGATGATGAGAGCAGCTGATAAGTCCACTGACAAGTATATACACAAAAATATGCCCAAAATCACCCTTTAGAGAATAAATATATCACATTTGCAAGATACTTTTCTCACGGAAAACAAATGTTTCCAGTCCCAAGACAAAAAACAGCAACAAGGATGTAGCAAATATAAAAAAAACTAATTTGCAAAGTCATCTGGAAGCTTCCTAAAAAACTTCTGGAAAGATTTGTTCAGTATATGCCTTTTTGTTTCAAAACTTGAAACTATTATTTGCAATTTAAAACTACAAAAGAAGAAATGCTTAAGATGATACACAAGTGAAGAAGTCGTTATGTTCCTGCCTTTTCTTGTAGCACACTATTTCCCAGTAAAGCACAGCTGAGCACCAATGTTACTACTGAGTCAATGACACTGGTGAATTTTTGCCTCAGATATAGAAACATCTCTTCTTAACAGTACCTATTACTCACATTTTAGTAGAATTATTGCAAATTGCTTTCATTTCAAATAGTCTTGCCAGTCATTCCTGCAGTACAAGAATGACTGTAAATGTACAAGCACTAAAACGTGCCCTACTTTTGTATCACTTAGCAATACCAGAGCTAGACCACAGAGGTACATGCTGTAGATACCTGTGACTTGTGAGATGCTGTCCTTCTCTGCATGGATTTTCCTGGTAAATTATGCAGGCTGACAATCCACAAATCTGAGCATGAATGCAAAGACTAGAAGTTAACAACTAGTTTCCTACTAGAAAGTGCTTTAAAAAAATGGTCCCAGATAGCGACACATTCTCAGTGTGACTACTTCAAAAAAGCTCTATAAAGGAGTAGGGTGCCGAAGTAAAACTGTTTGCAGTTTTGGGCAAGCTTTACTGTGGTCAGTGTTTTGCTCAGCATGCCTATAACTATGTATATGCATATCAAACTATATAAAGAGTCAATTTTAGAAAAATCAGAAAAATGCATATTCGGTTAACTCAACCCACAAATAATCTAGAGGAAACCAGTGATTTTCCATTGGTTTACCACTACAGTGAGTAAAACTCACACTTTAGGAGGTCTTTAAAAGTGCTATTAAAAAACTGGAATGAAAGGCCACACCAGACACCACAAATCACCACCACTGGCAGTTATGATTTTATATAAATTACATCTTTAGAAAGACAAGCAGACAACATTTACAGCAACTCTGCTTAAAGGTTAAAGAACTTTGACCTCCTGCACAATTATTCAGCACACATACCCAAGAACTCAAAACAAATGGACAGAAAAGAAAATGGTTCTGGTTTGTAAGGTTTTGGAAAATGCTGAACTTGTAATTTGCAGTATATTATCTGCTCGCCCACCTGTACCATGTTTGCTACAGATATGAAGAAAGTATTTCCTCATGTCATAGAGAAATACATTGTCTAAACTTACTAATATGCAAATCCATATTGACCTTTGTAAATTCAAGATTTCTGAATCTTCAGACAAAAAAAATCTAAATAATCATTTCATCAAACCTAATTTTTTCAAAAAATACATTTTATGAAGTCTCCAATAATCCTGAAAATTACATGCCATGTATTTATATATATGAACCTTGATGACTGCACTGTAAAACAGGGGAGAAAAATATCCCAGGACTCTCCAAGTTTTGAAAATGTCCGGTTTGCTAAGAAAAAAAAAAGTGCTGCAAAACGATGGCAGTGCACACTGAACCACGGAAGGCACAGAAGGCATCCAACTCACATAACTTAGGCAGCAGAAGCTGAATCTGTTACAAGCCTGATAACAGCATAACTCAGGAGCCCTTTGCCTGCCCCTGTTCGCATGCTTGCAGACATACAACCACCCTGGCAACATAGCTATATACACGTCCCATTTCTAGCCAAAGTTTGGGAAAACACTTCAAACAGCACAGGAAAAAGCTGTCATCCAGAATTTTAGAAGGCAAATAATAGTTCAAACAATTAAAAGACCAAATTTCTGCACTGCTTTGTCATCCAGTTAAAGCTGGAAAATAGTGAATGTCTGCTTTTTTCTTTTTTTTTTTTTTTCCTAATCTCCAATAGCTGTTTTTTGTTTTAATACGAAAAAGCCCTATATTTCTACATTGCAAACAGCATCTGTTTAGCATTAGGTATGGCTTTGTTTGAAAGTGTAAGAGGTTTCAATGCAAGACTGGCATAAAAATCCATTTTAAATTTTGTTTTCACATTAATAACTGGACTTCCTTTTGCCCCGATGACTCACAAATGTCAAATAACTAAATAACACAGGCACAATAATAGCCCCAAACCCAATAAAGAATAAAGTACCTTTTCTTGCCTGTCAGAGGACCCCATTTTCTATTCTGAACAGGGAAGCTAAAAGCACTGCTCTTCTGTCATTCCTTGACAGTTATAGACTAGTTCTGCACCTTATTAACGATTAAGGTTTGCCCAGGCACTCTCTTTTGGTCATCTCCTGTCCACAGTCCAGCATTTATTCCAGGAGAGCTGGAGATTAGTACTATATATTTTGCCTTGAAAGAACGTCACACCTGAAAATGAGGCCACATAACCAAATACCAACCAGCAATTCAAACGTACTCAAGGAAGGAACACAGTATTTCACTTAATATTTACAGATAACCATATCCTTTGGGTTACATATATGACTGATTTCTCTCGTTTAGATTATTTTTTATGGATTCTAAAGACATAGGGTAAAACTGGTAACATTGCCTTTTTTTTTGATGAAAAACAGATTTCTGGTTTGTTAAAAATATTATGAGCGCAGTTATGGTAGAATTTTATGAGGCCTTATTATGTGTAATCATTTGCTACCTGGTTTTCGTCTGATGCAAGTATGTTACAGCAAAAATTCAGTAGGCTGAGCTGCTACATAAGAAATACTAGTCGCTGTGGGACTTCCACAGGACACTGTACCCCAGACTATTCAGCAAAGATCATTATCAACCCTCAACTTTCTTAGAGGCCACCATGAACAATCATCACCTAATTTTCAACCTAAAGCATTAGAAAGTTTATGTGATTCCATGGAACACTTCATACTGTTGTCTGGACCACAGTCTGAAAAAAATGTTTTGCAAGATTAACAATTTTAGGAGCACTGATAGTTAATTCTAAACTGGCATCCTAAAAATACTCACTGAATATCTTCATACATTTCCAGGCTACCATTTTACTTCCTCTAATTTTGGAAGACATGCTGAAAAACAATTACAAAATTCCAAATGGCAAAAATTGTAAATAAACTTGCTCCATTGCTGAGAGCTAAAAATGGAGAAATAAAATTTTAACATGGGTTATGGTGGTTTAATTTAAAAAAACTTTTTGTTTGAGAACACACTGAAAATATAATCTCCTTGCACTTCAAATGGGAACTATTAAGTAGTTCGAAAATCTGTATCTTGAAGCCAACTTTCACATAAACAAACAAAAACTTACAGAAGGTATTGGAAGGGTTTAGCCTACCTCCCGTGGATGCTACTTAAGGCAAAGCATGACAATCTAAAACTTACTGCAAAGCACAAAATGAAGGCCAGGAATTCTTCTTGCTTAAGGTATTCCTATTTCTTCAGCTGTTATATGAAGGACTACATTCACTTGGGATCTAAACAAGCAGGATTTCACTGGACTAATGAGTCTATCAGTAACTTATAAATAATTAGACAATGGCAATTTTAACAAAGGAAATGTATCAGTCAACTCCAAAACACTGAATAGTTGGAAGAAGACGAACACACATACATTTACTTTGACTGCTGTACACCATGTGTACAGAGCAGTCAGCCTTAGGTTTGTGTCATGCTACATTCACAAAATCAACTGTTCTGCTAGCTTTCTAAAAAGGAAGATCCATCAGGGTGTCTTCATCTTTAAGAAATTTTAGGGCTTAGGACCAGCAACCCATGAAGTATCCTGTAGCCTCACAGTGCCATGCATTGGGAGCACTGCAGTGTACTGGCCTAAGTGTCACAAGGTGTTCGTTGTAGTGGAAAAGGACCCAAATAGTATGGATCACACTCATAAGCTAGTAATGACACTAAGATGATGGTCCGTTCATTATTAAGATAGAAATTAAGACAGTGATATTCTGTCTGCTGAATTATTTACTACTCAACATAAGCATTCTAAAATGTTATTAAAGCCTGTGTCCTAGAAGCATGGAAAGTTCATTTATTGGTAGGATATATATACCAACACAGATCCAAGAGAGTTCCTTGAAAATGCACGCATAATTAGCATCAGAATCTTTTTTCATTACACTTTTCCTCAGAGAAACAAATCAACATAGGCATTTCCTAGCTAGCAATTTGGTGTAGGTTACCAGTAAAGCATTTGACTAAGTATTTCAAGCCAATTAAAGACAACACTGTAAAAATAACTAGTGACAGTGGCATCCTGGGGTGAAGCGTAAGAAAGTTAAACACAGAAACAAAAGCAAAGGAGAGAAGACTATTCCACAGTTCTAAAACAATTATTTGTTATTGATGTAGAAATATCATTATTCTCAGTACGAGTCAAAATGAATTAGCATTCCATCTGCTAATGCTGCAGCAACCATTTTTCTCCATTTCTGTTTGACCTCAAGCCTTTTATGCATAAATGTCAGGGCTCTTTACAATTAATCATGTCTACCACAGACTAATTGTGGACAACAGTAGTGCAATTAACACAAATTTGCTTCAAATATTCATGAACATTCAAAAAGCATTCATTGACACAACTGTTAGTTACCTAACCACAAAATCTAACAATTCTTCTCATTCCTGTTTTCAAGCAGCCTCTGCATTAGGAAGCCAAGCACACCATCAAGGGTCAGAGCAAGATGGAAAAATATTCTAGCAATTCTTAAAATATGATTGCTTCTGTGTTACTTGCTACATATAAATGCTAGGAGGAAACAAGCAAAATAAATATGGGAACTATTCCTCTTTTAATCTTCAGAGTAGGGTAATCCAGTGAATCTAAAATTAATGAAACATTTTGTCTAATGAAAAAAAAATCATCATTCTGCCTCAGCATCTTTTAAACTATTATTATTTCTAGGCCTGATTAAGAAGAAAAAAAAAAAAAAGGAATAAAAAAAGTCTTTATAAATTAAGAAACAAGCAGACCTGTATTGGTTGTCTTGATTCATTCTTAATACTATGCCTGGTACTTTATTTGTATCTCACTAAGAAACTAACGGCAGAAGTCTCCCTAACCATAGAAAGGTATTTGTAAGTCCTGACCTAAACACAGCAGATGTAATAAACATTTAAAAAAAAATTATTTATTTTTAATGCATGCTTTACATTAAAGAATTTCTTGGACAGTTGAGCTATATCTAATCAGGCCCCATGGCAAATATTCACTAACCCTCACAGGAATGAACTATTCTCACTTCAAACAATTGTTGCAGTTTGAATCCAATTGACTCTAGACAAAAGTACTGAGATAATCAGCATATTAAAGCCAACACTATAACCATATGTTAATTATGTAAATGATTCATTTTAATCAGCTAGAACCATGTAAAGAGTTACAAGGAATGCAAATGTAGGGAGTTATTAAAAATCTCATTATTATTCATCTTGGTTCCATGCGTGAATGTATCCATCCAAACAGATGAATTAATAGTTAGATGAAAGAGCTAGAGGGGAAGTCTGTGGGAAACCATCTGTCTTGCTTTGCATCCCTCCCAGGCTTCAACCATGCTGCAACGGCTACATGAAGAATAACCCCTGAGAAGAGCCAGTGACTGCCTACACAGCACCTCAACCAGAAGTCAATTCTTCTACAGCAGATTTAGAAAAATGACAACACTTCTCATCCATCCCCAAACTGATACCCTCAGTTGGTCCAGGAGATGGAAAGGGAAACCTGAATAATAAGTTCGGATGAACTGCTGCAAGGGTATGATCCATGCTGACCTAAGACACATAGCAAGTATCAATTTATGCAAAGGTTCTAAAGTATTTTAAATATGCTTATGTAAAGAAAGCCCTCTCACAGTTGTCAGCTAGGTGTTAACAACTATTCAGTAGCTACCATGACTTGGACACATAGTAGTATCTAATACAACAGTTGTTTGTATGAAGAAAAGTAAGGGTCAAATGCCATCTTCATTCCCAAATGCAGCACAACTTTGTCAGAGCTGCAGATACAGTGCCACACCATGTCTACTGTATAAGCAAATAAGGATTAGCTGGAAAAGTAGTGTGTAAAGCCACAGAAGGAATAAAAGAGTTGGTATGTTTAATACAAGTATGCATGCATTACAGTAAATCCACCCTGCAATTCTTCATAAGTCTTAGGTAGCATCTTATTTAAAATTGAAGATACAATTTACTTTTTAAAACCTTGGTTAAAGCCAGCTGCCACTATGCTACAGACAAAACTAAAATTCCATAGACAAAATGTACAAAGAATGAACTAAACACTTGAATTGTATTACAACATTGAAAAATACATCCTTTCCCAATAAATGATTTTCATTCTAATAGAGTTAACAGAAATTATTTTTAAAATGTTTGTCAGTTTTCAGACTCTTTATGAAGCTTTGTTCTTCATACTCTAATTCTTTCATGTTTTCCTGCCTGATGTCTCCTAATGCAGTTGCACTGGAATCATTCTATTTTTGATCTTTAATCCTTTTATATGTTTTTTCTTTGCTTACTCTTGCATGCCTTTGTAGTTTCTGTAATTGGTCTTTGCACCATTTTAGCAGGGTTTAGCACTGCACAGCTTGTCAAATTTAAGTAGAAGTGAGAATAATCCATCACTGGTATAATAAGTAAGCAAATAAATTCACATATCACAAACCTAAAGTGAATGCTTGCCACAAAAATGTAAGCAGCAATTCTGCTCATTCTGCAAAGGCTGGTGAAGCTTTTATCCATTTTGTAATGCAGGAAAAAAAGCGCAATTGCACAGAAAGTATTTTAGATCACTAAAAAGTTATTAACAATGGCTACACATTTGCAGTGAAACAAGGCTTCATTAGTTTTTTCTAGAGGTGCCTATGTAAATTCAACTTAAGGAAAAGTGCTTGACAGCTCTGCAACTATTGACTGACATTCTTCAGCAAAGCTTCACTGGGTACAGAGCATAAATTAAGCACATCCTGGTGATAATAAAAACCACAAGTGAAAGACAGAGTATGACTACTTCAACTGAAATGAAGTGAACTGGTAATTTTTAAGTAAAGTGAAGTGAACAAAATTAAGTGAACTGGTAATTTTTGCTAATCTTAAAGTTTTGCTAATCTTAAAAACACTGTAAACTCTACCTTATCAAGAAATTTCAGTACAATCTTCAAGCATTCAGTATTTATTACCTTTACAGACATCTCATCGTTTTTTCTGTTTCCTGCTTATTTTTACAGTCACAAAAATGTTTATACAAAATGACTCAAAACTAGAAACAACCTTAAAAAACAGTGCTGCATTCCCACAGGTTCACAGAATTTAAAACTACACACAAATCCTTTGTACAAGACTCCCAAAGAATGCCACTGTTGAGGTATTTTAATTGTATAATGCATACAACTACCTCAAAATCCGTCCCTGAAAGGATGAAATCAGCTGTGACAAGTTTCCTGAAATGAAAATACATGATCCATGTTAGGCTACAGGAGAAAGAGATCCCTCCTTATATGCTCCAGACAGAAATCTTTCTCATACAATTAAATAGGCATGCATCCTTGGATATATACATGCGACAAAGGATTAAGCAAACTGAAAGGAGTTTCCAACCTTACACTCATGATTCTGTCCACATTACAAGGATCACTTCCTATCTATGCAGGCACTGATGCATAAACCAGAGGACAGGAGAGAATGGTGAATCAGAGTGGAAAAAAGAAACTGAAGAAAAATTACATTGATAATGTGATAGCTTTAATTTACTAACATCTTGTTTATTATTATGAAGTATAAGGAGAAGAAAGCATAACCTTATGATTATATTCCCCTCTGTGCTTCCATGATACAAGTGCAAAATTATGTACAAACTCAATAAATATTTCTTTAAAAAAAATATTTATTTTCTGCATTTTGTGAGTCATAAAGGCACTCTTTCATCTTTATGTATTTCTTAACACATTTGACCTTTTACAAAGCTCTTCCCAGTGCTCATCGGTAAGAGGGGAGAAAGCTCTTGTTATTCTCTGAGATTACATAGTAAATTCCACAAGAACAAGACTTGGCAATGCTTATCTGGAGGCCCTCAAGAAGGGCTATGAGATTCCACCACACTTCCCTCACTCACAAAGCCACTGATTTTCTAACGGTTTCTACGTAAACACGCTCATAAGTAACTGGGAAAAAAAAAAAAAAAAAAAAAAGGCAAGTCAGGGCAAGAAGATTCCTAAAAGCAGAAATGGGGCACATGTGGGGCTTTTTGAGTCACTTTATACAAAGTGATAAAAATTAAAACTGGCAAATAAATCCCACTTTACTAAGGCTCTTTTTTTTTTTTCACTTTATTTCTCTTTTACTTAATTTGCTTTTCCACGACCCCTTATCTGCCTTTTCCTGAGCACAGACTGCTCTTGATCCATGACTCAGAGTTTCAGATCCTATCATCAATAGTAACACCAGGGGAGAAAACTTGAGAAAATGTGATTATATTTACTGAGTGCCAGAATCTTAATTCAGGAAGGCACTTCAGTATGTGCTTCACTGTAATTTCAGTGCCTTATTGAACAGGGCTGTTACTAAACACATGCCAAAATGCCTCTTTTTACTGAAGACTGTCAAATGAAATATGGATTAATTATGATTTGTAATGTGTGAATTTACAGCACTGTGGCTTTAAAACACCTGTGTATCCAGGCATTTTATTTTGTCACCTACCTTTACAAACCTCAACAAAAAAGAGAAATCGTAAGATAATTCTTTAAACTACAGTGATGATTATCAAGAGAAAATTAACTGCAGGTAACACAATGTTAGTATAGATGCATTTTGTTTACTAATATGCCGTTAATATAACCAGTTATCGCTACCAATAATACAGATAGTTACCATTACCCGCATTGAGGTTTTTTGCTTAAGAGAAGACCATGCTGTTCTTGTTATCTAAATAGTCTGTGGCTATTCTGCTGTGACTTCCATGGTGGTGTCCACTCCTGCGTTAATGTAAATGCCCTACAGTAAAAAGAGGCTGCTTCACACATTTTTGTAGTAATGAGGGTTGCGGTATTGTGACACCAATGTAAATAAAAAAACCCAGATGCAAGGATGTAGTGCTCCTTTCTTTGGACATTCAGAGGCACAGATTACATGTTTTGACAGTACCATGTGCAGAAACTGATAGTGCCACACATACAGCAGCACCTCAAAATTAAGCCTCAGTTGAGTTGTTGATGAAGAAAGGATATGTAAAAATCAATAAAGAGCTAACCTGTGCTTTAAACATGTTCTTCCTACTTCATGAAATTTGACAGCCAAAAAAAGAACTGCAGACAAGGCTTCAGAGTGCTGATTATTTAAATAGATTACTATACAAATGTCACTCTTTGCAAACACATAGGCAACATGATTGCTGTTTCTTTCACCACAATATCAGAAATAGACTCAATAAATGGGATGTTTCAAAAAATCCAAACATTTATGAATCGTTTGAACCTACTGTACTGTGTCTTGTTTACTTCTGCTCTAGGAAGCTTTTCTTAAAGTAACATGTTAAATCTCAGAGGGATTATCCTGAAATGAAATTTTTAATAACAGCAAAATAAACTCATCCTTCACAGTGCTCTGTAACTCATGACTTAGTGTTAACTCTCTACTCTCCTCCCCACTGTACATCTGTACCTTATTGTCTCCTACTCCAATCTCAGGTCTCTGAAGGAAAGTTACGCTTCATACACGTTATTGTCAAAAAGAGAAATTAGACACCTAAATAATTCTGTGGATCTAAAAATCTTATCCATAATGTCTTGCAATTGTAGGAGGCTAAAGAAAACTCTGAAAGACAGACTGAAGGAATGAGGATTGCACTACCACCGGAGGAGATGGCACAGATTGAAATCACTGTCTTTGAAAATCAAGTAGATAATTGTCCACTATGAAAAGGGTGGAAAGAATGCATTTTCTACGCCCACCCTACATAAAAAAAGCAGTGGGAGGTTGTCCTGGGTTCAGCAGTTGCAGTCAGTTTTTCTCCTTCTTAATAGCTGGTGCAGTGCTGTGTTTTTGACTTTTGGCCTGGGAACAATGCTGATAACACCAATGCTTTTAGCTGCTGCTCAGTAATGTTTACTCCGATCAAGGACTTTATGAGTCTCATGCTCTGCCAGGGAGGAAGGGAAGCCAGGAGAGAACAGAGACAGGACACCTGACCCAAACTAATCAAAAAGGTATTCCATACCACAGCACGTCATGCCTAATATATAAACTGGGGGCACTTACCCAGAAGAGTTAGATCACTGCTCAGGGCAGGCTGGGTATTGGTTAGCGGGTGGTGAGCAGATGTATTCTCTTCCCTTGTTATTTCCCTCATCATTATTATTATTGGTGGTAGCAGTAGTGGTTTGCGCTATACTTTAGTTACTGGACTGCTCTTATCTCAACCTGTGGGAGTTACATTGTTTCGATTCTTCTCCCCATTCCTCCGGGAGCAGGGGGGAGGAAGGGTGCAGTGAGAGAGCGGCTGTGTGGTTCTGAGTTACAGCTGGGCTTAAACCACGACAGTTCTTTGTGGCACCCAGTGTGGGGCATGAAGGGTTGAGATAATGACAGATCTGACCAGAGTGTGTCTAATCGTATTTGTGATAAGTATTCATTGTTTCAGATTAATAGTCACTCATCACAATGCTGATTTATTGGCTCTCAAAGTTACTGCTCTTGATCTCGGAGTTTCAGCATGCTGTACCTTACTTACAGCCGGTATTTGCTGTGCTAGTGTTTATCGGCTGGGGGCCTTGGGCTAAGGTGCTTGTTTCATTGTACTTTAGGGTAATGACTTGTAATACAATACACAGATCATGAAACTGATCTGGCTTGCATTTCCAGTGTGGTCACCGCTTCTATACTTTGGGAGGTATATAATGGAATTGTTTAGCAATTACACATCATTTTCCCCACCTTGGATGGTCAACCCATGAAGGAGATATTCCCTTAAGTTCTCAGCCCCCCCACCAAACCATTTACAGCATCATATGAGAGTTCTGAAAGTTTTGAATGGCCTTTAGGTACCCTTGAGATCTGCCTGCTGATTGTGATGGGGATCACCATGTTGGCACGCATACAGAGCGTGTTTTACCTGCGACCATTTCGTCTGATCTCAAGAGTTAAGCAGAGTCGGGTTTGGGCCTTGTCTTGTGTTAGACGACGATGTAGGAGGACCAAGAGATTTTCCCTGAGGCTGGAAAGTCATAAGTGGCAGGGTGTGTGGGATAATATGGGCAAGTATCTAGGCCAGTGGGACCCTCCGGTGCTTTGGAAGGGTTTTTTCACCACTGAACAATTGCAAAATCCAGAAAAATTAGTAAAACACTTAGATGAGGTGCATTGTCATTCCAGTCATACCAGAGAGGGACAAATCATGGCAACGTGCTGGGGTTTTCTTATGCTTACAGAGCCCTGTTCAACACTATCCAGCACCTTCAAAAAAAAAAAAAAAAAAAAAAATGTCCCTGGATCTGATGGCAAAGCAACAGACAGCACAGCTA
Source organism: Myiopsitta monachus (assembly GCA_017639245.1). Classification (NCBI taxonomy): domain Eukaryota; kingdom Metazoa; phylum Chordata; class Aves; order Psittaciformes; family Psittacidae; genus Myiopsitta; species Myiopsitta monachus. Next base: position 1,184,449 of record CM029926.1, on the reverse strand, counting down.
CTCCAGCTCCAAGCAGAGAGCTACACCAGCCCCAGCGACAAGTACAGTAGCTAACTGAAACTTTGATCGCAACAGACAGAGCAGCTATTCCAACTCCAAGTACAGCAGTTACACCAGAGGACCAATTTGTGTCAATATCGGTTGCCCCTGTAGCCAAGGGGAAAAGTAAAAAAGAGGCAAGAAAGATGAAGCAAGATGAAGAAATAATGTACTCACCACCTGGGACAGCATCTGACCAGGAGTTATTAGTATGTGAATCAGAGGAAGAGGAGGAAGAAGAGGAAGAAGAGATGTTGTCTTGACCTGGGACCTCAACTGAGCGAAGGAATACATGAAAAGATTTTACCCATCAACCAGAGGAGCACATATCACCTGCTTGCTCCGATGCTGAGACAAAGAGGCCAACAATCATGAACTAGAAGTTAGGGAAGCCAAGCAGCTGAGGTCACGTGTTAGTGAAGGGGGAATTGACAAAACAATTGCAAGAGAGAAAAAGTTCCTCAGCCTTTGGAAGTGGCTCTTGGCAGCCTGTGAAAGAAAGGTTTCCATACAAGGACAATGTTATGAGTTGTTCGGCCAAGTGGACTACTCTAGAGAAAGGCACCCAGTCTCTGAGGAAATCAGCCATTGTAGAGATGATCTATCACATCGAGCCAAATAACAGGGATGTACCCATTGATCCAGATGAAGTCAAATGTACATGACCCATGTGGTGGAAATTTACATGGAATGCACCGTTATCATATGCTCATTCATTGGAAACAGTAACCTGGAATGACATAATACCACTAACACGTGGATGAAATGATTCATAAACGCCGAGAGTTTGAAGACAGTCTCACCCCTTCCATCATTTCAGCTGTGCAAAAACTGTCCCAGGAGTTCAAACAATTGAGAGACGATCTATCTGATCTGTCCAGCAACTAACAGGTACCAACACACGTCTCAGCCAATAACAAAAGCCATTTTACTGATCAAGAGAGAACATATAGAAGGTATACGCCACAGGCCACCCTATGGTTTTACCTGGAGGATCACGGAAAAGACATGAAAAAGTGGGATGGAAAACCTACCTCAGCTCTGGAGGAACAGGTGCATGAATTGAAGAGGAGAAAAAAGGTCAATGATGATCATCCCATGAAAGCTCTGGCTTCAGTCTCTGGCAAGCAGCTTCCCAGATGGAGTGAAAGAGATGATTTTACTCCAGCTCCCGTGATCAAGAAGAATAACCCCTTCCTACAATATTTACGTGTCCAAAGTTGTGATGATCATTAGAGGGGCCCTGCCTCCAGCCTGGTGGAGGTAGGGGAAAATCAGATTTACTGGACTGTGTGGATCTGATGGCCTGGCACATAAGTCCCACAGAAGTATAAGGCTATAGTAGATACTGGTGCACAGTGTACCCTGATGCCATCAAGCTGTCAAGGGGTGGAACCCATTTCTATTTCTGGAGTGACAGGAGGATCCCAAGAGTTGACTGTACTGGAGGCTGAAATCAGCCTGATTGGGAGGAAATGGCAAAAGCAACCCATTGTGACTGCTCCAGAGGCTCCAGGCATCCTCAGCATAGATCACCTCGGGAGAGGGTACTTCAAAGACCCAAAAGGGTACCGATGGGCTTTTGGTATTGCTGCTTTGGAGACAGAGGAAACTGAGCACCTGTCCACCTTGCCTGGTCTCTCAGAGGATCCTTCTGTTGTGGAGCTCCTGAAGGTCGAAGTGCCAATTGTGACCACAACAGTGCACTGGCAGCAATATCGCACCAACCAAGACTCCCTGATTCCCATCCATAAGCTGATCTGTAGATTGGAGAGTCAAGGAGTGATCAGTAGGACCCTACTCACCCTTTAACAGCCCCATATGGCCAGTGCGAAAGTCTAACAGAGAGTGGAGACTAACAGTAGACTATCGTGGCCTGAACGAAGTTACACCACCCTTGACTGCTGCCATACCGGACATGCTAGAATGAACTGGAGTCAGAGGCAGCCAAGTGGTATGCCACGACTGATATTGCCAATGCCTTTTTCTCAATTGCCTCTGGCAGCAGAGTGCAGGCCACAGTTCGCTTTTACTTGGAGGGGCGTCCAGTACACTTGGAACCAACTGCCCCAGGGGTTCGAAACACAGCCCTACCATCTGCCATGGACTGATCCAGACTGCACTGGAACAGAGGCAAGCTCCAGAACACCTGCAATACATTGATGACATTATCATGTGGGGTGATACAATGGAAGAAGTCTTTGAAAAAGCAAGAAAAATAATCCAAACCCTGCTGAAAGCCGGTTTTGCCATAAAACCGAGTAAGGTCAAGGGACCTGCACAGGAGATTCAATTTTGGGGAATAAAATGGCAAGATGGACGTCGCCAGATGCCCGCAGATGTGATTAACAAGATAACAGCAATGTCACCACCAACTAATAAGAAAGAAACACAAGCTTTCTTGGGTGCTGTGGGGTTCTGGAGGATGCACATCCCGAATTACAGCTTGATTGTAAGCCCTCTCTACCATGTGACCCAGAAGAAGAATGATTTTAAATGGGTCCCTGAGCAATAACAAGCCTTTGAGCAAACTAAATGAGAGATAGTTCATGCAGTAGCCCTTGGACCAGTCCGGACTGGGCCAGATGTCAAAAATGTACTCTACACCACAGCCAGGAGGAATGGTCCTACCTGGAGCCTCTGGCAGAAAGCCCCAGGGGAGGCTCAAGGTCAACCCCTCGGCTTTTGGAGTTGGGGATACAAAGGATCTGAGGCCAGCTATACCCCAACAGAAAAGAGATATTGGCAGCCTATGAAGGGGTTCGAGCTGCTTCAGAAGTGATTGGCACTGAAGCACAGCTCCTCCTGGCACCCCGGTTGCCTGTGCTGGGCTGGATGTTCAAAGGCAGGGTCTCCTCTACACATCATGCAACCGATGCTACATGGAGTAAGTGGGCTGCACTAATTACACAACGAGCTCAAATAGGAAATCCCAGTCGTCCAGAAATTCTAGAAGTCATCATGGACTGGCCAGAGGGCAAAGATTTTGGAAGGTCACCAGAGGAGGAAGAAGTGATGTGTGCTGAAGAGGTCCCACCATATAATGAACTGTCAGAAAGTGAAAAGCAGTATGCCCTGTTTACTTATGGGTCCTACCGTATTGTGGGAAAGCATCGTAGATGGAAGGCAGCAGTATGGAGTCCTCGACAACAAGTTGCAGAAACTGCTGAAGGAGAGGGTGAACCGAGTCACTTTGCCGAGGTGAAAGCCATCCAGCTGGCCTTGGACATTGCGGAACGAGAAAAGTGGCCAGTACTTTATCTCTATACTGACTCATGGATGGTGGCGAATGCCCTGTGGGGGTAGTTGCAGCAATGGAAGCAGAGCAACTGGCAACGCAGAGGTAAACCCATCTGGGCTGCTGCACTGTGGCAAGATATCGCTGCCCGAGTGGAAAACCTAGTGGTCAAGGTACGCCACGTAGATGCTCATGTACCCAAGAGTCGAGCCACTGAGGAACACCAGGACAACCAACAAGTGGATCAAGCTGCTAAAATTGAAGTGGCTCAGATGGACTTAGATTGGCAACATAAGGGTGAATTATTTTTGGCCCTGTGGGCCCAGGACACTTCAGGTCATCAGGGCAGAGATGCAACATACAGATGGGCTCGTGATCGAGGGGTGGACTTAACAATGAACACGATTGCCCAGGTTATTCATGACTGTGAAACATGTGCTACAATTAAGCAAGCTAAACGGTTAAAGCCTCTTTGGTATGGAGGACGATGGCTGAAGTACAAATATGGGGAGGCCTGGCAGATTGATTATATCACACTCCCACCAACCCACCAAGGCAAGCGTCATGTGCTTCATGGTGGAAGCAACCACCGGATGGTGGGAAACATACGCTGTGCCCCACGCCACTGCCCTGAAATATTATCCTGGGCTTTGAGAAACAGATTTTGTGCTGACACAGCACCCCAGAGAGAACTGAGTCAGACAATGGGACTCATTTCCGGAACAGCCTGATAGATACTTGGGCCAAAGAGCATGGCATTGAATGGATATATCACATCCCCTACCATGCACCAGCCTCTGGGAAAATCGAAGGGTAGAATGGGCTATTAAAAACTACACTGAGAGCAATGGGTGGTGGGACTTTCAAACATTGGGTTACACGCTTACCAATGGCCACTTGGTTGGTGATTTGTGTTATACCTTAGTTACTGGACTGTTCTTATCTCAACCTGTGGGAGTTACATTCTTTCGATTCTTCTCCCCATTCCCCCCCACCCCCATCGGAGTGGGGGGAGAAGAAAGAGGGAGAAGTGAGTGAACGTGCTGCATGATTTACAGCTTAAACCACGACCTAAGGACACTGGTTTTTTGGTTCAAAAAGGCATGGAGGGTAATTAACACTAACTACTTTGTCTAATTCTTGAATCTTAGCTGTGCCATAAAGAACAAATAATCCCCTTCCCCCCAAACCAGTAATTTTTACATAAATTTATATTTTTTATCCTTCCCTCCAAAGAAACACACTGCTTCAGCAGAATTACGTATACATACAGAAGAATAAAATAGCAAATATAACAAATATGAACAATGAAACAGCATCAGTGCACAGTATATCACAGATTAGTTCATTCTTTAGCTTCAGTCCTTATTTAAGAAGGTAGTAGTAAAACAGATGGCATTTTAGACAGCACATTTGAGAATCACCTCATGAGCTAACAGCCACCATTATCAATAAATTCCACAAATACTTTTAATGCTTGCTAGTATACAGTGTTCCCTAAAAACCTGTATTGTATCTGCTTGTGAAGGTGCCTGATTCCAACTCAATTTATTTTTATGGTGCGGATGCTGTATCATATTTTTTTTTGCAATGGAACTGAAGAATGCTACTCCGAAGATAATTTTAATTAATAAAATAAATAAAAGTTTATGCCATTCTATTAACACAGAAGTGTTTCTAATTATATATATATATTAAAAAACCTATTAAAGCAACAAGGTGAAAGAAATAACAGAAGTACATAGAATACAGAAAGTGAGAAATGTGAGGTAGGAACTGTGATGTTATAGCAGCCACATAATGGTATCAAGAAAATGAAGCACTGAGGAGATCATTTACTGTGTCAGAAAAGTGGTGATCAGAAACAGAACAAAACCAACCAAATAAAAAAAGTCAACCTACGAAATACAGGCTTAAAGAATTACATAGTCTTGGCACTGACCCAGAACTACTTTCAAGTATTTCAGGTACTTGAACTTGACTTGAATATAAGGAAGAAATTCTTTACTGTTAGGGTGGTGAGGCACTGGAATGGGTTGCCCAGGGAAGTTGTTAATGTTCCATCCCTGGTGGTGTTCAAGGCCAGTTTGGACAGAGCCTTGGGTGACATGGTTTAGTGGGAGGTGTCCCTGCTCAAGGCAGGGGGGTTGGAACTAGATGATCTTAAGGTCCTTTCCAATACTAGGTATTCTACGATTCTATGATTCTATGACTTCTAAAGCTCAGGGGAGGAAAAGACGTACAGTGAATTCACCTGACAAACTGTAGTATCTTGGAATAACCTCTCCCATGCTATGTAAGATTCACTGGACTACCTCTTCCCTTCCTGATCTCCCATTTCTTATTAAAACCAAGAGATTAAAAATACCTTTTCTCACCATTTTGCTATTATTCTGCTAGTGAAAGGCTTTCGTTAAAAATTATTTTGTGCAATTCCGTAAGAATCAACCGATAATAATGCAGAAGGTAAATTTGCAGACAGATACCTTCCACCAGGAACATACTGACCTCAAGGTGACCACAGAACGGCACATAAAAAAGTACATTTCAGACACTTAAACAAGACAATGCTTCTCATGGCCCAGTACCAGAAATAAACCAGAAATAGCCACCAAGTAAGTTAACATGCATAGAATCACCTTTAGGCACATGTAAAGGCCTAAAAGGATGCCTAGCAATATTCTAAGTACTCCTCAGAAATCCACCAGTTCCAGAGGACTAAAGAAAAGATACTTAAGACATTAAGACCTAGGAACAAAGCATATTCTTCAGAAAACCAGAAAAATCTCACTGTCATGCCTTTATGAAATACAGGCAATTATATATCATCATCTTCACAGGAGACTGCTCTCCATTTCTGCCATGAGTGAAGATAACAGGAGATGCTAAACCCTATTTACATCCATCTGAAGAGGGATTTAACATAGACTCTGTGAGAGACTGATCTGAAGCCAGACTCCACTGTCCATTGTCTCAAAGACTGGTATGAGAAGCTGAGATAAGCTGTGAAGCTGAGATGGGATTCCACCAACCACTGTTTCAGATGAGTGGGAGGAGTTGAGATAAGATTCCATTGTCCAGTGTCTGGGAGGAGCTGAACAGGGACTCCATCCATTGCCTGAGGGATGAGTGGGAAAGAGCTGAGATAGGACTCTTAGCCCATTATTGGGAGGACTGGTGTGAGGAATTGCTGCAGACATGCAGTTGAAGAGCTGGCTGTGAGCTCTTCAACTCACCAAGGAAACTGGTCCACCAGGAACATGTAATACCTAAAGAACAGAGGTACTCCCCCCAACTCATTATGAAAGGAAGAAAAAGTAATCACCAGGGAGGACATATCCATGAGGACAATCACCACCAATGACTACTATGGACCCTGAGGGACACCCTCCAAGAGGCATAGCCACGTGGACAACTCCAGAAGGACATCTCCATGAGGACACCCACCTCCAACAACTACTACAGACTCTTGGGGGACAATCTGCTCCAATACTGACTACGAACCCTGAAGGACTCTTACCACCTCTGACAACAAAGACAGGATCCCCAGGACACCACTGGATCCACGGTGGTCACTGTCTCTCTCTTTCTCTCAGCACCCTGAATTCTTGCTTCATTTCCATCTTCTATTGTCAATCTGTCCTATTGCTATTTCCTTTATTACAATACTTTCCCTTTCTTATAATAATTGTCTTTTCATAATAAACCAACTAATCAATTATGGTACTTGACCTTGTTTGCATCTAACTTCACTGCTGGGATCACAAACCAAACGGGCTCTGACACTGGGGTTTTCTCCAATAGGACCTTGAAAGACATTATGTGGAGAAATAAGGCCAGAGAAAAATACGGAATCAGTATTTGCATATTTGTGTCTCACATTTAGAGTTCTCCTGCATATTTCCTGGACCTGGGTAGGGGCAATCCCATGCACAGCTACAGGTTGGGAAGAGAAGACATTCAGAGCAGCCCTGAAGAGAAGGACTTGGAGGTGTTGGTCGATAAGAAACTTAACATGAGCCAGCTTCAGTGTGTGCTTGCAGCCCAGAAAGCCAACCGTATCCTAAGATGCATCAAAAGGAGTGTGACCAGCAGGTCAAAAGAGGTGATCCTGTACCTCTATTCTGCTCTTGTGAGACCTCACTTGGAGTACTGTGTGCAGTTCTAGTGTCCTCAACATAAAAAGGACATGAAACTGTTGGAACAAGTCCAAAGGAGGGCCATGAGGATGATCAGGGGACTGGAGCACTGCCCATATGAACACAGGCTGAGAAAGCTGGGGCTGTTGAGCCTGGAGAAAATAAGGCCTCGTGGAGACCTCATAGCAGCCTTCCAGTATCTGAACAGGGCTTAAAAGGATGCTGAAGAGGGGCACTTCATTAGGAACTGTAGTGATAGGACAAGGGGTAATAGATTCAAACTTAAACAGGGGCACTTCAGGTTAGATATAAGAAAGAAGTTCTTTACTGTGAGGGTGGTGAGGCACTGGAATGGGCTTCCCAGGGAAGTTGTGAATGCTCCATCCCTGGCAGTGTTCAATGCCAGGTTGGACAGAGCCTTGGGTGACATGGTTTAGTGTGTGGTGTCCCTGCCCATGGCAGGGGGGTTAGAACTAGATGATCTTAAGGTCCTTTCTAACCCTAGCTATTCTATGAGTCTATGATTCTATGATTTCAGCGAAAAGACTGACTGCCCAGCGACTTACAGATTCCTTTTACTAACTTGGCACAGTCTTTCATGTTATGAAAAGAGAGAAGCAGTTCACAACAGAAAAGCCACTTTCCCCCCCCCCCCCCCCCACCACCAAAAGAAGACTGATGTGAAATACACAGTGACATTTTTGGGTCAACACAATCTCATAGCGTCTGTGTCATATTCTGATGCAAGGAAAATGGTCAATCACTACTGAGCTACCAGGAAGGCATGCTTTTCCAGAACAGCCAACTATAATAAGTTCAGTTACAATAAAATATCACAAAATTTAAGAGCATTTTGTTCTAACCATCTTTTTCAATACTAGATGCTATCATATTGGAAATGACAAATCCCACTGTCTGCATAATCATGTCATACATGATTTTAAAAGTCTGAAGGTCTACAGTACTCTTCTCCCTTTGCTACCAGCATACCACCTCTGAATTGAAAAACTAACTGATATTTCAGACATAATATGCAAAAAAAAAGAGGAAAATATATCCCTTTAGTCATCATAAAGCTGATTACAGTGATAATTAGACTGAACGTGGAACATTACAAGCCATGATATCACAAGCTTTTTAAGTCAGTTGGCAGAATAATACCAAATGCCACTCAGAAATCAGATTTCAAGTGTTAGCATCCCTGAAATGTATATGAAATTTTCTCATGGCTTGAAAGATTCTCTTAAAGGTACAGTTTACATGACAGTGCATTGCAGCAGAGACTCGGGGCTGTCAGTCAGGTCTCCTATGTTTTTCACACAGTGACTCTCAAAAATCTATTGCAGATAAAAGTTCATGCAAATTGCCTTCTTTCCAAATCTGTGCTTCCCTGTTGGGAACATATACAGCAGACTTGGCTTACTGTACAGGATGTATATACTGAGCTTAATTGTGCCTAACAATTGCCTTGGCCAGGGGAAGGCATTTTCAGATGGGAAATGTGTACAAACATCTGTTACATTTCTCTATGCCTGATTTTAACTGCGCCTTCATGAAGGAAGGCATAAAAAAAAAAATCAAAGTACTAATTTCTGCAGCAAAATGACCCTGTGCTCACTTCAGTCAATCCAGCACAGTATGTCAGTTAAGAATGGCACTTTGAGAATCCTGCAATGGATTTATTTAATTTCCTATAACTTCAATGTTCAAAAGGCTTGAATGTGTTTTAACAACTTACATCTGCAAAATAAGTCACCACAGAAGCCTGCGAAGACAAGTTTCCCAGCACACATTGACCAATACTATAACGAAACCAATTACAGTTGGTGGCTGGTCACATGAGCCGTTCCCCAGAGCCCAGTACTGGGACCAGCTCTGTTTAGTATCTTTATTACTGATCTGGAATAACGATTGAGTCATCAGTAAGTTTTCAGATGACACCAAGTTGGGCAGAAGTGTTAATCTGCTGGAGGATAGGAAGGCTGCACTGAGCCATAAAGACAGGCTGGATGGCTGGATTGACGGGATGTGGCCAAATGTATGAGGTTCAACAAGGCGAAGTGCAAAGTCCTGCACTTGGGCCACAACAACCCCATGCAACACTCCAGACTTGGGGAAGATTGGCTGGAAAGCTGCCTGGCATAAAAGGACTTAGGGGTGCTGAACATGAGCCAGCTTGTGCCCAGGTGGCCAAGAAAGCCAACAGCAGCCTGGCCTGTATCAGCAACAGTGTGGCCAGTGGGATCAGCACAGTGACCATGCTCCTGCACTGAAGCACTGGTGACACTGCATCTCAAGTACTGTGTTCAGTTCTGAGCCCTCACTACAAGAGAGACATTGAGGTGCTGGAGTGAGTCTGAAGAAGGGCAACAAAGCTGGTGAAGGGTCTTGAGCACATCTGATAAGGAACAGCTGAAGGAACTGCAGTTGTTTAGTCTGCAGAACAGAAGTCTCAAGGGAAACTTTGTTGCTCTCTACAACTACCTATAAATAGGATGAAGAGAGGTTGCGGGTCTCTTCTCCCAAGTAACAAGTGATAGGACAAAGAGCAACGGCCTCAAGCTGTGCCAGGGGAGGTTTAGGTTGGATATTGAGAAAAATTCTTCACCAGAAGGGTTGTCAAGCATTGAAACAGGCTACTCAGGGAAGTGGTAGAGTCACCATCCCTGGAGGTATTTAAAAGACATGTAGATGTGGTGCTTTGTGACATGGTTTAGTTGTAGGCTCAGCAGTTCTGTGTTAACAGTTGGACTTGATGATCTTGAAGATCTTTTCCAAACAAAATGATTCTATGATTTCCACAGGTTTAAACCTTGATAACTGAAAATTTTTGTACACAAAGTAACACAGACCATATCCATCACCATTATCATCACCCTGTATCTCCACTTAAAAGGCCTTTTGATACAGAAGGCAGAAAAAATTTGCAACTCTTAGACTGAGAGAAGAAACTTGAGATATACTCAAGAATAGAACAAAATACACACTCAGATGAAAAGTGATTGCAGTAGTAAAACATGTTAGTCCTCCACTCACAAAGCTTTGGGAGTATAGTACTAACTAATGGGAAACCCTTAACCCTTGCTAAGAGAGAGCACCAGAATCAGGCCAGAATAAATCAGTATCTAAGGTAAGTCATCTACTTACTGCATTTCAAATAGGCAATTCAGGCAATGTAAATAGAAATTACATGCTGCATTCCACTAGATCATAGAATCACAGAATAGTTAGGGTTGGAAAGGACCTTAAGATCATCTAGTTCCAACCCCCCTAACATGGGCAGGGACACCTCACACTAAACCATGTCACCCAAGGCTCTGTCCAACCTGGCCTTGAACACCGCCAGGGATGGAGCATTCACAACTTCCTTAGGCAACACATTCCACTGCCTCACCACCCTTACAGTAAAGAATTTCTTCCTCATATCCAATCTAAACTTCTCCTGCTTAAGTTTGAACCCATTACCCCATGTCCTATCACTACAGTCCCTCATGAAGAGTCCCTCCCCAGCATCCCTGCAGGCACCTTTCAGATACTGGAAGGTTGCTAGGAGGTCTCCACACAGCCTTCTCTTCTCCAGGCTGAACAGCCCCAACTTTCTCAGCCTAGCTTCATACGGGAGCTGCTCCAGTCCCCTGATCATCCTCGTGGCCCTCCTTTGGACTTATTTCAACAGTTCCATGTCCTTTTTATGTTGAGGACACCAGAACTGCACACAGTACTCCAAGTGACGTCTCAAACATAATCTAAACCATAAACAAAATAATTCTACACCACTTCAGGCAACATGGGAAGAACTAAAACCATCATTTCTATTTAAAATCCAGTATTCAAATAAAAACTTCTAAATTACAAAAGGGTTTTAAATGTAAGGTCATACAACATATCCATGACATTTTCCAAAACTAGACTACCAGGAAGCAAGCATGAATTTGCTTAACACAGTAGCATCTACAAGTATTCTGAATGTATTCACTGCTAGCACTTCCCAATACAGCACTAAAATAAGGATTTTACAGACGGGTAAAGATGGAACTGTGAAGAAGTCTGCACCACTACTTTTCACAGCATATTCTAGGCAATTCTCTCAGCCTTAAAATAAAATGGAACTGTCTTCAGATTACCACTTTTCCAGTTGTCAGTCAAACACTGTAGTTAACCAGTTAAGGAAAATCAGATGCACAGATATAATTAAATATATATATATAATATAGAATTTAATTTCATGAATTATGTAGTTAAAGTCAGCAGTTTATTAAGGCAGTTAATCATCAGCCATCTATTTCCTACTTTTGTTCTACCTCCCCTTTTCCACCACACAAATAAATCAGCAAATGACAGGAGAAAAAAAAGGGTTTAACTTAGCTGAGTGAAGTCTAACAATGAACATGAGCTTATACCCTCGGAACTCTTGAAGCTTTTTTGGTGACCATGCTAAAATAAAAGCATACTTTAAAAAATACTAACCAGATTGAAAAACAGCCCCCATCTTTTTACTTCTGAAATTTAAGTAGCTCATTTTGTATTACATAGAACTACCTATTCAGAATTTTCTGTTAGTTTACCAAAAAGTCTAAGTAATTTCAACTTCAATAATTTTTATAGTAATGCATGTGGACTATTCTTTCTGCTAAATGGAAATTGATCCACCTAGACCAGCCATGTGATAAATACCTTAGCAACAAGCATTAGATATCGGATATGGCATTTGTATTTTTAAAATATTTTATCATAATCCTTAAACTCCATATATCCAGCGTAATTGCAAAGAATTTATATACCTAAGCCACTCAAAGCCTAGAAATATGAAGCTAATATGGAGACATTTAACTTATTATTTTTCAAAACGTATTACTCTTAGGAAATATTAAAGTTTTCTTGCTGCTGCACTTTAATGATAAAGACAGCTTCGTTTCACTTGTTTACTGTAAAGATGTGTAAAATGGTGTAGCAGCACACAGCCACAATTCTGGGCAACAGGACAATGGTCCCATACCCTGGCCAATGCAGATGGATTTTTTCACATCACACCCTACCAACTTCTTATCAGGACATAAGGGCTCACTCATAGGAATCAAACGACAAAACTGGGCTATGAACCAAAGGCAGGATAAGAAGTCTTTCACCAGATTGCCACCTAATCCTCTATGCCATTTTTCTTAACTCACCTTCCAGAAGAAACAGCATGATGGTTTTGACACCAAGGAGGCCTTGCTGCCTGCAAAGGAGGCTTTGCTGCACACAACATGCAGTTGCTGGACTGCAGTACCTGCCTTGGTCCTCATAGCAGCGTAATTGCGACAGCCTGCTAAGCCACCAGCACATCTTTTGTGCCAAGTCAGAAAACATCTCTCCACCCACATGAGGCATAATGCTATTTATGCATCATTTGTACTTTCATGTGATCTTTTCCTCCTACAGTTTTACCCAGAAGGAAGAAGGGAGAAGATATTTCATTTTTCTTATAAAAAGTGTATTGAGAAATTATAGGCAATAATAATGCCACCATTCTAAGAAGTTTTTTGAAGGTGTATTTATTTATTAGAAAATAAAACTAAGTTTGCAAGTATATTGAATATAATTTGATACATTTTGATGTATCTGTAACTCTGAACAACTACCTCCTCTCTTTTCAGGAACATGCATTCCAATTTTCATCATCTCTCTCAAACATATTGTACAGGGTTCAGCTATAGCAGTCATTTTTCTCATTCTCAATAGCTGGTGCAGCGTTGTGGTTTTGACTTTACCCAGAGAACAAAGCTGATGACACACTGATGTTTTTAGCTGTTGCTAAGTAGTATTTACTCCCATTAAGGACTTTTTTCAGTCTCATGCTTTGCCAGTGAGGAGAGGCATAGAAAGCTGGGAGGAAGCAGAGACAGGACACCTGACCCAAACTAGCCAAAGGGGTATTCCATACCACAGCACATCATGCCCTGCATATAAACAAGGGGGAAATTACCTGGAAGGCCCAGATCACTGCTCGGGTCTGGCTGGGTATTGGTTGGCAGGTGGTGAGCAATTGTATTGTGCATCACTTGTGTTTATTTTTTTCTTTTCCTTTTCCCCTCTTAGTTTTATATTCTCTTCCCTTGTTATTTCCCTTATCATTATTATTATTGGTGGTAGCAGCAGTGGTTTGTGTTATACCTTAGTTACTAGACTATTCCTGTCTCAACCCGTGGGAGTTACATTCTTTCAATTCTCCTCTCCATCCCTCCAGAAGCACAGAAGGGGGGGGAGGTGGAGGGTGGGGGTGTCGGCAGGGGGAAGGGTAAGAGGGAGTTGGGGGTGTGGGAATGGAGGGAGTGAGCTAGCGGCTGCACAGTTCTGAGTTATTGCCTGGGCTTAAACCACGACACGTACGTTAACAGGAAGAGAAATACAAATCTTAGCAACACAAACAATTGGAAAACACACATGGGTGTTTATCTAAAGTATTTCTAGAGATGTATCCACAGTACATGCCCTTTTTTTGTGTGTTGAAAGTTTCACACATTCCAGTACTCTGTAGCAAGCAGGTGTGACAAAAGCAAGTAGGATAGAGTTTACTGAAGGATTTAGGAGGAGAGGCTGGAAAAGGCTGCACATATGCAGCATAAAGTAAAATCACATACAGTGCTTGAAGGTGTAGAACCCCTGAAGACAAGCAGTCCTTCAGAGAGACCTGAGCTCTCTCTTGCTCAACCATGAAACACAAAACATGGAAAAAACCTAAAAAGTTCCCCATATCCGTATGCAGTATTCTACACTGTTCTTATACACAATCTTGGTGTAAATCCAATTGGAAATCACAGGGAATCTCTAATCAGAAATACATCTACTTTCTGCAGAAATCCATGCAAATAAATTGCAATCTTGTAAGTCTCTTAAAATGTTAAAACTGCCTTGTATTCAAAAATACTTCAGGGTTGTGGCTCTCAACCTGCAACCCAGCAAAAACATTTGCATAGTCAGTTTATTAAGGCATATGTTTGAAGAAAATTTCCATTAAAGTTCTGAACATTATGTAATTACTGCTTACAAGAGGATGATATAAATATGCCTATCAAATGCCCTTTGCATTGTTTATTTTGGATAATAAGGTCTAATCTAAGAGACAAAAAATAAGCATTCTAGTACCATAAGCTGACTACAGATACTGCAAACGCACATAAAATCTTGGGGTGAGAAAATGGTTAAGCCATTTAATGCTCTAGTTCATCCACTAAGACAGTAACTCAAATCTTTTCTTTCCAAAATGCAATTTTCAGGTATGACATTAGGGAGAGGGAGAGAAGAGTCTAGGGAAGTATCCATATAAAGAACACTATTCAACTGTACCTGTAGACATACCTTTTTTTGCAGAACAATTCTGATTACTTGACTATGCTAATGGAGTAGCATAGGCCTAGATATATCTTTCTAATGAAAGAAAACAAAAAAAAAGATTGAAATCAGGCATCCTGAATTTTCAAAGGGGCCTTTCTTCTAATCTGTCTGCTTGGATAATGTGTCCAGAGTGGCATTTTGTAATGACAGCAACTTTCCAACAAATCAATAGTTATTTAATTCCCAACAAGCTCTCGAGTCCATTAAACCTGATTACATTCACCCATTACAGTTGGGTGCAGTTATTTTTCCTACACCGGCACTTAATCTATAACAGGAACTTATGAGAACTTTCAAAAGCAATTTCAACATCAATCAGCATGGATTGAAAGGCACGATTTGCTTGTAATTATTTATTGGACAGGATGGCACAGGGTCTGACTGAGATCCAGCATTCGACCTTCACCCCCAAATTCTAATGGATATGAAGGCCTGCTTGATGTGTTCAAGTGTGCTACTGTGTCTCACTGCATAAAAAAGCAGCACCAGCTTTCATATCCCAGAAGACAGTTTTTTGATACTTGATAATGGCCACTGTGCAATGCTATATTTCTGTTTTAGACATCTGCGTCTAATATTAAGCCTAAAGTAAAGAACACAACTCAGTCTTCGATTACTGAAGGGACCTATATGGGAAAAAAACCTGTTTCATGGTGTGATTGCCCCTCTATGTCAGCTAGCTGTTGTAGTAAAGGAGTATAACGAAAATCTGCCTCTCCTCCACCCTTAATCTGACTGATCACTAGCATGGCACAGAAATGCTGTAACACAGGTGTGCGTGTCTCATCCCTGTTCATGCACAATATATAACTATTGCCATTTATAGGGTACACTGTTATTTTAATTTTGTCAATGCTTGGAAATGGTACTTGAATTCTTTCTTAATGTCTTCTAACATTGTAAATAACAGAATACTTTTTGCTTAAATAGCATCTATACGATCTATTCAAAACCCTAAGTCCAGCAGCAGGTAATTCAGTAGTACCACTTATTGATAAAAAAAAATAAAATCAAACCCAGACAACAGAACATCAACTAAATGTAGTAACTGCCAGTTAACTTCTAAAATACAGAACTCTTGCCCTGAAGCGAGATCTTACACTTTCAGGGATCAAAAGAATTCATATGATGCGCATAAATATTCCGTGAAGGTAATACATTTCTATACACACAAAAACACAACCCCTTTTATTCAGTGTGACGCGTAACATATGAATTAATGCATATTTAACACTCTTCATATTTGTTGTGCTAAAACACTTAACCTAAACACATAATGGTAAGTTACTTTGTCTTATGACCTGCCGTGGGAATGCTGACTCCCTCAGAAACCTAGAATGGATAGCAAATCCTCTACCCTGTGGTCAACCTCATGAAGCAAAGGCATGAATGTTAAACAGCAGACAAATCAATACAAGCAAATATAGCTCAACTACACCATTTATTCAGCCATGAGAGATGTCAATAGACAGATTAGGGTGATCCATCTTTTTGATTTCCTACTGTCTTCCCACTGACTACATGAGAGCTTTTGCCTGTATTAAAAGTGTTTGCTTTCTCAACCATAAAAATTCCAATTATTACTCTAAGTGCACTACAGTTAAGTTGCTTGTTGGAAGCGGCCTTGCATTACCTGAACAAGTCCAGCGAAGTATGGTGCTGCCGGCAGAATCATTGGCACTCCATATGGATGTAGCAAAACTCCTTGAGACGACAACATGGTTTAAGTGATAGTATTACTCCCACTAAAGCTAAACACATCAATTGAAAGTTAGGGGAAAATCTATATACCAACTTCTTCCAAACTCAGAGCTAGAACCAAATAACTTCTGTCAGGGGCAAAGCCCACATCAGCTGTAAAAAAAAGAAAAAAATTGACGTCAGCAACTCTTAATGTTAAAATTTTCTTCAGAGACAACAGATAGAGACAACAGCTGCAAACCTAACTCTACCAAAAAAGGAAGCTGCTATTTTGGGACCAGCTTAAGTAAGTAATATGACTAACCAACTACTCTTTATCACTTCAGATTTTTAAATATTATACACAGATTAAACTCTACAGATCTACAGATTAGAATTAAATTTCCTATTAGTTCTGGCATAAACAAGACAACAGCTAATATTAAAAGCCACTTATAATCAAGCTTATCATGATTGCATGAATAAATGTTTTATGGTATTTAAAAGCTGTTAACATTAATGTAAGAGTTTAAACTTAAGTCTGTTACACTGGATACATATACTTTTTTTTTGATTCATTTTCTTACTTTGAATATTTGAGCTAACTAATGCAGACTAACTACTTCTATTAGTGTAAATTATATTTTAATGGCTTTTCTAACCTTTCACATCATCTATGTTGCTACATTTATCATAGCTTTTTAAAAAGGAATGAATTTGACCTTTAGAGTATTTCATATCTGTTCTCCAATTAAACTTACACTCTTAGTAAAAGAGACAAAAGAATGATACTGAGGCTGTATTCCCCCTAAACAAAACAGATTAGATTTTCAATGTATTACTTGCAAGACATTCTCCTCTACAGCTGATCATTTTTACTTTACACAAAACAAACTTAGTCAAACACCTGTTTCATGCGCAATGGATCTTCTATTGCAGATATGAGTAATGACGAGAATCACAATTGAGCAAGACTTCTTTAATTCAATAAAAAATTAGTTCGGTGCTTAAAACTTCATGCTACAAGCCAAAAAAAAAAAAAAAAAAAAAGCCTCTCCTACAGTTTTTGAATAACCAAGGTGCTTCATATCACTAATTCCAAGTGCTTAATTTTGTTGCGTAATTACTTTTCCGGATAACTAATTGCAGACAAGATTTGATGTGCCCTCAGCAAGTTTGAAGACGACACCAAGCTGTGTGGTTCAGCTGATACTCTGGAGGGAAGGGATGCCATCCAGAGGGACCTTGACACACTCGTAAGATGGGCTGATGCCAATCTCATGAAGTTCAACCAAGCCAAGTGCAAGGTCCTACACCTGCATTGGGGCAGTCCCAGGCACAGCTACAAGGTGGGCAGAGAAGAGATTCAGAGCAGCCCTGAAGAGAAGGACTTGGGGGTGTTGGTCGATAAGAAACTTAACATGAGCCAGCTTCAGTGTGTGCTTGCAGCCCAGAAAGCCAACCGTATCCTAAGATGCATCAAAAGGAGTGTGACCAGCAGGTCAAAAGAGGTGATCCTGTCCCTCTATTCTGCTCTTGTGAGACCTCACTTGGAGTACTGTGTGCAGTTCTAGTGTCCTCAACATAAAAAGGACATGAAACTGTTGGAACAAGTCCAAAGGAGGGCCATGAGGATGATCAGGGGACTGGAGCACTGCCCATATGAACACAGGCTGAGAAAGTTGGGGCTGTTGAGCCTGGAGAAAATAAGGCCTCGTGGAGACCTCATAGCAGCCTTCCAGTATCTGAACAGGGCTTAAAAGGATGCTGAAGAGGGGCACTTCATTAGGAACTGTAGTGATAGGACAAGGGGTAATAGATTCAAACTTAAACAGGGGCACTTCAGGTTAGATATAAGAAAGAAGTTCTTTACTGTGAGGGTGGTGAGGCACTGGAATGGGTTGCCCAGGGAAGTTGTGAATGCTCCATCCCTGGCAGTGTTCAATGCCAGGTTGGACAGAGCCTTGGGTGACATGGTTTAGTGTGTGGTGTCTCTGCCCATGGCAGGGGGGTTAGAACTAGATGATCTTAAGGTCCTTTCCAACCCTAACTATTCTATGATTCTATGATGGGATACTCAATTATTTAATGTTGCATTTTGACCATCATGAAAGGTTTCAGTAACTGGTTCTCATGTATCAAGGCAGCCATGTTGCACGATTCAGAAGGCTACCTTAGCAGCTGCTTGCTAGCCCTCATTACTACCAGCCTTACATAATTTCTAAGTTCAGATGTTGAATTGTGATCCTCTGTCAGAGACTGCCAATGAGGACAGCAACTATCACATGATAAAGTGATGGTTACCTTGATCCATCTCCTGTTAGAGAACTGATTCACTTCTGTTGGGGATAATGCTGTTCACACTACTTATCTGACCATGCTTACTTCCTAATAATCACATTTCTTGCTCTTATTAAGGAACAGAACCCTGCAGTTGAATTAAGCACATAGTAGCTTGACAAATTGTGGGGTTTGCCAAAAAATTTTAATAAATTCCAATATAAGTTGTTACTTTCATATAGAAATAGATAAATAAAAGGTACGTACATGAAAGTGACATGCCATTATAATTAATTAAAAAAGTATTTATTTTGTTTAGGAAAAAAGTTAATTCTGTTACCTGTTTGGTCTAAAAGAGCTGCATTTCAAGAAAGATTTCTTTCAGCTAGGAATGGAAATTATAAAACGGATTCTGCAAACTTTATTCAAATGAGTCTAGTAAGACAACTGACACGAATAAGGACTGTCAAACTGCTCTATAAAACAGACATTTTTTTGTTTCAGCATGTATGCATTTGATAAAATGTTAGAAAACCTAAGAAACAAATTAATTTTTTGTACAGGGAAGCACAGGCTCAAGGAAAGCTCTTCTGTGATAGGTTTTGGGACAGGTTTTGTTTAACATTTTCTTTAATTATTTTGGCACAAGGCAACATGCTGATGAATTTTCCTTACAACATAAAATTGGAAGGTATTGTCAAAACTGACAAGGATAAGAATATTCTATAGAAAGAATTGCTCAACTTTAATGACTACGTTAATAGAAATGGATAAAATTCAATAATACAAAACATAAAGTCATGCTTCTAATAACAGACTTCAGCTGTAAACTCGGAAGAAAAGCAGGACTTCAATGCATCTGTTTAAGGAATTTGAGCTCCTAGTGTGATACAAATACTAAAAGGCAAATTATCAGGTTTATTTCTCAATTAATTTCTCAATTTCTTAGAGATACTTCCAGTAGCATACAGTTGTCTTCATCACATTAAAAAAAAAAAAAGGGGGGGGCAAAAAAACCCAGGTCAAATTCAACTACAAGAGCTGTAGAGAAAGTAATTCTTGCGTTGTTCAGGGCAACACAGCTGCTATGTTGTAACAGGAACCTTAGAAAGTTTGACTTGTTTATCCTAGCAAAACAATCTGTGAACAGGGAAGAATACAGTAGGAGGAAGAGACTGTTTAACCTAAAGACAATCCTGGCACACTAAAAATTAAGGAAAAACTAGTTAAGAACAAATTTAGACTAAAATTTTTTTCCAAGTTATTTCTTTTTAAGTACTTTGGTGTTGGTTAAGTGAGGGTCTAGAACAGTCTCCCAAGTTAAAAAAAGGCTAGCTTACAAAAAAATATTTTGTCATGCCAGTAGTAGTGATAGAGTGAACTCAGCAAGTTACAGGAGGACCCTTCCAGTCCTTTGCAAGCAGTATAAATATTGAAGAATAATGAAAATACCAAATCTCTAAAAATCATTTATATATACTACATTGCAGATTGTAATATATAAAAACAAACTTTGAAAGTAAACTGTAGTTACCTGTTTTAACGAAAAGATGCTTTGCTCACCTCACTATAACAACATGGTTCTAAATGTATCGGTGTATGGCACTCCAAATCCAAGCTCTGACTTTCTGGTAGGGCTTTTTGATGATGTCCCATGTGTGCACCAGCTACCTAAGTTCGCACAAACCTCTGTGAATCAAAACCACAGAAGTACAATACAGTTTTACTTGCATCTCCACCCCATGCCAAATTCTGAACTTACGCCAATGCATCATCAGCTTCATCAGTTTATACCAATGTATTTGTTCTCCCTCCCAGCCACACAAAAGAGAAATTGCTCTTAAGTTTTACAGTTCACTGTTAGTTAGCATTAATGGTCACTCCTGCTCTGCAAGAATATACTAAGTACATGAAATTTGAAAATGAAGAGTACTGAGGACTCAGAGAATATGCCAAAAGAGTATTAAATATGTGATCATTCTGTTTCACGTTAGCAGGACCTCTAGCATGATTTAGGTTAAGCATGGGCCTAAGTGGTTTTGCTAGGACAAAGCCAGAATGGTCAGTACTATGAACACCAATCACTTGTCTGAAGCCACTGATGGTGACAGTACTTACTTCCTGCCTACTCCAGGATTCTTACTCCCTGCAAAAAGTTGAGTGTGTGTAGGTGGGTGGAAAAGGGAAGCTCATCTATTTTAAACAATTCTACAGCTTTCACTACCATTACATTCTAGAAAATTATAATGCTGTTAGAAAAAATTACATGCTAAGGCATTTTCAGTATGCTAATAGAGGACATGTTTCTTTCAGCTACCTGTTTCCAAACCCTGGGGATTTTTTGGCTAATTGTTTTACATGGGGGTTTATGTGTTTTAATTAAAAAAATTTCAAGGATTTTCTGAAACTGAACACTGATTCTAAAAACAGAAAACAGGAGAAAATAACAAGAAAATAGATTAATGCTAATTTTATATATAAAATACATATAAATGAAAAATATACAATCTTATTTGTTTCATTTCTGCAGAATTTTGCTGAAAGGTAGGCATTATTTATGAAAAGCAGGTTTTAAAGGTGAACAGCATCGGTTAAAGCAAGCTAAGATAGCAATAGATGGTCACAAAATACAGAAGTATTTCAGTCCCAGCAGTCTAACACCATTATCTCATGTTTCAGCACAGAACTGAAGCTACTGATAGTAATGCTGGTGATTTTACTGAGGACTTGCTAAAAAGTAATTTGAAATGGGAAGGAACTGGAGACTGCTGTACCATACAGAGGCATGTAGGAAGCAAGCCAGAAAGATGCCCGAAAACTGGGCTACACATTTAGACTACAAAAGACAGTTAAAAATTATTCAAGATGAACCTAGGTTTTGACCTCAACTACATACAATGCCTAAATGGCATATTTGACAATGATCAAAATATTCCCCAAGCAAAAGCAGATGCCTAGTTCTGCTATGGAAATGCTGCCTGGAGTCCGCAGATCCTTGCAATGCAGTCATCAGCAATCAGTGCCATACGCTCTAACTGGATCCCAGCAAAAGTTATCTATTTGGAGCATCCTTCTGCCAAATGATTACTTCTTCTTAATGCCTAGAATTAGTTCAAACCACCACAAACGATGGTTCCTCCAAGTGCTATACAATACCAACAAACTTCAAATGATTTCTACTTCCTTCCACACTGGCCCAACTTTCTCATCTCCCAGATCATAAATAATTCAGGGACCACTTTGGCACCCTCTTCGTGGTTTATGCTATATCATATTTGATCCCTTCAAGATCTTTTTCAAGTCTCCCATTTTCTGGCCACATTTCCTATTCTCCAAATGTTCTCCATTCTCTCTTTAAGATTTCTCAGTGTTTTTCTGTAAAGGAAAATCCAGAACTGAGAGGATAAAGCAGTTTCCCAGCCTCCTGGTAGTTTCCATCATTCACAGTAACTTCACAACGTTGTCTCTAAAGAAGTATTACCAGATCAGTACCATGCATGCTCCAAAAAAGAAGGAGCTGCCATTGATTATCACTGCCTGAGATGTTAAATGAAATACTGGTATGTAGAAAAAGCTGTCCTGCATCTCTTCCTCCACCCTCCATACCATGACTGCTGCTACTTTTATAACTATTACACTTCCAAAAGAGTATCTTCCAAAGACTATTTCCACCTTTCTGCAAAACCAATTTGGGACCAAAGACTCTTCAAGGTCACCGGAAGTGCTATCCAGACTTGATCCCTGTCCTCAGCTGCTGAATCTATTCCACTCTTGTAAGTAAAGCTTTAAGTATATGTAGGAGCTGTTTATGCCAAGTAGCAGTTTCCCAGCCAACCCCTATTCTACTTAACAGCAGAACTAAAATATAACATGGATATTTTAATGACTTTTAAAGGAGAATATATCACATATATGAATCAAAGATGTCTACTGATCTCATACTGATATCAGTATGGTGGATGTTGTAAGAGTGTGTAGACTTTATTAAGCATCTCAGTTTATTCTAGTACACAGCAGGATTAGAAACTGCTTACAACTGGGAGAGCCCATCTTTTTCAAGCTTGTGGAATTCTTGTGGGATACTACACATTTGGTATTAACATATTTTTCTTCTGAACTTAAAATTTCTACCTGAAAATTACATTAGCTCTTAGAAGCCAATTAAAAACTAGCTGCAGTTCAAGATGAAACTAGTTGATTCTTTCAACCAGAAACTAACAGTGATTCATTTCCAAGTTTGACTTTCTAGCCTTTTTCTTTTAAATATCTAATGGTGGCAAATTTATAGATTTCAAAGGTAAAGATAAGTAATTACAATACTGCTGACTAGAAAAGCTTCAGAATCACCTCACACAAAAAACAGGGAGCATATCTGGGAAACAATTTGTAGGCCTAGAAAAATCCAGGCTTTCACATTATAGGCCAATTGGTCTTACATTACTTGAAGGGCAGTATCTTGACAAATGTTGCTTTCCGAGTACATGACCATTCCTTTTTCTTTGGTTTGACTAACCAAAGTTGGTTAGTTGTCACTACTGTGCACTGATTCACCCACTGCTCTAGTACCTCACTGGCTGAAGAATGGCATGTTAACTTCACGTTTCCTTTGGAATGCTTGCACAAAGACCACTTCTCCTTTCCTTCCCTGGCCTCACAACACATCCTTTTACTACCTCAGCAACTGTCTGATACTTGCCAACACCTTTAGGTGCTCACTTCAGCCTGTTCCTACCCAACTACCACTGTGAACAACTGAAAGATTGACAGCTTCTTTATATTGCCTTGAATATAAATATATACCCCTTCACCTCCTAACCACACTCAAAATGACATCAATGCTTTCTCCCATGATTTCCTGATGCCAGGTAAGACTTACTATAAACATTTAATGAAAGGTTTTTTCAGCCCATAAAACCTCCTTTTGCCAGAATACCACATGAAAATGTTGACTGGGGGATGAACGGACTGCCTAATAGCATGATGACCAATATCCCTGTTCCTCTGCAAGTCAGCTGTATGTTCATATCCACTTAGACTACATAAATTTCTTTTGAAAAGAACTGTGTCTGGTACAGGGAGATCACCACCTATGACAGTAGTACCAAAGAACACACACACTCATAAGGTATACACCTACTTAGCTCCACTTTTTCAGGAACATGTGAAGGCAGAGATTTCTACATTGTCCTCTTCTCCACACTTAGAAACTTTCCGCTTCTGCTTAGCCTACATTGCTAGAGATACATATTTGTTTCCTGATAGCAGACAGAATGACTTACCCTTCAGTGAATCACAAAACACATGTACTTACATCGGCGAAAAAAACGTATGCTAGAGAGAGGAAGCAGGTTAAAAAAATTGAGTTAAGGGATGCCTCTGTGCCTGGACTTTCCATTTGCTACCACAGAAATGTAAGGATCTGTCATCATCCATACATATCGTGGCACAAACCAGAGAACCGAATCAGTGTACCACTACCCCCTGAAAAACAAAACAAAACAACAGAAACCCAAACCAAACAAAGAGCTGTAGGTGTCTTTAGACTTATCTGTGTTTTCATATGAATTAGAAAGATTCTGAATCACAACCAGATCACAACCAGATTTCTCTCTCTCTCTTTTTTTTTTTTTTTTTTGTGCCAGCATTCATCTCAAAATTAAAGCAGAATGAACCTGGGAACTTCAGTTATTTAATGTGCTGTACACTGAACTAGGAAGAAGGGTAACATTAGTCTATCAAGAAGTCATATAGAAAATCACCTTCTAAAACAGAAAGTGGTGCAGCACACACAGTGATGCAAGCCACTTTCACAGATCTATTTGCCAAGGGAGTTTCTCTGTACCCTATTGTCCTGGATCACTCTGAAAAGTTAGCTGCAGATCTGGAGGAAAATACTATTGCTTTAAGTACCAAGAGTTGATTTTGACATGTGTACATAGCTACTTATTCACAACACCAAAGATGCACTGCAAACATATTCACTATTTTTGTTATGATCATTACATTGCTTTCCTTTTCTGACAGAGTTTTATACTGGCTTTTATTAATAATTCCTATTGGCTGGATAGTGTACCAAATCTATTTTATTTTCACCACTGGCTTATTTGAGAATAGATTCTTTCCCATCTCCAGGCTACTTCAGGTATCTTTCACAACCCTTCTCTTGAGTTTATCTGGCATTTCTTAAAAGCTGAGATAAGCCTCCAATCTATGTGAAGTTAAGCAGTTTTGAAAACTCTGTATGAAATGTAGAACAGACACCTTCAAGATCTCATGCTTGACATCACAAAGCTACACAGCCAAACTACTGAAAATGACATACATTTTCCAGTGGCATAAATGATAAGCAGTACCACACAGATCTTGATTTTTAAAAATGTCAGACTATACATACGTATTTCACAAAATATAAATTACTATCATACTTTCATATATCTTAATCTCAATTCTCATTAATTTATTCTCCTTTTTCATGTGCTGGATAAAAGATGCCCAAGAAATACGTAATTTTTCATGTATTTCACCAACAGGTAGGAACAGGCTCTAATCTTCTCCTTTGAGTGTATTCATTTTCAAATACAGACCAGCAGCAACAAAATAATTTTTTCTCGCAAATCAGTAACAGACTGCCTTCTAATCAATATCCACTCTTAATGAATCCCAGTGATATACCCAAGCAATGCCATACTAGTTCAGCACCCATTTCACACAGGATTTTTGCTAGTACTTGAGCACATCACTAGTCTCAGTCCGTATCGTTCATGGTTGTCATCTTGTTGATGCCAACATGTATAAAACAGGATCTCAGGAATGTAACAGTGTATTCTAGAACAGACAAGCCTGCCAGTGTTATCTATGAGGCTTTGTTTGCATGGAGATGATAGATAGCCACATATTTTTATTGCCAAATCCGGTCAAATGGACATCTCTGTTGCTGAAGTCAGGCTCCTCTGACTACTCTATCACAGGAAGCTATGACTTCTTCTTGACCCCAATTAGCACGCTCATTACTCATCAAAGTACAGTTTTCATTCGCTTCCCTTGGGAAAAGCAGAGTATGACTGTGAGGATCTCTTAATACAACTTCACCCCCCTAACACACTTGGGATTTGCTGACAAGTAACAGCTACTCATTCCCCTGAGTAATGTTCATATTAATAGGACTGCATGGTGAATCATGAGATGGTATTAAATCATGCCTCCTGCCTGTATAAATACATCATTCAAGCATCCTGCTGTGCCAAGTGCAAAGATTTGATTGCAGAAACCAGCATAGGGTAGATATCCTAAGTGAGCAGGGAGCCTTGGAGAAATAACCTCCTCAAACCCCAAAATAATACAGACCCTACAGGACTTGTAAAGGATAAGAGAGAATTTCTGTTCACAACTGACAAATTTCATATTCTCCAGAGATAAAATATCAAGACTTGAAGGCATTCAATTTAATGCATGCTCTAAGTCAGCTCTATTCAAAAGATCAGCAATAGTTTTTAAGTTTAGCCAAGAACTAGATGCTAGGAGCATCTGAGGCAGGCAGGATTTGGCTGCAAGAACTAGAAGGCACAGTAGATATAAAGCTTGCCTTCAAATCTGAACACCACAAAGTTAAGAAAGCTTTTTCAACTTCTTTCCTACTTTACGTCTGAAGTCAGTTCAGTCTCATAGGTATCTCCTAATGCAACTATTTGGAGCCACACTTAATCCCACATTCAGCAATTCAGGCACCACTCCTCAGCTTAGCCTGATCTCTTACAGGTAGCTGTTCTTCAAGCCAACCCAGCCAACAGACTACATGGCAGGAGTACCTGCCTTCTCCCCAGAGGGGTCAGATCTCTCCTTCCCGTAGCCTGAGGGTTTGTGACTGAGGCTATGCCAATGTGATGGGAATTGCTCTCGTACTTTCTACAGGCATCTTGATGCAAACAGCTAATACACAGTAAAATTACTTTGAAAGAATAAAATTACCTGGATTAAGCTTCAACAAAAATTCCTGGTAATACAGGAAACAGATCTCACCCTAAAAAAATCACATCATGTGTTTTCTTTCCTCCCATATCCCAAGACCTCTTAGACAATATTCTACTTATTCATTATGCATTCCAGTCCTAAGTAACTATTCTACTAAAAAGGTGATTTTCTTCAGCAGCGTTGGTGGATATTGAATTAATGGCAAATATATGATTTCTAATATCTCTCAAAACAACTTCCACAGGACAGTGTAAACTTTTGGGGACCCTGCTACTGATCCAAATAACAGCATAGGATAGAATTAGCACTTAAGAACAGAAAACCATAACAATGTTGTACCAATGCCAGATGCGAAAAGCCTTTCCTGTAATTTACTTATAGTATCATAGAATGGTTATGGTTGGAAAGGACCTTAAGACCTTCAAGTTCCAGCCTTCTTCCATGGGCAGGGATGCCTCACCACAGACCACATCGCCAGAGGCTCTGTCTTTTACTTTTGGTTAATTCCATTTTGTATTAGAAAGGAATAAAGAAAGTATGTCCTTTTTAATCTCACCTTCATTTAGATTTAATCAACCTTTGTCAGCGCCCTTGGATGACACCAGCCAAGGACTGGTGCAGAGAAATAAAACAGAAGAGGATTATTTCTATTTTTATTGAAATCAGTACTTCAGCTGACATTAAGGTTAGTAGTTGGATACAAGTAAGATTTTATTGCTGCAAGAAATAAGACAAGACGTAGTCTACGTCTAAGATCCGAGATATGCGCAATTCTCCTGCAATGCAACACAGGAGGATCAGAACCAAAAAATTTAATTCAAACTCCATGAGTAAGAGCCTCTTACCTTTTCTTAATAGTCATTTGTCTCTAAGCGGAAGAAATACAACCCAGGATACTGTTGAGTAAAAAAGCAAAACACCAAAATATATATTACTGAACACCAGAAACAAATGAAAACAAGGAATTTAATATTTCTCTACAAGTTTTGACTTGTGTTGCTCAACAAACACGAACGGCACTGGAAGTTGATATTCTGTTGTTCCAACATTGCTTCTGCACACCTGCATTATAAGTGCTATAGTGGACTATCTCTCTGGTATTGCAATGTCAGAAAACTGCTATGTAGCTGCTTCTGCAGAATTGTCAGATTTCAGACTAACTAGTGAGTCAACCGGGATTAGTGAATTCTTACAGAATTTTCAAAGGTTCTTATAATTCCCTTATTTTTTTTCTTAATGATAGGTTTCCTTCACAGCCTGCTTCTTCAGACACTTGAGTCACCTAGTACTAGTGCATAAGCAATGGAAGTTCACAGCTTTTGTTGCCTACTAATCTATTTGGCCATTTGTGGTACTGGTAAAAAAAGCTACATTTCCTGAATTCTTATCCCCTAGTGTTCATTCCTGATTAGATTTTTAAGATCATACAAACAACACACTGAACTATTTTCTGCTCCATAGCCCTAATTCCTCATAATGCTATACAGATAACTGGGGTCTGCCACTTCTACAGATCAGATGCTGCCTGCTGTAACTCAGTCATAAATCTGTGAAAATAACTTTCCCTCAGTGTTTCCAGAAAGCACTTTCAAAGTTCCTTTTCTCCTGGAAGTGGTCACACAGCACTTGCATAATTTTAGTGCAAATAAGCACTTAAAAATGTTCTCAAGCAAAGTAAAAAAGAACATGATGATGAGAGAAAATTCATATAACCTGTACAATGCATGAAGTTCACAGCAAAGCCAAAGATAAACTAATTAGTGGAAGTCAATAAACTGTGTTGATCTACCATAGCAGAAATCCTGATCCTGTTTTTTTTTTCTCCCATTAAAATCCATCTCTGCATCACATACCAGGAAAAAGCCTGTGAATACTCCATTTCCACACATGCACTTGAAGACAGCTGCATGCTTGGTTTGGCTGTATACAACCACACAGGTTTGTTTATAATGAGCAGCTCCTAAGAGACACACCTTAACAAAGCATTTTGCAATAAACATTAGTGGAAAAAAAACCCCACAAGCAAACCAAAACTCAAACCAAAAAAAACCACAAACAAAATCACAATTCCACCACCACGCTGCAGTGGGTTTCTGGAAACATCTTTTTCAAAGTGTTCAAAGTTAAAATAGCATTACCCTGGCATTCCTCCTTTAGTTAGGAAACTGCATTTACAGGCTCCTGATGGACATTCTATGTTTGTGCAGAGTCAAAACTGCAAGTGTAATCCTCCAGATGTATTGAGGAACATTTATCGACAGTAGAAGGAACAGATTTGAAATCCCTGTTTATCGCTCACACCTTCTGCTGCTGATGAACATAGACAGGTGAGAGGGAGATGAAGTATTTCTGACAAATTTCTTGCACAAAAAAGTGAGGAATTTTCCCTCTATGATAACAACTGAATGTAATTTTGGAAAATGACATTTAAACAAGCACCCAGAACATCAGTCCTACATGACAGTTAATAATGTGGACCTTTCTGACTAATTATGCTTACTACATCTTTTTTTTTTTTTTTTTTTCCTCCTCCTTTGAATTCTGTTAAATATATACAAGGGGTAGTTTAGCTCATGTTAAAATGATATTAAACAACTTTATTCAATGGAAAACCTGTGTACGTAAACCCACCACATTACATTAACAGCATTTCAAAGGATGAACACATGTAAGAAACACCTAGAGGCAACTGCAACAGCCATCAAAATACTACAAACTCATGATCTCAAGCATTTTAATAGGTGACTTTCTGCAATGATAAAAGCTACAGAAGGTCTGGTCTCATTTTTGTGGCAAAACCAATCATAGACTGTGTAGTTGGAACTTTTCAGTGAATTACCTTCATCCATCCAGAGTGGATATAGTGGACATGAGCATTAGGTAAAGAGAGTTAGAACAGCTGACAGGTACATTAAAATAAAGCAAAGAAATTCAAAACAGGAAATAAAACAAGCACTCTTCCAACAGGAAATCCGTCTGTAGAAGAGTCAAGTTCTACAGTGTTGTCTCCCTGCTCATACAGAACAATTTCTCTTGGCAGGGGAGTACCAAAGGTTGTTCTGCCCTAAGACCTGCGAGAGTAAAAGCAGTTTGAACATTGGTTTCCCCAGCTGATGCTCTAGCAACGGTGCAAACTCGTTCTCAAAAGTAATTCAAGTTAATGAATTTTTTTTCTGTAAGCAGTAAGAGTTCAGCAGCAGCTGTTTCAGTAATAAATGAAAGTTAATATAAATTTCTGATTTTTGTATTAGCATTCACAACTCAAGAGCATTATTTCAATATCAAATGCAGGGTAAAATCAATTTAGTAGTGGCAAAATCAACTTAACCCATATATTATAAACTAGAAGTACACTATAAAATAAAAAGTGCTGTAGATCATTGCATACTTTTTAACAGAATAGCATTAATTCAACCAAAATAAAAGATTATTGTGCAAATACTAGACAGCTAATTACATAATGTACCTTTACAAAATTACATAATATGAGTGCAGCTTATTTCCCTGTTTTCTGTTTGAAAAATAGATTGTTTAATAACCCATCAAAGCTATCTGTAAACCAAAGAAACAATAGAGCAGATGTTGACTGTTGTCTTATGCCTCACAGACATAATTAAATACAATGAAACACTCATGCACCCAAATAATAGAGGACAAACAAATACAAAAATGGTACTCTATAAACATAAACCTCATTTACTGGGCACCTGTCTTACATTAATCTGTGATATTTAAACCAGTGATGAAAATGGAAAAGAAGGTTTTTATCTGGCATCAGACTACAGAACAAACTACAAACATAAAATTCCTCTCAGCATTAAGTAGCTTTAACTTCTGCAGCACCAATTCCACAATGCTGACTTCCACAGAGCTGGAAGGGAACCATGTTTTTTATTGTAACAAAGCCAGGACAGGCAGTCATATTTTCTGTAAGCAAAAGCTACATGAATCAATGACTCTGAATGATCCCAACAGACTAAAACTACGGCGCCTGCTGTGTAATATGAAGTCCTAAGGTTCCCATGGAAAGACAGATTCCCTTTAACTGCAAAACACGTTCCCTGTAATTATTTTCTACACCCACCTCACCCCTCAACCTTTGCAAAAGAGTAATGGAAATTAAAGATGAAATTCTCTAAGCACTAAACCAAGTGCTTATTTTCTAGAATTGTGCAATAACATTGTTTAATACTTCATGACAGAATCTGAGAGCTTTTCTCAAAACCACCCTTATCTTTTCTATAATCAAATGCAGATACATATTTTCTTCAGTAAAATCATTATCAATCCACTATCTAAAAAGAATCATTATGCAAATTAATACAAAATTACATACCCAATCCTATAGTTACTATTAGGAAACAAAGTTTCCAGTTAAAAAAACTTTGAAAAGTAACACATTTATTGC
Source organism: Myiopsitta monachus (assembly GCA_017639245.1). NCBI lineage: Eukaryota > Metazoa > Chordata > Aves > Psittaciformes > Psittacidae > Myiopsitta > Myiopsitta monachus. Next base: position 1,153,323 of record CM029926.1, on the reverse strand, counting down.
AAAAGAACACGGAAGCACATTTCTGCTACTTAAAAAAAAAAACAAACCTCTTGATTTTAAAAGGATAAATGCTTTAATAAGTGTAATTAATGTTTTTATTTTAGATAAAGAACACAAAATTCCTTTGTTTACTGCAAACATATTTGTCTTTACACTTTATTTCTGAGAAACAGAATAATGTGATCTGCATCTTTTAATGTTAAAAAAAACATGCTAGCCTCTTTCCATAGACAACACTGTAAAGCATAAATACCAAATGGAAGCATAAAGCCTCTATGAAGCAAACCAATCAACTCTAAAACAGCTGAGATCTCATCCAGTAGTTCATTTGTTCTTTATAGAAATAAAAATATTCCTAGGTGAATCAGATTAAAATCAAGAAACAACCACCCTCAGTACCTGTGAAGGTTTGTAAAGCACTAAATTACTTCAATTTATGAAGGCAGCACCCACCACATTGAGCAAAACAACTCAGCATGCTGGAACCCTTTTCCCTGAAATTCCTTTATTAACACATCCTGGCTCTGCTAGTGAACAAAAGCAGCGGTGCAGGGTGTATAAATCATTAATACTATGCCATGCAATGGCTGACTTTCCTGTGTAAGCTGGAAAGCCTTCCTGCACAACAGGGATTTTGGGGTTGGAATTGGCTGCTATGAAATGTACTTCATCATTCTCTGTGTTTGACGCTTCCCAATAGCTTTGTACTTTCTCTCTCCTTTTTCTCCCCCAAGCCCAGAAACTGCAATAGAAATTTATTGGATTTTACGTCTGCAAATAAAGGAAAAGAAAAGAAGAAAGAAGCAAGCAAGCTTATTTAGAAGTGCAATCCTTTCCCCCTCATTTGAAAACTGGCTGTGTTCAAATAAAATCTACTATTATTAAATAAATTTTGAATTTTTTATGTACTTAGTTTACCACTTTAAACTGAAAAAAAAAACCTGAGAAAAACTACTGAAAGTTAGGTTAGTCTTACTAACAATAAAAAAAAAAAAAAAATCAACCACCACTAAAAAGGTGATTTCTCTCCAAAGGAAGTAATTTTCCAAAGCAACATCCGGGCATGAGGAAATCCTGAAGTTAAGCTCTATCTGTGTATTTGCTTTAGGTGTACCAAAAATCTTTCCAGAGAGCAACAGGTAGTTTCACTCGCATGTACCAAGCATGGTTTTCTAATTGGTGCTGGAAAAGATGGTAGCAATGGGAAAGGAAAAACAATCCAAAACTATTGGAATTCCACTCCTGCAACAAAGGACACTAATTGGAATTTTGTATTGGAATACAAAAAATTCATTTTTGCAGCAACACACACTGAACTTGGATAGGGAACATCTAGACTACTCACCTTGCCCCTGAAGTATATACAATACAACAACAAGGTTGAATGTTTTTTCCAAACTATGTAATGAAATAGCAAGTAGTCTTCATAAAACATGCTGGACTAAAATATTCCTTTTGGGGCTAGACTTCGAAAAACTGAAGAGTATGACACCGAGAGCAATGTTGAAAAGCAGTCTGAAACCATAAGCTAACCATCAGATAAAATAACAGATACTATAAAGGCAACTAAGGGTACAATCAGTTTTTCAGCTGGGCCAGAGCATAATTCCAAATATATCAAGCATCAGCATCGCTGACAAATGAATTTATTGCCATCTAAGTAGCAAATATTTAAGACACTAGGAATGCAGCTTTGCAAAAGCGAATGAGCTGAAGTCAGAACAAGGTAACATTCCAATGTCCCATTTTACACTTCTACGGCCATCCAGCAGACTAAAGATTACAAGAATAAGCCTGAAATGCATGCGCAAGTCCCTCTGCATTACACAATAATGACATTCTGAACAGAAATAAATGAAGCCCCTGCAGTGCTATTCTGTCAGGTTTTGAAAGTAAATAACTCCACTTCTGACAAGAGAGAGACATTTTTTTCCTCCTCCTGCCACAGAGCATTAATTGAGCTATGCAGCCATGTAACATCCCAGAGATAGCACTAACACATGATGAGATAAAAAAAAGCTTAAGAAAGGAGGGGGCAGTCATTGGATTTAGGGGCTGCCTGACTTCACCCCCAAATTTTCACACTAGCTGTCTTCTTATGAGATTTTATTCTCTGGGAGAACTTTAAACAGGTTTTTTGCCTCCCTCTGTAATGATTACTGAAAATTATTTCAAACATATACTTTAAATTCACAGTGTCTTACAAAAAACAGTCCCGTCATGAAAACATAACCTTGTTTGTGATGAAAGTTTCATGCCAATAATCAATATGAGTGATTAACTATTTAATTAATAGAAGTCTTACTGGACGCAGGACATGTAATGCAAGTAGCATAAAAGAAAAGGTTATGAGAAGCAAAATAAAAGCAGTCTTCAAAATGAAATAATAATAGTAGTAACAATAATAATAATGTTAGTGCAAATCAGTAAGGAACTGAGGTGAGCTATATAAGAACCATAGATACAGCTCACAAATCTTTATGAGATGATATTGTTAAGTTTATGCACAGGTAGAAAAAAGGCATATTCAAGTTGTTACAGATAGGAACACCAACAATTTTTGGTGTGTTTAGATATAAAGGGTCAAAAGGTAAATTTAAAAAATTATCTAAGATGAAAGCACCAGCATTCTTACTCATGAGCATCTGAACATCTGAAGTATTTCTATTCTGAAGTACCACACACTTTCTTTCCATATCTAGGGGAAAAAATAAAAGTCAGTGACTCACTGTGAACAAAAAATAATTCACTGAATGCTTCAGTTCTTACTACAGTACCTAATTTTGATTCTGCATGTGTTCAACACAACGAGAACGAGCAGGATCAAAACACAGTGAGATCTCTCCACAGCTGGAGCCTGCTATAGTGCAAAAGACCAAAGGCCCAACTACAACTACTCAGAATACTACAGACATTAGATATGCTATTTTTTCTAATTAAATTCACTGGGCTGCTGCACTGACAGAGAAGGAGGGGAAGCAAAATGTAAAAGAAGTCAATGGCGCTGCACTAGGCAACTCAGAGGTAAATGAGCAATGCTAGCAAAGAAATGACAGGAGTTCCTCAGGAGAGCTCTTGTACTACACATCACACTTTAAACCTGATAAATCAATCGCACATACACCTTTAAAAGGCAGGAAAGCTTGAAGGATTCTTAGAGGGTTTTGACTTCTCCTTTCCACTAACATTATTCTAACTCTATAAAGGAAGGTGATAAATTCTAGGGTCACAATTTCCATCACTTTCATTTATCCTATCTATTAAACACTTCAAAAACACCTTAAACAGAATTAATATTAACATGATGATAGTATTTATTTACCAGTTCAGAACTGCGCTCATTGAAACCAAAAATCTTCATCATCTAGTACTGCATGGCTACTGGTCAAAAATCCAAACAAACAGAATGAAATAAGTTGCCCTGAGACAGCCCCTGATTACAAAACTGCTGCGAACCTTCCTTGGCATAAAATACCACACCACATACATTTTTCATAAAATAACCATCCGCACACATATCTAGCAAGTATCAGTGAAGAGTGAACAATTTACAAAGAGCTCACAACAGAAAACGCAGCTATTACTTTTCAGCTGAAGTGTTCTAAAATGTTCAAAGAGCCCAGTTATAAAAACAATGATTCTAAGCCAAAAATATTCACCTGTGTCTGCCACGTGGAAGCTCCTTTGCAACTGCTCTGGCTCTTACAGTCCAAAGCAGCAAGAAACCCTCTTATCTGAGTCTGGTTGGCTGAAGAGGTTTGGTATTGTGGTTTTTTGTTGGTTTTCTTTTTTCCTTCCCTCCCTCCCCCCCTTTTCTTCTTCCAGTATTTAAAGAGGGGAGCACTTAACTAAAGCACCTCCTCTTGCTATTGTGAGAAGAGACTGACTTTGTTTGACAAGCTGTCGTTAAATGCCCCAAACTAGCTCTTATTCAGAATGAGTACTGCTATAGCACTTGATCTCTAAGCCACTTCTCATTAGTCTTTGGAAAAAAACAAAACAGCTCTTGTGAGACAAAAGATTTATCAACATGTAAATTTGTCTTGAATCAGAGGTGGAGTCTCTAATACCAGCTTCGAAGTTTATTGGTGAACACAAAACCATTTTATCCACCCTCTAATTAAGATAAACAGCACATCAAGACACCATTCCTTACTTCTGCATTAACAGTACTTCGGGACTCAACAATTATCTCCCACGTGGGGGTCGGTTTCATTCCCACACAGAACTCCCAGAGTGCCACACTGCCCCCCGAGGTGCACATGCAGCTGCACTGTAGTCTGTAGCATGGCAATTCCTTTATTTGCTTTAATAGAGCACTATGATTTATCTGCCAGAGTGCAATTTTTTACCCTACACATATGAATAAACAAGCACTGTTTCTCTTGAGGCAGGGAAGCTGGTTAAATGAATCAGAAAACCCTGAAAAGATTGCCTACCCTCAGTCCATCAGCTACTGGACAATTATTCAAGGCCCAGCTGTAAGAAAAACAGATGGTGAGTGAGCATTAGTAACATGGACTTCTTTTCACTCATGCAGTCATAAGCAGAGGTTGTATGTTCTCACATGAAAATTGCCATGAAATAGCAGACCGAGGAACAAAATTGTGCAAAGACTCCAATTTATAAGGGAACAGATGCCTAAAATTTTCATGAGCTAAGGTCAGATTAACTGATCTTACAGAGAGCCACAGAGTGAACGAGTACTATAAATGGACTAGTAAAGAAAGGCAGTGTTCTCAGGATAGACTTAAACAGTGTCATCATAAAACATCAGTTACTGAATTCAACTAACATACCTGCTCCTTTGAAGGCTCACTGAAGTACAAAACACAAAAGATACATATTTGGAACTGCAGCTGTAATGGTGGCATTCAGTGACTGGTATGCTTGTGCTCCATAAAAGGGGTAAACTGTAGGCAGGAATTGTCCATCCATTCTAATTCTTTAAATAACTTTAACACAAAGATAATCTGTTCTAATCCTTATTCCATTATTGATGCTATTGACTACATAAACTGAAAAGGCTACCAAATAAATCAACATTGAATAAGCCATGAAGAAAGAATGTGATAAAAAGTGTTTCAGGCTCCTATAAATCATGAGATCCAGGACCATGACATAAGTAACTGAGTGGGGAATTCATCTTTTCTCTATAGCCATAATGCTTAAGGCCCAAATAAAATAACACTAATATACCATGTAAGCACAAATGGAATAGCTGCGGTAGAGATGGAGAGTTTGTTGGGGTTTGTTTTGTTTTCATGGTGGTTTCTTTTCACCATTGGTATGAGAGCTGTACTGTGAACTACTTTCTTGTTAAAGACAGAAAAGGTTGATATTGAAGTTTCAGTTCAATTGTTTTCGATCTGTGAATGTCCACTATGAGCAATTGCTCCGTTTAAGAGGAATTACCCTTTGTACAAACCACTTCACTATTTAAAACAAAGCACATCTATCATCATTAAACAGAAAGAAAAAATTGCCAGTTTTAAAATAATGACAGTAGCACTGTACAGAATGACATGCAATATTATGTGATGATTCAAAACCACAGCTGACTTTGTTACTTTACTCAGAAAATAACAGCTAAATAACCTTATGTCCAGGCAAGTATCTGTCACAGGGAAACATCAGTTAACAGAACTAAGCCTCCATTAATACATGTTAAATCCCAATTTAAAAGCGGTCAAAAATTTGCTGCAAAAATTACTTCCTGCTAGCACTTGATTTAAGCTTGTGGTCAGAAAGTATTTCCTGCATCGATATGCACTAATAAGGAGGAGAAAATAGATGTATTTAGCTGTTGCTAACATCATAAATATTACCAAATGTAGGGTGCACTACAAATCCAAGTGCCCTTTTCCTGTATCTTTAAATACTGACACCAGGTAATATTCTAATCCAAACATATCTACTCTTTTTCCCAATTGTCCCTATCTTCATCATGATACAGTAAAAACTTGCAGATCGAAACCATGTATCCTTCTGTTTGTTGCTGCCCCTGATATAGTAATTTCAGTTTTAATGTTTGCAAACTCTTTCTGGATTTCTAAAGTTAGAAGCATCTTAGTAAGAGAATAACCAAATATTTCAGACCATTTCAAATAGCTTAACTACCTTAGAAGCATCCTTCAGTTTCTGATGTCTTTTTCAAGTGAATATCTGATTAACAGTTCATCTATAATGTGAACTAGGCCTCTGAACTTTATTTATTTTCAGTTTGATTTTCAACAGTTAGGCTTGAAATGTTTTTAGGTAAAGCATCCTGTGCGCACAAATTGTTTTAAAAAAAATTCAGTTTGTCACCAAGCTCCTAAAACATTATATACATGTGTAATCCCGCAGGTATCAGAGCAAATACTGAAGGTTCTCACCCTGGACAAAGTAGTAGAGCACTTCTGTAGGTGCACTGTGAAAAGCAATTTATGTATTTATACTAAACAAACTGGCCAAGCAGTGTTAGTTTAGCAAATAAATAATAGCCAATATCAAATGACTTCCAAAAAATGGATTTCCCAAAATGATTACTACAGCTCCACAGAAAACCACCATCACTGTGGCCACATAAATATTTATTGCCAAGAAGACTCATTTGTCCAAGTTGAGAAGAACATGATGCCTTTTGTAGTCTTTCAGAAAAGACCTTTCCAATTATAAAAGTTGCATGCAACAGAATACTAGGGTATATGGCAGATACACACAAAACCAGAGAACAAATATTTTAAAAGATTCTAAATAGTAAAGTTTAAAAACTAAGAGCTTACTTGTAATACAGATGTCTGAACTAATTTTAATTTAGGTGCAAGTGTGCAGATATATCTGAAATGCAATTTATAGAGGACAAAAATCCTCGGTAAGTTCACATAGTGTCTCTATACTGCTGGTCACTGGGAAACACAGGCAGGGGGAAATCACTAGTAATTAAGTTGCCACATAAAGCTCTTAAGTTATCAATATTTAAGATCAAAACACAACTTTATAACATCCACAGTTTCATTGAAATAGTGTTATGTGCCCTAAACAGATAAATCTTCTTGTAGGATTGCTAGAAATCATCAGATATGGGAAAAATAGTTAAAAAAAGCCCCAAACAACTAAACCCAACCCCAGTTAGACTGGCATGGTAAAAGTTTATTAATGTTTTTCAAAAACGTAAACCACTTCTTTGACTTTCCTATTTGAAACTAGAACCATGTTACGTTAGCTTTGTAGGCAATGTCACTACAGTACTATCTTTCTGCCTGAATAATTTTGTGATAAAGTAAAATTGTTGCTAAAGAAATACTTAACCAAATACACAAAATAATAAATCATATCTGAATTAAGACGAAAATTACCTCTCTAGGAATCCAGAATATCTAAAAACCAGCCAGCGATCAAAAGAAACAACAAGCACAAATTTTAAACCTGCAAAAATTTTCATCAGGAATTCAGATGACTTTTTAACTTTAAATATAATTGTGATTAATAGAGACAGAATGATCCCAAACTGACAATAGGATTAACCAGGCAAAAAAGCCAACACTTAAAAAAAAAGAAAAAAAGATACTCTCAATGTGCCAGTTAATCCACTTAAAGAGTTAAAAATTATCCGCTAGATACAGCACTTTGTGAAGTGCATTAGCAATCACTTCTCATCTTTCTCTCAAATGGAATAGATGGAATTGAATTCACTATTTTAAAGTAATCATTATGGTTGCAGTTTCTTAAACCTTAAAGCAGTGCTATACTACAGATGTGTTTGCATAATGATACTGTAATACCTCATACAGGAAGGTTATTTTAGCACCTAATCTCATCTTTAAGTTATCTTTTATCAGCTCCTTGTGTGGCCATGTTGACCTCTCACCTTAATTCACATTTTTTCTTCCAAAAGCTGGATCTTTACCATACAAATTGCTGTTTGCCAAACTCAAATGAACAAATCCAACAAAACACAGGAGTACATTTTGTTTACTAACTGCACAAGTTACACTGGATCAGTAAAACTGATCTACAAATGTAATTTCTAAAACATATCCAGTATACAAAACTACTAAGAGCATGCACTTTAGTTAAGACATGCAATTTCTTTAAATATTAAATACATCATATTTATCTGATGCAAATTGTAATTGCAGACATACGAATCCCTCCTACATACATGTATAATCTAGGGCGTATACAAGAATCTGTTATTATGCACTCACTCCCATGCTTTAAGTCAGAAATGGTTTATCCTACACTACTGAAGGAGGGGAAAAAAAAAAAAAAAAGAGCTGCAGAAGGGTTTATATTCTGCAAATACTTCAGTTCTACTCTTTCAGCAGCAATAGAAAACAAATATTCTGTAATAAAAATAAGCTTTAACTTTATTTTATCTCATCTTTAGGAACAAAAAGAAATACTGTAAAACATCATTTGGGCATTTGTAAATAAAGAAATAAAGTTAGAGACGGTTTCATGGAAGTCAATATGCATATAAACTATTGTAGTGGAAGTTGGAAGAAATGTCCCTATTTGTTATAGTAGGCACAAGAATTTTTTTTTCTGAAGTTTCAGCAGAAAGTAACAGAATAAACAGGATTACTCTTTTTTGCATTATAACATATATCTGCCTTTGCTCTACATGCTTACTAGATGACTCTATAATGGTTGACTCAGTTGTAAAATAGAGCAGTAGAATATAATCATGATTCCAAAATACTAGTTTTAAAAAAGAATGTGTTATTATCCAGTTACTTATTTCATGTTATAACAGAGAGAGTACCAAATAATAAGTAACTGGAAAAGGAGAGGGGTGGAAATACATAGGATAAAAACCAAAGCCCTGAGGCAAAAATTATATGAAATGAATTTAAAAAAAAAAAATATCTTAAAAATGGACTAGAAATTGGTATTATTTTCTTTGATATCCAACCATTTTTTAAACCTATTCCAATATACTCCAGTGATAGAAGTATTATTTTTGCACAGATACAGCTTTATCAATTTTTTTTTCTTTTTTCTTTGGTGAACTAAAAATAAGCTTGATTTTAATCAGCAGCATGTTCCACACAGACTTAAAATTCCTGGCTTCAAAGAAGGCTTAAACAAAATTGCCATTGGGCACATTTACATTAGAAGTATAATTTATGCCTGCAAGTGAATAAAGAGCAGTCCTTTATGGCTGAAACTCTGCAACAGTATCCATGAGAAATGCAGTCAAAGTACTGTGTTAAATATCTATAAGCAGCATCAATAGAGTCATTTAAAAAAAAAATATGCAAAGGGCTTTATGCTCTGTTAAAACATTTTCTACTCACTCTCACCATTCTTAAGTGCAGGCACAACAGTCACTCCACACAGTGGGAGACATTTATACAGACTACTCGCAGAATATATATCTCAAAGATTACAAACCCCCCAAGCGATGCTGACAAAGCAGGCACTATAGGAAAAGAAAAAGTTAAGCAAACTTACCTGCTGTAAGTACATAAAAGTCAAGGCACAGGAGAGCTGGGGACACATACCCACATTCGGCAGTGCCACGCAGGTTGCACCCGTAAGGGGATGCTGCATGGTGTTGCTCTGAAGCCTACGTAGAACAAGTGAGGGGGCTTGCATGCAAGCACGTTTGCCCTATCTTGTCACTACGCTTTTTCCCTTTTGATTATTTAAGTAAGAAACAGTATTTCTTGAATGCCTTTTTCTCCCCAGCACTAGATCCCTACATTCGTCAGCTAAGGCAACTTGGTAGATTTAAAACTATGAATTTTTAACAGAGGGGAGAAAAAAAAAAAAAAAAAAAAAAAAAAAAAGACACAGCCTGCAGCCTATTGATGAGCAAATGGAACTTCCTCAATGACAGAGAGCTGAAGCTTGTCTCACAACAGTAGCTGCTGACTAGAGAGAGAGAGATTGACTCAGTGAGGCTCAGTCGGCTGGTGCTGATGCTGCACAGCTTCTCATTTGTCAAATGGGTCCTAGGGCAGGGTCTTTACCACTCACCAAAATTCAAATACTGCATTTTAAAAATCCCTGGAGAGATAGGGAAGGAGAGAAAGTGAGCGTGCTGCATCACAGGCATCCATGAGATCTGGGCAATTAATGTCATTGCCCAGCTGGGACTGAATGCCTGTTATGATTCTGCACGCACACATACACACTCACACACTTCCCCCCCCCCCCCCCAGTACTCACACCTGACATAAAAAGGGCTTTTCCCTTCTAAGAACAAAAGTATGAAGCACAAAGTGGGGAAGTGAAAGAATCTTGGCTAGTCAAGAGGCTTCTAGCAAATATACAGTGCCGTCAGTAAATGAGTTTTTTAAAATACACATTAATTTTGTATCTATGTTTCATTCACCAACTACTTTCCCAGAGAAGCCTATAAAAGCATTACAGCGGAACTGTGAAATATCTGTGTAACCACTGCAGCAGAAACACTAGGAATAAAACAAAATTCTATGGCACACTCTATCTACTTTACTTTGGGGAGAGAAGCAGGCTCGGATAAAGACTGGATCTTAAAATTAGTCTAAACCCCATCTCATCTGAAATTTCAAATGTATTTGACAGCCAGTCAACCTATTCTAAAGAACTGCCCTATCAGGTTACATGGAAAAATTACAGTTGCAATTTTCAGAATTTAATGTTTACTTTTTACTTTGAGAGGAATACCTCAAATTAGTATTCTACTCTTGCAGGCTTTTCCTTCCCCCCCCCCCCCCCTTTATTTTATGGAGTAATAATTATTCATTAGTTGATCTAGTTAGTCTTTATGTAATAAAGTAGGATGTGACCTGCAAATCAAATAATTATATTACAGCTTGTCCTTGAGGTCCTATATTACAGGTTTTGGTTTTGGTTGGTTTTTTTGTTTTTTTTTTTTTGACTCCTTAGACACAACTCAGGTATAACAGAACCCTATTTTTAATTATAATTTGACAAATGAATTAAATATTAATTCTTCAGGAAAGGTCAAACCTCAAAGCATCACCTGAGCTTTTGAAGGGGTTCCTTTTACAAAGACTGCAGAAAATGTTAAATTACCTATTTCTTAGGATACCTGACTCCCACAAAAAAACACACACCTTAGATCAACAGTTTAATGCTAACAACAATAAATAAATAACTCACATGCAAGAGAAGCATACTTCATCAACAGCATTGATTTCATATTAAGATCTACCCTTAAAAACAAATAATAGTCCCCCCTTCACTGGAAACAGATACAAAACATGTCACTGCAACTCAGGTGCTATATTAAAAAATATTCCTTTTCATTGTGCATGTGTGCACACATACCTGCACCCACACAAGCTTCAGAGACTGATTTAGATCCACTAAGTCTTCTTCATGCAAAACCAACAATTTTCCAGACGAATCAGTTATTACATAAGTTTCTTTTCAAAAGCAGTCAATACAACAAACCCAATGTATTTACAACTCCCCAATCAACACCAAAACAATCATGCACAAACTTACAATACAGGGATTGTAAGCTTAAGAAGCACCCACGCTTTTTCAGTTTATCATGGACTGATCTACTAGAACAGCCTAGATAAAGTGATCTGTGCTGTTCTGCATCAGAAAAAAAAAAAAAAAACAACAAAACAACCCCCCAAAAAAATCCCAGAACAAAATAAAACCCCCCACCAACATAAAAGCCCACACACACCACAGAGCAAAAGAGAGAGAAGGAGGTGAATCAAAGCCTCTCTCTGCCCTTTCTCCTTTTTTCATTCTTTCTCTCTGCCTTCAGCAGTCTCCTGTTCTGACAGGAGTATGTCATGCTTTTCTTCATTTTTTTTCTATATTTTTTTTTCCTAGCACAGAAAGGTTGTTATTCTGCAAATGACCTAAGATGATAGAATTTTCCCTTCAGCTCATTTTCATATGAAATACCATAAATAATACATGGTACTTTGATCAGACCTTATCAAAATGTTTAATGAAAAACAAATACGTTATGTAAGGAGGCAAATAACCAACTCGTTCCACATCATGTCAGATCCAAAGGCAACATAATTCCAGCCAAACCGTTTGAACTATATTAATCTATCCAATTTCCCAAAGTGAAGTTCTGGAACATGGTGATGGTCAAGCAAAGTTTCTTCTGTCTGTTGCACTATTTTACGGCTAAAAGGAAATCCATAAAACAGATTAAATTCTTAAAAGCAGTGTGTTGAACAATTACTTCAAGAGAATTTAGTAGTGTAACTGGAGCTAATATTAATTGTAAATTTCTCATTGGTCTTTTATCCTTAATTTTCACACATTTTAAAGTAAGAAAAATATGACCCAAAATACTATTACTTTGTTACAAATGTATATTCATAGTATTAAAACTAGAACATTAATGTTTTAAATATCCAAATAATCTCTATACAGAGAAACAATAGATAAACTTATGTAATTCAGTAGTGTATGAGACCTAGAAAAGGAGAACTCCTGAGCCTGATATACGCTACTTCAAGAGATGCAGGGCAAAGTCATTGCCGGTTTTCATCCCTTCCAAAGATAACTTATCATTATATTGAAAAAGAAAAAAAGGTAACAAAATGTGTTTTATTTTTGTAAGAATAAAATCAATGTCTCTTCTTTAAAGCCATTTCCTTGTTTATAGGCACTCTTCTAACAAACCCAACCCATTAATCATAACCACATTCTACATTATGGCTATATATACATTAAGTACTACCACAAGTCTGCCAAAGATCCATGAATGACCATACACAATCTGACCTTCTATCCTCACACACACTGACAATATCATTGTAACTACTGTGCAGTTTCACAGAACAGCATATAACCCATCAATATCTCATCTGCAAATTATTAACATCTTGATTTTCCCTTATTCTACAAAATTCAATGTGTGCAACTGCAAAGCCCACATTACCTACAGTGTATGCACATGCTCCAGTTACTCCAGTGCTGCTCTGCTGGATCAGTAACTGAACTCAGTTGTCCCACACTCAGTTACTGATATTATCAATTACATATCAATTAGCAACAACCACAAACCTTTTTCAAAATAAAGGAAGGCTACTGATCTACACAGCCCCAACCATCCTCTGTGGGAGTTCAATTAGAAATGGAGAAATAAAAAGTTCTTCCAGAGTAATAATAGATCCACCTGATGTGCAATGCCTCCTATATCACCATGAGAAGCAACACTTCCTTTTCAAACCTGTTTGGATTTTCATGGTACACAGCACAGGCAGAGAACTTGCAGATATGCACCCTCTTCCCACATCCAGTGAGACTGACATTTAAAAAATACTAACAGCAAAGTGCTGAACTGTCTTGAATATGTAAATAAAACCATGAAACCAAAGAACCTCTGAAAAAAAGCAAAAAAGCACCAACAGCATTTCCCACAGCTAATATACAAATACAGAAACACTCGTCATTTACAATGCATTCAGTATAACATGTTTCATTCAAAATCATCCATTCAATTTGTGATGTCATAGTCAACTTCTACTTCTCAAGACTTAAGTTCAAATTTCACATTTACAAACATTCAACCCAAAAGTTAACCACTAGAATTATCACAGCAGACTGCCTAATCACTTAAAAACTTTTGCATCAAAAAGGATCTGAAAGAGGTCACCTGCAATACCCCCATACCATTCCACACTTCAAAATTGTCTTAGCTCCCTACACTAGTAAATTTACACATTTAGAATGTAGGCACTATTATAAAGATTGTATGACTCAGGACATCAAGCATTTAGAAACCCCACCACAACGACATATTAAATTATCCATACACAGAATGCATGTATCTTCTCTACTTTATAAAATGGCTGATGTGGTATAAAAATAATTCAGGCAAGTGGTGCAGAAACTAATAGTAGTGCAGTCCTCTCTCCAAGCACTCCTTTTCTACCACCACATGTAAAAATAGCTCACAGAACTTCAAGCTAGGAAAAGCAACATATTATAAGCTTAAAAACAGAATGCTTCATTAACATATTTTGACAAATTGCTAGCAACCATTAATATCTCTGCTGTTATTCCACACAGTATTCTGTTTTTTTACATGCGTGTTACAATTTGTTAAACTAGGGAAATATCACTGATATCTTTAAATATTTCATTTTGTCTACAAGAATAAATAAAAGGGTTTCTCTTTATTCTTTTCAATTAATGGGTGACCTCTCATCCTTCCAGTGATATTTTCTGCTTATGAAAATCTCTATTTCTAATTTAAGGTTTCTGTTAAGATTGCTTTTCTGTACTAGGTCTTTGCAAAAAGATCAAGACATTCCAGAGGCTCGTGCTTACCTCAGGCAAGTAAAAATCACTAATTCTCTGTTTCTATTAAGCACTGTGTTACGTCCGTTGACTCCTCCAGTATTTCAGACCCAATGTCTACAAAGACTCTGTAGCGCAATTAACCTCTTCAGCACCACCTAATTCATATTTCATAAGCACTCAGCATTAACTCTCTAGACTTTTTACAACATAAGGCAAAAGCCCTTATTCCCACCAGTGTGTTCAGGGTGCTTGTGGGGAACACAACAAAATAAATGAAAATTAAAGATTCGTATCTTAAAATGTTCGATTCACTCCAAACAGAAGATGTATGTTCCTTGCCAGATCTTATTTTCCTGGCCCACAGTATCTAGACTTTGTTACTACAGCAAGATGCAGGGGGAACAAGGGAGAGGAAAGGATGGAAAGAAACAGGCCAAACAATCCGATTAGATTTTGTATGAGTTTACACCACTGTGTGTCTTAAAAACTCTCCAGATTCACGGGTGATGTTTCATCTGTAGAACGCAAGGTCAGCAGCCGAACCTACGAGCTCTCTTTCCCCGGTCAGCCCGAGCCCAGCTCCTCTCGGAGGGCTGTCAGCCCCGGCGCTGCCGGTACTGCTATACCAGGAACTCCATCTAGTGGAGACGCAGGTTATGTCAACCCTCGCTTAAAACAGCCGCTCGAACACACCGAGCTGTGCCCGAGTTTTGCGGGTGCCAACGAACCTGCTACTCCATTTGCATAGCAGATAAAGGACAGAAAAAGTATTTTATCAGGACACTTGTGTCCCAGAAGCGTATGATTATGCCTAGCCACAACAGTGCACTGAAGGCACAGGATGAGGTTCCAAAGCGCCTTAAATGACTTCAGAATTACCCTTGCCTGCTTCCATCTATGAGTTGCCATCCACTTCTTATGCTACCATTGGCACAAATGTCTCAGTTGCCAGAAAACTGGAAAGACAGTATGGCTGATGACTGAAGCAGCAAAAGCTTTCAGAAAGCACTTGTCACCCAACAGCACAAGCATCATTGTCAGAACTGAGGAAGGACTGCACTAAGCTGAGCAGGAAGGAGTGAGTGCAGCAGCCCTGACTTAGGAAAGTTTATGTGCAGTTAACAAAATAAAAGAAATTAAAAAAAAGCTTTATCTAAACTGCAGCCTTTGAAGTACAGACTCAAGAAGCAGGGAGACAGATAGAACCAAGAAGGTGAAAGAAACTGGTGCGGCAAAAGCTTTCGTAAACCTTACTCCCACCTCACCTAACACGAAGGTAGAACGGACACTTCAACTTTGCATTTGCAGAAGCAGAGGGTGCTCTCACCCACCATGCACTGCTTTCATAACACCAAACATTATCAGACACGTACAGAGATTCTTTTAAGCTGTCGCAGTGGTACAAGCCTGTTTCACAAAAGAATCCATTTGACAGGAGTGTCCAGCTGTAACAATTATCATCTAGGTTATTCTTAATATTGTAATGTCAACAAGAAGACATCAGTATGTCATGTGCAGTGTTGCCCTATAATATTCTTCCAAAACTTCTAGATGAAAAGACGTAACTATGACCCTTAGAAAATGAACTCAGAAATAAAGTAAAAAAATCAGAATTAAATAAATTTAAAAAAAATAATGAGTATTAGTCACAGAAAATCACATCCAACTTAAGTAGCTGAAAGCTTCAGTATGTAGGATGGGAGGGCTACTCAGCTCTCAGTAAGCTACTCAGAAGTAAAAGTCTACAGCCTTATAGAAAGTGAGGAAGCCTACCTCTGCCTTCAGTGGGCTGTTTGTTAAGGTCAGAGAGGAGAAAGAGCATCTGGATAGTAAGGACATACTACATATTTTCCACCCAAGTTTGTTTTTATACACAATTCTGTTTTCTTATTTTATATAGACAAAAGTCACAAGAAAAGTTTGCCCCATTTTTTTTGCGTCTTGATTTCTGCCAGCACATCTCACACTTTGCTGCTGTTACAAAATCACAAGGAAAGTATTTAACTTGGAGTGCAAAATAAGCAGGAGTACATGACTTTAAAGCTTGTTTTCACGTGCTAGTAACAAAAAACTCCAATCTACCACCAAATGTAAGTATACATAGTATGTCAGCACAAATACATCTTGATGAAGCTTTAGGGTTTTGTGAAAGATTAATAATCTCTTCTAAAAATTAAAAGAATGTAAAATCTCAGAAGGAGATTAAATGATAGATTAATTATACTCTTATGCAAAGGTTGCATTTTTTCTCTGTAGGAATTAAATGGGTACCAGCACAGTTTCCTTCTATAATGAAACCACTTCTTTTATTATTTTGTCTACAGCTGGATCTCTCCCATATTCTGCTTGAATCTAAATCCACCAGACTTACTCCACAATGCAGCAGCATATTTTAATGTATAACAGCTAAATATTAACACATTCATGTATCAGACCAGCAAATTCTCCATTACTGGTGCTGAATCTATAAATCTTCACTTCCCTATCTTTTGCTTACAGATTATGGCCTGCCCATTCCCTGTATGTGATCCCTCCAGTGCAATGAACAATACCTCCACAGCTCCCTTGAAGACTTCATTTATCATCTATCAGTAAGTCTCAAAATATTTCTCATAATTTTGACATTACCCTAGAAGATGGACTAAATAAGTCTTAAATTTAGCTCAGTAACTCTCTAAAATGAAGACCTTCATCTCAAATTCTTTCTTGTGGCCTTCAATCTGACTTTCAACTAAAATATCTTAAAATTGTTCTAGTTAAATACACAGCTTCATCCAAAGAGATAGAGATGCAGCTCAAGAGAATTAAAATGGAGGGGTTTGTAGATTTGAGCTTTGCTTGAGTAGGTTCTATTTATACTGAAGCACCACGAAAAGTTTCCAAAGTATACATTCTCCAAAATACCATTCCATTAGAAAGACATCAGATGCCAGGACTAAACTTCACTCCTATGCCAGAATCTATAAGAAGGGTGAGTGGTGGTTGTTTAACTAAACAATTTTGGCTTTTTGTAACCCCTGCAGAATTACATGCTTTAACATAAAGACAGCTCTGCATATGGAACTGATACAAAGCTGCCTGTACAGGCATGCGCATTAAGCCTTGAAATAGGGACAGAAGTTCTGTATGAGAAAGCCCAATTTTATAGACAAAGTCAATATTGCTCCTTTTTTCTTCCCCCCCCCCCCCCCCCCCCCCCCAGTTTATTCTATCTGCTGGTTTTGAAAGAAGCAGGTGTTTTTTTTCTAACCATTTTCCCCCTGAATCCTTCAGGGATCCCATCCACTTTACACTACCTTTCCAATTGGTTCATTAGAGTAACGTCCATTAGGACTACTCATAAGTCCAGCATCAGCTCCCTCCTCTCCTCACTGTAATTGGTAATTTTTTTTTAATCTTTTCCTTCTTCAATTGATAAGGTGTCACATTCAACACCTCTGAGTCTTCCTTTTCCTCCGCTAATAACTAGAGCCTGCAAATTCTTCTACAGTACTCTCCAGAAGTTGTTTGCTTTCATCCACACTAACCAACACTCTTGTTATGGCAGCTATCCTTCACCTCTGCTACCTGCAATACCTTCCTCTCTGATAATCTTTTATTCAATGAAATCTACAGTGGTAACACTGAATTTTCCCCTGCTGATTTTTGGCAATCTCACCATTTCTTTTGCCATCTACATAAAGTTCCTTATCCCCTGGGATTCAGACCATTCAAGACATGGCATTAAAATCTACTCCTGTTGAACATTTACTCATGTATTATCTCACACTCCTTACTTTCACTAAGACTTCTCTCAATACTCTGTCTTACATACCTACAACCAGACTCTTGTATGCACTACTCACGCATCAAACAACCTTTCATTTTGGATAGGACTCTCACCTCCTTTATGTCCTCTGAATCATGAACATATCCAAAAAGAAAGCTCAAAACATATTGTTGCACATGCACAACATTATGTACAAAATGTCACACTCAATGTATCAGAAATACTGGACGCACTTAAGAGAAACAGATATTCTACATCTGCTCATAAGCATGACTAAAAGCATAACAACATGCTGAACCCATGACACAAGCAACAAGCAGTACTTGCACATTGTCCAACTTCCCTCTTACTCACAAGAGTCTTCCAGTCTTGACAGACACAAATATAGAATCATAGAATGGTTAGGGCTGGAAAGGACCTTAAGATCATCTAGTTCCAACACCCCTGCCACTGGAAATGACACCTCCCACTAAAGCATGCCATCCAAGGCTTGGTCCAACCCGGCCTTGAACACCACCAGCGATGGAGCATTCACAACTTCCCTGGGAAACCCATTCCACTGCATCACCACCCTTACAGTAAAGAATTTCTTCCTCATATCCAATCTAAACTTCCCCTGTTGAAGTTTGAGCCTATTACCCCTTGTCCTATCACTACAGTCCCTCATGAAGAGTCCCTCCCCAGCATCCCTATAAGCCCCCTTCAGATACTGGAAGGCTGCTAGGAGGTCTCCACACAGCCTTCTCTTCTCCAGGCTGAACAGCCCCAACTTTCTCAGCCTATCTTCATATGGGCAGTGCTCCAGTCCCCTGAGCATCCTCGTGGCCCTCCTCTGCACTTGTTCCAACAGTTCCATATCCTTTTCTATGTTGAGGACACCAGAAATGCACACCATACTCCAAGTGAGGCCTCACAAGAGCAGAGTAGAGGGGCAGGATCACCTCATTCGACCTGCTGGTCATGCTCCTTTTGATGCAGGCCAGGATACGGTTGGTTTTCTGGGCTGCAAGCACACACTGAAGCAGGCTCATATTAAGTTTCTTATCGACCAACACCTCCAAGTCCTTCTCTGCAGGGCTGCTCTGAATGTCTTGTTTGCCCAACCTGTAGCTGTGCCTGGGATTGCCCCAATGCAGGTGTAAGACCTTGCATTTGCCATGGTTAAACTTCATCAGGTTGGCATCAGCCCACCTCACAAGCATGTCAAAGTCCCTTTGGAGGGCATCCCTTCCCTCCAGCCTATCAACCGAACCACACAGTTTGGCATCGTCAGCGAACTTGCTGAGGGAGCACTCAATCCCACTGTCCATGCCACTGACAAAGATGTTGAACAAGAGTGGTCCCAACACTCATCCCTGTGGGACACAACTCGCTACTGGTCTCCAGATGGACATTGAGCTATTGAGCACAACTCTTTGTGTGAGGCCATCCAGCCAGTTCTTTATCCACTGAGTGGTCCATCCATCAAAATGATGTCTCTCCAATTTAGAGACAAGGATGTCATGTGGGACAGTGTCAAACGCTTTGCACAAGTCCAGGTAGATGACATGAACTGCTCTACCCCTGTCCATCAGTTCCATAGCCCCATCATAGAAGGCCACCAGATTGGTCAGGCAGGATTTCCCCTTAGTGAAGCCATGCTGGCTGTCACCAGGCACCTTGTTTTTTTTCATGTGCCTTAGCATGCCTTCCAGGAGAATCCGCTCCAAGATTTTGCCAGGCACAGAGGTGAGACTGACTGCCCTGTAGTTCCCCGGCTCATCCATTTTCCCCTTCTTGAAAATGGGGGTTATATTTCCCTTTTTCCACTCATCGGAAACTTCCCCTGACTACCATGATTTTTCAAATATGATGGCCAGTGGCTTAGCAACTTCATTTGCCAGCTCCTTCAGGACCCGCGGATGGATTTCATCCAGTCCCATGGACTTGTATACGTTCAGGTTCCTAAGTTGGTCTCAAACCAGATCCTCTCCTACAGTGGGCCCAGGGTCTTCATTCTCACTGTCCCTGCATGTGCTTCCAAGACTTGGGTGGTGTGGTCAGAGCGTTTGCCAGTGAAGACAGAGGCAAAGAAGTCATTAAGGACCTCAGCCTTCTCCGAATCCAGGGTAGCCAGTTCTCCTGATAACTTCTGGAGGGGGCCCACGTTGTCCCTAGCCTGTCTTTTATTCGCTACATACCTATGGAATCCCTTCCTTTTATCTTTAACATCCCTAGCCAAGTTTAATTCTAAGTGGGCTTTAACTTTCCTAACCTGGTCCCTAGCTTCCCAGACAACATCCCTGTATTCTTCCCAGGCCGCCTGTCCTTGCTTCCACCTTTTATAAGCCTTTTTTCCTTTGAATTTTCCTTACCAGCTCCTTATCCATCCAAGGAGGTCTCCTGGCCCTCCTGCTCAACTTCCTTCTAGTTGGGATGCAACATTCCTGAGCTTGTAGTAGGTGATCCTTGAAAATCAGCCAACAGTCTTGGCCTCCCCTGCCCTCTAGGGCTGTCCTTACAAATAGAAAGAAAACATTCATTAAAGCTTGTCCATTCTAACTATGCTTATGTCAGTCTTAAAAGGCTTGAGTAACAAAACCTCAGATAGACCAGTTCACATTTTTCTTTTTTACTTGACACTCAGATCACAGAATAGAGTTGGAAATGACCTTAAGATCATCTAGTTCCAAAACCCCTGTCGTGGGCAGGGACACCACACACTAAACCATGTCACCCAAAACTCCATCCAACCTGGCCTTGAATACTGCCAGGGATGGAACATTCATAACTTCCTTGGGCAACCCATTCCAGTGCCTCACCACCCTCAGAGTAAAGAACTTCTTCCTTACATCCAATCTAAACTTCCCCTGTTTAAGTTTGAACCTATTACCTCTTGTCCTATCACTGCAGTCTCTAATGAAGATTCCCTCTGAGTATCCTTCTAGGCCCCCTTCAGAAAATGGAAGGCTGGCTGCTGGGAGGTTTGATTGGACTTTATGATCTTAAAGGTCTTTTCTAGTCTAGTTGATTCTATGCTTCCATGATTTTAACTGCTTTTTTTTGAATATACTTCTTTGTAAATCTGAATGGTAGATTAAATTCTCCTACTCAAAAGCTCTAGAAGTTAGAGAATGTACCTGTGAGGTTAGATAACATGTATTTTTAAAATGTCTTGATATACATTGCTAAATGCATTCTCAAAACCAATATGAAAGCTTACAAGCTACTCCCTTAATGACTACTAGTGCTTACCAGTATAGTATCTAAGTGGTCACATACACAAAGACATTTTGCCCTAACTTAGATCTCCAACCTATTGTTTCTAGCATCACCCACCAAACCAAGCTTCTCTACTATGAAGGCATTTATATCTACATCCCAAGAGCACAGAAGAAGCAGTGACGTTACTATTACTAGGTCAGACAGCTAAGTTAAAGCTAGCATGAGTAAGCATTTGCCTTCCTTTCCATGGTTCTGGCAGAGTATAGACATGTTTCCATATAAATAACTGGGAGACAGTAGACTAGTGATCTTCTTCAAAACACATACTCAATTTCTGCTCAAACAAGGAAGAAAAGAACACATCAGATAACCTTATTAATTAGTAATTACTGTATTTGAATGAAAGGGTGGTGGACAGAAAAGCATGTTTTTGAAATGGTCCTTCAAAGCAATACAAAGCCAAGACTTCACAAGCAACTCACTTTTTCTTTAAGTTATATTACTATACCCACAAAGCGCACGTATCAAATAAAAAGCACCATCCTGTATGCATCTTACTGTTATTAGGGAAATAAAGTCTAAAATTAACTGAATTAAAATCACCAAACTGGTCACATCAATTACTAACATACTTCTTCCTTGTAACTCAGCGCAGCACAATGTAAGCTGTACTGCTTCCATGCATTTGCATCAGCTCTGACCTGTAAGGTCTGTCCCTCAGAAAGGCTGCATAGATGTTTCTGCATGCCTGTTCAAACCTTTGGCCTTCTTTCAGAGCCTACAATCACAGGTGCCTATGAAGATACCTCTGCTGCAGGAGACTAATTGAGAACAGCCGTGAATTTCATCTAGGCCACTAAACAGTCCTCAGGTTCCAACATCTGGTCTCAGTCAATTAAGCCAAGTGACCTACACACAAAGGGTTTCACAGCTAATTGGGAGTGCTTAGTGCCATCCAGTTAACTGAAAGTGAACTCTCTAAAGAGACAGACCATACTTCACTGTGTACATAGTAACTTCCCTTCTCCAGAGACAACCTCAATCCTTATTAAGTGTAGCATATATCTTACAGCATCAGCTACATAAGATGTATAACAGATGGAGGTTTAGTATTGGAACTTGTATTTTTACTAGAAGCTGATCTTACTGGTACCAAAATGGCACTCCCTAATCCTGCTAAGAAACATTTCTAGGGTGTAGGAATCTTCAGCACTGCAGGTGTTAGCAGAAACATTTTTCTCAAGGATTTGGTGATCCTTTTCACATTAAAACACATGAAAAATACCACTTTATTAAATTCTGCAATAAAATATTACTAACATAAATGGCAATACCAGGACTGGACAATCATTTACATCTGATCCACACCACCACTCCTCACAACATTTGTTTCAACTCAAAATTAAGGTGTGCTTTCATTTACCTATCATTCTTACTTAAATATTTCAGAACCTATTGATGAAAATACAACATGATTTTCAAGACTGAAATGTGGAAAGAAATACATTTGAAAGAAGCAAAATTTAATGATCTTATTTATAAAAATCTTGCCAAAATAACTCAATTGCCATAAAATAGACTGTCAAGGAACAAGACAACCATGCTGGGTAATTCATCACCCATTTAATACTGTTTACGAGTAGCAGGCTCTCTATAGACATGCTTTTAAAGAATGCTTAAGAAAAATCATTGCTGACTGGTAAAACGATAAACCAAACCCCATCATATGGCCTCTGTAATGGCATATGATATCGATATAAAGAAAACCCAGGCCCCACCCCTGAAATCACAAGCAAACTGCAAATGCTAACACTTTACATAGAAAACTGATTGGAGTTAGTAGGTCCTCCCTAGCATTTACTGTCACTGAAAAACATTATACACAAAGAAGTTTTTGCTCAATTCTGAGCTTGCTCTATATCTCATTTATTTCATTCAAGCTAAACCCAAATACTTGATCAACAAATTTGTGTTGTACGCACAGGTTAGTCCTAATAACTGGAGAAAGTTTAATGTTTTACTATTTTTACTTTTTTCCATGCATACCCCCCCTAAATGATTTTATATACTGACACATACCCGTATAAAGTATACTGACAAAAGTACATTACACACATTACTAAGACTGTGAACTAAATACTCAAGCCTATGAAGAAGTTTATCTGTGTAATGTGAATTCATACATCCTGGCTATTTTGTTACACGTATCTTTCCCACACACACCTTGACCCTCCCTCAGCTAATGTAAAACATGTAGAGTCAAAATAACATAGTATGTCCACTGGTATGATGGAATCACACAATAAGAAACCTTTGGTTGCCTAAATTCATTCTTTTTTGCTCTCTAGCCTAGCATTCATCCCTGCTCCAACAAAATCATACACTTCTGTCCTCCACAAAACTTCAGCGCCAGCGGAACGGAACTAAAGAGGTAACATGCTTGTCTGTGGTCCAGTGCCCTTCTTCAGTGTGGCCCAAAATCCCTTACACAAACACGCTTGCAGGCCAGAGGACTTCATCACTGGGGATAGCCAGCAAGCAGGTCTGACAGATGCCTTGAGATCATGAATGGGGGGCAGAGGAGTGAGCACTTCTTACAGGACCTGCATACACTGCCTGAGCTGTACCAAGATGGGTGAGATGCTGTCCTGGGTTCAGCAGCAGCATTTTTCTCCTTCTTAGTAGCTGGTGCAGTGCTGTGATTTGGACTTTCAGCCTGGGAACAGCACTGATAACACCAATGTTTTTAGTTACTGCTCAAATGTTTTGGTCTGACCAAGGACTTTCTGAGTCTTGTGCTCTGCCAGGGAGGAGGGGAAGCTGTGAGGAAGCAGAGACAGGACACTGGACCCAAACTTGCCAAAGAGGTATTCCATACCACAGCACGTCATGCCCAGGATGTAAAAACTAGGGGTAGGGACCAGGAAGAGGGGGTTAGTTCATGGCTCAGTCTTTGGGTGGTGAGCGGTTGTATTCTTTTCCCTTGTATTTCCCTTGTCATTATTATTATTGGGGGTAGCAGTAGTGGTTTATGTTATACTTTAGTTACTGGACTGTTCTTATCTCAACCCGTGGGAGTTGCATTCTTTCGATTCTCCTCCCCATCCCCCCGGGGGGCAGGGGGGGAGAAAGAGGGGGAGTGAGTGAGCAAACTGCATGAGTTACAGCTGGGCTAAAACAACGACAGATGCTCAGAAGGGGCAAAATCCTGACACTTAGCCATTAACTTTTAAGAGTTATCCAATAGGTCTTATTCAGTCAAGTTCGACCAGGCATTCAGACTGATTTTTTAAGGCCAAAGTCATGTTTGTGAAAAAGGTCCCATCCTCCTCTGGCTACCTATAAAAGACAACTAAAACTATTACAAATATTATTCTTTTCCTTTTTTAATTAGAACTCCCTAACACAAATATTGCATTTCTTTAGCTGTTTTCTCACATAACTGAACAATTGTTTCATGCTTCCTAAGAAGAATGCATAGAGAAATTGCAAAACCTGAAATATTTCATTCCAGAAAGTTTAAATCCCTCAATCTTGGGGCTGAACTTCACATTTCTGGACACAATCTAATAACATGTGCAAATCCCTCATTTTTTTAATTTGATTGCCATGAAAAAGTGGCAGCTGGACTACCACAGCTCAGCTCTGAACAGGCATGGGTCTCAACGTCTCTTGCCTGTCCCCTTGCCAATGTTTACTATACCTCACTTGAATCAAAATACACAGTGGATTTCATGAGACTCAACTGATTTCGAGGGTCAGAGGACCTATTCTTGTTATTCCTTATTATTTCTTCTGTGACACCATTGGGCCTGTGACCTTCCCCTAAACTCCAAACAGATTCTCATTCATCATTACAGTTACATCACATGAACTTTACATGTAAAGATATACACTCCCACTTAATGCCATTCTGTGTAAGTTTTCTTTGCCTGTACAACCTGTATCCTTACCTATAGAAATTATAAATCTGAATAGTAATGAGTATTAATAGTTGTTTGGGGCTTTTAAATTATTATTAGTTGAACATTTTATTCCTGTACTTCAGTTTTAACTTCATTAAAACTTACGGTTGTGTCCTTTAAGAAATTCTGTACAGAAGCAACAGTGGTAACATACCATAGCTATCAATTTTTTTTTTCCTTAATAAGTTAACTACATAATGTTTAGTTGCCTTCCAGAAGTATAAGTATTTTTATTTATTTAATTTCAAAATATTTGGAATGGATATTTTGGAGCCTGCAACATACAGTTTGTTTTTGATTTTATCTCCTAGAAATGTTTCTGGGAAGCATAGTTTTCCCTAAATACATACTTGGGAGCCTTCTTGGATAATTCACACCTAATTAAACGAAAGCTGCTATGTTAAAAAAAAAAAACAAACCAAAAACAAAAAACCCAAACAACCCTGATGCCTCTTTTTTTTTAGTGTGCATATTAATCACAGTATTTTCCTCCATAAAAAAGTCTATTTATTTATTTTTATAATTTTACTGCTGCTCAGAACTACAAGTATTCAAATTGTATTCATTAACTACAAACCCAGATACTTAACAAGGAGTGAAGTAACTAATCTGTATAGGAACTCCTAGTTCAGATTATCTAACTAACCTCAAATGCAAAAAATGACACTTTATCTACACAATTTTGAAGAAAATACACAGGAACTGAGACAAAATGCATTGAAAATGGGTGACCTGACACCAAATTCACAGCTGGAAAATCCATTCATTTTCCTGTTTAAACAAATATTGCCTCTCACTAGGATAACCAAAACAGAAAGATGTATTGGATGACAGAACATATACGTATACGTTCTGGCAGCATACACTGTCTCTTCCTGAAAACATCACATTCATTACAATGGGAGGACAGAATGGGTTAGCTACACAGCTTAATGTGTAGATGTCTTTTTGTCTTTTTCATCCCTGGGTAAGATGAAAAATGATGCAACTTTTTTTTCATCATTAATAATGAATGCCTTTCTTGTTGATAGTCCTTGCTGTGGAGTAAGAAGCCTTGAACTTTAATCTTTATGATGCAAGATTTCTGTTCACATAGAAATCAACCAAAAGGATCAGACAGGAGAAACATAATACCCAGTTTCTATAATATCACTTGTTATAATCCTTTACAGTTTTTGTTTTGTTTTGTGTTTTGTTGTGGTTTTTATTATTATTTCTTTTAAATCTCATTAATCTCTAGCATTTTTTTTTCCAATGCACATTTGGTGCCATGACAAATAAACTGAGGAAAGTCTGATGCATCCCGTCATCGCACAGCACCAAAAAAGAAAAGACTCTTAGTGATTTCTAAAACATGACACTGAATGAAAAGGTGATCTGAAGTAATTTTCCTCTGTATTACTATTCTCAGAAGTTACACAGCTGTGGCAGTTATCAAAATTTTGAAATCCATCAAATTCCAGGTCAATCACTTTTGGTTTTGTATATATATAAACATCTATACACAATATAATTTTATAGATTTATAAAAAATTCTGGAAGATGCATACATACACATATTATTATCCATTACATAAACATCCTGAGGCATTGCAAATATAATCTGTGATTCACTTTTGTTTTCTTAGTTTGCTAGCAATGACTAAGGAAACTTCAAATTATGATCCTCTGATGGCTGGAAGTGTAGAGTGGCTTTCTTTCACTTCTTACATATGCCCTCTCCTGAAAAGTTCTATCTACTTCTAAAATCTGTTCCACATATCAAGGGTTAGCCTGGATTGGTAGTAATTACAAAAGGGTAGTGACAGTCCCAGCTTAGTGCTTCCCTATCTCTCTATGGTGCTCTAAGCCATAACAGAAGGATGTCTCATACAGAAGGATGGCTTGCCAATGGATGTGAAATTCAACAGAAGTTCAGATCCATTCCAAATTGAGAAAATAACTAGGAATCCTAGAGAGAAGAAGGGGAACAACAGTACCAAACAGAAAGTTATTTCTGTAAATGAAAGCTTAAATTAGGCAAAACCTAACAAGACATTGTCATGAAAGACGACATAATACATTTTATTTCTAATGTGTATATAATTAGAGTATCCTAATAAATGTTTTCTGTTATAAATATATCACATTCATAAAAATTAAAAACTAGAAAATAAAAATAAATGCACTAACACTTAATCTCTCACAACTCAGGAGACAGTGCATTTTACTAGACTGAATTTTAAATATTTGATTTAATGAATAAAATTCTGTAACTCAAAATCTTATAAATAGTCCTGAAATTACCAATGAAGGACTCATGAAATTATAGATCAAGCTTAATACTAGATATTAAAAATATGGGTAGCAAGACACAGAATCATCAATGGTTTGGGTTAGAAAGAACCTTAAGATCATCTAGTTCCAACTCCCCTACCATGGGCAGGAACACCTCACACTAGACATGTTGCCCAAGGCTCTGTCCAACCTGGCCTTGAACACTGCCAAGGATGGAGCATTTACTTCTTTGGGCAACCTGTGCCAGTGCCTCACCACTCTCGCAGTAGAGAAATTCTTCCTTCCAAATCTTGGGGAAAACCAGCAGTTCTGTTTAAATTTAAGAATTTCTGGTTTTCAGCACACCAAAGTCTCAAATGCTCAACAGTCCTGAACCTTTCACATAATTTTTATGTTGCTTTGTTATTAAAAAGAACATGGTTATGTAACTTACTGGAAGTAAGTTTACAAACACAAGTTTGCTGTGCAGGGAATACTGGGCTTTTGTGGGGGATGACCATTGTAATTTATTGTTGTCTTTATCTGTTGTTGTTGTAAATTTGCTCATTTCAATAATTGTGAGATACACTCTGAAGAATAAAAATTACAGATACATTTCAGGCAATGAATTTACTCATCCCAAGTAATGAAATACTTGAATATTTAAGTACCACCACCACAAAAAAAGGTGTCATGCAGTCTGAAAATTAGTTTCTTCCCTGTAGGTTTAAAAAATAAAATCACACAAACATTTTACAGGGTTTCCACACCTGCTGCAATGCATACACTTGTAGTTAGGGCTAGAAAGAGATGAGGTCAGTGTCAGGAAGGAAAATGTGATCAAGTCATTTTCAATATGATGCCAACTATGACCTTTGGATTTCATTTCAAATCTAGCTATCATGTTACCAAAATAATATAGTACAGAATGGATATTGTTTTGCTAATGTGATATATAGATTCCTAATAAGAATTTCATGCTTGCAACTACATTACAAATATGCCAACTATGATATATTTTATGTGCATGTGGCACAGTATTTCATAACATGCTACAGCTATTTTTTTCTGACATGCAAAGAGACTGAACTAAAAAAAGGTAATAAAAGATTCAAGCTAAATAACATGTCAGTGCTCACAGTGTGAGTTGATTTTGCACATGAAATCCCAAATGGCCATCTTCCAGTAAGAGATTCTTATTGGGAAGTATTAGAATCTTAAAAAAAAAATCTTGCAAGGGTATGAAATGACATTCAGTTAAACAGTACTGCAGCAAGTTACATGGACTAAGGTTTGGTTTGATGATTTGATATTAATATATAAGAGGTTGGAAAAGACAAAACAAAACCCTGCCAAATCTCTAAAAACTATACTCTAAATGTCAGCTTGTCTGTGTGAAGCAAGTTATGCTGCCTTCATTGTGAAGGCAAATTTTGAAATATATAATAGTAATTTCTTTTCAAAAGTAAGGTATGAAATATTGATTCATGTACTGTGTTACAAAAAGCTAGGCCTTCTAGTCCTTGGTAGTGGTTACGTGAGTGAAAACAAAAATATGAAATACGAACTCAATAGCACATAGAATTCAAATTTTTTTTAAGCTATCTAGTTTGCTGTGAATCTGGAGGGACAGAAGGAGTTGGAGGGAGTGCAAAATCCATCATTTATAGCTTGCCTAAAATTTGTTTTTAAGCAACTCATTATAGAGAAATTAAAAAATTAACACTTGTTCCTTTCCCTTTCAGGGAGGTACCTGAAGGGAGATAAAGTAAAAGGCAAACCCACTTTAGCCAAGCTGAGAGCAACAAAGGGGCAGTCACTTGGCTGTAACTCAAGTGTGTGCAGTACTACAAGTTCAGTCAAAAGTGATAGCATAATAGAATCTTCTGCTGGCAGAACCACTGTGCTACTGGTACTTGTATTGATGTTCACTAGAGACAAATAGGTTTGTCAATGACAGTTTCTGATCATTCTGCAAGAAAATCCTAAGTAAAAACTGGCAGTTATCTCCAGTTACAAATTATCTCAAAGATGTGGTATGTTTAATTTAAATATGTAATTTTACCTCTTGCTTCCAGCTTAAAGCACTGCAAGGTTTTAACACAGTAGAAAATACACCTGAAGATAATTTCTTCCTCCACTGAAATGCTGAGCCCTTGCAATTTCAACGCCAAAACAAGTAATTAACCATAAGCACTGAAATTATGAAAAACCCACGTCCTATTTCAAACAAGTAGTTATAAAGAAAATATTTCCAATATGCAAGCAGGGCCTTGACCAGGTTTCCTGGGAGTAACCACCTCCAAGAAAACATTCAGCCTGGAGAAGAGAAGGCTGTGTGGAGACCTCATAGCAGCCTTCCAACATCTGAAGGGGGCCTACAAGGATGCAGGAGAGGGGCTGGAGGTATCACATGGGTCAATGGGTTTAAACTTAAACAGGAGAAGTTCAGGATAGATATAAGAAAGAAGTTCTTTACTGTGAGTACTTCACACACTGGAACAGGTTGCCCAAAGACGCGATAAATTCTCCATCCCTGGCGGTGCTCAAGACCAGGTTGGATGGAGTCTTAGGCGACATGGTTTAGTGTGAGGTGTCCCTGTGCATGGCAGGGAGGTTGGAGCTAGATGATCTAAAGGTCCTTTTCAACCCTAACTATTCTATGATTCTAAGGCAGAAACTAATTGGAAACCTGGCACATTCTTTGCAAGCCAGTACATACACATTACCACATCATCTGAGTGTCCCACCTACTGAATTCTTGACAGAATTTATTATGTCAAAAGAGTAAATTTTGAAAGAAAAACTTCCTTCATTCTTTCAATTCCTTTATCTCAGGCACACTAAGCAAGTTTCTCTGAAGCAAGATAACTGACTCCTCTACACATAAATTACAAATTTGTGACAATTTTGGGGTTATGCTCAGATTTTGCTTACATGAGTAAAACCTAGAAGCAAATTCCCCTGATATCAATATATCAGAGCAGTGGATATGCTAATATCAGTAATCCAGTTGAAGAGGAAAAGTTAAGCATTAAGTGCATGAAGTGTGCAGGATTCATGCTAGAACCTACTACTACTCTGTTTTGTCAAACCCATTTGAAGAAAAAACTTCCCTAGATGTCTTAGACTGAAACACAAAACCACCTCAGTTTTTACGTTTCCCCACACAGGTGTGAAATGCAGCTCAACTGAAAATAGTGCAGTTCTAACCTGCAAGTGAATTAAGCCCTATACAATGATAAATAAAATGTTCAGTAATGTGCTTTTGGTGTGACTGAATAAGGCATTTGGATAAAATTGAGAACTACAGGAGAACACCAAATAATTTTAAAAAAAACACATGAACTTCAGAATGATGCTGTCATCAGATTATTTCTATTCTAGACATACAAAATGTTATGCATTTTAGGTATTTCATGGCAGAACAAAAGCTTTACACAAGCAAAAATAAGTATTTAGATGTTTTAATGCAGGATTTACTAGTTCATATTTTCCCGTCTCTGTATTTCTCTCAAATTCAACTGTGTTTTTGTTGTTCTAGCTTTATACTTTGTGGTAGACTTGTTTCATTATATATTAACTGATGAGCAATCTGAATTCATGCAGAACTGGATATACCTGAGAGAACTCTTTCTCACAGGATCATCAACAAAAACAAGACTCAAACAAAACAGTAGAAAAGCTTGGTTTCATACTAGTTAGACAAAAATATCCACACAACTTTAATGCTTATCTGAATTAACCATGCTCTAGAACACAACAAGCTATTGAACAGCAAGCAGTAAAAAGGAAGTTATTTCATATGTTAAGACATACACTCTTTCAAAAATTTTTCTCAGCACTCTTCCTTTATAATACATATAAATACATGCATTTATACTTTCACCATACAAATAAACAATGTATTTTCTTGTTTTCTAGACAAACTGTATAAACTATTCTAAGCGGTATCAAAAATAAAAAAAAAAATAATTTAAAAAAGGATATTTTTTCATCATCATCAAAATTTGCTCTTTGACCAGTTAAAATGCAGGCTACACTGTGCTTACCTCTTGCCTTAATCAGGACACTGCCTCTCTTTCTGGGGGTTTTAGTATTTTTTTTTCCTCAGCATTAAGCATAAAATGCTGCTGTTAAATATTACTGCATCTACCAAGCCACAAACATTTTTATACTACTTGAAATTTTCCACTTCTCCCTAATTTTTTGATCTTTCATTCTGGCAACTATTCTCAGTATAGCCCTCAAATCTTTCTCATAGTAACCTTTCTTAATTTGCTCTGGAGCAGCTAGGCATACCACACATTCAAAATATCACAGAATAAGCAGCTCCACCCCATGTCTTCCTCCTATCATGCTGATCTGTGTATCAATTTAACAAACCAAGCCACATATGTTAACGTAGTATAAACCTACATAGTTAACTATGATTTGATTTTTTTTCTCAAACTTAAATAAACAAAACAAACAAAAAATCTGTAACCAAATAAACATCTAGCTGCAAAGCCACACTGGTTTAAAAGTGTATTTGTAGGTAAACAAATGTAAATTATGCTGCATGACTTACATAACCAAGTAACAGGAGAGATTCAACATACAGAACAAATCAGAATAATTCTATATTGTTAGAGCAGAACACTTGTCATTCATCCCTTTCACTGTGTGGTATCAAAAGAGCTTCTGGCTGTAAGGCAGAGGGGAATGGTGGTGGCTGGTACCTGTCACACATCTCTTAGTATGACTTTATATGATGGCCAGGCATTTAACGAATTTTTGTTCTGCTTGTGGGAAAGGGGTTTCAGATGACAAATGAGGCAGTAAGGCTGGAAGGAATAATGCACCCCGAGGGATCTGTACCACATAGATTATACTATTGGAAACACTGGACTGTTTTCCTGGTACCAGAATTTACAGAACTGCTCAGAGGTCTTAATTGTCTAACGTAAAAGAGCCTTTTTAAGTCTTTTTTTTGGTCACATTGTAAATAATGTGCTTAACATGTTCTAGTGAGCCAGAACTCAGATTTCTGAGTAATATTCCAAAGTGTGATCACAGAGTAGATCACAAAGATACAGTATATAATGAACTAAAATACTACACTGCTATAGATATGGGTGTAAAAATGAACATATATTAATTCAGTAAATGTTTATTTAAGCACACAGAAATTAGTCTTTTTTTGTGATAGAAGCGATGGAAAGAAAAGAGAAAGTCTGAAGCTACTCAAAACTTCTCATGTCAAATCCTTTCAATGCGCGCCAAACGTATTTTCAGTTTGTCAGCTCAAATCTTAGTAGTCTCGTAGTAGTCCCTTTTCTTTGAAAGAGATGGTTTCCAAATTCCTGTTATACCTTAATTATATCTTATGCATTCTAATTCCTAGCTAGCTATAGGAAAGTTACCTTACTAGCTTTTACAATAAATGCAAAATTCTTTACTTGAGAAACCACCCACATGTAAACCCACTAACACAAATGCTGACAATCAGTCTGACATCCAATCTGTTTCCAACCTACAGCCACAGAAATAGAACAGTGCAAAATCCCAAAAAAGATCACTAGCATTTTCCCTAGTTTAAAGTACTTTCAAACTTTTTTCATGACTCAGAAGCTTTGCTCCTGCTTGATTCATCCTTCCTCCAACTCATTAACAGGGACAATTAAAATTGAACCACCTAAAGTTTTTGTTGTTGGGGTTTTCAAAGAATACAAAGGGAACAGACTGTCGCTGGAATTCAAGGCATTGAGTTCTCAATATTTTCTAAAAGTTCACCTTTAATAGCGGTAACTGTGAACTACATCAGTGAAAACAATTGAGCCATATATGAGTTATGTGTTGATTTTCCAACAGCCGCTAATAAAAAAAAAAAAAAAAAAAAAAAGCCCCACAAAACTTAGGAGATGAAATCTCTCAGATAAGAGAGATACGAAAAGCAAAAGGAAAGAAAAACATTTAAACAACACAGGTGGAATTTAGCATGAAGATCATAAAATGTCAATGACTATGATAATTCAAAATTCAAGACATTTTTGTAATGTAGCATAAACAAAAGGTTTCAATGAAACATTAATAAGACATTTGAACGTTTTGTTCTGTGAACAGCAAACTACTGGGAAGATTTGTCACTCACAGAATACAGAGCAGGGGGGCTGAAAGAACTAAAACCCGAAAATCAGACTTTATTCATTACTCAAAACAATACAAAAACTACTACTACTAAAAATGCAAGCAAAGTAATGAAGTCTGGTAACGAATATGATGAAAACAGTTCACTGAATAATGCCAAGACCTGCATCTGGGGATGAACAGTCCCATGTATAAGCACAGGCTGGGAAACAACTGCTAGGAAAGCAGCTTTGTAGAAAAAGACATGGAAGACCAGGAACTGAACACAAGCCAGCAAGGTCCCCTTGCAGCAAACTACGTCTGCAGCATCCTGTTAGAAAGGTCCCGGTGAGCAGATTACTAGGGAAGCTATCTTTCCTTTTTAAACATTGGAGAGGCCACAATTGTTGTCTCCAATTCTGTGCTGCCCAGTACAAGAGAAAGAGGCATGGACATGCTGGAGCAAGTCCAGCAAAGAGCCAGAAAGATGATTAAAGGAATGGAGCATCCAATGTTCAACTGAGCCTATTCAGCCATGAAAAGAGAAGGCTCAGAGGGATCTTATGAATGTGCATAAATACATGATGGGAGAGAGTAAAGAACTTGGAGCCAGAAACATCTCAGTGCTATCCAGACTAATCAGAAGTAGTTATGGGCACAGACTGACAATCAGGACATCCTATTTAAAGGTAATAAAACTCTTTTTACAGAAGAAGGATCTGTGAAACATTGGAATAGTGTTTCCACACAGGTTGTGGAATGTTTGGTTTTGGAGATACTCAGAACCTGGTGCCCATGTACCTGCTACCCAACACACTGATCCATTTTGGCAAAAGGGGTGAATTCAGGAATCCCTGGAAGTCCTTTCCAACATCTGCCATCCTGCAATTCCATAATACTATAACTCTGAATTTTTTACAGAGTGCTGGAGTAACCTGCCACTTACCATTTACAAATTACCAAACACATACAAAATTATTCAGGCCTTTGCGGTATACTGCTTTTAAATATTTAAAAATTCAGTTACAGCTTCTCCACCTGACAGTCAGAACCTGCACCTGTGTACGCCATTTTAACTTAATTAAAATATATATTAAAACATCAAGGATGATTAAAAGGAAAAGACTGTATTGAGTTTACGTGGGAAGGTTTTGGTAGTAAAGTCTGTGAAACATTGAAGTGTAAAGAGGTGAAGTGAATTAAAGCTTAGATGATCTATAATAAGGAGAAGAACAAGCAATGAAGAAAGAAAGAATAAACTCAAATGTAATATTTGCAAGCTAAAATATTTCAGTGATGACACACTTCGAATTTCAATCCAAATGATAAAGACTTTATTCTAGGATAAGGCATCTGAAGATTTAAGTCTGAAAGAACTGTAAAGATCTATGCATATGGATCTCTTACGATAGTACCTAAAATTTCATAGTGCCAATTCTATTATCCTGTCAGAATCTTTATAATTTATTAAAAATTTTAAATCTGCACTGCTGCTAAAATGTAAATTAGATGATGATCACATCTTGGTAGTTCCTGTCCTCAGCAATGATAACTGAATCTAAAAAAAAAATGGACTTGAAGTATTTAAATAAGAACTGAGAAAGCAATAATCCTTATGTTGTCCAGAGCAACTCCAACCACAACTTTACTCTTATTTGTAATTCCTCATTCTAAGACACTGGTATCTTTTTAACAGCTTTAGTATGTACTGAACGCATGAAAAAAATAGAATACTGAAACTTAAAGTGGGGAAAAAAATCCTTTAGTTCCAAGACAGATGGTAGCTTCTGAAGTCTTTTCAACTTCCTCCTGCCTACTGTGTTTCATTCCAGAATCCAGCACTATCATACAAAAAAGAAGGTTTGCTCTGTCAAGGGGATAGCATATATAACAAGTGTTCATCAAAACCCTTTATGTCTGCCTTAAATTCAGTCTTTGTAACCATGTTTGACAGCTGAATCATAAAAACATTTTTCTGTGAGCTTTTTTAAGCTTTTGGAAACTAGTATTTTAGGTCTACAGTTCAGCTCAAATTGTCTCTCTCTTTACGATCAATATATCTTTAAAGAGTTTTCCCTGAATTAATTAGCACTTTTATTTCATATTTACTACTGTTGTGCTTTCACTTTTTAAAAAAAAGATTTTGAATGTTCTCAAGATCTGTTTCCCACAAATGTTTCCACAGAACATAAAGATGTTTCCATAGAATATACAGACTTGTAAACAGAAGAGGTGAAATTTTCCAAAGTCACAGTGTTTATTCTCCTGGCCAATCCATACACATGCAGCTATTTGAATTCTATAATACACCTTTTAAACACATACAGCTAGGTACAAGCTCATTATGAGAGACCACCAGCTAGTAGTTCCAGTGTACAGCTTCCAGTGGCCCCACCATCACTGGAGGCCACTCAAATTATTGCAGGCACTTTTTCTAATAGTTAGACTGGTTAGGCCTATTAAGAAAAGCCTGACTAGTGATAATGTGGACAGAAATTATTCCTTCAATTTAAAAAGTAGCAATGAAACAAGATTTGGATGCATATATAGATATACTATCCAGGTATAATAGAATAAGATGAGTAATTACATAAAATAATTCAGTTTACAATGAAAAACTAAATTTGCTGAATAGTTCTTGTTTGAACTTGCTATGAGGAATGCCATTTAAAGAAAACACATTAAGAATTTGTTTAGTTACAGAGAACAGACTTAGGAAAAGATAGAGAAATTATCAAAGTTTCACTATTGAAATACACTAATATGAATAAACACTGTAACAAGTATGAAAGGTAAACATTTATTTTCATAATCCTGTTGCATGTAGCTCAGGTTTTACTTTGCTCCGTACTCTTCTGTCTCCTTCCTAGTCCCTCTATTTTTCTATTTTATCCTGCTCAAATGCCAAAACATGCACATTTTTATACATACATATATGTGTACAGAAATGCCCCTGTCCTTTTCTGAACTTGCTACTAGTATGCTTGATGCAAGCTAGCCAAGAACACTGCTGCTGTGAAGAAAGGTGAAGAGAAGAGAGGGACATATGCTCTACAGACACCCCAAAATAATCACGCTTGCCTAGGTTTTCTCTCTTCTTGGATGACAGGCAGAATGAGCAGATGCCAGTCTGTGGAAGTTATTGTCCAGTGATGGCATCTGGCTCTTTGGCACACTCAACTGACATTTATGTTGGCTTCTCTGCCATTGCCTCTGGGTTTGTTAATGGGTTAAGTTGACAATAGGATTGTCTGATCCTGGATGCCACATTTCTTTTAACTCACTTTTGATTCTATTCAATTTCTCTAAGAAGAAAATTGTTCTCTATCCTCCAAAAATCTTTGTACTTTAGCTGACACATGTATTGCTGTAATTTAGGATAGTCCAGTTGTGCTAATGGATAATTTGGATAGGACAAACCACATTGCATATATTACACTTAAAAATGATGTCTGCCAAAGCTTATTAAAACATAGATACTTTATTCAAGGACACTACTTTCTTTTGTGAGCTTAAAAACAAGAACCAAAACTCTGAAAGTACCATTGCAATGACAAAAAGCAAACATTTTGGTTTTATCCCATGTCTTGTGTTCGAAAAAAATCATACTATCCTTCTTTATATACTTCAGGAAACACAGATGGAACGTTTCTATTTTGAAGTAATAAGTAAATAAACTGCTTTAACACATCACAAAAAGTAACTCAGATGGGCTTATCTTACAACATAGTTTCTATAATAGCAATTTCTAAAACAGATAGGCAAGGAGCCAAAAAGTGGCATCACATCAACAATGGGCTGAATGCAACTGCAAGCCATGGAGCAGAAAAGAGTTATGCCAGATTGTGTGGCAGCTGAGAATCTTATTGGTGACCATTTGCTGTGCAGTCTCAGACACATCTAAAAATTATGCATTCCCCATTGATTTCAGGCTAAAGCGATGAAGAAAAAACTTCTTTCTGAACCTGAACACAGTACATGCTGACAAGTTCTCTCCTTTGAGTACTCAGCATTTTCCTTCTCACACTTCTTTGCTCCTATGTACTATTCATAAGACTGGCTTCACATTTTAGATCAATATTGTCAGATGTTACATTAGTGGCAGTCAAAACAACAGAGGTCTGCAGATAGAAATAGCCAACAGAATCAAAATATTCCTAAAACTTCGCCAGAAAAAAAAAAAAAACAAACCACCACATATGATATTATTTTTTCCCTTCAGGAAATCAATTTTAAAATATTAGCAAAATGCTGATAAATAGCACTTTGCTAAAATAAAAATTTAGACTCAAAAGATATACGATCTCTAAGAAAATGCAAAGAATCTCTGAGAAAATGCAAAGCAAATCCAGAAGTCCTTAACTGTATCATGTTCCTATCTGAGAGATTATTCATTTTGTTATTACTTTTTTTTTTGATTCCAAAGAGTAGTTCACACAAAAATGTCATTTAAATCTTTCTGCTTAGCCAACCACTGTGTATTTTAGAAAATACATTTTTCTAATTATTATTGGAATTGGCCATCATTATGCAGAATACTAACAAGCCAGCTGATGAGATTAAGATCAATATTCACATGATTTTTTCCCTTCCAGTAATTAATAGCTTTCAATTGTCAAGACTAGTATAGTCACAATAAAGCATTATCTTCAGTCCAATCTGATATCTCATGTTATCTAGATTAAGAACAGCTTTTAATAAAGAAATCCTTTGGATAGAAAGGTTTGGCATTTCG
This sequence comes from Myiopsitta monachus, assembly GCA_017639245.1. NCBI lineage: Eukaryota > Metazoa > Chordata > Aves > Psittaciformes > Psittacidae > Myiopsitta > Myiopsitta monachus. Next base: position 1,115,051 of record CM029926.1, on the reverse strand, counting down.
TTTTGAGTCTCTCAATAAGATATTCAGGTGGGTAGCCCTGCAATTAATCTTAGCAGTTCATTCATTTTCCAAACGTACACGCCTATTGACTCCTACAGAAAAGTGCTCATTCACTCACTTGGTTACTTTAATTATGCATAAAGTCAAGGAAATCTGCAAGACACCAGAGACTCCATTAGTTTTCTGTATAAATTCCAAATTTGTTTCATGTAAACAGAATGAGGCATATTATTGACACTGGCAGGTTCCTGTCCAAACAGGCTCCTGATTATACCTGCAAGTTGGGTTGATATCACATCACCTTTACAATTGTTACAGCAATTCATACAGACCCTATACAAGCCTCAAGAAAGATTTCTGATGTTTTAGCTGCCTTTCAGAATTTCAGAGAAAAGAAGCAGTTCAACACTGTAAAATTCTATCAGACTTTTCCACCTTCAACAGTTATGCCTGGTATTTATCCGTGCTAAACTACATTTGGTTACCTTGGACTAACAACATTAAAACAGGTGAAGAAGGTGTGAAAACGTTAGTAGTAAGGCAAACAAAAACTGGGGTGGTTGGGACAGTATGGAGGACAAGGCAGAGGGAAAAGAGCAGATTAGTTACAGTGTAGAATAATTTTGATTTACCAGGACTCCTTTACATTGACCTCTGACTGAAACTGTATTTCCACTTGCTTTTTTCCTTCACACCATCTAAAAAGCAGCCTAGAGAGGAACTAAATAATTATTGTGCACATTTCACTTCTGTCCCAGTTCCAACAAAATTTGATACCTCTCTGGAGTCCAGATTTTTCTTACAGCTTAGTAAACATGTATGATATTATACACTTTGCCCCAATTAAAAAAAAACAACCCAAAATGACTCTTCTATATATGCCAAATACACTTCATGCACAAAGCTCAGTATTTATATTGCATAAACTGAAAGCAAGCTTCTTAAAGGTAGGACAACATATAGGGAAAGGGAAAGCCTGAACAGAAAAATCCTAATTCTCAATTGAATCACAGCATGTAGACAAATATTCCCATTTCTGTGTGCACGTGAACTTGGTACTTTATCACAGAATATAAATTGTGTCAATTAAAAAGAATGTCAAATTAAAAATTAATTTGGACGTGGAGAGTAACTTGCATTTATGTGTATATACATACATAGACATATGTTTGCTGTCTTTAGTCAGTTAAAACAAATTTAAATAAAATATTATTAAAATGCAACAATTAATCTTCAGCTGACCAAAAAAAAAAAAAACAAACAAAAAAACCCAACTCATTAATACAGTCAATTGTCCATTAGCTTAAAAAGGAAAAAAAAAATGTATACACGTATACAAAGAAATATATTTGTATATATACACACAGTTAAGTCTGGTTAAATTTAGGGGAAAAGAAATATTCTAACTGTATTTTCTCTAATACAACTAATTCAGTCAAAAGAAGTACTTAAAAAGACAAAGAAACAATATTTCAAGCAACCGCAGAACAGGAAGTAGCAAAACACAGTTTTTGAACCTCTGGAGCTAGGTGCACCGAGTGTAAGATGGGAGCTGTTCCTCATACTGTAAGATTAAATTCTTACCTGATGAAAACTTTGTGCTCAATGATTTATTAATGATGATGACATCCATCAATAGTCAATATTGAGGAGCTGATCATTTCAAATTGAAAGAAGCTGTCAAAACATATAATCATAGAATCATAGAATAGTTAGGGCTGGAAAGGATCTTAAGATCATCTAGTTCCAACCCCCCTGCCATGGGCAGTGACCCCATGAAACAACTCCAGTCTCCAACACTTTGTGACAAAAAAAAAAAAAAAAAAGTGTGTAATAAAACTAGATAGTACTATTTTATTAGACCAACTTTTTCTTATGTAAAGTAACCTGCCATCAGTAGAAGTGCTATGAACTCACTGCAAATGCTAGTAGCTGAGTTCATAATATTTTCCTTCTCAGCTGTCAGTTCGCGTTTGGGGCATGGTGCATGACAATCATGTTCTGCATAAAACAGTATGTTTAAAATTGACAAGTTTCTCTTCAAATATCTTGCTTTCTCCTAAGAAGACAGTATACCAGATGAGATAAAAGGCCACTAGTGTACTCTTATAGCTGAAATCCAAAAGTAACTTCCTTCCATTGTGATTTGTGGGGATAGATGCAGTGGGGATAGTGATGCCACACCACCACAGGAAGAGCTGGCAATCTAAGGCTGTCCTGTTCAAGTTGTTAATTTTTTAGTTAAATCAAATAATTTCCTTAATTATAGTGTAAAAGATTTGTTGTTTTCCTCCCCCCCCTCAAGTACTTTTACATTTGCACCATCAACTTTGATGTTCCTTAATGTCTGAAAGCAATAAATGCAGAACTGTCAAAAGTTATGCACTATGCAGATCCTGTGGTCACCATTTAATATTAAATATGGATGAACTGGTGACAGAGATGCACTACAAAATACAACAGGCTTGAAAGTTCCAGTTGCAATGAAGCAAAGACTATTGAGCTTTTAGTGATTCTGTGGGGTAAGAAAACAATTTCTAATAGAGAACATTTCTGTTAAGAAACTGAGAAGTAATTTATTATATGATATAAAAAACAGTCACTGAATATACAGAGGAGTGCAGCTTCTCTGCTTGAAGTATACTTAGTGGGACTTACTCCATCAGAATATATAAGAATGGATCATTTTGAAAACTATTTCATAGCAAAAGTATGTTAATATCAGTTATTATCAACTATCTGGTTGATAATGATTATAAAGCATACCTTCACACTGAAAAAAATCCTCACAAATGCCAAAACTCCTTAATGGAAATAGACCAAAAATAAGTGTGGCCTTCATCCAAACACAGGCAGTTGTCATTATCAAAAATAATTTTTCATCAAAATACAACTTTGTACCTTTTTTGTTAACAAACAGGAAGAAGTCAAAGAAGCAAATGTCTCTATTTAAAATTTATCTCCAATGAAAGAAAAATGCAGCACCTCGAGAAGTTTTGGATGAACACTCAAGATAAAAAGAACATCAGGAAGACTATAAAAATAATTTAAAACCTTGTTTATTCATCTGAGATGAAGTATTAGAGGAGGCAAAGCAGATTAGGGTATGTCATCAGTCAAAAAGACAGTAATTCTTCTGTTAAAAGGAGGATTAAAGACAATTACAACATCTCTAAGGCATGAAGTTTGTTTTATATGCACTTTGGGCAGTTCAAGGCATTCTATGACAGCAGGATCTACTTGTGGCACCTCATGAGACATCTTTCTTGATTTCCATTCTCAGTATCTATCTATATTGTAACTTCTAAAATCTCCCCGTTTTTTTTATGTTCTGCTATTGCTTTCTCTTCTCCTTGCTCTATTGACCTTTTCCAATTCTGAAATTCTTTCAGTGCCACATTTGTCTCCTTGACTTTAGACTTGGTTAATTATATCCATGCAGCCTACATCCTACAATCCCACTGACAACTGTGAATCAAGCACACATGTTCTCTAAATATGACACCATTTGTAAATGCTTCTGTATGAACTAAGATGCAAAATACCACATGACAATACCTACTTATTCTTCCCTGCTTCAGAACCCCAGATTCTAGCACTGGACTCTTCAGTGCATACCTCCATTTGCATTGTGAAGCATAAACTTATCATACAAGCAAATAAGTTAAACCTCCACACTAAAACTACAATAAATGCCTTTATCAGGTTGGATACTGGTGTTTACAAATGAAGGGATCGTAACTCAGCTGTTTTCTGTACCCACAGAGCTGATGAAGGTATATTTCAGAAACAATATTTAAGCTATATAAATAAAAAGTTTTAGAACTTCATTTGTACTGCATCAATATCATTAAGTAGTTAAAATGTGCAGCAAACCCAGATACCCTATTGTTCTATATGGAATGCAGAGCTTCATGAGGCCAATGTTTGTCTCCTAAGTGGGCTGAAAGAAGGAAAGGAGGAAATGAAAGAGACTGGTAAGAACAACATTAAAGAAATAAGGGTCTGTTTATATCATTCACCTTTTCTTCACAAAAATAATTGTTACATGCTAAAGAACATGAAAGTCCCAGCTGTTAAGCAAATCATCATGAAAAGAACTATACAGGTTATTGGTTTGGTTTCAAGTTTTTTATTTGTTTTTAATTTAAACCAGTTTGGCTTTCTCATTTTTAATTCTGAAGTTCTCTTTGGTCTGCTCTCTCCTGTTCTCTTTCTATGAACATGGACAGATGATACAGTACTGGTTAAGTTTACTAACTCTTAGTAAGGATATCAACAGGCATCACTTTCTTTTAAAAAAAATCTACCTTGCTCATTACAGCCCATAAAAACATATGTGCTTTTTACTAAAAGATTAAAAAATATTATTCTACTGAAAGCCATCACTTAGAATTCTGATTTTGCCCAAAAGGCAACAACACACCAAGAAAACCAGGAACAAGGCAATTGTTTGCATATAACCCCTATAAGAAGGCAAAAATCTGAATGGAATATGAATGGTTTAATATATAAACAATCAAAATGTTACTAAAATCAGTATCTTTAAATGTACTCACTGTGTATTTATAATAGTTCATAAATGGAATGTATGCAGATGATTGGCCTTTTTATTTACTTATAAATAAATACGTTAGCATACACCAATGTAATCTAAAAATAGATTAAAACAACAGAAAATAATCATGGTATGATAATTTTATCCATTGGCTCAGTACAAGTTTTAATTCATAGTACTAATAAAATAATCTATATATTATTCACAAGTAAAATAAACTGCATTATGTTTTCACCCATTTGATTAAACACTCTATTCATGTCTAAATAAAAATATTTATGCTCTCACATGAACAGTAGGATAAAACATTTACATTTCTATTCATTTTATGTATTTGAAATGGGTTTATGTGACAGATAAAATTAAGAATCTTAAAATGAGTAGTACTGCAGCACTTTGGAGCACATGCAATATGATCACACCATTAGATGGGCTGACCTCAGTGGAATGAAGTCTATCAACAAACAAGTGTTTTACTGAATTGTATTTCATTTAATAATACCTGTGAATGTGACTTCAATAAGGCTCCAGTGTCTTGCATGCAACCAGAAATGCAAAGTGACATTTTCAAGAGCCAGGGCAAATGCTGTGGATGACATTCCCTGGCTTTCAACAGGCACTGCCATTAGAGTGCTTTAGCTTCCATTAAGTTGCCACTTCCCTGTGCTGCCAGCTTTTCAAGGGGGATAATTCGTTCTGACAGAACCATGGCTTGTCACATACACTAACAGTTCAGTAGAAATAAATAGGAAACCCCTCAAAGCTGATGGATTTATTAGTGATTTGAGCTGGCACATATATTGCTTATATGTACGAATTTAGGTAATTACTAAGCTCTAACCTGTCCACTCTAAATACCTCTATTTTGCAGAAACTTAATTCATGGCAAACAAATGTAAAACACACAAAGTTTTTATTTCACTGGATTTTGAACATTACAATTGTTTAATTAGCCCTTATGGATTATGACAGTTTTGTAGCAATAACACCTAGTTGATACTTTTTTTAATATGGAATAACCACCATACTGCTTAAGAGAAAAGGCTCATCTAGTCCAGAATCAGAGTAACAAACCATTAGGGAATGAACGTAAGAGATGCTATGTCAAACAGAATACTCATCCTCAAAATGTAATCCCACGGAGAGTGGCTTCCGAGCCTCCTGAGCTAGAGCTTGTATACAGATCACTGTATATACCAGCCACTACTTATTCCATCCTGTTTGAGCCCAAATAAATTGTAAGTTCTGCAGTTATGGAGCATGTATTTTGTTTTGCTATATCTGCTAATCTTGAATTTACTGACTGATAATATCATTCAGTACCAATTCTGGTACTGAAAAAACAATCTAACTTCTTCAAAGCACTACTGATTGCATAGGCTTATCTTTTCACTTCACTGTCATCATTTCAAGCTCAAAAATCCTAATCTATTTAAGCTTTCATCCAACAGAAGCTATTTTGTACTTCTTGCCACCTTCAATCTCAGTACCTTCTCTGTTTATACTGACTGGACATATGGATGGCCAGAAACATACTTGCTACACAAAATGTGAATGCATGATCTCAGCATTAAGGATCTCCATATCTTTCCAATTTTCTATCATAGAAATTATGATCATCAGCCTTTAACATGCTTGTTGTACTTTAAGGTTTAGTGAGTTGTTAATTATATTTTATCCTTGGCCAGTTTCAACAAAGGAACTTCATACAACCTGAAATCAAACAAATTAAGTATTTTTCTGTCTTTTTAGAAATACAGAAAAATGAAGCATTAAAGAGAGCAAAAGGTTTTCTGTAGTTCAATTACAGAAAATATGATTCTATATAGAATCCTCACAAAAAGAAGCCAAGAAAGTATTCTCCTCTTATAAATCCTTATGGAGGCTTTTGTCCTTTCTCTCTGACTGTATCTATGCTCATCTCCCCTGCTGGAACTCAGTGGTTGTCACTGTGGGTTATAGACCTTCGGGAAATTATTCTACTAGGCTGAAGAAGGCAATACTAGGGTCATGGAAAGAGCGGCAGAAAGGCAGAAGAAAAGTACATGATGTCAAGAGAGGACCCAGAATATTCAGACACTTAGGCAAAGAAGAGACACTGTTATGCTAGTGGTAACAACAGCCAGCATGGAGATGGAGTTACAGCCAGCTGGCTGAGAAGAAAAGATGACAGCCATCACATTAACTGAGAACAGCCAGGAAGTCCTGAACACCACCATAACAGAGACTTGGCTCATCATTAAGGACAGAACTGTCCATTAACTTTTTTGAAGGACATAAACAGAGCAGTTGTTGAAGAGGAGAAAAATTAAGTAACTAAAATTTGGAGGGCAGAGGAGAAGATGACATTTTCCTAATTCACAGGAGATAAGGATAAAATCTAGGTTTGAAAAAAGATTGGACAATATAAAGATCACAGAACAGTTTGGTTTGGAAGGGACCTTAAAGATCATTTAGTTCCAACCCCCTGCCATAGGCAAGGAAAGATACATAAGGAGAGTACACAAGAATGATTAGAGGCAGGTATGTGGGAAGCTAAAGACAAACACAAAATGAGAGATGCAAAGCTGAAGGAGGTAAAGGATGGAAAATTAAAAAAATAATAAAATTAAGAAGTTTGAAATAAGGCTGACTAATGAGAAAAATAAAACATAAATAAAAATTACTGAAAGAACAAATGTTCAGAAATGCATCTTCCTCACTAGACAAGTGATTAGGTAGTAGAAATGTAGTCTTTAGCAGTTCAAGATTCAAGATTTAGTGGGAAATCTTTGGGGTGTGGGAAGGTAATAATAATTTTTTCATTACCGTTCTTATTTTCTGTACAAATAAATTTTGGAACTCAACATAATTTTTAAGTCTTACATTAGTATTTACTATGCCTTTTAACCTCCCTTTTGGAAATAGAAGTTAAATAACTACTCAGCAACATGTTTCTTAAAATAGTAGGACTTCACCACAATAATTTGTCCCCAGTTGTGTTTGCATAATTATATTCTTAGTTGTACAGTTATAGAATGCTTCTAGTATTACCTTTAATGTACCAAGTGAAGGGACATGCAATTCTGTTGTGGAGATTAGCAACAGACATAACCATTTATAAGGTCATCTGTTTAGCAAGTCAAGCATAATCTTTATTGGCTTCTAATTATTACTTTTAGCTTTCCCATATTTTGCTTCCTTAATTACAATTTTGGCATATTTTAAGATCTACTTAAGATGACAAGGTGCAGATTCTCATACAGCACCAATCTTGGTGATTTGCTTGTACACAGCATGCACTGATAAGCTGTATCTGACCTAACACAATATTTGGGCTAAAATAAAAATGTACAAACTGATTATTGTCAAAATTCAAAATATTTAGAAGAGACAGAAGGTATAGGAGATGTTTTATTTGCTTAAAAAATAGATTGTTAGCTTATGCAACTGAACAGTCAAAATTGTATCTCTTTTATTATATATACACTCTGACCTATTACTAACTAAATGATGCAGGCTCTGAATAAGGCCTTCTGCTAATGTCCATTGCTTTTTTCCCCAATGAACAGCCATTACAAGGTTTGTATTTTTGTACATTTTGAAAACTCAATCTTTAACTCAAGGTTTTTAGGACAATTCTGTTTAATGAAAATATTTTTTGAAAAGAGTTTTTCACCTGAACTGTTCTAAATTTTCTATGTGTATGTCTCAAGAGAAACAGAGTGCTTCATATAAATCATTGAGAAACTTCACCTGTTGACTTCTCTATTATTGTTAATATTAGGACTTCAGAGATAGTTGGAAAAAAAACAATCATCAGTTTACTGATGTCTTATGTAGCCAGATGGTTGGGCTATTAAGAATCAGCACCAAAGAACAATTAGTCAAGTTTTCATTATGAATAAATACTAAGTACAGAAATATTCAGTTGAAAAAATTAACTCCGACAATCTTGTTGGTCAAGCAGCAAGCAGTAAATGGTTTCTTTTTTTTTTTTTCAAATTTGTTCTCAAGTGCTTGTTATATTCTTTAACATGCCTAATAGCTGCATTGAAAATGAAATTTATTTATTAACAAGCTCTATTGCCATTCTTTAACAGGCTCCCTGCACCCTCCTAAACCCCCCCAACTTTCAACTAAGCTCATCAATTAATCTTAACTCTCTCAATAGCTGGCGATGTTTACACAAAATCCTTTCAGAGTTATTCAGCTTGATCTTGCAGCTCATTAAAAGGATCTCTATTTATTTGCTGTGTGTTACAGTTCTTCACTTTGGCACAACATGCCAAAAGGAAGCCAATTTGACTTTTCCCTGTGGTGCTAATTGGTAGAGCATGCTGTCTGCTTCTTCATTAATTATGTCAATGTGTATGAAACTTTCATTTTCATGGTGGTGTATTAACAAAGCTTTGCAATGAGGCTGACAAAAAGCCAGCAAACTCCAGTTTATAAAAAAGTGGATAATGAAGGTTAGCAATGGTCAGAATCTATCTACTTCAAAAAACAACTTTTTTCCTCCTTATCCCTTTCAGATAGCATCTAAAGCAAGCAGTTACTGAAATAGACAAGATCAACTTTTCTGCTGAAAGTAAATAATTCTCCAAAACACACAGATAAAAGATCTGGAAACACTATAACTTCACAGGACACAAAGAATGAGAGGAGTACCTTGAGTCTACCTTAAATGGTTTTGCTCCTCAAACCATTTTCAGATAATTTACTGATCTCATCCCAGCAAGTGTACAGAAATCCCTCACTGCTTTATAGCTCACTAACCACTTTTTTTTTTGTCTAAAGACAAAACTACCACTACCATAACAAAACCAGACACTGTCCAGACGAAATTCTGAATGTCTTCAGCCTGTTTTTGTTTACTAACTACAAAGGCTGGTAAAAGAGTGATGCTCCGCCTGCTGAAAAAAGAAAATACTATGAATTCCTGTACTTCAATGATACAAAAAACCCCCAAAACTTCAGAAAAACAAAACCACACACACACAACCCCTTCAACCCTGTTCCAGTCTGCGATCCAGCTCACTTCCTTTTATACTCCTTTTCCTATAAATTATTTGTGATATCCTTAAACTAGTTCTGTGCAATGATACCAAGTAATAAAAAGAGGAAAATGTACTAAAAAAAACCATTTCCTACAGTAGGCTTGAACCTTGAAACAAGAAATAAAAAATAAATTTTTTGGTATGTTGAAAGAATTCACCCTTCAAATGATTCTAGTCAGGGTAATAACAAGGATGGCATGAGTGGGACATTCACTCTAGGGCAGCATACACATTATGGCTGAGTTCTCAAAACTGGAACAAATATATCTATTCCCTGTCAAATGCTCTTGCCACCAATGAAGCAAGCTAGCTGCTTGTCAGAAGACTTATCCAGTGAGACAGGTGCAGAACTGCAAGTGCCACGTTGTCTTGCCTGTTACACTCTGAATCCAGACATCCTGTGGAGCCTTAGAACATCTGTTTTTTGCCAGTTTTGTTTCTACCTTTCTCCTCAATTTTCCCACAATCTATTACATTAGTATGTTATTTCTCTTAGGCTAGCAGTTTGCGAGTGCACAGACTGCATCTTCCTGTGCATCTACAGAGCCAAACACTTGGCACTCCCAAACCATAATATATTAAAACTTTTAATAAATCAGTTTCTTTATGTACTTCCTTCCATATTCAGAAGTACTATGAAACAAAGACAACATTTACTTGCGTGAATGAAATAGCATAGCTGAGCACAACTAACAGATGTCTTCTTGTACTTATGCTTTCTTGTTCTTCATTTTCTCCTTCTTTACATATTTGACCTTTCCATCTTTCCTTCTTGTAACAGAACTCTCTTAGCATCATTAACTCCCTGCTGTCATCTTCTTCTCCTCACTTAGTTGCTTTTAATCTTTTGCTCCTCTTTCTCCTCTTCCATCAAGTGTTAACTGACTTCTCCCAAAGCCAAAAACTCTTGAACTCAAACCCATTCCTGGCTTCAATTCTTCAAGTCAGTCGTCTAAGGATCCTCTTTCTCTTCTCACTTGGACTCAAAGCATCATTCTTGGCCTCTTGCTCAGTTCTACAGATCTGCTTATATCCCTCCTGTTATTTGACAGATGTGTCACTGCTGGCCAGGTCTATGGTCTCCTCTGTTCCCAACAATCTTGTCTATAGAAGTTTTTTCTTCCCTTCCTGTTTGCCTGTTAACCAATCTTCCTTTGTAAGTTTCAAAGTCATTTATAAACACTCTCCTTTGCTCCTACTGCCATAAAACCTACACTGAAAATCTATGTTTATACAATTCTTACAATTCTTGCTTCCAGTCAGTTTGGAAAAGCTATGACAAGGATGCATCATGAAACATCTTCTACATTATTACTCTTTATCTTAATCAGGAAATAATTTTGCAAATACACACAAAAATTAAATGTGGACTGTAAGACCACAATTGAGCAGACACAGCTACCATTCTATACCTGAAACAAGACTTAGGATTATAAGAAATACTCCAAAAAAAATCTGCACTGTAATTGCATTTCTTCTTTAGAACTGTGGTACCTGGCAGCATCAACATAACTTCAGGAATAAGTTTTGAAAATAGGTCTTAAAATGAGGCACTTGTTCCTATTTCTCCCTATAAGTTGCTGGCATATATCATGAGTATCTTGTAAAGTCTTAGCTATTCCCCTTGAATTTCCTGTGCTGTTCTTATTTTTCTATATAAAAATACTGACTTTGAATTAAGAAATGGAGTTGTACAATTTCTTGGAAATTTGGCTATTAATTATGACCTGTAAAAACAACTACAGCATTTAATACAGTATGTTTTAGAAGAATTGCATAATTAATGGAAACCATGTGTGGAGGGAGAAGGGAAACTTTTAAAAATAGATTTATGGTCATTTTTGCCAGAATTCATTAAAACTGAAACTTATATACCAAAGGTAGATGATAGATAATTTTTTCTCTGTCACACAGATAAAATGTTCTTTGTCAGCACCTACACTTCCCTGTCAGATTTTATACTTCAGTGGAGAATGCTTTATGTTCAGTAGCTGGCACGTAAGTATTCTCATGCAGTTACTGCATTTCTACACTTTTCAATTCTACAGGGTTAGAATTTGATTCCTTATGTTCTACCCTGAGTTGAACTAAATAAAAACATCCTAAAAAAAACAACCAAACAAAAAATACCCCCCAAAACCAAACTCCTCAATATGGCTTAGCTATTCTCACATCAGCTATTCCACCATCAGCCTTATCAAACTTTTGTCAATGACATATAATTACGCTAAACACCCACAACAGTGTACCAAGGTCACCAAGGCTGAGTGAAACCAAAGCCTCAGTATTACACATGATCATTCAGATTAATATCATTCATACACAACACACCTAAGCAATTTTTCTTCCTACAGAGATATAAAAAGGTTTAAATAGTAATACACATTCTGTTCAACATATGTGAAAGAGAAGTGCTACATGGACATCAACACTATGAAAGGAATATTACTTCTGATGCACGTGAATTATTGTGTTAAGATGACACATTCTAATTTGGACAGATCAGCACTCTCTTATACCCACTCTCATTTTCCCTCCAAATGATGTCTTCAATGGCATGTAACTGGAATGCAGCTGGCACTGTCTGTTAAGCCCCTGCAGGTCTAAAAACCTAGAGCAATACCCTGTATTTGGACATATACACGCTAAGTGATGCCTATTTGTACTGTGCCATATCCCCTCCTCAGATATGATCACAACATTTTATTTCCAACTTCGATAAAAACAGAACAAAGTGCTCTGGATTTTGTGAATGAGCCAACAGGAAGTGCTAAATTAATAAAGATCATCTGCAAGTATGCCCTAGGGACTAAACAGTTCATGCCTATGACACACTGCTTCCAAGCTGTGATTCTGATAGTGGCTCTAAGAACTCATGTATAAGTGAATGTTGGAGCAAGTCCAGAGGAGGGCCACAAGGGGGGCTGGAGCAACTCCCATAGGAAGACAGGTTGAGAAAGTTGAGGCTCTTCAGTCTGGAGTACAGCTGTGTGGAGAGCACACTGCAGCATTCCAGTATCTGAAAGGGACCTATCTATAAGGATGCTGGTTAGGGACTCTTCATTAGGGACTGGAGTGATAGGGGTGTAGGAGTTAACGAATGGGTTCAAATGTAAACAGGGGATGTTCAGGTTAGTTATAAGGAAGAAGCTCTATACTGTGAGTGTGGGGAGGCACTGGAACAGGTTGCCCAAAGAAGTGGTAAATACTCCATCCCTGGCAGCAGTTGAAGGCCAGGTTGGACGGAGTCTTGGGTGACATTGTCTAGTGTGAGGTGTCCCTGCCCATGGCAGGGGGGGTTGGAACTGGATGATCTTAAGGTCCTTTCCAACCCTAACTATTGTATGGTTCTATGATTCAACTGTTATTAATAAATTTATATACTGTATTAAGTAATCAGACCTCTAAATAAGCTTTTTACCTTTCAGTTTCTAAACTGAGTTATATGTAATAAAGCAAATAATTGCTATTGCCTTTGAAAAGAGATAGCTTCAAATTATTTTCATTTATTCACACTGTGTTAGCAATAAAAAAAAAAAAGTTATTAAGCACAAAGGAGAAAAGTGTCTCAAGAGCACTTAAAATCATCAGTATCCTCAATGTGTGTGAGCAAGTAATAGAGAAAAAAAACAACCATTTGGTTGTCCCTCTCACTCCTCAATGCCTTTCTCTACCACTGCTCCCAGGATGAGCTATACCCGTAACTTCTGTCTATACTGCTTCTTTTAAGCAAAGAATCACAGAACACCAGACTGGAAGGGACCTCAAGGATCATCTGGTCAACTTTTAGCACTAGAGATTTCACTGCCTTTCTAAGCAACTTTGTCCCATTTTCAGCTGCCTTTCTGTCAAAGGTTCAGCAGCTGCTGAACCCATGACACCTTCCATTAGAAAGTTTTCCTGATGCTGATTCTAAACTGACCTTGCAGCAAAGTAAGCTTACTGCACAGTTAATACAGTGAAAAAGCTAATTATTTTGTATTTGCAGCTGTTTATCAAGTCCTTGCTCAGATAATCTCTTCCCCAGCCTTTCCCTGTAAGTCACATTTTCCAGAGCTCTGATGCTTCATATTGCTCTCCTCAGTATGCCCTTTAATTAAGCCACTTTCTTCTTGATGTGTTGTTCCCAGAATATTGCCTGGCAGCTGAAACTTTACAAATGCCAAGTTTTTTAACAGTATGGTTTCAGAGGCCTTACTGATGTTTATTCTGGTTTTATATAAAAAGTGTGCCGTGCACCTTTTTTGCAACAGCATGATATCTTTAATACATTCAATTTCTAATTTACCAGAAGCTGAAATCATTGTACTGTGAATTACTTACCTACATAGTCATTATGCATTTATATTTTCATAGCTGAATATTTTTAAGAGTAGACCTTTTGATTTACCCTTTCTAAGCTGCATTCTGTTCAGCCTCCAACTCATCACTGCAATTTTTAATTCTAAAGGTATGCTTGCAGGTCCTTTCAGAGTGACATTCTCAAGGAATTTTTAAAATGTATTTTGCATTCCATCCTTCATATCAATAATGAAAATACATAGTAGCACTCCTAAAGAAGCATTTTGTAAAATTGTTCCCAAAATATTCATCCACTTTGACAGAAAGCTATTTACAGCTACTCTTGGAGTAAGGCTTTTTTTTTTTTTTTTTTTTGGTAAGATTATTTATATCCACATAGAATAGACTTATCTAAACTGTACTTCTGAAGAAGAAACACCACACTTGCTTATTGGACTTTGCAAGGCAAAAAGTTGCTACTGAAATATCCGTACGCTGACTTGTAAAGGCAGATCTAAACTCACTGCACCAACCTATAACACAGATGCAAAATCGAAAGCAGATTAGCATAGTGCTGTATTTGATCTAGTAAGACCTCCTATCAGAATGAAGAGAAGGAACTGAAAAAAAAAGTTATACTCATCTTTCACAGTATCAAAACTGGACTTGGGATACAGGAGTGGGGGGCTGTGCCTATTCTATTAAGCTTATTTTACCCCAGATGGTGGCTTAATGCTTTTCTCAGTGAAGTCACACAAACAAGCTAATTGCATTAGCCCTTCTTAGTTGTTAATAGTAGGTATATTTGGCCAAGCAGATACCATGGCATGGATGAAAAAAAAATATCAGCTGAAATGTACATCCCAAGTCAAAAAAAAAGGGTAAGCTTTACCGTCACTGAGTCAGGTAAAAAAAAAGACTGTCATTTGACTGCATGGCGTCTACACCCCAGAGAACTGAAGTAATCTTTTATTTAATGGTAGATGCATTAAAACTATATCCTGATAAGACTATTTTTATGAAGAAACCTGCAAAAGACTCCAAGAGACTGTACAGGCAAGCTGGTAGCCTACATCAGAATATACTGGCACTGAGATGACGAACATAAGAAACAAGGAAAGTAAGAAAACAAAAACTATAGCGTGGTGTGACAAGAAAGTATTTACCCAGAGCTGAATATATGGAGGCTCCCTTGCCACTACAGAAGTTGGCTGGCCAGGCTGAGGGTCAGCTTGCTCAGAGGACAGAGTAAACGATTTTGTATTCAGACAACAAACAGGCAAGATTACAAATAATTGTATCAGATGAGAACAGAATTTCAGGAAGGTTTTCGTGTGTTTGTTTGTTTGTTTTTCCTACAGAACAGATTTTATACATTGTATTTATAGAATAATGTTCCTGATACTTTTTATTTCCCACAGAAATTCTCAATTGTTACACTAAAAACTGATTCTTACTTACATCTTGAACTGTTATGTACAGTGCTTTGGGCTTAATCAAGAGTTTATTCTTTGTGGGTTTTTAAGACATAAAAAAGTAAAATGTCTAAACCACAGATGAACATACCTTATTGATATATTTTCACATGCTATGTATGGAAATGTAATGCAATATTATTATTTTGTTGCTTGTGTTCTAACTTAATCTCATGTTTCATGCTTGTTCTAGATGATGATACAGCTAAAAAAAATATGTTCTCCCTACTGTAGGCAAAATTCCAATCCATAATGAGCCCATGGCTCACTCTGATACAATGAAAACTGCTTTCTAAAACTGCACATGCAGGTTCCCCAGAAATGTAATCTTTTAAAATGCAAAAAACAAAAATAAACACAGCTAATCTTAATGCTTCAATTAGAACATTAAGTCTTATTTCTCTATAAAACAATTCACTGCAGCGTTTGAAATAAAGTTCATGTGAGAAAAATGCAAAGCACAGCTGCTCAAGTTGGGAAAGTCAGTCACTATTGCAAAATTCCAAATTCACACTGTTAATGGTAAAACAAACAGAAAAAAACCAGTCTTTAATTCTTATACACCTATCACATCTTAAGACAAACTATGTATTTCTCTAAGTTTTAAAAAATTCTTGTGATTTCCCTTTTCTTACGTCATACATTTGTTTCGTGCAGATCCTCCATCTAACTCCCAAGAAAGTGATGTTGGAAGGAACGGTTTAAAGTTGATTTCTCTAATTTCTGAGTGTCCTGCAACTTTTAGATCTACAAGGTGGCTGCAGAGCAACCTATCATGTCTTAATCTTGTGTAAGGAAATAGGAGGGACAAAGCAATTAAATCAGCCAAGAGTAAATATAGGAAAAACAAGTAAGTGACCATAAAGAAGCAAAACTGCACGCAGTTAGAAAATACTTCATGAGTATCCAGAAGACTGAGTTTAGCATGGCAAGGCTAAAACATCATTTGATTTTTCTTTTTTAATACATAGATGGATAAATAGGTAAGAGAAAAAGGTAATGAAGAAGCTAAAAAGAGAAAAAAATGGTAAGCTTCTTGGTGATTTGTAGAAAATGTCATTAAGATTGATGGGGTCATCTAAGACACTGTTATCAGCTGTGCTAAAGCACATACACATCTGCATGGCATTTCCATAAAACCTCCGAAATCACAGGGATGAAGGATGAGATTATGATGAGCCACAAAGGGCTAAACTGACTCCAAAAAACCATCAAACCATGTGAACTATCAATGTGCAGTCCAATAGCAAGAAGAAATGAATTAATGTTATCCATCGAGACGATTTCTCCAAACACTCTAAACTGAATTTCCATTTCTTCCAGATAAGTGTATTATTAAAGTTTATAAATCCTGACTTGCAAAACCAGCTCTGCTTTTCACTCAATGTATTCTGCTGTACTGAAGTATACTATTGAGAGTTTTCTAAGACATTTCCTTTCTGTCAGGGGCCTTGGAATTCAGCTATTGAAAAGCATATGGGAAATGCAGTGGGCATGTGTTTGTCACTCTCAGCAAATCCTTACTCTATACTGTGATTTGGAGATCACTTTTGAAAGCTTATCTAAGTGAGGGATAGACAGTATTCACATTGCTTCATCTCAAACACAATAAGGTCTGTAACAAAGTCTGTTATCTTATGATTGACAGAAAGATGTTCCATTCCTAGCTTTTTATTTAAGCCATTTCTATCACTTACCCCCCAATACAAGCTATTGTAAACTCATTTATTTTCAGTCACTCAAAACAAGAAAGTTCCAGTGTAAAGATATTTATGTTCAGCTTTAAATACAAACCAGTATTAGTCATTACTTCACTAGATGCATAAAAAAGCTGAAGCAAATTTAACCTGTCTGCCACACACTGTTTTAAAAGGATAAAGTGAAACAACTCCGACAATCCCTATTTAAAGCAGATTTATTTTTAGCAAGTTTGACTCTTAAGAATGGATGAACTCTTTTCCAGGAATACCATTCCATTAGTACAGAACTGTAAATACACAGCATGGTGTATTATCTTGAACGGAGGACAAATTAATATTTACTACAACCTACTAAATATTTGATTGAGTACAAAAAATCCACTCACTTAAAACACTCTATTACAATCTCAGAAAAGTCTTCACTTAACAGAAAATGTTCTAATGTCAAGCCATAGCCACCACCATTTTAAAATGTTACCATGACAACCAGTAGCAACTTGGGGTAGTGCAATGCATAACTTGGATCCAATGCTTAGCTCTCTGCTCATCTACTGCAAAAAATATTTTTCACAAACAGAAATCCTAGAAGTCTGTGAATATTTCCAACCAAACCCTTAAAGTGAAGCTAATGCTTAAGAAATCTCAGAAATGACTGCGTATTGACCTGCTGCTTCAAGCAACACTATTCGGCTTTGCAGGCACACGTTACACTGTTTACTAGTCAGCAACTAGATCTGGATTTCTGGGGTTCTTAAAAGAAGGCCACTGTGTAAACTCTAACTAATTTTAATTCACATCATAATTACCAAATATGCATATTTATTTCATTCAGTTTCAGGCATGTATTTGTTTTTCTTCAAAGTATGAAACCTTAATTCAGACTCTGCTCTCATATTACACTAGGCATCCTTTCTGTCATAGTTCATACCCATATTGGTCTCTAAACGTAAGTGAATATACTCAAAACTAATGCAATAATCTGTAATGGAGTAACTTGCTTGAGAATGTTTTGACTATGAAAAATAATGTTCAGCTTAAAAACTGTAGCTTTCAGGGCAAAAAAAAATTAAACTTCCAATTATAAAAAATTATATTCTGTTCTTCACATTTGAAAGGAAAATGAACAACAGCAAAGAAGTCTTGTAACTAGCTTAAAATCTTTATCAACCTGTTAAATGTGTCAAAAACATAAATGTGCACCTTCTGGAAAGTCATGGTGGTACAAATTCTAAATCTCTGTTGAGCAGTACTTCATTGTTCAAGAACAACAATTCTATTTGGTGTTTTTTGGTAGGGTTTTTTTTTTTCCTTTTGTCCCGATGAAGCATAGCAATAGATTACTTTTGTAAAAGCTATCTTCTGTAGGCTTTTTACACACATTTTCCAGCAGAGGGTTGAAGAGTTTCTCATAAAATAATTTACTTTTGGCGATGTCCTCCAAATAATTTACAGGAAGTCACTCTAATGGTTACAGTTTTCCAGAAGGTAAGCAAGTAAGGTGAAAATCTTTAAACCTTTCTGCAAGCACTGTAGAGAGTACCAACTTCCATTTTCTTATAGCATCCTTTATATATGTGCACTTTTTTTGTCAATTGTGGAGACATGTCTCATTATTTTTAACAAATTGCTATCAGATTCCTTAAATGACAGAACAGAAGAATCTTTGAACGCTCAATGAATCCTGAATTATTAAACATAAAAGGCTACTTTACCATATTTGTTATCATATTGAAGGAAATAATCATCATTGATGCCTGGATTAAACCTTATCTTTTTAGACGGCCCCTTCAATGCTGAGGTAAATGTAAAGATGCGTTGCTACAATCCTCCAGATGTTTTTGATATTAAGTGCAATTTCACTGTGCAGCACATTGTCTTTGAATACATGAATGAAAACATGGCATTTAAATGAAAGATGCAACAGATTAGATTCCACAAACAGATTACTTCTCATTTAAATTATTTTTACTTTTGTCGACTTACTTTGTATTTGCTGCAATTAAGTTTTACCTGTTGAAAGTGCTTGGAAAAATCAGCATATTAAAACACACAGGAGGGAGAAATTAGCAAAATGTTAATGATCTTTTTACCAGAAAAACCTGGGAGACAGTTTTTCAGTCAGTGGTCACCCCTGTAGTTCCATCAACTTAAAAGCTATTCCATTTAATTATCCTTGTGAGCAAGACGATACAAATTATTCAACTCTTCAGTTATGCCTCAAGATTACATGACATATTTTGCTGACACAGCATATTGCCAATCTTCTGTACTAAAAAAAAGTTCAACAAAAGTTCAAAGATCACAGAAGTAAAGTCACAATGATTTATACATGCTAGTATGAACAGTAACTATATATCTAATTTTTAAATAACACTCTTACAAACCCCACGGCAAAGAACTAATTCTTCTGATACCTTTTCTAAGTTACCCTGCTGATTACTAAATCTCGTACTTCCTTGAAAGCTTATCAGCTAACTAATCCTTAGCCCCCTGCAGTCACCTCATCCATCTTCTAATGTGGCTGTGAAGTCTGCTTTCATTATAGCTTAGTTTTTAAAATGTGGCTAGCAATATACTTATATGCAAGGGCATTAAATAGACAGTAAATAATAGTTAATTGAGGGAAATGATTTAAGAAGCATTTTTTCCTCCCCTTTGCCCACATACTCAAGCTCAGTGCAATGATAACTCCTTTAACCCTTTTACAAGCATTACGGATGAGGCACCAAATATGAAGTGTAGTGAGATAAGAGGAACAGCCAAGACGAAAGACTAAGGAGTTCTCTTAAGCTCTGTTAGATATTGTTCCTTGATTATAAGGATAATGCCTGCTTTGTACCATCATCCCATTATGAAAGATGGTCCTCCAGGAAGCTACTAGATGGCAAGTTATACTTGAACTGCATTGCATGTTTCAGCCTATTTATCTAGTGTACTCCAGTTCATTCAATACTGGTTTGTAGGTCTCGCAGGCAAAAACTCCCTAGACAAATATATAGAAAGAGTTTTGGATTTGGAAAGATCTATCAGATCTACTAATTTGCTGATAAGACCTATGAATGCAGATAGACCAGAAAGCCAAAAACTACACACAATCCAAAGAACCTCCTCTGTGAACATGAAACACATGAAACATGAACAGGAAACAATGTATTTGAAGTGACAAGTGGAGGAACCACAACAAAACTCCCCAGACAAACCCCACAAAACATAATTTAAAATTATATTCTTCAAAGGCAGATCCTTCTGCTTAAGTTTTCCACTTTAGTGAAGGGACTTCACAAGACAGGCAACAGCCTAATTTTGTTAAAAAGTGAAAAATATCATAAAGTCTGTGAAACTCAGTAACATATTTCCAAACTGATCTTTAAAAAAGAATGAAAAAACATGTATAAAAAAAAACCAATTTCCCTCACACTGGGTTAAGGTGAAAAGCCTCTTATTTGCCTCCTGTCTAATTTTGTGCCACAGTAACAAGTACAGTGCTGGAACTGTCTTTTAGTAGATAGATTTGGAAAAGCAGTATAATCTTCAGAGAAAAGTCCACTGGGATTTTATAAAGTTCAGATTTTCTTTAGGTTTATCTCAGGCACTTCTATATCCACCAAGACTCTGAGATGGGATTCACAAACAGATCACAAAGACAGTAGAAGTTCTCTATGTGATGTTCTGTGAAGTTTCTTTAGTGGCGAAAGAAGCCAGGATCGAAGGAAGAAGGGCTGCCTTTTGTTAACACTACTAACAACTTATTTGTTATGGATGGTGAGGCATTTAAATAATTAGAGGGCTGTAAGAAATATGTCTCCTTCTCAGCTACAAACTCTTTCTGGTAAGAAAGATGAGGCTTCAGAAAATCTATCTGATAAATTATGCAGAGTTTCCATGTAAGTTCTCCCTTCCCATGGACTTTTATTTTTCAGCAGATGACAATCAGGCCATATGTTACTATGCCAGATTCAGTATAGATTCATAGAATCCTAGAATAGTTATGGTTGGAAAGGACCTTAAGATCATCCAGTTCCAACCCCCCTAACATGGCCAGGGACACCTCCCACTAAACCATGCCACCCAAGGCTATGTCCAGCCCGGCCTTGAACACCACCAGCGATGGAGCACTCACAACTTCCCTTGGAAACCCATTCCACTGCATCACCACCCTCACAGTAAAGAATTTCTTCCTCATATCCAATCTAAACTTCCCCTGTTGAAGTTTGAACCCATTACCCCTTGTCCTGTCACTACAGTCCCTCAAGAAGAGTCCCTCCACGGCATCCCTATAGGCCCCCTTCAGATACTGGAAGGCTGCTAGGAGGTCTCCATGCAGCCTTCTCTTCTCCAGGCTCAACAGCCACAACTTTCCCAGCCTATCTTCATACGGGAGGTGCTCCAGTCCCCTGATCATCCTCGTGGCCCTCCTCTGGACTTGCTCCAACAGTTCCATGTTGTTGCTATGTTGAGGACACCAGACCTGCACACCATACTACAAGTGAGGTCTGAAACACATATAGCTCGTACATGAATATTTCCTTCAAACAGAGAAATTTTTACTAAAAAACAAAACCTACTTTAATGTCTGCATCCTACAAAAATCATGACTGGGACTCTGTCCTCGAAAGCAGCTCCATATTCAATCACTTTTATAAATACATACCCTTTTATTATTTTTAGTTTTTAAAAGCCAACTAAATATTGCATTTAATAGTAAGCATGTGCCCTACTGAAGTGAACACAAGCTATAATGATATGCCTAGCTTAAAAGCGAATCTAATCTACTTGCTTATTAAATTTAAATGTGTTTAAGGCTGATATGGTTTGAAAATTATATGTAAAATAACAGCTTCCACGGCTATAAATGTCAAGTCTAAAAATTATATGCAATATAACATACAAAATAAATGCTGCTTCGTCTTTACATTTCAGTGTGATCAATTCATTAAATGAGGTATTACAAGCCATGAGAAAATTTTACAACTCCTGAGACATAATTTGTCACAGGGTATTACAATGCAGCAAGGAAATACTTTAGAGGTTTTGTCATCAACGGATTAAAATTCTTATTAGAAAGAAGGTGCAGAACAGTAGCTTTCTGATGTACCATGACCAAAATTACTCATCACAGCATATATTAAACACCTACATGATACTTTTTCATTACACAGTCTCTGTATAAAGTGCCTTTTTTTTTTTTTACCTTTCGAAATAAAACAAGGAAACGATAGGTAAACCATTTTATTGGACCACGAGGCAAGGACACAAAGGACACAAAGCTTCCCCACCACACCAAACCCAAATATGCCCCAGCAGTCTTGTGTTTGCTTGGGTTTTGTTTCCTTTTTATTTTTAATTACAATATGATGATGGTCATTTCCACTTGCTGCGTTTTCCAGAAATGACAAAGTTTTTTACACCAGTAGTTAGAAAGAGCTGAGAGCCACGAAGCCAAGAAACACAGTATGTGTACCTCTTGCCCCACCAAAGTCCCCACCAAATAGCCTCTGGGCATTTTCCATAGATAGTGTAGCAAAACTCTTGCTGAGAAAGCTTTAAAACCTGGAAACCCATTCTGCATCTTGAATCTATGCAACTCCCTATTCCAGAAAATATTCATAAAAGCTTCGCTTAAAGAATTTGCTCATTTTAGCACTCTCAGTAATCAGTAGAGAGATACAAAGAGGATCCCACAGGACTTGACTCATAAATTAGACTCTGACTTTGAATTGCTTCCTGAAGGTGCATCTCTGCTTACTGATTATAGAGGAACCATCAGGAGTCTGTGTTTTAGAAACATTACCCACTCCCTTCTCCAATCTTCATTCTTCCAAATGAGACACCACTAACAGATGCTTTGACTGCACTATTGTCAGTAACTAGTCCATCAAATTTATTTTCTTAGTCCTTATGAAGTTTGAAGAAGTTATAAAATTGTCATGATCTTGGAGACCACTGAAAAAGTCATGTTTCGACTGAAGTGAATGCTTGCTACAAGCAAATAAAACTTATCTATACATTGATGACTTTTAATTTCACCCAAGCTTTTGTACACACTTTTTACTCAAATGTTCAAAAGGTCTTGACTGTAAAAGAATATTATTAAGATTTAAAATTTGTTCAGACATTGCTGTTTATAATTTAACTCTGTTTCAATAAGAAACCTGGCTATGAACACTCAGGTCTAGGATTTTCTAAAAAGGCAGCAAGACAAGAGCAATTTTCTCACATGAACCTTTTTACAGCAGCTAAAAAGCTAAATGCTATTTTTCTTACTATTTCTCTGCAAAATAAGAATAATAATTATGGCTATGTTTTAAACTAATTTTATTTTAAAATCCCATAAATATTTCAAAGATATGTGCCTGCTCTTGCTTTATCACTTTTCCAATCTGCCAAATATTTAACACATTTGTCTTTCTCTGACATATAATTTTGATATCATGTAACAGAAAAACACACATCACCCCACATGTTCTCAAGGTGCAATAAAATCTGGTAATATTTTTGCAGGCCAGTATCTAGCCATGAATTTCTGCTCCCACAAAACCATCCATATTACCAGGGGAATTATTAGGTGGCTGTATCTTTCCAGGCACTCAGAGCAAGATAACCCTAATCTAGTCTTATCACTTGCACACAAAAGCACTGGATCCAATAGGCTCCCGTGTAATCCATCTCTGTCAACTGCATTAAGGAAATTACCTGTCAGAAATATCATGGCCAAGATTCTGTGATTAAATGCAAACTTAGAAAATGCTCAAGGGTATAGTAAAAAAAGCTGCATAAAATTGCTTTCAGTTTACTTTTCCTTATGTTAATGTTGTGTCCACAAGCATTTGAACAACATAAAGAACCAAGTAATTTATCAACCAAGTATTGCATTGCCAAAGGAAACAGAACAGAATTTTAAATTTGTCATAATTCCATGAAGTTGCCTTTGTTATTAAGACAGGAACACCTAAAAGAAAAAAAGAAATAAAAAAAAATAATAAAACCTTTCAATATCTCTGAAGAACCAAAAAGCACATCAGGTTCTTTAATTTTATCTGTTTCTCAGGAAGGGAAATTGCTATTGCTAATGAAGTATATAAATGTCTAAACTTTCAGATTCACAATCTTAATATTATTTTTTTTTCCTTGATAGTGGTTTGTCTCTGTGAACTTCATTTAATGATTACTTCAAGAGGTCTGCATGGTTAAGAGCACAGTCCTATCCCTCAGGACACTTGGATCCAATCCCCTTCTCCATCAACAGCTTAGATCTTTTTCTTAGGCATCTTTCTATAAACTGGACAGAACAATAATCTTACGTATGTGTGATTTCAATATAAATGCGCTATTAACTGTGAATATCCTGACTCTCTGCAAAAGAAGAGAACATAATGAAAGCAAAAAAAAAAAAAAAAAATCAACAAAACAGCTTGACTCATAATTCTACAGCTAACAATTTTGCATGTTTTGAACTATTCACTCAAGAATATTCTAAGATGTCCAATGTGCCCTAAGGAAATCAAAGGGGGGCAAACCCACAAATAATCAATAGTTAGTAATATTTACATAGCATGTACAAGAGTCAAAGGGTCATTAAGATGATTAAGACACTTGGCACATCCCTCATATTGGGAAACGCTGAGAGAGCTGGAGCTGATCAGCCTAGAGAAGGCTCAGCGTATCTTGTCAATGCATACAAATACCTGAAGGGAGTGTGCAAAGAAGATGGAGCCAGCCCCTTTCATTGGTGCCTAGTGACAGGACAAGAGGCAACAGCACAAACTGAAATGCAGGAGAATCCCTCTGAACATCAGGAAACATTTTTTCACTGCGATGGTGACTTGAGTACTGTCACGGGTTGCCCAGAGAGATTGTGGAGTCTCCATCCTTCGAGATATTCAAAAGCTCTCTGGACACAGTCCTGGGCAAGCAGTTCTGGGTGCCCCTCTTTGGCAGTAGTGCTGGACCACATGACTTCCAGAGGTCTCTTCCAACATAATCATTTTAGGATTCGATGAACCCACTTTTCCGATTTATCCAAGCCCCTCTGAGGAACAGTCCTGTTGCCTACTATACATACTGCTTCCTCCAGTTTGGTATCATCCACAGACTTCCTGACAGTGCACTTCACCTCACTTTCCACATTGTCATTAAACAGTTATTGCCCCTTATACCAACCCTGAGACACACGACCACTAGTGAGCCACCAAATTAACTCTGAACCACTGATCACAGCCCTTTAAATCCAGCAAATTGAAGCCAATTGTCCAGTTGACTTACTATCTATTCATTAACCATTCCCTATCTCACCAATATGGCTGTAAGAATACTAGTGTAAATTATGTTAAAAGCCTAGAAACAATAAAGATATTGAACATCCAGTACTCTTCCCTTCTCTTCATAGGACAGGCTGATTATGTTGTAAAGGAAGATTTTTTTGAGCTATAGTGTTCAAGAACGGTACATTTTGAAGCAAGGTTACAAAGGAAAAAAATAACACCTTTAAGCCAATGAGACTATTTAACATCACCAGAATTCTAACTCCAAAATTGAAATCTAAATCATGCAGTGAAAATATTCCGCTGTGGTGACAAACTGGCGGAAATTTGTTCTTTATTAGGTAAGTAAATGACAGTTAGTAATGGCAATCCTCATGCTTAGCTCTCTCACTGTAATCCAGCATGTATTCCCTAATTAGTCAAAGGTGGAGGGGAGGGGTGTGGGTGCAGAGGGGAGGAGAGAGGAAGGAAAGTACTGTAATATACTAAAATCTCTAAACTTGGTGCACCACTACAGATACCCATTCACTAAGTATCCTGAACGGTTGTTCTTACTGACCAACCACGTATGAGATGGAGCTTCTTATAAGCAGTTCAGCTGGTCAGAAATTTCCAAGCAGAAGGTCCTATGCTCAGGCAATAAAGTTAAGGATGACAACAAGCTGGAAGTAAAATGTGGAAAGGGAAAACTTTCAAAGTTCAAGAACCTCTCCCTGTAAATCTGGAAATGCATTTCCTCCTTCTGAAGACATTTTGCTGAAAAATCATTGAATCTATTTCTCAGCCAGGGATTCACCTAAATCCAGCCAGGTTGCAATTGGTAAGAAAATGGCAAGCAGCAGACTAGAGCCTGGCAGAGTTTGTTTGTTAAGATTGCCTACATTGCACCAAATATATGTTCAGCATTCAGACTGAAGCTGAAGATTTCTCTTTGCAGTGGTTACATACCTACACAGCTGTCTCTGTCTTACTGGAATTTTGAAACTACACAAAAGAAGGGCTCATATATGGAAAGTTTGACTCAAGAAATGAAGATTTAATTAATAGAGTACAGATATCATAAACTAGAAGCCTCAGAAAACTAGCAGTAATGTGCTGTTTATAATACAGATATCTTCAGATTAAGATGAAAGGCAGAAATTCTACAAATGAAATCTGGTATGTACCCTGTCAACTATTTTCACTTGAAGCACCATAGAGTATCGTATTTACAATATGAAGGTTGGGAGGAAAGTTATATCTGTTTAAAGTGAAGCAATACCACTACAAAGATTTATTTCCATTACAGGAGAAAGAATAAATTATGCATACAAAATGGATGCCCATTTCCTCATCTTTGTCCAAAGTCAACCTGGGGTTCCACTGAAGTTATCAAACTAGCAGAAGAGCTACAATTGCTTCTACTAAAGCAAGCAGGGACTGGAAAATACAGCTTACAGAAGACTGCAAGACGCATCTCATCCTTTGTGAAGACAGGACTGAAAAGCTTACTAAAGAGCATGAACTTCTGAACAGCAAATGAAAGAAAAAAAAAAAAAAGTTAATGCATTTGTTTGGCTTGAAGAGCTATCATGGAATTTACAGTTACTTTTAACCTCAGAAGAGCTAGCAATAAGACTTAAAGAAATAATACAGAAGTTCTTTTAGAAGTGTTGTCAACCTTATTTGCTGTTTTTATACAATGGCCATTGAACAAATGCAGCTGATTAAGTCAGGGAATCATTATTTCACACAATATTTACAGCTCAAAATATATTAGTAGAAGCTGAAATCACAGGCAAAATTTTGAACCTTCCACATTAATTACATATCAAATTAAACAGTTGTAAAAAAGTACAAGTGGACCTATGCTGCATGTGGAAGCTTTGTTAGTTTATCACCCATCATATGTACTGCCAAAGAAAATTATAATAGGCTACCACTGCTAACGACAAAAGAAGACTATGAAATATTATTTATAGTTTATATAACCACATTGGTAAACTCAACATAACTTGGTCATGATCATAGAAAATGAAACTCTTGTGTTCAACAAGCATACTGTACAGAACAGAAAGAACAGAAATTCAGCAGTACTTCTAAAGCAGGGATAAAATACAGTACAACTGCAAATTTAATCTTAAAAGTACATATTGACTAATGGAGATTAAACTAAGCTGGATAATAATTGTTTCCTAGCAGGCCATTTATACAAAGCACTATTCTTTCTTGGAGTAACTCTCAGATTAATAACTTCAAAATTGTTTCCCTTCTATTGAAAAGCCAATTCCACTAAACACCTTGTATTACTTAAGTAACATAACATATATTTGCAAATGAATGCAAAGACTCTATAGCAAGTACCTTAAATTCTGAAACTCAGAATGGAAGCACTCTGTAATCTTTGTTCTAGGTATGATACTGACTCCATAACAGTAGCCTAATAAAGATCTTCATGCTTATAAAGAATTAGACTATTTTTAAATAAGTCCTTTAAGAAGAGAGATTGACAAAAAGGTTGCTTTCTCACACAAACTTCATTCAGACATTACTCTACTTAGCACCCATGCCCAGTCACTTTGCCTGGTACGGTCTTCTAAGGCCCTCTGGATAGAAAACAATACCCATTCTGGTCTACCATCATCTATCAGTATAATTTTCTTTTAACTATTGTATTTACTTCTAATTTACCCTCTTTGCTATTACGGACTGAACCTAGTATTCCAGAATGAACTGCACTACGTTTAATGTATGGACTCTCATATATACACAGACTACATCGGGTAGTGTGTGCTGAAACAGACCTTCACAGAACAGGGTATTAGAGAAGATTAATAAGCCAGTACAGTAACAATGGCTATTATCACTACCTATCATCACCACCACCTATTACCATCAACTTTATCTAAAGAAAAATGAGTTAGAACTTGAATGACTTAACAAATAAAATGAAACAACTGAGCAGTAGAGGTAACAACTCCAGGAGTTACTGATTCCCACCTACACGTACCTCAGGCCTCCAGACAACATTGCCTCTCTGTGCCTTCAAAGCTGTGTTACTACATCAGACAGATACTAAGGCAAAAAGATGGGAATTAGGTTAAAATAAAAAGGAAAAGAAAAGCTTGTGGGATTTTTTTCCTAGTTTTCTACCAGTGCAATAAAACCAGAATTCTCTTCAGCCTACTTGAAAAAGATGGATCTGAAGGGAATTATGATGTGATGTTTTTTCTAGATTAAAGTGTGATAATTGCCAAAATGAATGCTTCATGGGAAGCATGCCTTTTTCCACTGATGTACAAAACTACACATTAAGCACCACTTTGGATTAAATAGTTGCACACTTGTATTTAAAGTGACTGACTCAATAATACTTATGTTAAAAACCTGTTCTTACTCTGTTTTTACGCCACACTTTTCATCTTAGTATCCAAGAACTGTCTG
This sequence comes from Myiopsitta monachus, assembly GCA_017639245.1. Taxonomy (NCBI): domain Eukaryota; kingdom Metazoa; phylum Chordata; class Aves; order Psittaciformes; family Psittacidae; genus Myiopsitta; species Myiopsitta monachus. The sequence continues at coordinate 1,086,314 of CM029926.1, read as the reverse complement.
ATAGAGCATTAAACAGTAATGACAAACATCTGTCATCTGTGTTTTCCTATCCACTCTTCACCTTTGTCCTCAATAAAATTGAGCATATAAAGCAGGAAAACTTGGGCAGGCAGAGGAGAGAATCTCATGGAAATATGCTATCAGTAGAATTCTTCTGTAGACCTTGCATTGTGTAATACACATGAAAAATAATTGTATCACTAGAACTGCAAAATAACCATACTGGATTTGCAAAACCAGATGCATTTTTCCAGCTTACTGAAGAGCCTGTAGCTTTTTGGAAATCAGCATATACCTACTTTAAGCTATTCTGCATAATATATTACAAAATACATTTAATATGAACAGATAATTAATTTCGGAAGCTACAAAGTTAAAATGGACTGCACTTCAGTGAACAAACTAGCAGAGTTTATGGAATAACTAAGCACCACTTTCTAAGTCAATTCTGCCACCTAGCTCCTCTTGTAAAAGTTAGCCCTAATACATTCTACTGAAAGGCAATTTTAATATTATTTAGGATTCAAATTCACAAATAACCCACCCAGAATATCTAAATCACTTAATTAAATACAGGTAACATAGCATATTGAAAAGAAGAGTCATTTACTCCAGAGGTACTAAAAGAAAGTTGCTATGCACAGAAAGCCTGTCACTTATAAATGAGCTTTAATTCTGATTGATTCAACATACAGAAAACCATTTTGCTCCATTTAATCCCTTAACTACAGCTGATGCTTTAAAATATTCCAGGGGATTTTAAATTTCAAACTATGAAAGAAAATGTCCTTCATCCACTCTCAACTGAAATGTGTAATATTGGTTCTTGGATAGTAATTATTTTCATTTCTCAACCAAATATAAAAAAACTCCTTTTCTTGTCAATGCCTTTTAAGATAACAAAATGTACGCTGGAACAGACTTCCAAATCCAAGTACAGCCCAGTACGCCATTTCATAAGCAAGTATTGTTATATATAAAATATGTATCTACATTTTTAAACAAGAACATCCAGATTATGTCATCAGAAACCTGTCGTGAAGATCTGAACAACTGTTCAAATATATTGAAAAAAAAAGCTGAAAATATGCAGGCTTGATTTTAAGTTATCTAAGCAACTATGTTGAAAAATAAGGACAGCGAGTAAATCTCAGAACCATAAAGCTGCCAGTTGAAAAAGACAAACTGATATTTTATTATTTTTTTTAAATAATGAATTCTGACATACATAACAAATGCAAACCTAAGTATCTTAAAGATGCTCGAATATTTCCAATACTCAGCAGTATTTTAATCGGGAGATGCCAGATTACTGTTCAGGAAGGGTTTGTGATGAGATCTTAGTAATACATAGTTGACATGATTTGCAGAGTTGATCTTTCCATCTTCTGTGCTCTTGGATTTCTTTAATTCCTCTGTAAAGAATCTGATGTACAGCACTGCTGCTTGGTCTTGTTTATTGTATCTCAACAAGTATGTTATGCATTAACATCCCAAAAAGATAAACAGATGTCATTATCTTTTATGCTTCTGTATTTGTGTTGGGGTTAGCATAATAGCACCTTTGCTTGCTGCTACTAATACTAAGTAATTTACTGGAAAATACTAATCCTGTCACAGTGTAGATGCCTACCTTAACAGGCAGGCTAAATTTGGAGATAAGTATTTTCATTTTACCTTTCCAAGGAATTACAAAGGTGAATGCATGGATTCCTGCTAGAGGGGAAAGTAAAATAAAAATTCCCCAGTATTACTATTTTATCTCAGAAACTTAAAATACTTTACAAAAAATGAAAACTACAAAGAAATCATCTTACTCAAAATGATAAGAAATTGAAAGAATAAGAAGTAACCTGTCTGAGACTTACAGCACAACTGAAAATATACTCCCTGATCTGATTCAAAACTTTGACTTTTACAAAGCAAAGTATTAACTCCAAAACTATGGCAAACATATATCCAGTATTAACAAGGATCACTAATGTCAATACTTTTTGCTTTTATATTCAGAAAATAATTAAAGACTTGCAAGAGTAAACACACACATTCTAAGTAAGATACTACTTCCTATCATCTCATTATCCAATCTCCACCATTCAACTTTTACAACTAATAAGGAGAACATTTATTATACAGAAGCAAAACTCCATGGCAGCTCCTTGGAGAATAGCAGAAATCTGAAGTTTGACACATGAAGGTGAGGTAGAAGTAAGGATTTCAAAAAACCATTTTCTCCCTCATTAGAGAAGTAATGCCCTCTTCCTTTCTACATCCTCTTCACTTCCCAGAGCTCATTCAAAAGAGAAAGCTGGGGGTAGAACCCATTTACAGCAGATACATCTTTTTTGTGTGTGTACAGAAATGCTGCATCATTTTCACTCTTTGAGCAGGGAGATAAAAGAAAAACTGTAACACTTCCTGCTTCTTCTCCAAACACATATTTCTGTACATTCCCCTGTAACATTTTTCTGTCCTCCTGCAATGTTTTCTTTTCTTAGATCTGATGTATTCTTTTTTGTTTTGCTTTTATTCCCTCCTTGCTTTCTTTTCATCCTGTCTATCCTTTCCCCTTCTCTCCTGAAGTGCCATATTACAGTTCTCCTTTAGTCTACACCTTTCTCAACTCATTCTATCTCTCCTTTATTCACCTGTCATCCAGAGATGGATTATTTTAAATGCTCCCTCAACCTTTGCTGCTTTCCAAGACAGGCTGACAAGAAATCTGGAGACTTAGATCTAAAACTGCTTCATAGCTTTCTGAATACGATACTGATAGGGATGGAACAAAAAGAGAGTTAAAAACATGTGACAGCACTGTTGTCAGAAATCCTTAACAAATGCATATATGGAACCAGGCTCCTGACAGTTTTACACATCCAACAGTGCAAAGTTTTGAACCTGTGGCCATTGCACAACTCCTTTTTTTAAGTTTCAACCCCCTTTGCACTTGACCTCTGAGCTCTCAACTAACTGCTCCCAAATACACTAGTCAAAGTTCTGAGACCTGACTTGTTTTACTCTGAAACCAATCATGACACTCTTTACAGAACTGTAAAAAAAAGTTGCTTTATTTTCAGAAAAATATAGGACTCATTATTTTCTTAATATATTTTGGCTTTCCTTGCTTGGCCAGCGAAGGAGAGGTGGCTGGTTTTATTTCAGAACCCAAATTCAGCTCTGCTCAGAGCAACATCCATAGTTTAATGGGATAAACTGCAATGACCAGCAGCATAATTATTCTAACAAGGGAAACACATTTTTTTTCAGTAAGTCAAAGATTCAAGTTGCTGCTAATCAGCCTATTGCTCAAGTTATGCAGCATGCTTATTCCTCTAAGGGAATAGTAAAAATAAGTAAAAGAGAATGTGTGGCAGGTCATGGAGCAGAACAGAATAAAATAGTTCAGTTGAAAGGAACCTACAACGATAAATCTAACTGCCTGACAAATTCAGGGCTGACCAAAAGTTAAAACATGGTATTGAGGGCTTTGTCTTAAATGCATAGTGCAACAGAAACACTTCTGGACACTGTTCTAGTTCTTAGCAATTTTCCAACTAATTTATCAATCCAAACACTACCTTAAAACATGATCAAAGAGAAAATTGAAGGTTTCATTAAAAAAATAAAATAAAATAAAATTAAGGTGGACATGGTAGAAGTTCAAAAACCAAAGTATAAAAGAGTATAGAAAAAAAAAATCACTATGCCACTACTAAAATGATGTAAGAAATTCAAAGTTTTCAAACTAAAGCTTTTCTGTACCTTAATACTGACCTTGCATTTTCTCTGAATATTAATGAATCTCACTATATGAAAACTCTAGTCAAAAGTCATTTGCAGTTTGCACACCCAGAGTTTCTCTCCCATATACTTTTACAAAAAATTCCCAAGATACTATTTCTGAAAGTACACATAAATGATATTATTAGTGTTTCAGTAATGTACAACAAACGCCAATAACTCTACTGAATATTTTGTATATAAAAAAAATAGTTTGTAACCACTGAAATGCACGTATCAGATAAAGGTACACAGTAGCAACAGAAGAAAACACCTGCAATCAATAATGAATCTGTATGTATACACACATACGTCTAAACATAAATTCTTACATACCTACTGCCTGCCTTCCTTGTGCATGTAATAAACACAGAGCAGAGCATTTTCCCTGTTGTTTTTGAATGCTTAGCACACATGAAATTTTGTGTACGCAGACAGGCATTTGAGCATGGTTTGTAAAATTTAGAATAAAATGCAGTGAGAGAACAAGATCACAGTCAGTAGTCTGTGTGTATGAGACATCAGTTAAGTTTTTGTATGGGCTTTGAAAGCATATTTTCTCAGATATAAAATGTCTACATACACAAACATATCCATATAAAATCCTCTCTGTCTCTCATTAGATTTTTACCTTTAGCCAAGCAAGTGTGTATCCACAATATTCCAAGCTTTCCAATCAAACCCAGGGGGCTCATTTGGTGAAGCTAAACTTTCTGGTGGACAGAACACTAAAGTTTTAAGTCAGACACACACATACAACTTACAGTATACATTAGTGCCAGAGGGAAATTCCTGTCTAGCCTGCTATGCTGTTGAACCAAGTAAGCCTTTACAAGTTCACCACTCAAACCCAAGCAAATTCAGCTTTGGAAACCATGGGACCTATTAACCTACTTAAATAAAAAGTCACCTGTTTTTCCAAGGCAATATGTACAATACAAAACAGTAGGATAGCTTTAATATTGGAAAACCAAGGCAATTATCTCTCTACTCATATTGGCAGTAATGAAATTTCAACAGGGCTTATACCTTAAACTCCACTGCATTGTATTAGCATTGAACTATTCCCACACCACCGTACTGGTCACATAATCAGTATGGATATATGATATACAGCCCCATCTGTATTCATATGGACTACCTCCTTTCACCAGATTTGCAGGTGTAAAGCAAGGAAGGTATTTAAAGAAACCAAGGGAACTCTAAGATCCAGTCCTTAGACTCAGCTGCAACTCATCTGTATTAACTCAGAGATACCAGTGCAAGGCATATTCTGTGCATTCTGGAGCTGCAATGTACTAACTTTAGCAACACTTTTTAGGAATTCAGGTGCAGAGCTGCACCAAAACTTCAGGAGATGTACAAAAACCCCAAATACTCAAAAGGCCAATGGTTTCACAGTCACATCCTTTGATGCTCTGTGACAAAAGCCAACCTTTCTGATTTTCAGGCTACTATTCTAAAGCATACAAAATAAGAGTACTTCCTAAAATGACTATGACAAATTTTACAAGAGGCAAATCAGTATTTTGCCTATATTGTTTCATGTTTCTGTTTTCATAGTTGCCATTTTCAAATGAAAAAAGAGGCAGATGCCCAACAGGTAAAATTTCAACGTGAACAGTTAACATCAGACAACACTGTAAGAAACCAAATCTATAGTATCAAACTAATCTGATAGGTATCAAACAGCTGCTATCAATATCATCTAAAACTACTTCAGTATGGATATATACTATATCCATAAACTACTAAAACTATTAGACTATTAAAACTACTTCAGTATCAGTTATTAACAGGTGCTATCAGGTGCACAAATTACTTTTGAAATGCACTCAATATGCATTTCGTAATGTGTGCATCTCATGAAATAACATCTTTATTAAGTTATACAATACACTACTACTGAAGTTTAAGGTCATTTAGCTCTTCTTTAAGTCAAAATGAAGTTATTTAATTGATGACAAAGAAGTATTGTTTTGTAAACATATATTCTTTTAAAAAGTAGGGTGGCTTTTTGGGACTGCTGAGTGAGCACAGAGGACATTTAATCATATGCCCAGGAGTTTGAGACATCGGCTTTTGCTATTTTTCTGTCACTTCCCACCAGATTCCAGTTTCCCTCTCCCTCAATTTAGTATTATTGATTACACTGCATCTGACTTACACAGGGGTTCAAACACACAACCCTTACTGAAAACACGGCTTATTTTCTCATTCACAGCTTACCACATAGATCCTGACAATTCTATTTTAAAGTTATACTTACATACATATTTGCATGAGAAAGCAAAGCAGTGGACACGCATTTACCACAGCCACAAGATGGCGGCATGGGCTGTGGACCCACCTGAGACAACTGCTGCAGAAACTTCTGGAACCTGCTGGGCCAAGAGCTCCCACCTCATGGGGCACGTGACCTGGCTCCCCCTGGCATGGCGCCTGAGGAGGGAGTTGGGCTTGCAACTGCACTGATGGAGAAGACGCCGCAGCAGCACAGGAGCTCTTAGGTAAAAGGTTCATAACTTCTGTATTTTACCAAACAACTGTGAGTTTTCTGTGGTTAAAGTCTCATTTTATTTTTTAGCAAAATATCTAAGGGGGTGAAAGTGTTTGTATTATTTGGGTTTGCTCATCTTTGGAAAAGACAATGTAATTCCTGCTCAAGGTCTATCACTGTGACTGTTTCATAATTCTGAGGTATCAGTATAAAATGTGATATGCTGCTATGTTCCTTTCAGCTATAGAGAATGAAAGAAATGGATTACACTTCATGTTGTCCCCTACTTCCATTTCATGCAGACTTTGATAGCTAAAAATAGTGTGAATGTTGATGGTTTGAATAAAGAGGTAGGAAAAGGTCTAAGCTTAAGGGGGAAATACAGGATATGACATTTAAAATGCTACCAAATTTCACTTAAAAATGCAGATTAAAGTTAATTTCTTCCAGTGGTATTTCACTGAGTCAAGAGTGTTGAAGAAGCTTTGTAGATGAGTCTACCTTTCAGAGAACATAAGTATCCATGCTTAAAATACATGTGTTAAAAGCACCAAAAAAAGTATCCAAGAAGGTTTCTCACAGCATGCAGCTAAGTGCGAGTATGGATCTATTCACACAACTGTTTCTTCCAAGTAGAAAAATGTTTTTAAAGATACATATCCTTAATGGGAAATATACATAGTAATTTATTTTTATTTTTATTTATTTTTTTTTTAGATCAGGTGAATTACATTAATGGCAACATGTAGAATTCTTTTGATCCCATAAGTTTCCATCTGATCCCAGTTTGGCACAAGTGCTGCAAATCCCTGCCATCTGTGTTCATTCACAATCAGCATGATTTTATCATCCAATACAAAAATACAGTATATAAGTACTGTCTGGCAGTTTGCATAACATTCCTTCTGATTTCATAGCAACACCATATTATAATGACATTATGCATGGGATACAACTTTCTGTTTACCCTAAATTGATTTTCAGATTGAAATGGTACCTTTTACTACACATGCTTTCAGTGACAGTTTGTCCTATGAATGTATTCAATAACTAAGCATATGGTCCAGCTTCCCATTTCTGGAGCCCGGTTCTCTTCATAGCAGATTGTCACATTGTACATATGCATGAGGAAAAGCTTTTCACTGTAAGACTACTGCTGAAAAGATGATGAGATGATTTTCCTTCCATTAACCTACACTGATGAGAATAATACTGCCCATTTCATTTCAGTTATATATGCTTAATGACACTGAAGCTTCTGAATGTTTAGTGTATAATCAAATATAATAATAATGAATACAAGGACTAGGTTTGAATTTCTCTGTATTTAGAACATTTTTCAGCCAGGTATAAACAAGCTGTATCATTGTGTGACCTTATGCACGCACAGTTTGTCAGAATAATAGGCTCTACACTTCTATCATAACCATAGTTTGTATTTTGGAACTATGAACAAAACGACAGTGTACCTAGATTTCTTTGTTGCCTCTAAAAGCTCAAGACATTTTGATTTTGAAGAAAAGATGCTTGTATGATAAAACATGTTAATATGCATTTTATTTTGAGGGATTACTGACTTTCACCGGAATGGTAGCAGGCTCCTTTTCTTCCTGTACAGTTACAGAGGTCACATTCAGTATTGTCAGAAATCGTTCTGAAAAGCTGACTCTACATATGTTTATAAATGTCTATCACCTAATACGTACATATTTTTTCAGAACATATATTTTTTTTGTTAAATGTAATTCCTTGCTCTTCAAATTATCTTTCCACAATAGTATTTTATTTATTTATTAGCAGTCACCAGCATAGCTGGAATAAATACAGAATGCATTTCAGAACTGTGAACCTGATTCTTGAATCTATCCTTAATTTATTACAAGAGAGTCAGGTATTGTAGTCCATTTTAGAAATGAACTACTGTTAAATGTAAAAGCTGTGCATATCAGCAATACAAGATTTGATCCCTTTATCTTTCAGCTTTACCTTTTTTTTTTTTCTTTTTTTTTTCTGCAATACTTTGCTTCATGGATACATTGGTGTTTGGGGAAATCACCTACAGATACTGCTCAGAGAGAATTGGTTAGATTATGTCACATTATGTTAGATTAAGTTCACATTGCTCTCCATGAGAAGTTCAGTAACTCAGTGTTCAAGGTTAATGGCTCCTGTAACCAAATCAGATTCTCTCCCTCTTTGCCTTTCAGATTCTGGAAGGCAGATTATTTGGGTTTATATGGCAGGATGTGGAATCTGTTTCTTTTTGATGGCTTGTATTTTTAATGTTAAGCATATAGCTGCTGCACTGCTTTCTAAAAATCTTTCCAGACCAATATAGGAGCATAATGATGTTCTTTAGTAATTCTAAGGATAATGCTACTTTTGCTAGTAAGTATTGATGTGTTTAGAATAAGAGAGATGTTCTATAATGCAGTTGGATTAGGTAGTAACTAATTAGTAATTTTAGGCTTATTAATTGATGATAAAAATATGTAACAGTTTAATGATGAAATACAAAAAGAGATCACAGTGATCTGTTTCTGATCTGAAAGCTCCCTGTATAGGAAGCTCATTGTACCAGAAATAGATAGCATTTCCCAGAGCTCCTGAACAAACATAAGGACATAATGGACAAGCAGTTGTATCAAAGGTCCATCTGTCCCAAGTCTCTGTCTCCAGAACTGTCTGAAGGTTGGAAAGTTTGGGCAAAGAGAAATAAGGCAACTAGATAGTGATACTTCCCTGCTACGCTCTTTTATCTCCACCAAACTGTGTCAAGCACTTCTGCTTAAATATCCCGTTATGAATTTAATTTCTATGTTTATCAAATTGATTTTGAACTATGTAAGCATTTGACACCCACAATATTATATGACTGTGAATTGGACAGTTACAAATATGTTGTGTACCTTTCTTAATTATATGAATTTTCTAACTTGTAAGTTAAGAAACTTGTTTCCTACCTCCCAAGAGTTGTAGGTTGTTCTGTGTGATGACCTACTAAAAAGGATGCACCTCAAAAGAACCATGTAAGCCAGAAAGATAGCAAAAAGGTCTCTAGATTACTGTCCTGGAATCCAGTGGCTATACTTTGAAAAGAACGAGTGCTGCTCATAATTTTTAGAGACAACATAAAGGCTGCTATTCTTAGGAACAGATTCCTAGCTATGGATTGCCTGCAAACATTAAGTGCTCCTGATTCATCTTTAAGGTACAGAGGCAGAACTTAGGACACCTTTTACGTATACTGTTAGTAAACACAGTTGACTTTCATCACATAAATTTGTGTGTTTTGAGCAACACAGTTATAATTATGCATTGTGGCCCATTGCTGAGGTGACTGTCTCGAGAGGGGATGCCTGCAGTGCCTGATTCGGGGGAGGCCTGGTGTCTGGGAGCTTCAACTCAGAGCAGCAACAGGCACTGAGGGAGCCTCAAGTCCTCGACAGGGCCTACCCAGGAGCCGGCAGCTCAGCGGGACGCTGAGCAGCTGACTCAGAGGGGGCGGTGCCAGGAGGAGCGGCGCCACCCTCACTGGTTAAAAACCTGACCCCGGGAGCACGAGCGACCAGGGGTGTGGCGAACAGGGCAGGTTCGAGACCGTTCACGAGGCAGTTCATGCGGCAGTGCGCGTGGGCAGGCAAGCGGGATGGTGAGTGGAATGGTGAGCACTCGTTGTATGACCAGGGCTCAGTCTGGGAGCTCTGCTCTGGCTGCCCAGGTGGTGGCCAGCGTAGGCACCCAGACAGAGCCGATGGGAAGGGAGGCTGCAGTGCAGAGCTCGGGGTGTGGAGAGCACCTGCACTGCTCTCCTGAGAGGAGGGTGCACAATGGGCAGGGCTGCACTCTGTGCTCCCTGGTGGAGGTTCTCCTGCAGCAGGGGCTGAGCTGCGGGACACTGTTACAAGGCTGAAAGATGTCAGGGAAGCTGAGAGGAAGCAGCACTGCTTGCTCCAGGACCAGGCTGTGCAGGGGCCTCAAGCATCCACTATTGTTCATGCAGGAAAGGAGGCCGCTAACCCAGGAAGCTGGGAAACAGTAACAGAAAAAACAACTAAAAAAAGGAGGAAGAGGACAATTAAAAGCAAGGGGCTTCCTCCTAAATCTGTTGTTCCTACCCAGAACAGCTTTGCTGTCCTGCAGGGGGCTGATAAGGAACCGCACTCCCACCAGGAACAACCAGCAGATGCACTGGTAAAGAAGATCTCTACTGGAGGTGCCAGGAAAAAGCGGTGGGCCGTAGTAGGAGGGGACTCTACTCTGAAAGTCACAGAGGCACCCATCTGTCAGCCTGACCCAGGCTCAAGGGAGGTGTGTTACCTACCAGGGGCTCGGATCAGGGATGTTGCAGAGAAGATGCCTGCTCTAGTCGGTCCCACTGACTATTACCAGCTTCTAGTGATCCATATGGGTGCTGCTGATATAGATAGCAGTAGCCTGGAGAACATAAAGAAGGACTACAGAGCTCTGGGAGAGGTGGTGAGGGGCTCTGGAGCGCAGATTGTCTTTTCATCAATTCTCCAGGATACAGGGGAGGACCTTAAAAAGGCTAGGAGGATTGGCCAGGTTAATAAATGGTTAGAAGGGTGGTGCTATAGTCAGGGGTTTGGGTACCTTGAACATGGGACACAATTTAGTAGGCCAGGTCTACTAGGGGCTGGTGGAGCTGGTCTGACAACGAAGGGGAAGAATCAATTTGGAAGGAGGCTTGCCAGACTGCTCAAGGAAGCTTTAAACTAGATGTGTTGGGGGAGTGGGACATTATTCTATCCCAACACTCCCAGTCACTTGCCAGCACCCATAGTAAACGTTTGGAGCAATGTAGAGATATTCCAGCTGCTCTAGCCAATGAGCCGGTTTCAACTGGATCTTGGATCTTGGCTCAGATGCCTCTGTACAAATGCCAGTAGCATGGGGTACACACAAGAGGAATTAGAGATGTGTGCACGTCTATGGGGGTATGATATCATAGGCATCACAGAAACATGGTGGGATGGCTCCTATGACTGGTGTGTTGGAATGGAAGGCTACAGGCTCTTCAGGAAAGACAGGCCCGGTAGGCAGGGAGGGGGAGTTGCTATTTATGTTAGGGATAGGCTGGAGAGTATGGAACTCTGTCTGGGGACAGCTGAGAAGTTGACAGAGTTTGTGGGTCAGGGTTAAAGGGAGAACAGTAATGGGTGAGATTATTGTGGGGATCTGTTACAGAATGCCTGACCAAGAGGACTCTGTGGATGAAGAGCTCTATAGAGAGATAGAAACAGCCTTACGCTTGCAGGCCCTTGTTCTCATGGGGGACTTCAACCACCCTGATATCTCTTGGAGGAACGGTACGGCCCGGCACAAGCAATCCAAGAAGTTCCTCGATTGTGTGGAAGACAACTTCCTTCTACAAGTAATAGAGGAGCCGACAAGAAGAGGTGCCATGCTTGACCTTGTTCTCATCAACAGGGAAAGGCTGGTTGGAAATGTGACTCTCCAGGGAAGCCTTGATTACTGTGATCATGAGATGGTCGAATTCGAGATCCTCAGGACAGTGAAAAGAGCGTGCAGAAAGCTCACTGCCCTGGAGTTCAAGAGAACAGACTTCGGCCTCTTCAGTAACATGCTCAGTAAGGTTCCATGGGATATAGCCCTAGAGAGCAGGGGCACCCAAGACTGTTGGCTGATATTCAAGAATCACCTGCCGCAAGCCCAGGAGCTATACATCCCTACTAGAAGGAAATGCTGCAGGAGGGCCATGAGACCTCCTTGGATGGACAAGAAGCTGCTGAGGAAAATTTGAAGGAAAAAAGAGGCTTATAAAAGGTGGAAGCAAGGACAGGTGGCCTGGGAAGAATACAGAGATGTTGTCCGGGAAGCTAGGGATCAGGTTAGGAAAGCTAAGGCCCATTTAGAATGAAACTAGGCAAGGGATGTGAAAGATAACAGGAAGGGATGCTATAGGTACATTGCAAATAAAAGGCAGGCTAGTGACAATGTGGGCCCTCTCCAGAAGCTATCGGGAGAACTGGCTACCCTGGATTTGGAGAAGGCTGAAGTTCTTAATGACTTCTTTTCCTCTGTCTTCATTGGCAAATGCTCTGACCACACCACCCTAAGTCTTGGAAGACAGACTCAGGGACGGTGAGAATGAAGACCCTGGGCCCACTGTAGGAGAGGATCTGGTTTGAGACCATCTTAGGAACCTGAACATATACAAGTCCATAGGGACCTGATTAAATCCATCTGCAGGTCCTGAAGGAGCTTGCAAATGAAGTTGCTAAGCCACTGGCCATCATATTTGAAAAATCATGGCAGTCGGGTGAAGTTCCCGATGTCTGGAAAAAGGGAAATATAACCCCCCAAAATGGATGATCCGGGGAATTACAGACCAGTCAGTCTCACCTCTGTGCCTGGCAAAATCTTGGAGCAGATTCTCCTGGAAGGCATGCTGAGGCACATGGAAAACAACAAGGTGGTTCGTGACAGCCAGCATGGCTTCACTAAGGGGAAATCCTGCCTGACCAATTAGGTGGCCTTCTATGATGGGGCTACAGAACTGATGAATAGGGGCAAAGCAGTTGATGTCATCTACCTGGACTTGTGCAAAGCGTTTGAAACTGTCCCACACGACATCCTTGTCTCTGAGTTGGAGAGACACCAACTTGATAGGTGAACCACTCAGTGGATAAAGAACTGGCTGGATGGCCGCATGCAAAGAGTTGCGCTCAATGGCTCAATGTCCAGCTGGAGACCAGTAACAAGTGGTGTGCCTCAGGGATCGGTGCTGGGAGCCACTCTTGTTCAACATCTTTGTCAGTGACATGGCCAGTGGGATTGAGTGTGCCCTCAGCAAGTATTGCCGATGACACCAAACTGTGTGTTTCAGTTGACACGCTGGAGGGAAGGAATGCCATCCAGAGGGACCTCGACACGCTTGTGAGGTGGGCTGATGCCAGCCTCATGAAGATTAACCACGCCAAGTGCAAGGTCCTAAACCTGAGTGGGAGCAATCCCAGGCACAGCTACAGGTTGGGCAGAGAAGAGATTCAGAATAGCCCTGCAGAGAAGGACTTGGGGGTGTTGGTTGATGAGAAAATGAACATGAGCCGGCAGTGCGTACTTGCAACCCAGAAAGCCAATTGTATCCTTAGCTACTTCAAAAGAAGCGTGACCAGCAGGTCGAGGGAGGTGATCCTGCCCCTCTACTCTGCTCTTGTGAGACTTCACTTGGAGTACTGTGTGCAGTTCTGGTGTCCTCAACATAGCAACAACATGGAACTGTTGGAACAAGTGCAGAGGAGGACCATGAGGATGATCAGGGGACTGGAGCACCTCCCATATGAAGACAGGCTGAGAAAGTTGGGGCTGTTGAGCCTGGAGAAGAGAACGCTGCGTGGAGACCTCCTAGCAGCCTTCCAGTATCTGAAGGGGGCCCATAGGGATGCTGGGGAGGGACTCTTCTTGAGGGACTGTAGTGACAGGACAAGGGGTAATGGGTTCAAACTTCAACAGGGGAAGTTTAGATTGGATATGAGGAAGAAATTCTTTACTGTGAGGGTGGTGAAGCAGTGGAATGGGTTGCCCAGGGAAGTTGTGAATGCTCCATCGCTGGTGGTGTTCAAGGCCGGGCTGGACATAGCCTTGGATGGCATGGTTTAGTGGGAGGTGTCCCTGGCCATGTTAGGGGGGTTGGAACTAGATGATCTTAAGGTCCTTTCCAGCCCTAACTATTCTATGATTCTATGACTATAGGTACCTAACTGGATTTTGCAGATAAAAGCTAAAAAGGCAGTAATTTAAAAAATATAGGCATATACATGTGAATAATTTTGCAGCTGTTTCTTAATTGCAGTTATGTGATCACTCAGTTCAACAACCCAATGCTACCATGTCACTCATCCCAATTTGAGTAAGTCAAAAAGACTTACTTTGATTCCATTTCTTCAGTTATGCTGCCAGGAAGAACAGCTTTTTTCCACATTGTTATACTGTGCATGCTGTAGCAACCTCGGACGTATATCTATAAATAGGGCAATAGATAGCAATAATGAATGTAAGATTATGTTTCTACAGCATTCCTACTTCAAAAGGTTATTGCCCCTGCCCATGGCAGGGGTGTTAGAACTAAATGATCTTTAAAGTCCCTTCCAACAAAAAGCACTCTATGATTCTATGAATCTTACTCATCAGTGTCATGAGTATGCTGATCAAAATGCTCATCAGTGGGCATTTAATGACTTTGATGTGTATTTCAATTCCCTTCTTGCTACTTAACCTGTGATACTGTGAGGTGTTCATTCATTCATGCAGTGTCATCACTAGTTTGGTTACTACTGACTTACATGTGACAAAGTTTTTGCTTGATTTTTTTTTTTTCCTCTGACATCCTTATGAGGTCATTTTTTACAATGCTGGTTGCCTATTGCAATGTAATTGTAATCCATACAGAATTGCTGCTTCTTAGTCTTGATGACTATGTCTGAAACTTTTATAAAAGAAAAAAATACCCTGGCCAAAAGTAAAAAAAAAAACAAACTTAAAGACACTAGATTCAAACTTCAGGAATCCCAGACCTGAATTTCCATTCAAAACATGAGTTACCACATGAAGTGGAAAAAAGGTAATTCTCAAAGGCAAGTATATGAATTCAATATTATGTTATACTTTCTAGCATTCACAGAATGCTCTTTATTTTCATACTTTTATTTTTTTTTTCCATTCCCATTTTTATGTATTTATCCACATTGCTGGCCAGCTGAAACACCTATTAACTGTTGACATGTTTTTGAACTACATGGACAACTGTTTTATGGAAGATAATGAACTGCTCTAGAAATGCATATTAATTACTAGAGGGAAATTCAGTAATCTTTTATCTGACATAATTAAATCTAGGTAGTAGTATTCATTTAACAAATCCATTATTCTTTCCTCAAAGCTTGCTTGCTCTGTAGTCTAACAAATAAGGAATCTGAGTAATATGAATGACCTGGAGTGGCTCCCACAGTCTAAAAGATCTGCAGACAGGCTTTGTTAGACTTAACAGCAGTTGTCATAGATACTTCTACCTTCAGTTTTTTGCCAGAGCTCTTACTGAAGTGTACTACCCCTGCTGTGGGCTTGGGCAAAACTGAACATGACCTGGTCTCTGCAGGACCACGCTAATAGCATAGCATATTAACTTCAACACCCATAATTTCTGCTTAAGCTAATATGTTATATTGTGAACATTAGTAGCTAATGAGCAAGCCTATATCCTTTTTTGTCACCTTTAGTAGTAACCTCTTGCCCTGGGAAGGCAGGCAGCAGAAGCAATAATCTCCTTGGCCCAGCATATTAGCTTGTTGTATTACTAAACGTCCAGCAAACAATATGCCTGCTGATGAAACTCTGAGTTTAACTTATCTGTCCTTTTATCAGTGTAAAACTGGATTTCTGAACGATTTCAAAAGAAAAAAAGAGCAGCAGCTTAAAATAATACAGGATGTACATGTCATCTACTAGCCCGTTATTTCCCCTAAACTGATGAGAACACAATTTTTTTCTGTACTAATTAAAATTCAGTAGCCTTCATATCTTTCAGCAAACTCTTTGCTACCAAACCAGTGGTTGCAGAAATTTACTCTGTTATATGTGAGTTAAAAATTATGATTATTGCTTTAAAATTGAATGTAGCATATTCAGTACATAGCCACACTTTGGCACTAAGTATCCTAGAACTGCAAGGCTCATGCTACTACAAGCAACTTTTTAAAAATACTGACCCTGCTTTCTCATGGATAGATAAATAATAATGCTGGGTAAATTACCTAGTGATAAATCCTTAGTCTTAAGAAAGTAAGAAGAAACCTTTATAATTTCAACTTTGAAAGACATCTGTACCATAACTGCCACACTAACATTGGGTTATTTTACTATTTACTTTTTTTGTATGCTGCATATGGAATCATCCTTAGAGAAAGATGCTAGGGAAGAATTCAGTCTATTTACCAGGTGCTTTTGAAAGCCCATGGTATAGAAGTGAGTTTTGCTGCTTCACGTGTGGAATCAGTGAGTTTCTACAGCTGTATTCAGTTGTATTTTGTTTGGATATGAAAGTGTAAATCTGCCAGCAGGAAGGTATCATATTTAGCATGTCCTGCTGGGGATAAAAGAAGGAAAGAAAATTTGTATAAACCATAATCTATTACTTAATGAGTATCAAACCCTCTAAATTTATGAGGACAAGGAAAGGTCACAGTTCACAGACATCAAAATAATACAGGTAACCAGGCATTTACTTTAGTTCTGTGTGTCAATAGCTTAATGTGCATTAAGATTATTTTGACTTATACTGCCTTTAAAGTCCTACTGAAGAAAGTATTCCAGATTTGTAGAAGTCTTTCTGAATAAAGGAAGTCACAGTCATAGAATCATAGAATCCTAGAATAGTTAGGGCTGGAAAGGACCTTAAGATCAAATAGTTCCAACCCTCCTAACATGGCCAGGGACACCTCCCACAAACCAGGTCACCCAAAGCTCTGTCCAAACCGGCCCTGAACACTGCCAGCGATGGAGCATTCACAGCTTCCCTGGGCAACCCATTCCACTGCTTCACCACCCTCACAGTAAAGAATTTCTTCCTCATATCCAATCTAAACTTCCCCTGTTGAAGTTTGAACCCATTACCCCTTGTCCTGTCACTACAGTCCCTCAAGAAGAGTCCCTCCACAGCATCCCTATAGGCCCCCTTCAGATATTGGAAGGCTGCTAGGAGGTCTCCACGCAGCGTTCTCTTCTCCAGGCTCAACAGCCCCAACTTTCTCAGCCTGTCTTCATATGGGAGGTGCTCCAGTCCCCTGATCATCCTCATGGTCCTCCTCTGCACTTGTTCCAACAGTTCCATAGTTGTTGCTATGTTGAGGACACCAGAACTGCACACAGTACTCCAAGTGAAGTCTCACAAGAGCAGAGTAGAGGGGCAGGATCACCTCCCTCGACCTGCTGGCCACGCTTCTTTTGATGCAGCCCAGGATACTGGTTGGCTTTCTAGGCTGCAAGTGCACCCTGAAGCCGGCTCATGTTCATTTTCTCATCGACCAACACCCCCAAGTCCTTCTGCGCAGGGCTGTTCTGAATCTCTTCTCTGCCCAACCTGTAGCTGTGCCTGGGATTGCTCCCACCCAGGTGTAGGACCTCGCACTTGTCATGGTTAAACTTCAGTCACTGCAATCTTAAATTTAAGTGCATACGTAACTGCAACTGAATTCAGTGAATATAGGTTTCAGTACATAACTGGAGAAAATAGATGCTCCAAAGCAAGAATATCGTACTCACATATAGCTACATAAAACAATAAGCAAAGATAAGCATAGAGAAAGAAAAACAGTGAACGACACTCATAAATCCTCTGCTTTATTCTGGAATTAGAAGTTTAAATGTTTCCTGTCCTATTGATGGATGACAATACAAGTTTCATAGAAGTCTTCTCCACCCAGATCAAACATGAATATAAGCCAAACATTTCAGGGGTGCAAATTAGTTCCTTTTTTTCAATCAATATGTATTCCAAACTTCTGCAATTAATTGTACTAGTATGAAAACTACCTAGGAATGCTGTGGAGCTAATTCTGTAGATTTTGGTGGAAACTGTAGGCTAGTAGCAGCTCCCTGAGATACTTCCCCTCAACTGTCTCGCTAATGAAATGTATTCAGCATTACTCAAAACACAGACCAGCTGGCTCCCTAAATGCTGACAAAGGAAGATACTGCAATTAAGTCTGTGATTTGGTGGTCTTCCAAGGTCTTTGCATTGATAACTCTAAAACTATACCCACCTATGCAACAAGTAACCAAAATATATCGGAAGTTATTTCCCTCTGCAGTACTTCTCCCTGCGCACATCAGTGTTCAAATGCTTTCTGTTGCAGAACAATGACAGAAGTTTCTTACTCATATCTCATTCTTCCTACTAACTCATTTTAAATAATGAATTTACTTTCATCCTAGCTGCTTCTGTAATACTGGCTAATTTTTAAATACAGTATCATCACCTTCGCTAGTGTCACTCAGTAATTAATCACATCTGTTAAAATACAGTGAAATGTTTCTGTTTGCCATCCTTTGCAGAAACAAACAATTGTTTTGGGTTTTATTGAGAGAAACAAACAACTAAAAAAATCCTTTGCTAATTCCAAAGAGCAGATTTGGTTACTATAGAGAAAATTAGGGGATGATAAGAATTAAACATTCTGAAAAAGGTTTTGAAACCACCAGAAGAGTTCCAATGGCACATCTCCATTCCTCCAGTGAGTGTATTAGGAAGTAGTACTCATCATTGCTTCTAAGCAAGTGGATAAAGAGGTGATGAGCTCCGAAAAAGTTACTAATGCAGAATGCATTTTACTTAAGGTTCTTTTAACACTGTAAGGCCACAGCAAGTATGCAAATGTTCAGTTTGTTCTCAACTAATACAAAAAAGTTGGCTTTTTGTGGTGTTAAAGAAAATGCATCCATTTCAAAAGGAGAAGGAAATGGGACCAGATTATTGCTGTACAGGTATTAACTGCCATCCTGAGTTAAGGTATTTCCCAAATGTTAACAGGCTGTGCTCCTCAGACAAACTCAGAGAATGAGCAGCCAGCCTCAGAAAGCACAACTGCATGCACAGCTGCATGATCAACAGTGTCTGAAGCACTTCTTACATTTAACATTAATATTATAAGACTCTTGTCTGCCTGCTGGGAGGATGGACCCAGGGCAGAAATTTACAAAGAGAGGTAGCGCCTGGGGTTGAAGTCATTTCACTTGCTGATTATTTCATTGATAGTATTTTTCCTCATGAGAAAAATTTCAAATAATTCAGCAGTGACACATTTTTAAAAATGCAATAGTGGAGAGAACCACTGCTGTCTGCAGACATCCTTCCCCTGCCCACCTGTCATGATCATCAAATGAAGATGAACTTCAAGAAATAATAAAAATAACAGTATGTTTCATTGTTGCAAAAGGAAACAATTTTTCTGGCACATGAAAAGATATAATATTTCTGTTTCCTTTTGATATCAATCTCCTTTTGTGCAAGTAGGGAAGCTGATTTTTTATTTTCTTTCCAAAAGGACCTGTATGTCCTTTAAGCATGCATGCATACATATAAACATTTATGTACATGTACACACAAAAAAAACATCGCCCTGATCATGTATCTACATACATATGTCTCATAGAATCATGGAATCCTAGAACAGTTAGGGTTGTAAGATCATCTAGTTCCAACCCCCCTGCCCTACTTAATTGTATTTTCTGGTAAGGTTTCTGTGGCTTCTCTAGCCCTGTAAATCATAATTGATTAAAGTAGTTCTCAATAAAGCCCCGAAACTTCATTGCATGAAAGAGGCCCTGATTAATTTCTTCCCTAATGCAATTTTGTTTGATGTGTACTAGAAAGAGTTGTTATTTCAGATTGGTTCTTGGTGACACACTGGCATCTGGAGATGTCCAGTCTTACAGCTGGCAGGGGGAGAGGGGCCTGGAATATATTTACCATTTTCTTTTCCTTTTTCTTTGTTTGTTTTTTTTTTTAGTTTCTTAAAATTAAATGCTAATAATTTAATATTCAGCATCCTGGTCCTATACATGTACATATCTAGTTTGCAAAGAACTATCAAACCAGACCATGCTCGTGATTTATGGCTCATCTGGTACTATCTCCTAATTTCAGGAGCAATATTTATGTTCTGCTTCTTAGAAACATGCAGGAAACCCTTCCTCTTTTCCTGCGGGGAAAAAGAAATCTTTTATCTCCTCCAATGCAAGGTCCTACACCTGGGTGGGAGCAATCCCAGGCACAGCTACAGGTTGGGCAGAGAAGAGATTCAGAACAGCCCTGCGCAGAAGGACTTGGGGGTGTTGGTCGATGAGAAAATGAACATGAGCCGGCTCCAGTGTGTGCTCACAGCCCAGAAAGCCAATTGTATCCTGGGCTGCATCAAAAGGAGAGTGACCAGCAGGTCGAGGGAGGTGATCCTGCCCCTCTACTCTGCTCTTGTGAGACTTCACTTGGAGTACTGTGCGCAGTTCTGGTGTCCTCAACATAGCAACAACATGGAACTGTTGGAACAAGTGCAGAGGAGGACCACAAGGATGATCAGGGGACTGGAGCACCTCTTGTATGAAGATAGGCTGAGAAAGTTGGGGCTGTTGAGCCTGGAGAAGAGAACGCTGCGTGGAGACCTCCTAGCAGCCTTCCAGTATCTGAAGGGGGCCTATAGGGATGCTGTGGAGGGACTCTTCTTGAGGGACTGTAGTGACAGGACAAGGGGTAATGGGTTCAAACTTCAACAGGGGAAGTTTAGATTGGATATGAGGAAGAAATTCTTTACTGTGAGGGTGGTGAAGTAGTGGAATGGGTTGCCCAGGGAAGTTGTGAGTGCTCCATCGCTGGCAGTGTTCAAGGCCAGGTTGGACAGAGCTTTGGGTGACATGGTTTAGTGGGAGGTGTCCCTGGCCATCTTAGGGGGGTTGGAACTAGATGATCTTAAGGTCCTTTCCAGCCCTAACTATTCTAGGATTCTATGATTCTATTTATGTAATCATAATTCAAGCCATTTTACTTAAGGTTCTTTTAACACCGTATGGCTGCAGCAAGTATGCAAATTCTCAGTTTGTTCTCAAATGTTACTACTCCAGTGAATCATTTTGCCTTTCACAAAATGCCACACCCACTGTGAGACAGCCCATAGCCACTAGGTGGAAGTGCCATTAGACAGACAGCCAAAATGCCTTCATTAATATTATGCTAAGAAACTAATGCATTTCTCACTAATCCATATCTTTAAAGTAGCTAAAGCAACACCCATATAATCAGGATGCATGGAAAACTCCAAATGATGAGAAAATATCCTGCATTAGCTAGGAAACATCTGTTGATTCAAACTACGGTAATCACAACTGATTGCTTTTCAAAGCAATTGTAAATATGCAGCTATGCTGAAGAAAATATCAGTTTCTGAAAAGGCAGGCACGATTCCATCCTATTTGAAATTTACTAACAATGTCACCATAATTCAGTTAGGAAAACACACTTTACCATTTGCCAAAATGCAATTTACTGGACATTCTTCAGAACTCCTTCAGCACTATGCAGATTCTTTCAGCTAGTGTGTCCCACACAAACACAAAGTAATTGTCAACTACAGCTCAACTGTCTTCTGAAGTCTTTTAATGCCATGCTGAAACAAAAATCAAGAAAAAAATTAGACCTCCCAGAATTCAGAAACACAGAACCCTGACAAATATGTAGGCATCAGGAATATTAATGGTTATTGTGCATGTGCTGCACAATGACTCTCACAACAAGCTGACTTTACAATGGCTCTGTGGACATAAATAAAATAAACCTGTGGACATAAGAGTGGCCTTCTCTGCAGGCTAGTGGAAAAACCCAGGCAAATGGCCAAATTTCTCTTTTACTAGTGAAACATAATTACTATGTATTACTATTCTTGGGCAACCTGTCTAGAGTGAGATGTCCCTCAGGAGTGAGGTCCCCTAGGAGGGAAGGTTGGACCTAGATAATCTTGAGGTCCTTTCCAATCCGAACTAGTCTATAATTCTATGCAGAAAAGTATGTTGTGTCTAGTGAAATTAGAAGATCTACCACAGAATATATAATTAATTACTAAAGTTGCAAATTAAATAGTGCCTTCTTGTATCTAAAAGCTGAGGTAACATTGATTTAAGATTGTTTCATACAAAGCAGAAATGATTGCTGCTGTTAGAGAAACTGGTTATGAAAATAATGCTCTCTATAGCCACATTGCATCTCCCGGTGTTCAAAACCTTAAATTCTGATTAATGACCTAATCAGCATGCAATAAAAAGGTAATATGCACTGAGTTTTCTAGCTTTGAAAAGAGAGATAACAACTAAACATGCTCCTTACTGAAGTCCCTATAACGTATTCTAGGTCTCCATGTTTATAACTGTAAGTGCAGAATTACTTGGGCCTCAGGCAGATGGAGCTTCTATCTAGTACCAGTTGATCCTTAGAGAACTGCTGGCATCCACACACACATCTGGATGTAGAGATGCCCCAGTAGATCTCTACAGTGGTGGTCTGACTGTGGACCTCTCAGTATAATGCTGTCCAATTATGGATCTGTTCTCAGAAAATAATCCCATGAAATTTCAAGGCAATCTCATATCACTGTATTTATGCTGTGCAGCTGAATTTTTAGCCTCTTACATAGATATTTATATCTGTGTCATCATAAAAATTCTGATGGAAAATAACTGATCTTTAAAGGTCCCACTGACCGAAAAGGATTTAAAAATATGGAATGTTTTAAGCTGTAGACATGCAAATGTGACTGTTTCCCTTTATGTATCAGCACAATTTCACATCTCCTAGGTTCTAGATGAAAAACAGGTGAATTTTATTCGTATCTAGTTTTGTTTTCTATCAATTTACTGTAAATTAAGGATGCTTTCCCTGTAACAATTACTTGGGCTACTCTGTACTATTTGAAAGACAGTAGGAAAGCACTTCAGTAAATACCAAGGTACATAAAAAAGGAGCTGCATTTTCTTGAGTGCAGCTTTAAGACAAAGTCTCTTATAAAAGCAAATCTTTTCATTATCTTTTATTCTAAAATGACACAATACATTATGCATTAATTCTTAGATGAACAGCTATACATTCTAGGGCTCAATGAAATCGATAGTTCTGTAAACCAGTATTCAACCACAAATAATTAAGAAAATTTATTCAGGTTGGAAAAGAAACAGTTCTCTGTCCTTAAAGAGTGGCTGAAGAAAATATTTAGCTAATCAGAACAAATTTTCAGGATGTGCACTTACAGATTATTAGGAACAAAAGGGAGTATAAAGAAGTAAGAGAGTTAAAGATCTAAATTCTTAGATTTTGTATGAAGGTAGGTGACTGATAATACAGAACAAAAATATAGCCTTTCTTTTATTCAGTTTTGAAATACCTGCAAAGGGCAACCTAAACATGAAAAATGGAGTAAGTGCAATGAGGCCTTTAGAATAATTACGTGTTGTTAATTGAAGAATGTTAATCATGTCACATTAGGAGGAAGACAGGGTTAAACTGGTAAAATTTCAATTCACTTAGGCCTTATCTCTTGCTGGAATGAACCAAATGATTAATCCTTAATTTTCTTCAGGGAAACACAGAACATCAGCAATTAAATTAACAACTACAAAGTTTATGCTCAGAGATTCAAAAATGAAAGACAGAAACACTTGAATTTTTCACAAGTTGTTACCTTAATTATCTTCTTATTGCTTCTGTCTCTTCTCCCTCATTACAAAAACACACCCCTTAGTATCCATGGATCCCTTTAATTTACTGTAGCTCAGCAACTATGTAAGGAATGTCATCTGAGCTGTAAAAGTCATAAATCTTACTTTGTGCATATTCATTGAAAAGAAATTGTTCTGCTGTATCTAGTCCCTGTGTTCAAACTGCAAAGTCCTGACAAATTTTGTTTCCTTACAGTCAGTAATGTCCATCAAAATTTGGTGGCTAGAAGGAGGCTTGCTGAGCACACAAATGGAAGTTGCTTTTATGAAAATATATAAAAAAGATAGATATGTAAGTCAACCTAATAATTATTATGCAAAGTGCTACTGGCAGTAGGAAGATAAAGGGGTAAATTTCTTACAAACCCGTCTAATTCTACAATAATGAATATAAGAATGTAGTTCCATATCAAGCATGAAAATTATATACCAGTAAGAAATTACAGACTAACATTTAAATGAAAATTGATTAGAGAAGAAAACAACAGAGAAAATGGAGGACTGAAGAATGTGTTTGAAGTCTAAGAGTTGCATTCAAACTCTTACAACATGTGGAATCTTGCTATTGATAATGGATTGCATCATATATTGAATGATTTCAAATGTAACTGTTGTGAAAGTTAATGCTCCTACAAGTTGAATGCAAAAATCCATGCCTGTGAAACATAGGGACTTGACATTGCTATCACTAGGCATACTTTCAAAATTACTGGTTTTAAAGTAAAATGTCATATTCCTAAAGGATGCCCTTATAACAAATTATTAACAAAGCACTATTGATCTTCACCCAAATGGCAGAATCTCGATAAATCTCATCTGGACCTTTGCTGAAGCTAGGAAATGCATTACACCCCTCTACTGACCACAGTTTTTATTATTGCTGTTGTGTTTGCAGGGCAGTCAATTTTATACAGCATTACAAACTGCCAAGTGCTAAAGTGATTTCCTCTGTTACTGAGGTCCATGTATTAAATTTAGTGAGGCACAATATCAAACTTCAAATATTGCAGGGTTTAGAATTGAATGCAGCTGAGGCTAATGCTATCAACCTGACAAATACACTGACATATTAAGTAGCAGATCATTTATTCATATTTGGAACTAGTTTTGTTTTTCTATTCAGCTGTATAGTTTGAGATTAGCCACAATATTTCAAAATGTGGCTACTACTGTGAATTCCAAAGGCACTGTGGAATATATATTTCATATTCTTATTATGCACTGTAGGTCATAGAAATGTGCCTCAATAGCCTGTTATCACATAAAATACATGTAAATTAATAACTTCCTTAGCATAATGCAGGCTTAGGCTGCAAATACTTTAACCCTTTAGAAAGATCAGTGATAAGTATTTCAGATACTTCATGTTATAGTCAAATAAAAAACTTAAACTTCTTAGATAAAGTTTCATTTTCTGCTCCTTTTTTACCCTGATAATTCTTTTCCCTCACTCTATAATATTTCCAAACAGTGGCTTTCTGAATTTGCACATAATTGAAATCTAGTTCATACTGAAATATGCCTCTTCAAATGTAGACCTTGTCCACCTGGAAGAATTGATGCATCCTGAATAATTCAATCAACAATTTAAAATATTTATTGTTGATACTTAATTAAGTGTTAAGTAACTGATTGCTTACATCAATGCAAATAAAGCTTGCTATATTTTTTTTTTTGTTCAATAAATAACAAATATTTCCCATAAAACTTGAGAAGAAACAGCCAGAATTTTGCTTGCCTGAAACAATCTAAATGATCCTCCTCTGTGGTAAAAGCTGAAACCATGAGGCTTCGAGTAAAGGTAAATTCTGCATTGATAGCTTTTATTTCAGGGAATAGCAGTTTCCTACCTTCTGGAGATGGATCATGAGATCTTTTCTAAATGCCTTTGCATCTTGACAGTTTTTCAGTTTTTTCTCTTGTGGTCTAATTGTGAAACTATTCAACTGCAACAATTGCCATTAAAAATAGCTCAGAGTGGATCTCTAGACATAACTGTCTATTCTCAGGTGAAAACTCCAGAAAGAATTCCTGTAACTTTCACTCTGGAACCTCCATCTTTAATGTGCAATGTAACCCTGATTGAGAAGATAAGAAGGATAATGCCATTGATAGATGGAGGGAAGACTGCTCCCCATCCCCAACTTGAACTTTTTTTTTAATTAAATTATAAATCTTATAAATTGGTTCAGTTCTCGGTAGAACTGGTAGTCTGATATTTTCCCCTAACAACCATTTGGATACTATACTATTGCCCTGGGCTCAGCAGTAGCAGTCATTTTTCTCCTTCTTAGTAGCTGGTGCAGTACTGTGTTTTTGGCTTTTGGCCTGGGAACAGCACTGATAACACCAATGTTTTTAGTTACTGCTCAAATATTTAGTCTGACCAAGGACTTTCTGAGTCTCATGCTCTGCCAGGGAGGAGGGGAAGCTGGGGGAAGGCAGAGACAGGACACCTGACCCAAACTAGCCAAAGAGGTATTCCATGTTACAGCACGTCATGCCCAGGATGTAAAAACTAGGGGCAGGGACTTGGAAGAGTTAGGTCACTGCTCGGTTGGGCTTGGTATCAGTCAGCAGGTGGTGAGCAATTGTATTCTCTTCCCTTGTCGTTTTCCTTGTCATTATTGGTGGTAGCAGCAGTGGTTTGTGTTATACCTTAGTTACTGGACTGTTCTTATCTCAACCCATGGGAGTTATATTCTTTCAATTCTCCTCCCTATCCCCCTGGGAGCAGGGGGAAGAAATAGGGGGTAGTGAGAGAGCGAACTGCGTGAGTTACAGCTGGGCTTAAACCACGACACAATTCAAATCAATCATTAAACAACTTAGCTAGATGCTGTAGATTGTCAAATGGCTTGTACACCTGTTTCATAGGAGACAGCAGGTCAACAATACTGCTACCTTGCACTGTGATCTGAAATTAGAAAACCAACTTTCTGCTAGAAAGCCTAATTCAAGCTCTGAATTTTTGTGTCTGCTCTTTTCCCCACCTATTTTTCACTGAAGCCTTCTTAGAAACTTACTGTAACACCAGCTGACTTGAAGGAAACAAATGAAACAAGAGTAAATTCTGAAAAACAAGCATTAAATATTTAAACTTGGAAGTATTGTGCTTTTGGAGCTAGATCACTGGTGCTTTAGTTGCAAACCCTTTCCTCAAAAGATAAACCCACTTAACATAAGCTGACAGTCAAACATCTGAATCTCATGCACTGCCAGAGCTCTTGTCACTGAAAAGAGATCAGTTGGCTAATTGGACTGAGAAATGCTCCATTTTTTCTATTTGTGAATTGAGCTTTTCAGGACAAAGTTTGACATCTTAACAAATAAACTGAATATGAATACCAAAACAATAGAATCATCATGTTGAACTAGAAACACTGGGGAGATTTCTGAGAAACTGAAAAGTATGTGAATAATCACCTAGCAGAATGTTGAGATGTGAAAATGACTACAAGAAGGGTGGAAGTATTGGTTTGCCAGATAATATGATAAAAGTTCTGTGTAGATCTAATAAGAATAAAACAAATGGACTTTGTTTTGGTCCTAAACTTGATGGACTTACCCTTGCATCAGTTCATTATTTTCTTTTCCCAATTGTTAAGGAAGATTTTTTTCTTGTTCTCCCATGACTCTCCTGTAAAATTGCACAATATTATGTTCTTTGATTCTCATTTTTTGAAGCAATACTTGGCTGATGGGGTTCTGGATTCCTTTTCATCAGGATATTGACAGTAGGCAGTTCTACGACCCTGCAGAGACTGCATATTCTAGGTTTTCTCCTCATCAGGGAGGACATGAAGAAAACGTGCTTGGGAGATGGAACTATAGATTCCAAGACTTAAATGACTACTGTAACGTAGACTACTTTTTGCCAAGAGAGTTTATGTGGCAAATGGACAGTATTTATTATTGTTCCCGAGTTCTCTAAAAGTCACTGTAATAGCCTGTCATGATCTTTGCAGTATTCCGACTTCCTGAAGCCTGCATATGCCTTCACCCTTCCAATATTGCAACTTTCAAGCACATTAACAGAGTTTTGATTATTGACAGTGAGCTCCCTGAATAGGATGGGCAGCTATGAGGAGTAATACAGTCACCATGTTCAGTAATAGTTTTTGAACACTGTTTGAGATTGTTAAAAATTCACAATTGCTTATAATCTTGATAGTCAAGTGATGTCTCTGTTTCACCCAGTATTGAATACCTGTAATAATAGCCCTCAAAGTAGTTGTATGTTACCTAAATCCCCAGGATTATTTGGTGGTTTAGTTATCAGCTTTTACATCAAAAAACATATCTTACGTTACATAAGAGCACCACCCATTGCAAACATTTACAACCTAGAATAACACATCCTTCTAGAAATATGTTATTTTGAAGGGACAAGCTTATGCTGTTTTGAGTGTCTGGACTGGCAGCCCTGCTAGCACAGTGATGCTGGTTGGGAGTGTTCTTGTTGGCAGCCCTTGGAATTGTGTGGAAAAAACTGCAGCAGTACTTACTGTATTGATGATATTTGCTTTACAAACTAATTCCTCATTCTCAAAGTTCAGAGAACAAAAAGATTTATTCACTCCTAATACACATAAAAAATTTATTGTATTATCTTGATTTAATTTTGAGATTTCTCTTTTCTAATTGCATCTCTTTCTAACAGCATTTCAAAACATAACAAATTGTCTCTGAAAAGCCACAGCAACCCATAAGAAAAAAACAAACCAAGTTTTCATTATCAAATTGAAATTATGCAATTATATCTTATAGTTTGAAATACTAGACAATAAATGGAATCGTGGGGGGGAGGGTAAAGACAGGTATTTCAGAAACCTTAATGTGGTGCTCCTATTTGCATTCTATAAACAGGAACTAAGAAAGATTGTGGGCAGATGATCACAAATTATATACCTAGTGCACATTTTTTACACAAGAATTCAGAATGCAACTCCTTGCTGGGAGAGTTGCCCACTCTCCACTGCAAGAAACTAAGAATAGAATGTCAATAGTCAAATGGGAACATATTTTTAAAATCATCTCTTGAATAATTTGTGGCATATAACATTTATTCAGATGCGTGCCACAGCATGAATTTAACCTCAGAGGCAGATTATATTAAAAATGTGTGTTTTTTTTTTTTTTTAAGAGAAAGTAAGTTTACACAGGCAGCCAACAGATGACAGTACGTGGCATACAGGGGCATATGCAAGTTCTGTCCAGCCTAAAAATTCTCAGATGATGACAAGCTATAGGCCACATTCCCCAGAAGGTGTGGAAGCTGCTGTCCCCATCAGGGCAGAGGCTTTGACCAAGAGAATCTGAAGATCCAGAGAATTACAGACCAGTCAGTCTCACCTCTGTGCCTGGCAAAATCTTGGAGCAGATTCTCCTGGAAGGCATGCTAAGGCACATGAAAAACAACAAGGTGGTTGGTGACAGCCAGCATGGCTTCACTAAGGGGAAATCCTGCCTGACCAATTAGGTGGCCTTCTATGATGGGGCTACAGAACTGATGAATAGGGGCAAAGCAGTTGATGTCATCTACCTGGACTTGTGCAAAGCGTTTGAAACTGTCCCACACGACATCCTTGTCTCTGAGTTGGAGAGACACCAACTTGATAGGTGAACCACTCAGTGGATAAAGAACTGGCTGGATGGCCGCATGCAAAGAGTTGCGCTCAATGGTTCAATGTCCAGCTGGAGACCAGTAACAAGTGGTGTGCCTCAGGGATCGGTGCTGGGACCACTCTTGTTCAACATCTTTGTCAGTGACATGGCCAGTGGGATTGAGTGTGCCCTCAGCAAGTATTGCCGAATGACACCAAACTGTGTGTTTCAGTTGACACGCTGGAGGGAAGGAATGCCATCCAGAGGGACCTCGACATGCTTGTGAGGTGGGCTGATGCCAGCCTCATGAAGATTAACCACGCCAAGTGCAAGGTCCTAAACCTGAGTGGGAGCAATCCCAGGCACAGCTACAGGTTGGGCAGAGAAGAGATTCAGAATAGCCCTGCAGAGAAGGACTTGGGGGTGTTGGTTGATGAGAAAATGAACATGAGCCGGCTCCAGTGTGTGCTCACAGCCCAGAAAGCCAATTGTATCCTTAGCTACTTCAAAAGAAGCGTGACCAGCAGGTCGAGGGAGGTGATCCTGCCCCTCTACTCTGCTCTTGTGAGACTTCACTTGGAGTACTGTGCGCAGTTCTGGTGTCCTCAACATAGCAACAACATGGAACTGTTGGAACAAGTGCAGAGGAGGACCACAAGGATGATCAGGGGACTGGAGCACCTCTTGTATGAAGATAGGCTGAGAAAGTTGGGGCTGTTGAGCCTGGAGAAGAGAACGCTGCGTGGAGACCTCCTAGCAGCCTTCCAGTATCTGAAGGGGGCCTATAGGGATGCTGTGGAGGGACTCTTCTTGAGGGACTGTAGTGATAGGACAAGGGGTAATGGGTTCAAACTTCAACAGGGGAAGTTTAGATTGGATATGAGGAAGAAATTCTTTACTGTAAGGGTGGTGAGGCACCGGAATGGGTTGCCCATGGAAGCTGTGAATGCCTCATCCCTGGCAGTGTTCAAGGCGAGGCTGGACAGAGCCTAGGGTGGCATGGTTTAGTGTGAGGTGTCCCTGGCCATGTTAGGGGGGTTGGAACTAGATGATCTTAAGGTCTTTTCCAACCCTAACTATTCTAGGATTCTATGATTCTAATTTCGAATAGTCAAAGCAGCCCTCCGAGTCCCAGGATACAGGGGGTGCGTAGTGCCTTTCGATGAGGCCAGGAGAAATAGTGGAGTTCAAGATCCTGAGAAGAGGGACCAAGGTCAAAAACATTCAGGAATTCAGGAGAGGAGACTCTGACCTCTTACAAAGAAGGAACTGCTTGGAAGAGTCCCATGGGAATAGGCTCTGCAGGGAGGATGGGACAGGAATGCTGATGCAAATATCCCCTCTTCCAAGCTCAAGAGCGATCCATCCCAGTGTGCAGGAAGTAATGGAAAAAAGCCAAGAGACCTTTACAGATAAGCAAGGACCTCATGGCAAAACTCAAGCAGAAAAAGGAAATAGAGAAGGAGGGAGCAGAGTTAAGTAACCTGAAAATAATACAGGCACACTGTACAGTCATGCAGAGATATGGTTACGAATAGCAAGGCCCACCTGGATTTGAATCTAGCAGGAGATTTCAAAGCCAACAAGAAGGGCTTCTGTAAGTGACTAAGTGGCAAAAGGAAGACTAGGAAAAGCATGGGCCCACTGGTGGTGACACAGAATGAGGAGAAGGCTCAAGTACTGCATACCTTGTTCAGCAGTAAAATCAGTCTTCAGGAATCCAAAGCCCCAGAAGCTGCATGGAAAGTATGGAACAAGGAAGACACACCCTTGGTGGTAGAGGATCAGGTTGGAGAATGCTTAAGCAAACTGGATATGCATAAGTCTGTGGGCCTTGATGGAATGCACTCATGCATGCTGAGGGAGCTGGGTGATGTCACTGCAAGGCCTTTGACCTTTGAACAACTGTGGTAACTGATAGAGGTACCTGAAGACTGGAGGAAAGCAAATGGGACTCCTGTCTTCAAAAAGGGCAAGAAGGACAACC
Source organism: Myiopsitta monachus (assembly GCA_017639245.1). NCBI lineage: Eukaryota > Metazoa > Chordata > Aves > Psittaciformes > Psittacidae > Myiopsitta > Myiopsitta monachus. Next base: position 1,055,148 of record CM029926.1, on the reverse strand, counting down.
CAGGGAGTGAAAGGCTTGTCAGCCTCCCCTCAATCCCTGGGAAGGTAATAGGGCAACTGTCCCCAGGCTATTACCAGGCATGCAAAGGACAAGAAAGTGAATAGGAGTAGCTGGCATTCACCAAAAAGATTCCCAATACTGCTTTAGTAACCTCTGATCTTGCTTAACCAACCTGATGACTTTCTGTAGTGAGAGGACTAGCTTGGTGGACAAGGGAAAAGCAATAAACATTGACCACCTTGATTACACTAAGGTTCCCCACATCATCTCCTATCAGATCCTCATAGGGAAGCAAATGAAGTACAGGCTGGGTGAGCCGACAGTGAAGTGCACTGAAAAAATTGGCTGAATGAATGCCCCCAGAGGGTGGTGAACAGTGGGGTGAAGTCTAGTAATTTGCAGTGTACCCCAGCCATGGTGCAAGCATAATCACCCACCACCTCTCTCAAGTAGGCCAGCCAGCATTCAAATAATGGCTACTTATCCAAAATACACCTTCCCTCCGTTTTTATTGCTGAACACAAATATAACTTTGGTCAGTTCAGGTTGGCTCTGTCCAGGCTGTGTCCCCTCTTAGCCTCTTGCCATCTCTCGCCTACTTGCTGGGCTTGGAGCTTGCTAAATTCGCCTCCTTGCTGGGAAAAAGGGAAAGCTTTGATGCTGTGCCAGCACTGTTCAGCAGTAGCCAGAATACAGGTGTTACCTGCTCCATTCTACCCTCAAATCTAAATTACAGCACCATGAAGACAATAAACCTCCATCACAGCTAGACGCAGTACAGGGATTTAATTTTTGTTTTAATTGAAATGCTTCCTGAACAGACATGAGATAGACATAAAGAAATCAATTATAAGCTTCCTCCAATGTGATTTCCAAATAGCATGTCCAGGAGGCAGATCCTCCTATGTCATGCAAATATCTTTTGCCCAACACATTATTTCTTTAGAACATTCACAGTTGTTTTCAAAAATCAGCAAATCGCAGTAAATGATCAGTGGTGAAAACATACTAAGTCATGTGATCATGTGACCCTAACAAATCATTCTTCCCACTCAAGCCTATACTACCACTACTTGGCTATTCATATAGTCCAGTAATTTTTCCAATACACAATCATAATTCAGTGATAAACTATTGAGCAAAATAGCTGTAATTCCTGTACTTGCCCCAATTAAATTCCAATAAACTTTACTGTTTAGACTCTTCTATCAAAGGGGAATTCATCTGATGAGTAATAGCATGGTGGTGTTCACCTGAAACAGTTCCAAATGAACTGAGCAATTAAAGTGTATATAATCTATATGATAGTAAGTTTCCCATACAACAAAACTCATCCCATGAATATCAAGACAGAACCATATAAACTCTCCATGAATCATTCATTAAATCTCTCCTCCTTACTACTACTGATGATGACTTTTCAGATACCGTTCAAGCCACTCAGTAAAGGGCAATAACAGAGTCAATAGTGTTGTACATAATCATTCTATAGACCTGTCTGGATGTGGGGAATGGTGGTTTTGAATTGAACTAAGTCAGTGTAGCATGACTGAAAGGACTGGTTAAAATATATACTAGCATATGTGAAGCTATGTATGCTGACTTTTCTGCAGGGGATCCTGAGCTGAAATATTTAGCCAGCTAACTAATTTGCACCTCTGAAAAATAGGAACAAGACTGCTTGGTCATACTTAGCTTATTTGACTCTGATACCATTATTAAATTTGTTCCCTAACAAGATATACCTCTAATGTAAATTGGAGTCATTTTACTTAAAAGATGATTGAAGTAGTCATATTACTTCAGCAGTGTCATGGAAAAAAAGCCCCAAACATCTTCAGTGTGTAAAAGGCTGCTGCATATAATGAGTAAATACATATTTCTCAGCATCCAACTGAACAGGATGTGAAGACACTTACTTTTCAGCAGGAGAGTCCAATAAGACACATGGCTCACATGTGTTTTGTAGCCTAAGACATAAATTTGACTTGTCTGTTTATAATTGCTTTTTATAAACCAATTTAAATTAAGAATTTGTTCACAGACTGTGAATATCCATATATTTAAACAGGATTGGTTTTTTTAGGTTGCAGTGTGTAGTTTTACCTCAATAGCATATGACAACCTTCTAAAAAATAGATAGTAACAAACGCTAACCACACTGCAAATAAGAAATAACAGAAGTGCATGTGGAACTTCTGTAAGTGCCAATCACATATGTCACCACATCATACCACGATTCCTTATGTGTATGCAAGTGGTAGAAATGTTTTATGCTACACTGGCTATCTTACTAGTCTTCACAAGTCTTGATTTGACTCCATCGTATTTTTTCCTATAGCATTTGTAGTTTTCTCTTCCTGTTGGATCAGTTTTTTTCTCTTGTTTGAGAGTAAACTCTTCTACTCTTCCTAGCTAACAAGAGGAATAATCCAATTTACAAATAAAAATCTTCATCCTATTACTATTACCTATAAAGTTTTTACCCATAAAGTAATAGAACCATTTGCCACACTAGAGTTTACTTATGTTATTTTTCTGTCATAACAGCTCTTTTTGATAATGCATGGTTATATCACCACTGTGTGAGATTCTTCTGTATTTAGTTCTTACAAGGTTCTAACATGAATGTTCAAATGCCATAACATCTAAGGCTGTAAAAAAAGGCTCTACCACTTTGTCTACAGCATAAGGTACTGGAGGTTTTTATGAATAACACACTAGGCTCTGTTCACCATCCTGATGAATATTAGTACGCATTTGCCACCTATGTTTCCTTTTTTGCATTTTCAGAAGACGAGTCTTGAGTATCTTAACGTATTAACAACAGTGAATGTGTGTAGAACAAAGAGATTTGTTAATGCACGCACACTGGAGAAAAGCAGAAGTCACACACTATGAAGGCAAGTCAGTACACATACCCCCAAGTGCCTGAATAGTTCTGAAGTAACATATGTTACTGTTCTAATGCTTTGAAGACATATTACCACATACTATAACCACTCTGCAGTATATCTAAAAAATGCAACAGAAATACTATGACTCTAAAGTCACATCAGGAGGGTAGAGTAGACCCTTCTCTAAAGCAAATTTTTAATAAATTGAGAGGTATGTAAAAAAAGCAAATGGGCTTTGTGCTGAAAATGAGGGGTTTGCCATGGCTATGTAGGTTGACATCAGAACCAAATGCCTGAAAGGAATAAAGTAATACCACATAACATTTACAACTTAATTCAGAATAATGTGATACATTGGGTGTGTTTGCACATGGTGCAATTTATCTGGGGTTGTTCTAGAACTTAACACCATTGACCTGGGATATTTCCTGAAAACTTGCAAGCTAAAAAAGAGTACAACTTCTGAAAACAATAAGGCACAATCAGCAACAGCCTTTCTTCAGGTTAGGTATTTCAGTTACATGTGTACTGATAAAAACAGTTGCTTTTTAAAATTTTACAATTTCTCCCTTATGTCACAGTTTTAAAACAGCTTTGTAAGCTGTATTGTGTATTCATGCTGTGGTAAAAACTACATAGGTTGCTAATTTTGAAACCAGCAGTATAATTAGCTTTGTCATTTCAATATTAGCAGTGTTAACACTGCAGTTACTCTTCAAATTCTTCACAGTTACTAGTTTTCAAATTGATTGTATGAGCACCAGGCACCAGTATACTAAACATTTCGATATTTATATGTATACACTTACCTATGCCCATGTTTAGAGAGAAAAAAAAAAATCATGTACACAAAATATTTCACTCTAAAGAACGTGAACAGCTTTTAAATTTCCTTTTGAATAAAGGAAACTTGCTTTCAAAATACAGATTAAAAAATAATAACAAAAATGCAGATTAAAACAAAATCTCTAACAAAATAGACCTTTGAACAGAAGTTTAGAACTTGAATAAAAGTAATAATCCATACAGTTGAAGGAGTGGCACAGGTTGCCCAGAGAATTTGTGGATGCACCATCCCTGGCAGTGTTCAAGGCCAGGCTGGATGGAGTCTTGGGTGACATGGTCTAGTGGAAGGTGTCCCTGCCTGTGACAGCGGGCTGGAACTGGATGACCTTTAAGGTCCCTTTCAACACAAACCATTCTGTGATTCTATGATTTGGCCTGATATAATTGGCTTGTAACTTTGGAAAAGTTACTTTTGAGTCAAATCACATCTCACCAAAAATAGCTCTGGTCTTCACTTCCTATTCTATAACAATGGAAGCTGTGCAAAAGCTCCAAATATAGTACCTACAAGTGCGACATTTCTTTTGCCTGTTTTTTAGTTTGGAAAGCACAGATGCAGTCAACTTTCAACTGCAGCCGCTAACGAGCTATTTCACTGAAATTTCAATAGAAACATTTTGTTCCAAATTCTGAAAGCCTCAACAAACAAGATAAAGGATAGTGTTTCATTCGTTACTACAAATATTCATAAAAGAAAGATTCAATTGTCATGATGATTATTTCACTCAAACCATGAAATGTTCAGTATCTAATTCAAATGACTAAAGTCAGAGAATTTTATATTGATTTTCCAGTTAACTAATACTGCCATGAATCAAAATCTTGGTCAGAAAGAAAGACAGACTTTCCAAAGAATACGCACCAGTTTTAAAGACGGAGATCTAAAGCTTGTAATTTTATCAAGTATGCTCATTATGTTATATCTCAAATACAGAATCATTGAACAAATAATGTCCCTACTACACATGCATGAATCTATTGAAATATGTACATTCTAATTTGAATAATCTTTCTGAAATTAGGCTGTGTTTTCTAATCTCAAAACATTGCTGGTTGGGCAATTTTCATTTCTGTAAAATGACAAGTGATACTTCATTTTTAGGTAAAGATTAATGATAAGTTCCCAACTTTATAAGATGCACTCCTCTATAAAATAAACCATTGCATGCTGGTACCTAACATTAGAGAAGAATGTTCACACAGTTGAAAATGAATGTTTTTTGCATTTCAAGGTGACAAGTACAATGTCAGACACAATCAATTGATCACTGCATAATTATTATTGCAAATGATCCATATCCATGCTGCAAACCTTAAGGGGAATTTAATGAAGCAGTAAGCACATCAATAATAAGATTTACTTCAGTCTCTGTTAAATCTCGTGATTCATAAATATGTTGTCACATTTTATTCTTCCTTGAATTCCTGTAATTATATTTGAGGAGAAGCTAACTGAAAAGTAAAATTCAAACATATATTAGCTTTCCCTCTATGAAAGGAGTACTTTATTTTATTATATATACAACGCAAAAATTAGATTTACAAAACACTGCTTATCAAGTAAAAGGCCAAGATAGTCAACAAACACAGAACAATCTCTGAAGAAAACAAGAAATGTCAATAATCAGACTCAGCTAACATGTTTAGCTGACTTAAAATCTGTATTAGGTGTAGGTAGCAAGGTTTTGGTAGTTAGTTAGGAGACTACCAGTGTGGCCTTTTGAGGAGGAAGACAGGGCCTGCCCTGTGCCAGACACAGCTACATCTAGACAACTTGGCAGTGGACCCACCAAAGGCTGTAGCCAAGCCCATCAGCCAGCCTGGCGATGCAGCTGTGAAAAAAATAGTAAAGAAAGGGCAAAAACATTGGAAGGAGACAGGAGGAAGAAAAAGCAGAGGGAACACCAAGGGTGGAGAAGGAGGAGGTGCTCCATGGGGGAGCAAGCATAAACCCAAGTAGACTGCAACCCTTGGAGGAACCCACACTGGAGTGTAGGAAAAGAGTGAGAAGGAAGGAGCTGTGATGAGGAACTAGTGTATCCTGACTGCAATCCCTCCATGCTACACACTTATTGAAGGAAGCAAATTTAACTTCTAGTGATAACAAGAAGGGCGGTTGTTTTTGCTTCCTATTACCTGAACCAGAAATTCAATTGGCAAATTTAATTGGCAGAAATTATAATTAGCAAAATATAATTTCATTTCCTTCAAGGCAAGTCTGTTTTGTCTTTGACTGCAATCAGTCAGTGATCCTTGTCTTTATGTGACCCACTAATATTTTCGCTCCCGTTCTATTTTCTCCTCCCTCCCTTTCCCATAGAAGCAGGAAGTGATTGAGAAGATGGTGGGAGCATGACTGCTAGCTGGGGACAACATATCACACATTTACAATTCCAGAGGGGAAATAATATATAGGGTATTATATCCACATACACAAAGCAGTCACTTCTGCAGGTATGTTGGACTTCAGTTTTCTGCTTGCAGTAACAACAGGTCTATTTCCATATTTTGCCATTAGAAGGATCTAAACATAGATTCAGCTGTTTGGCAAGGAAGCAATATCAATATGGGAGCAGAAGGGAAAAGGAAGCCAACATGGAAAGACAAAAAAAGAGGATCCAGATCTAATGAAGATGTGAACAGATACCTAGACTTCCATTACTACAGATCCCCTTTTGTTGATTAAACTGTGAGACAGTAAAATTAGTTATACAAGGTAAATCAAGTCTGACACCATTTGCACATGTGAGAAACTGTAAGCAAAAAACTTTGTCTTAGGGTATGTCACAGGGTTGTTCAGCTTCTCAAACAGGCATACTTCACTTGAATAAATATTCAAAAGCAGTCAAAAAAATTAATCAAGTGACATGAATGAGGTTATTTAACTGCCCAGAAAATTCTTCAGGACTTGCTCATCCTTCTGACTCAGAAACCAAGACCAGACAGTAGCTAAGATTCTACAATTGTAGATGTAGTAGTATACAAACTCCCCAGATTGTCACAGAAATGGTATTTTGAGAGGATTTCCACTAAGAGATAATAATAGTAGGGCAATAGGAGGACTCTAGCCTGCTCACCCAGTCACATTCCATGCAATCTTTGGTCAGTTCCTTCCTGACATTTACATCCCTGGACTAATAAAAAGACGTCTCCACTGTACAGTCAAAGCTCTGATGGAAACCAATGTTATTAAGAAGGACAAGAGGAAGATAAGGTTAATTGGACAAATGTAACTTCTTGCTGAAGGAAAGGGGGGAAATAGGTTCAGTAATTAATGCATGTAGAGTAGATACTGGAACTTCAGAAAAGAACAAAGCCTATTGTACAGCTTACACAAAATGCTGAAAGAATCTGTAACAATACACATTCTCAATGTCCTCGTTAAACTCAATTTCATCACACATTAACACATGTATGCGTGTTTTTGCATAAAAGGATATTGTGGTAAACCAAAACTGATTTGCTTGCTTAAGCCACCATTATGCAACACTAGATATAATGGAGTATAAACACTAGGATGCCGTTTTACAAAATACTGTACCAGGTCAAAAAAAACCCGTCAAGATTGAATGTATTGGATGAACAAATGCTGCTGTTAAATATTCAAAATTACCTTTCTGTTATATTTCATTTCCCTACTTCATATTAAAAAAGATGATTTTGCAGAATCCTTTTATGCTTTGCATGCTACTGTGATTTGAAGTTCTGTCATTACAGAATGAATTATTATGCAAACAATTTTTAAACCAACTTATGTGTATATACCAATAGATTCAAAAAGGTAACTTACTGAGAACTGTCTTAGATTTTATCTCAAGTGACTGCAATCTTGTTTTAATTCAACATCTCTATGAGTCCTTGCATTTTAGTCAACAAGATTATTTTAATAATAAAAGGTATATATTTATTCAACATCAGCGGTCAGGCAGTCAGATACAGTGTATGAAGCTACACGTTTTATTCACAGTATCAGTGGAAAGCAGCATGAGGATGATTTTGACTATGAAAGTACCTACAGCTCTTCAGCTAATCTGTTTGATTTTTCTTAAGTAAAAGGATCTAAATATTTAGATTATTCAATAATTCTGCGCAACAAAATCTATACTGCTGAAGTGTTCCACTGGCAGTGCTTTCTACATTGTCATTTTGTCTTTTAGTTTAGTTCATATTGTGTATTAACTGTCTGTAACTCTTTAAACACAGTGAGTAGCCCATCTTTGCCTTAGTCTGTGATGGCATTGGGAAGCTCTGATTTAAGAGAGAAGTGCCTTGCATAATGCACGCAGTATCAGTGCTTCAAAATACATAGTAACTAAAGTTACTCAAAAAATAGAATGTATGCCCAAAGGATATTTTAGCTGCTTACTCCAATTTTAAAAGTCCTAAGATTTTGTTTCTTTAGGATGTTTTTTTTTGTTTGTTTTTTTTTTTTTTTTAGTACTCTTCACTTCTGTTTAAAGTTTTAATTTCCTTTAGATCCAAAGCCTTTGTATTGTTTCACTTGTAGACTTTATTTTAGCACTTGGTACATAAAGAGCACAGGCCAGGTTTGAAATTACACACTTCCCTAATTCAGGAGAAAGGTGTTGTCTGTGGCTGCATATATTTAGCAGTGCATAAGAACCATGAAGACTTTTGTTCGGCTGAATGAAATACTGTCTGCCTTTGAATATGTGAACTGACAAAAGCACCAAAAATACTACCATAAAGTCATTTAAACTCATAACTATCTATCCAGATGAAATTTATGATACTTTCTATTACTCTCTGTTCCTCCAGTCTTCTCCCTCCATGTTCAGCTGAGTTATATTTTGCTAATGCAGGCAAGTACAACACGCAGTTGTCTATTGGATGCAAAAGCTCTACTCTTCAGAGTTGTCAAAACCATGTTCTAGTGACAGAAGAAACTATCTTGTTGCTACTGCATATGAATTCTTTCAATTTGTTTCTCTCCGTATCTGCCTACTCTAGTTTTAAGGAAAAACAAATTTCAGTTCCTGACATACTTTCTGCTTTACTCAATTAAGCATTTTTCTGAGTCTGACACTTAAAATCTCTTTTAAATACATACAAAATTTCTGAAAATTCATTCCCTATTATTAAAAAGAACAGCATACTGACAGGAATGAAGTATGTCTCTGATTAAGCAGACATCAATTAGATGTTTTTAAAACTTATAAAATTTTATTAAGATATAGTAAGGTAATTTTAGTTCAACATTTTCATACCATAGAACAGGAGATGGAAAAACAATAATTTGTATTTTAGAATGAATTTAGTAGTGATTTTGTTCCAATTTGTCTTACAGCAGTACTTAAACGCATACAATGAACTTTTTAATGAGATGCAGTAACTTTAAACTCTCATCTTCTGACTCAGAATATGTAAGTTGAACACGAGGTCTATGAAGACTCAAAATAGCCCAGTCTGAACTGCCAAATGGTAAAGTAGCAATCATGGAACTGTTTACTTGGGAAAAAAGGAGTTGCTTGTGCTGTCAAATAGACAAACTATGCTTCGTTTTCAAAATATGAAAAAGAATATAGGAGGAACACTATACAGAAAGAGGAGGTTTGGAAAAATGTGGATTCCATGAAAGATTCTGAGCAGTCTCAACTTTCAACCATCAACATTCACTTCACTCACTGATAGTTAAGCTTCTATTACAAAGGTAAGTAGAGGTCAGCAACTTTCCAGCCCTCTAACTGAAAAAAAAAATCACTTATTTGTTAGAGCCTGAGAAAATCGCAACATCTTTTAGGAAGTGACTTGCACTGTAGAATGCGAATGATAATCTGCTAAAGATCAGCCACGCTTTGTATCATCACTGCAACAATCTTGTGTTGGAAAGAAAGGTATACTGCAGCAAGATCAGCATATAAAAGTATCTGTATCCTCTAGAGAGGAAATAGGTCCTTTTGACTTTAGGATTTAGCTGTAGTCTTTAAATCAGTAATACTTGAAAGTCCTCAAAGTTTATGGGTCAATATGAAATTGTATATTGATGAACTGTAATTCTATAGCACAGGTGTCTGTGCATACAAGTACCAGACCAAAAAAAGTTCACCTTTTTCTGGGTGAGGAAGAGAATATAAGCATCATCAAGTTGCCTGGGCTGTAACAGATATGGATTTCCGTTTACAAGGTTAACAGGACTAAAATACTGCTTCACATTCTGAAAGCTTGAAATAAGTATTTAAAAAACAACTAATCAGACCCATTCAACAATTACTGGCTGTACACTGCATGCTTGCAGAATGTTTTGATTTAGCTTGCTGAACATGTTCATAGAAGCTTGCCATAAAAGGAATTTGACATCAGCAGCACCGAGAATTAAAAAAACAGACCTCTTACAGGACACTAGTGAGTGAGACATTATAAAATGTGAAGAAACTGCAATTTCATTTTCATTTGTAAATACTGCAAAGTATTTCTACATTATCCATGGAATGAAACAACAGGTAAGCACTGCCACAATGGAATTAATAGTACTGAAAAATCTCTACCCTGAAAGGAAGTGAATTTTATATCTTTTAAAAGAAAGGAAGATTACATTTTCACACAAGTTGGCCAATTAGATTTTAATAATATTGCTGAGAAGCTTTTATATAATTATACAAAATACTGACATTGCGCTAGAAGAAAGCATTTCAAATTCTGCTGTGAGTTTATACATTGCACCTGCATATGTTAAAAGCCTCTTGCTTACATACTGCATCTTCGGCATGGAGATACATACACACATGCACTTAATGTACATAGAGTTTAAAGATCATACAGTTTCAGAAAGCATCTTTCCATGAACACAACTCATGTTTATTGCCAGAACAAAATAAAGGAACCATGTTCTGCTACAGTAATAAAACCAAAAAGTTAATTCTCTGCCTCTTCCTACAAATCTTATTTTGAGATTTTATGCAAATAATTTGGACTACTAAAGTTAAATTAAGAATAGTAAAAATGCTTAATAACTTGGTGTAATAGTGCCAAAAGAGACAGGCATTCTACTGTTTAATTAATTTTGTTAATTAAAAAAAACCCAAACAAGCCCAAAACAAACCCTCAAATAAAACCAAACCCAAACAAAACCCACCCATAAAATGTAAGTTAAAAGGACAAAAGAAAAATAGAAGGAATAGACTTTTAAATGGCAAAATACTAATTACTGGAAGCTTTGGGAACCAGGAAGTGGTACCATCCAAAACTGCTTATTACTGTATTTGCTTAAAGCATATATACACACACATATATATAAAATCATAAAAGATAAAATACAACACACTAAAGATAGTAGAATTATGAATAACTACCTGAAGAAAATGTCTTTCATTAAGTTCTCCAGTTAACAAAAATTCATAGGCTTCTGGTGCGGGGAGTTCCCAGCTTTGAAACCTTTCAAGCCACTGCCACAAACAAATAGAATAATACACATCCCTTCACCTTGTCATGCATGTCAGAAAAAAGGGTTTACCCTCAAATGTTTACTGTGTTTCTCTTTGGACAATGTTAATCAAAGAATACTGGAGTGTTGAATGAAACTGCAGTTAAGTAATCTGATTTATAAATCTAAAAATAGAATTAAATTAAGCTTTGCATTAGCAAAACACAGCTTCAATAAAGAATCACGGTAAGAGTTAAACAGCAGTCGGGGTTGCTGTTACATGTACAGATACTTGCTTGTGAAAACTGAAATAACTTGTACTACAGAACACAGGGGTAAAAAAAAAAAAAGAAAAAGACACAATCCTAAGGCTCAGTGATTGGCGAGCTCCTGAAATGATAGCACAGGTCAAAAACTGAAATAAGAAACTTAGAAGTCTGCATACAGTGCCTTTTGCACAGATGACACAAGTTACTACAGTACATTGGAGGGTCAACAGAAATTAGAAGGAATGATAAAGGGAGATTTACAGCATGAACAACGAGCAATTTAAAAGAGCAGTAGTGATTTACTGATAATATCTCTAAGACTTAAATGTTGTGCAGAAGCAGCCTTGAAGAGGTGGCCCAGATTACCTGCAAGCCTATCTTTACATACATTTAAATAAATAAATACATTGTCAAATGAGATCAGTTTAAAAATATTCCACAGAAGAAGCACAGGCTTTGGAGTGGAACACAGAAATGTTTTTGAAGCATGCATATTCATTCACTGATTTATTTGTGTGTGGTGCTGTTTTTCTTTTCCTCGAGGAAAAATGTTTCTTATCTAAAGCTGGATGAATTAACAGGCTATTAGTTTCACTAATTCACGATATACATGTTACAGCACAATATTATTTTTAAGGTGAGCAGAATGTGCTGCAAGGAATTTGATCAATGCTGAATATAAAAATCACAGGCATAAGTACATTCTATCTATTTCTTTATTTGCAGTTGTCAGTTGCCAGAAATGTCAAAAGCCAAGAGACTGTGACAACTAATATAAAACCAACTATGTCAAGTAATACAAATTAGAAGTTTTAATCACATTATTTCATTTCTTACAAAAAAGGCAAATTCTGAACAGCCACAAGTGATGCAGCATTCGTTTTATGACTGAACCACACAATGAGTCGTACAGATACAATTGTAGCATTTTCTAAGGCAAAGAGAAGAAAGCAGCACACCACATCCCGAAAACCCTGAAAATGAATTGCATCTTAATGAACTAGTTTGTTTAAACTCCCACTGGAAAAACAAGCACATGTACTGTACACTAGCTACCCTAAGCTATCCTGCAGTATACACACCTTGACATATTAGAAAACATGCTGAAAGTATAGGCTAAAATCTACAGTCCCAAAGTCAATATATTAATAAAAGATTGACATGGAGAGAGACACTACCTACCCACAAATACATCATCATCTTGAAAGAAATCAAGGGCTCTGTCAGCAAACAGAAGTCTCCTTACTTCACCAAGTATATCTGGAAGGAAAACTGAAAACAGTGGGTAGAAAATCTTGCCTTTTTCTGTCAAGTCCTCACAGTTCTCTTCTTATACAAGGTATTTTTTTAGTTTATGAGAACAGCATTCGTTCAGTGGCTCTTTCTGCGTGTGAAGTGACTTGCTTCAGGCTGTCTTTTTTCTTCCCTTTTTCTCCCTAACTCAGTCTGTCCTTTCTTTACTGTCAGGCTTGCTTAGGTAACAGTTCTTGGTGTATCTATTTAATGAGCAGGTCCGTGCACTAAAGGCAGCCAACTACATTGGAGAGAAAGCAAAAAAGAAAAAATAGTAATAATAAATAAATAAATGGGAATATTCCACTTCCTGATTGTTATTATGGGATCTACAGACGCCCCCTCTGTAGGAATTTATAGGAGGATTTCTAAGACGTCTTGAGCAAGAGGGGAGGGGGGAAGGAGGGAGGCAAAAAAAAAAAAATCATCAGAGAAGGGCAGGTGACTCCAGTGGCACTCAAGCCATTACCTCCCCTTGCTAAAGGACCCAGCTCCCAAATCCTGCATTTGAGAAATTTTTAAACTCAAAGCAAAGCTCCTACAGAAAAGAAAGGAACATGTACTGCACCCTGCCTCTCCTTTATCTCTTTAAATGTACTTCAAGATAAAAGCCGCATTCAGTTGGGTCAAGGCCTTTCCCAATCTTATTAAGCTAACACAAGAGTGCTCAACATACTTTTCTACAGCCATCTACTGGCTCCATGGTGTTATTGCTGCTGCTGTTAGCACTGCTGGGAGGTAACTGCCGGCGTGAGAAATGGGGAAATACAAACAGTAAATCAGATGACAGTAAAAATGTTTGTGCTAATTTAATTTATTTTTGTCAGGTTTTGTTTTCCCCTTGCCATAATATGTTATTTTAAAAGCAAAATTAGAAAGAATTATCATCTGTATATTTAACAAATGCTAGTACAAACAACTGGATTTTTTGGTCTTTTTTTAATTAAGTTGAAGGTACTGTGCAAATGAGTGAATACACAAGGGACCTTTTTTTTTTTTGATTCCAGCCTAGTTTTTTATCATTTGCTACAAGGATGTATTTTAAAATGATTTAACCTGTCTCATTGTAACACACAATATTTTTATTACATCGATCAACAGTATCCTCAGGTGAGAAACAATTTCCCAGTGTAAAGGAGACAAGCCTTGGTCACTTCTTAGGCTGCATTACTGGTCTTGAAAATCACCCCTGACCTTGTGAACTGGCAGCATATCATGCCATTACAATAATATGCGTTTGGTATTGATGGAGAAAGCTACAAATGCAGTCTGTCCACTAAGTGATTCAAACACTACAGTATATACATTATGATTATAAATCAATGAATAAAGAAAAAGAGTTATAAAAATGCCCATGGGAATGAGATTAAACAGAACTTTTATACTTGATTACTTATTATCTTTAGTCACAGACTCTGCACTTCTTCAGACAAAAACTGTCATTCTTTTAAAGAAAAGACTCCAGTCAATTTACATATTCAGCCTAACCATACAAGGTAAAATGTCACTTAAATAATTAAAATGAATTAACTAAATAGCATAATCATTCACTGCAGCAGGGCAGGTGGCAAATGGATAGGCACCTGCTGAAACAGCCTGTAACAAGGAGACATAATAGCAAAGCAGCATTGGGGGGAGCAAACCAAAATCCATACCATTAAGCAAATTGTAATCAGGAGAGTCTTAAAGACTCCTGCTACTGGGATGAATTCAAAATAAAAATAACTGCTACACCACTAACATTTCAAAGCTGATTTAACAGAGAAAAATGAAACAATGAATTCATGTGACACTAAGATTTATATAGAGAAGTTTATACCGATAAACAGATACATATACACACAGAGCTATTTAAATTTGATACATCAAATACTATGTCCAGGTAAAAGGTTGTTCCCTGTTTTAGTGGAAACAGGAGAGAAGGATTTAATGTACTAATTACAAAATTGATAAATTTTACATTAATGTGCAAGGATAATAATTTTAAGAAATTTGATTGCAACTTCATAATAAAGTGAAGCCACTTATTTCACTAAGGTAGTCTTCAGAAGGAAAAGAACAGCCTTTTGTTTACAGTTTTGGGATGTTTAAATGATCTGCCAATTTACACACCAACACTCAGCAATCGAAGAGGCCTAATCTTGTCACCTATAAGTGGTAGACTTTCACCTCATTTTATCTACTGTATAGTGCACTGTGTTCTTCTGTATTCAATTACACTATAATAAACTTGAAATATCCTGTTAGAATGAATTAGATTATATTGGTTAAGCTGAAAATACATTTTCTGATAATGTATCTGTGCATCTGCCAGCCAGCAGTTCTTTCAGATCTGTGCACCTGAATTGAACACACGAGGGTTTAGAATTTTCAAAGACTGGTTAAAGATTTTATTAATATGATAAAGACTGTACACAGATATTGCCTATAAATCACTTTAATATCAAAATTTCCCTGGTTTTGAGCATAGGCAGCATATGAAACTCCAGTGAATTGTGTCCCAAGGCTCTCAACTAATCCTTCTGTATTCTAAATTCTTTTCGTTATTAAATTGGTTACTCAATCAAGTCTTCATATCTTTTTTACTCCTTCAAAAAAGTGGAACAATTCCTAATGCTGCTACACAAAACCATTCATTTGAAGTGTTTTATTTTCAGCAGAGCTCTTGTTTAATGCTTTGTTCATTAGATCATCTGCATTTTTTGCACATGAAGAAAAACATGGATAATGAGAAGATTGAAAACAGGTACATTACTGGTTTTTTTTGCACTTACGATTACAGTTTAAACAAAGCCCTGCTTGTGAAGGTTAGTTTTTACATGTTCTGGATTTGCAAGCAGTGTCAATAAAAGCAAACAGAAGCTTCTGATCATGGTAATTTTAAGAAAAGCTGGTCCAGTAGAGCTGACCTTAAGTTCACATCAAAGGTTACTAAAATCGATGAGAATCTTGCTGTTCTCTTAAAGAAATTTTGCAAATAGCAGGGCATTATATTTGCTGTGAAACACTTGCCCATTTCCCCTGATGCTACCAACAATGTTTACAAGGCTCTTCTATAGGGGCATTGACCGGGACCTCAGCTTCACAGCATGCCATTTATGTACCAGCTCATACCATGGCTTTAACTTTCATAATCTATCAGAATATCAAATACTGTGCCCATGAAATCACAAGGGATTGGTGAGATAAAGTATAGATAAAAATAGTTCATAATAGCAAAAAAAGAAATAATAAATTGTGAAATCACAATTAATAAAGGTTAGGTGTATATATATGCATATGATCAGCACACTTATTAGCAACTTAATAAGTCAGATTTTTTAAAAAATCAAGCTCTAGATTCTTGGAGTTCAATTTCCTTATTAAAGGCACATAATTCAGGGACATATCTTGGCATATTTATTAATGACACAGAAGATTAGAAATAGCATCAATAATGCTGCTCACTGCATTGGAAGATAAGAAAATGCAAACTAAGTTTCTCATAGTGTATGCAAGATTCTTAGGAACGGCAAGAATGTTAAAGTGATCTCAGCGCTAAATGGCAGAATTCCTATTTTGCTAGGTGCTATGCAAAAATCTAGAAAGATACTGAAATCATGTATTTCACTCTCAGATTGCAAAGACATAACTTTTATTGACTTTAGTCTTTTTTTTTTTAACTAAAGTCACTATACTTCAGAATTTATATGTGTGTGTGTGTGTGTGTGTTAATATTGTTTTAAAATGCTTAATAAAAGAGGGAGGGAATGTGATGGTAATATTTATGCTGACTCTATATTTAACTTAGGCTTCCCTACCAAGAAAAGATGTCATTGAGGCACATAGAATCATAGAATCATAGAATAGTTAGGGCTGGAAAGGCTTAAGATCATCAAGTTCCAACCCCCCTGCCATGGGCAGGGACGCCTCACACTAAACCCTGTCAACCAAGGCCCTGTCCAGCGTGGCCTTGAACACCATCAGGGATGGAGCATTCACATGATACATGAGCTGCAACAACACTAAAATCTCAAATAATTTACACAGAGTACCAAAAAGAATTTGAAACATTTAGAGAGCTAGAACTATTTGCTTGTTCATAATTTCCACACCTTACAGCCTCATCTGTCATTTATGGCTATTTATGAAATGAAAAACTGCAAATGTTTAGGAGGTATGGTAAAACAAACTAATCTGCTCCATTCACTGCAGTTTTAAGGAGGGGCCTGTTGCTGTTTTTTTGGGGTTTGGGATTTTTGCATTTCTGTATAACTATATAAAAACAATCAAAATACAAACTTTACGTACAGATCAGTTGGTTTATAAACTATTCTGTGTTTTCACTACACATACTTTTTTTTATTTTATTTTTTAATTTATTTTTATTATGCCAGCACTTCTGTCGCTTTTGATGCAAGAAATCAGTTTCTGTGTTCATTTGCTGGACAGCGAGGTCAGAATACTGTCCTAGAAAAGCCTGAGGAGCAATAAGGCAACAATTCGGTCATTAGACATCACCACAATTTTAAATACCAACTCAGCATTTCTGGCTGTCTCATGAATCGTGTTCAGCATATACTCCAAGGAATGACAAGCAGGATGGAGACAGACAGGACTTTCCTCTGATCCTAGACTCCGTGACACATGCATGGGATTTATACAGTTCATAGTTTCCCATACAACCAGGAATATGAAACTTGTTTTCCCTTTTCTTAGCATAGCAAGGTCAAGGGAAAAAATGTGAGGGATCTGACTCTTTAATTGGTACATCACACTTCATTTGTGGTGTTTTTGTAACCAAGTGAGCTGCTTATTTCTCCCAACATTCAAACACTCTATACTGACTAAAATCTTAAGGGAACTGAGAGACTACAGTTAAGCCCAATTATTAATGATCACTGTTTGACTGGTAACAGCCCAATTCTTTGTCCATAATTTCAATGACAAGTGCTATATTGTTGCTGCTTCTCTACTGCTTTTAGTGAGAATAAACTTAGCCAGTAATTGTGACAAGAAAAACCCTGGCAGCTGTAGGAATATTTTACATACTCTCTCCTGTTTTTAAGCTGCCAGAAGTGGGCTCCAGCTTCAGTCCTGATAAGGCAGGGTGCTGCTGTGGGGTGATGATGGACTTTGTTTAGAATAAAGTCTGTGAAAGGGAAACAAAGGCTTACAAAATCCCCTCCAGGAGAATTAACACAAGGATAGCAGAATCAGAATTTACTGGCTGTTAGAAAACATTGTTTTAACCAGATTTCCTGAAATTTTAGTGTGTTTCTCCAATTTTCATCTAGACAATGTTCAGGTGTTTTTGCAGATCTTCATCTTCATTTCAGATATTATGCTTATGTAGATAAAAAGAAACAAATCTGCAGGTAATCATATACACTTGAACAAAGCTATTTGGATATCAGATAATGAGTACTGGTAACAAGTGGCTCTCAAGTTCTCTAGGTCTTGAGATTTTATATTGGTTGAATAAATTAATTAATTAAATAACTCTGGCTGCTCTTGAGCAGAAAAAATAATGTCACTGGAGGAAATTATCTCCAAGCAAATGTTTGCTTAGCTCTAAGCAAACATTTCCCACAAAACATCTCCCCTAAAATCTCTGATTCAAGAGAATGAAAAAAAGACTCACAATCTGTAAATTGCAATGCAGTTTTTAAATCTGGTACAGGTTGTTTCCATTTTCACAGTAGGACAATTATATTCTCCTTAGGACAGGCTAATCTGCTTATTGCAAACTATTGCTGCTTATTGAAACACAGGAAGATTCTGTTTTCAAGATATTACACTCAAGTGTGCTTTGGATAGAGATCTTTTACCCAGTAGTAGAGCCAAATAACATCATTCCTCAGCCCACATAAGCCAACATGCTTCTGCTAGCAGAAGCATAAACCAGTTCACATCAGTTTATGCAGGGACCTGATGGGGCAGATAAATAAGACTTGCCTCACTTACACAATAATTTAATACAAAGTTATGTCCAGGACTTCTTTATTTTTAAGTAATTACAACTTTCCTAAGGAAAGATCTTGTTTTAAAAACAGGAGTAGGAGTTAACATTTGATAATCATCACTAATATGATAAAAGGTTGCTATTACCAATGACTTAAGGACTTCCCTGTAATTTTCAGTTTATGAGTTTATAAATTGCTTTGTTATTTAGTGCAGGCTCCTTAAATCCCGAAGTCTTTATGCACTGGATAACAAATGGATCAGTTTTATCACTTATAGTAGTTGAGTAAATCATGAAACAGCCTACCTTTCAGCAAAGCCATCATATAGAGCTTAGCAAACCTATCAGTTGTTATCTCTGACTATGTATCTGACAAAACAAATTCATGCTTCATCACCTTGTCACATTTGTTTTTTAACGAGGTGAGAATAGCCTTGTAAATGAGGGTCAGTTATTGTTTTGATTTAGCAAGGGGCATGCATATATGTAGGGCTGCGTGCACTCTGTGGCTGCCAGCACTACGACTGCTGATGTCAGTACCACGGTTACAACAGCCAGAAGACTGAGGTGAAAACCCGCTCCTCCACCACCTGAAATCTTGTCTTCCTGTGAGAAGTACCAGAATTACCTCCGCTGTTTTCCTCACAGTATCAGAAACGCCTCTACAACAAAGTTCTGGTGAAGGCAGGTATTGCCCATTTCTACGCATGTAAAGTGATGAACAAGTAGAAAAGGGGGCAATGGGGACACACAATATTTTATAGAGGCATGGGGGAATGGAAAATACAAAATTAAAATACATGGACCTTCAGAATGCAAATGCAGAAAATTAATTATGTAAAAGAATTCAGAGATTTACAGAAATAGGAAAAAAAGATTATACCGGTGCTATTCACTGACAGTATATTACCAGTCTGCAAGAACAGCACTAAGCTCACTCAGGTAATGAAACAGCTGAATATGCAATTTTTAACCATAACTCACAATTTCTAGATTACCCGTGTCATTAAAGCTAGTTTTTGTAAACCATGTCATGACTGAAGTGTACAAAATCCTGTATGCACAATTGCTAGAGTACTTTTTACACAAATAGGCACCATGTTTGATAAACAGGGTACTCATATACGCAATCCCCAGCAGATACTTTACATATTGAATTCTCCAGTCAGGTACATAGCCAAAGTGATGGTCTGGCAGTGGCATAGATCTGGGAAATAACTGGCTTTGGAATCTTGGCATTTTGTTTGAAATTCCTATTCCTCATTCTCAAGGATATCAGATACTGCTTGAGGAGCTCTAATGGCACCATCACATGGAGAAAAGGAAGCTGTGATGCTGCACTTTAATAACTCAATGCCCCTTTGGCTGCCTTCCAGAACACAAAAACTCTTTGGGTATCTTTGCCTGCCTTTCATTTTGTGTCTTGTATGACTCTCTCCATCATCTTTATGTTTGCAGACATATTCTCCATAGCTGTATCATTTTTTTTTTGGCCTCTACCTTGAGACTCACTGAGCATTCCCCTTAGTTCATGTTTTTCCAGAAACCTTTGATATTTACTGGAACCGTTTATGTATTAATGTCAAATCAGTAGTGAGACAATAGTTAAGGTTGCATCAGTGTTTCCTTAATATGTGCAGTGTGCTACTGGGTATATGTATACCCAAGACAGTTCTGATTTTCACAAGTCATATCAAATTATTTTGAGATCAGTTCAAATATATTGGAAAGCGTCTGCCCATCAGTCCAAACTATCTGAGGGAACCCAGGGAATATCAAGAGAAAAAAGTACCAGTACTTATCTCCAGATTCAGAATTTCCTTAAACAGGACACAGTTGTTTTTGAAGAACGGATATTTGCAAAAAAAGGTTAAGTGCAACGTACAACTACCTCTAAAGAAGTACCTGTGTCTATAGTAGTACCACATAGATAAGTAGCTGTAAATCCATACTGCAGGTAAACTAACACAGCATTCTCCAAGGAACACACTGAGACACATAATTCTGCACTGTGTCCCCCACAGCGCTAAGCAGATAACCAGGTCACGATACCCCATGCAGCATCCCCACAGTAGGAATATTATTTTTTTACTCCTGGTCTTAAAAATTTTGGGAGTATGTGGCTTATTGCAAAAGGACAAATTTGGAGTACTTTTGCCTGCATGTATTAAGTAAACAGATAAGTGTTCCAATTCTGTATCCATGTGTATAGCCACTGAGAGACCAGTAAACTAGCCGATAAGCAACCAAACACGCGCAGCCTTCAGTTCACCCCAGTGCCGCCTTGTACTAGCAGAAATTCCTTAAGCAAAGTGAAGCTGGATTCCCTGACTACACATTCTCACAATTACAAAGTTTATTTATCACAAATTTATTTTGTATGAAATCAGAATACTCACAGTAAAGTCTCCTTACATTAGTTGCCCATTCTTTCAGTTATTAAATTCACTGTACATTAGAGATGTGATGCTTACCTCAGACACTCTCCATTAGGAGGGATCCAGCCTGTATGCTAAATATTTAATTTGTGTTCTGAGATGCTCTGAATCTATGTATTTTCTATTTTCCTAAGGGGTTCATGCTTCACATCAGTTGGATACTTCTTTCCCAGCAACAAAATGCAAATTTAACTATTTCCAACAGCAAATGCGCGTGTACCGACACTGGAACAAAACAAAACAAAGTAAATTACACCCTATTCTGAAGACAGTGAAATTCAGGAAATACAATCTCACTCTCAAATCAAAACATAGATTCTCCTGGTAGTACAGACTAGAAATACTCACTTTTGAGTATTGTGTGAAAACTGAGATTATCTTTTTTCCTCAAGAGGGAAATTCTCCCATAGCATCACAATGAGTAATTGTTCTTCAATTTACAGTTCCACCTTTTATCACAGACAAACCACTAACATGAAAGCAACATTTTGAGGCAGCTCCAGATTACTCCACAGTTCTGAAGCGCTGCCCATGACAACAAAAGGTTGTTGATACTTTGAGTTGGGCTAAAAGAGAGCATCCGCAAGTGGCAAAGCAAACATCTGCTGCTTTTGTCTTCAAAGAAAACTATGCACATAAGAAGAAGGAGCAGTGCCCCTGTGACCACAACCTTAAGTAACAGCATCACTATTGCTTTTTTTCTGGAACTACGTTAGTCTCAGTTGAGCTCCACACACAGAGTAAATTGCAAAATGCTGATCAAAGGAATCAGTCTCTTAACCATTTTTCACAGAGCGAGACCTTGCTAAACCACAGTGTCTTTGCAAAGTAAACATTGCAAATAAACAGTATTAAAGCATTTAAAGATACTTGGATTTCTTTAGCGTATGAAGTTTATTGTGCCAATATGGAAAAAAGGCAAAGAATGTTCAGAAATGGGTACCCTGTGTCTATTTAGTTAAGTGTGTCCAAAGTATGTGTTACATACAGAACAAAGTAGTAACTAGTGAGCCTTGTTTTCCATGATGACCTGCACTTCAAACAGGAAAATTGTAAATGAGTGTAGCTCATTATTGCAATACTTTAGAGGCAGAAGAACTCCCGGACTGCAGTATCGGATTACATAAAAGCCCATATGGCTGCTCAGTGGCAATACTTTGCATTGTTTCCCTCTGAGCATTAAATTGAGATGCTCTCTGTACAGTGAGGAGCCTCCACATTAGCTGATGTTCTGAATTAAGGTCTTCCATGATTACGGATATTTGAACATGAGAGTCAGAGAGCTGTAACACCTAATTAAGCATATGCTAAAATTATTTTAGATTAAGATATATCTTTTAAGACTATTTCTATGTTACAGATTCCAGCACTGTTTACATGCTTTGCACCACCTGGGAAAGGAATGGACTCCCTGTGCCTCCTGCACTTAGCTAGGTAGTTATAGTTATATAACTGATAGAGTGTTATACATGCACTACTGGAAGCACAGAGAGGTGCATCAGTACTGTGCTTCAGTTTCAGTGAGGGAGCAAAAATAAACAACGCAGTAGCATGACAAGCATTTGGGTGGAGTTTAGTTTACAAAACCATGCAGTAACATAAATCTGGTTTTGCTATTTACTATAATAATGTCAAAATTGTTTGTTTCAACTCCGTTTTCTTCACATTATATTCATATTAATTGTAGTGTGATTACAGTTGCATACTTAATAAATTTTTTTCTATTTTTAATAACTTCAGCATTTTCCAACACTTTTGAAATAAAGCTTGGATGATTCTGAATAAAATGTGGAAATACTGTGTCAATTTGAAAAATGAGATTTTGTTTTCTTTCAACCTTTTCTAAAGGTTGGACCAGATTATCTTTCAAGGTCCTGGGTAGTTCTACAATTCTGCAGATTAGGAATTACAATATCCTGAGAAATAACTGAATAGTGTACAGAATAGAAATTAAATTCTGTTTTCAGAGGAGTTATATTTATAGTGATTCCAGCTGAT
Organism: Myiopsitta monachus; assembly: GCA_017639245.1. Lineage (NCBI taxonomy): Eukaryota > Metazoa > Chordata > Aves > Psittaciformes > Psittacidae > Myiopsitta > Myiopsitta monachus. The sequence continues at coordinate 1,032,082 of CM029926.1, read as the reverse complement.
GGTTCCTAGGCAGTCTTCTGGGAGAATGATTAATAGTAAAAAACTTTCTGCTCAAAGTGGCAACAAAACTGTATCTAGGTGAGATCTATAACACCCCTGGCTGTATCTACCATGTATCTCTGCTGTCCTGAATACAAATACTCAGAAGAGTTGTGCGTGACCACTTATCTATAGTTTTTACAGTGCTGCTTTCTATGTGCATGTTAACAATTTTAAATCCACCAACATTTTTTATAACTCATTTCACTGACATAACTTTTGAAATAAGTAATTACGGAACTGTTCATAAGATTTCCAGAAATGCTTTTGCTTGTACAATTTTAACCATTAATTATATTTTAAATGCATCTCAGTCTACATTACTGCATTATTAGGATAGGTTACTGAGCTTTTGCTTGCGAGGGATTAAGAACTCTGTTGACTGATTTTATTAGGATTTTGAGATGCCTCTGTTGTCACTGGCCCTTGGCTTTGGTAGAGGAGCTCCTTTTCATAGCAAGTTTCCCAATCCTCCTGATGGAGGCTGTGGAAACACACTTGTTTTCACTTCACCCTTTTCCCCAAAATACCCATAGTTCCATTTTTCTCACCTCAGTCTTTCAAGCGTGTAGCTGCTAAAGAAGATTGTTCAATGTCTTCAGGAGAACAAAGTCATAGCTGGAAGGTAGCAAAAATCTAACTAATATAATGAACAATTTTCCACAGAAGCATTTTAGTAGACTTTATTATTGCTTTTGTCAGCCTTTTAAACTAATTGCTGTTAACTGATTCATGAACACTGTCGCTTATTCATGTCACCTCTGGTTTCATCTACATAAATAATTTCTGATCTATTTAGTAATTTCCCATTATTCCTAGCTCCACTTCCTAGAGAGTAAAGTAGGAAATGGAAAACAAAACAAAACAAAACAAAACCACTCCAACAAACAAACCCTAAACCAGCAACAACAGATAAGCTTGAAGTTTAAGACTTCAAAAGAAATGTGGGGCTATTCATTTATTATATTGAGGTCATATGGAATATTTTTTGTGAGCTTTAAAGTTTTTGCTTCTGAATCCTAGAAGGAGCACACATATATTAAAGAAAGTTAAAAAACATTGGAAAAATTCTGTGAATACAAATAAAAGCCAGTGCCTCTCATATAATTATAGAATTGGTATAAGTCAGAGATTTCTCTGAAAGTGGCAAAACTAGTATCTTTTCAAAACAAGAAATGAGTGGAAAAAAATACTGTTGTGGGTCAGAGGTGTCATAATTTTAATGTACTGAATAAAGTATGGAAACTATTATTCCTTTGTAGCCATTAGACTTGAAAAGAGTATAGCAAGCACGACTCATTGCTTCCAAAACAGAAAGAACTGCATGGCTTTGTCAGCACATGATGACTGCTTGGTTCTGATGTCAGTATGTGAAGAAATGGTATAATTTGGAGACATACAAATTTAGAAAAGTTTCTTCATATTTTAGTCGCATTTTTTCAACTTTTAGAGGCAAATGCTTATGCACATAAATGTATGCCTAGAATTATTAGTAAGTAGAAGTGTTTACAATACCTTTATGCTGGTAGCAAACAAAGGATTAGTTATCTACATCAGAAGCTGAGGCATACAGTTGTGATCAAGATAATTTGATCATGAAAAACTGTGAGAATAACACAGAAGATTAATGAAATCTACCTTAAAATTCAAGACATTCTGTTAAGTTAAAATGGTCCACCAGAAATCAAGGGTGTATCTGAACCATACACTATTTGTGGCAAAGGTGGTATCTTACACTGTGCTTGTACAGTGCCTGTAATTTATGGTGCTATATAAATGATTTTTAACAATGATTAAAACAGTTGTAGAAAGCAGTAGTTCAGCGGAATGGGGAAACAGAAGAAATGAGCTGATAGCATATAATCTATAACATGTAGGGAAAGCCAACCAAAGGAAATTACTAAATCAAGGTAATAAAACTATTACTTATGTGCTTTTTGGAGGGCAGCTGCTATCAAGTAGGAAAGTGACCTTGAGATGAAGGCTACTTTCTACTTTCAATATTGTACTCAAAAAGATCTTCAGAATTCAAAGGAAGAGACAACTACTATAGGAAAGAGAAATGCTATAAAATACAGTATATCTGTATTTTTGCTCATTACCTATGGACTACCAGTCTATATGGCATTTGCTTACATATTTTGAATATACCTATAGACACCCAGCTACATAAGGGCTTAAATTTCCAGTATTAGTGGAGCATGAAAAATGCTATGATATGATGTACTTGGTTCTTGTGTCTCCCTCCCCTGTTCAAGCCATGTTGTCTTTAAATATAACGTAGATGGTCAAAGCTTCAAACTACCTAAAAGCCAACAGATATATGTGTGTGGGGAAGGAAACACTTCTGAGTCAAGGTCAACTTCTCCCAGGGGTGAGAAACAATAAAGATGTTACAAATTAGCAAAGCATTTTTACCTTTCTGGTAAAAACCTTCCTGGTTTATAAAATGAATCCTCTAGACAATATGCTATGAATATAAAAATACCTGCTTACTATTTCTTCCATCTTAATTACTTTGTCCCCAAGTCTGTATTGATACTGGCAACTGCCCCAACTCCAGCGCAGGACCTAGCACTTGTCATCATTGAACTTCATGAGTTCACCTGGCCCCACTCCCCCAGGCTGTCAAGGTCCCTCTGGATAGCACAGCTTCCAGCACGTCAACTGTACCACGGGGCTTGGTGCCATCAGTTAACTGCTGAGGGTGCAATTAATCGCACAATGCCATTTATCAAGAAATTAAATAGTGTTGGTCCCAGTTTCCTTTTGTCATGTTCTCATCATGACATTTTAGGACCTGCGAACTGTTTTGGTTTTATTCTCATTCCTCCTGGAAGATTGTGGCACAAGATGTCTCTCAAGCATACATATATGGAGCAAAGGAGTTACCCCACTTCACAGACAGGTATTAGGCATATTAGGATGGTGATGTGCAGAGTATTCATCATCAGTTCCTTACGGCTGTTATTTCTGCTTTTAATTTTTAGTTTTACTCAGAATACTTTTTTCTCTGGGCAGACCACATGTACTGACATAACTGTCATGTGTTGCTCTGCTGATGAAATGCCGCTGTAACTGGACAAACAAACTTCCATACTTGGTATGGATTCAATATATTAAAAAAAAGTACTGCCCAATGTATATGTATATACTTACATATTAATATTGATGTGTGTATCTGCATTTTTGTTTGGGATTAACTTATTCTTCCTTGTAACTTCACTGCTTTAAAAAAATTTGGCAGCTACTTAATTAAATGGTTTAGTAGAGAATTAAACTTGACTGGTTTAAGCAAGTAAGGTTTAGAAAGATTTTACAGAACATAAAAAGACCGTTACCATCAATAGCAGAACTTGATCTCCACATTATAATTAATATTATAGAATCATAGAATAGTTAAGGTTGGAAAAGACCTTAAGATCATCTAGTTCCAAAACCCCTGCCACTGGAAATGACACCTCCCACTAAACCATGCCACCCAAGGCTCTGTTCAAACTGGCCTCGAACACTGCCAGTGATGGAGCATTCACAACTTCCCTGGGAAACCCATTCCACTGCCTCACCACCCTCACAGTAAAGAATTTCTTCCTCATATCCAATCTAAACTTCCCCTGTTGAAGTTTGAACCCATTACCCCTTGTCCTATCACTACAGTCCCTCAAGAAGAGTCCCTCCCCAGCATCCCTATAGGCCCCCTTCAGATACTGGAAGGCTGCTTGGAGGTCTCCACATAGCCTTCTCTTCTCCAGGCTCAACAGCCCCAACTTTCTCAGCCTATCTTCACACGGGAGGTGCTCCAGTCCCCTGATCATCCTCGTGGCCCTCCTCTGCACTTGCTCCGACAGTTCCATGTTGTTGCTATGTTGAGGACACCAGAACTGCACACAATACTCCAAGTGAAGTCTCACGAGAGCAGAGTAGAGGGGCAGGATCACCTCCCTCGACCTGCTGGTCACGCTTCTTTTGATGCAGCCCAGGATACGGTTGGCTTTCTGGGCTGCAAGCACACACTGCTGGCTCGTGTTCATTTTCTCATCAACCAATGCCCCCAGGTCCTTCTCTTTAGGGTTGCTCTGAACCTCTTCTCTGCCCACCCTGTAGCTGTGCCTGGGATTGCTTCAATCCAGGAGTAGAACCTTGCACTTGGCGTGGTTAAACTTCATTAGGTTGGCATCAGCCCACCTTACAAGTGTTTCAAGGTCCCTCTGGATGGCTTTCCTTCCTTCCAATGTATCAACCAAACCACACAGCTTGGTGTCATTGGCAAACTTGCTGAGGGTGCGCTCAATCCCACTGTCTATGTCACCGACAAAGATGTTGAAGAAGACGGGTCCCAATACTGATCCCTGAGGGACACCACTCGTTACTTGTCTCCAGCTAGACATTGAGCCATTGAGCACTAATCTTTGCGGACGGCCATCCAGCCAGTTCTTTATCCACCAAGTGGTCCACCTATCAAATTGATGTCTCTCCAATTTAGAGACAAGGATGTCATGTGAGACAGTCCTTCATTCTTTATGCTTTAAGCAATACTATTTTGAGGAGTCAGTGCCTCACTGAATATATGTCTTTCTAACACCACATAATTTGGACTGTTGAGGTAATTTTTTTTTTTCAGTAATTATAATACTCTCAATGCCTGTCTCGTTCCCTTGAATAATCTAGTTGCTCACTCACTTGGTATATGAGTAAAGGAGAAAAGAAATCCACAATGCAGAAAGGTCAAAGAGTATGTTAAAAATCAGCCAATCTACCTGCAACTGAAAAGCTTTTTCAGGTTTTTCACTTGAGTCTAGTATAAAAATAATAGTAAAAAAGTAGCACAAGCCAACAGCTCTCCCCAGCCATAACCACAGTCTGCTCATGCTCAAGCCAGAAAGGCCTTGTGGAAAGGAGCTAGGAAAAAACCAAACCCAAACAAAACCCCAACCCAACCAACCAACCCCCCCCCCCCAAATTGCACTGTAAACTAGATAGTGTTTCCTGCTATTATTAGGTGTGACATTAAAGGCGACTATGATCTTTTCTAGTCAAACTGACTAAGCAACAGTAGCACCTGAAATAATGAGGCAAGATAGTATAAACATCGTTAAAGCTTTCCACTTAAAGATCTGGTTTCAAGATGATCAAGTAGAAATTACAAAAGCTATGTGAAAAAACTAAGAAAAAATATGCAAGAAAATCCTTCTTTCTGTCTTGGACAGCATCACTGACAACAGCAAGTGCTCTGCAAAAGCAGCTGCATGCATTCATTGCAGAAGGTCTGTACAAAAGTTGCTGTTCTAAATGCAGAAGCTGTTCCCAAATACTGTGAGGATGCAGTACTGTGTACTGCTAATGTTTGTGTAGCAGGAGGAAGAGAGCACCATTATAGCGAATTCATGTTGAGTGCTGGTTCAGTAGTGAGTGCTGGTGCAGTAGCCTTTATATCTAAATCTACTTCCTTCAGAACTTTGCCTGTTCCCGAACCTTGATTACATTTAGTGGACTGCCTCACAAACCAAATCCCTATCCTTGGCTGTCTGTATACAAACATGACCTAAATATACATCAAGTAGCTGCCAAATTCCAGAGAGTGTGTTGCAGCTCTAGACCGAATCTGTCATGCTAAATGGTCAGGTTGTTACTGAAAACATTGCTTCAGTCGTACCAAATATTACTGTTACTCTTCAGCTTCAGCAATTTTGAAGCACCATACTGAGAAAATACTTGACTGCAAAAATCAAAGTTGAATGTAAGAGAAAGCAGTGCTTGAGCAATAGAAAATCCTCTGGCTACTGTTCCCAAGAGAGAGATGCCAAAACAACATCAGGAAAGGAATGGAAGATTTTCTGAACAGTATTCCATCAGGAGCAAAGACAAGGAAAATACCTAAAGGCTTCTTCACTCTTCCTGAAAGAATTTAAAAGAAACCTGGAGTGACACCATCACTATTCAGCAAAGGGAAGTGCAGGCAAGCATTCTTTCTTCTCTTGATCAAAGGACCATATTATTAACAGTTAGCATTTTAAGAGGATAACAGCATCCTTGTGGCGAGCGGCTATGTCACTACAGATGACCTTACTTAGTTGAAGATGGCCCTGCTCACTGCAGCTTGGCTGGGCTAGATAACCTTTGAAGGTCCCTTCCAACCCAAACTATTCTGTGATTGTATGAAACATGACCGACCCATCACAATTTTCATTACCTAGACATTGTTATAATCTTTAAATAATCACCATGGTCATTAAGCAACAAATTGGAGGCCAGTGTTATCTTAAGAAGCCATGCTTAGGAAGGCTCCTAAAATACATCAGAACTGCCAGCAGGACCAAAATTAAGTTTTACAACATCCGTTTGGTTGCCTTTTTTTTTTTTTTTTCACACATTAATTTCAAGCTATATGAAAATTCACATGAAATCACAACCTTGCAATTAGCACCCTCCCCAAGTTTGCTGGACTATTTATAATCCTTTTATTCTTCTTTAGATCTCAGTTCCAGTAATTTTTTTTTCTCCCCTGAAAACTGTGTTGTGAATTACTCTTTATGGAACAACTGGGAATATCGTTTGCAACACGGTGACCATGATTACCCTGATTGCATTTCATGTCAGGTGTGTAATACAGAGAAGCCAAAAATACAATGCCTTCTTAATTAATTTCATCTACCTGTATGTTCACCACACCCTATATAGATGATGACACCTAGCTCACTGCAAAAATAACTATAGAAACTGAAGAAGTGCCATTTTATGCCACTTGTCTAGCTTACCAAATGCAGCATAGCCTACATGGATTCCTAAGAAGTAGGATGAGTAGTAAACACACATTGGATTGATCCAACTCTGCTAGTATATCTTAGCTTTTCCATTTTTAAACCTTTTCCTTTAGGAGATGGATGTATAATCCTGTGTGGCTCCTGATTGCTCTTCCAAGCAAAATATACACACACTGTTCGCAAATGTGTACCAAGAGATTTTCAGAAGGAAAAGAAAAACAATGAAACTTTTCTTAATGGTCAGAACTAGCTGCTAACTTCTGCAGAAGCATTATGAATTAGCATCTTGCTTTCTGCTAACTGAGTCATGAAACAAAGTTATATACCTTTCCTTTACTCCAGTCCAGTGAAGGAAGAGATTGAGATCAAAAGAACAATTTTTTTTGGCCAGCCACCACCTATGTTCTGCTATGCTATCAAAATCAAAAAATATTTCACAAAATGCTCAAAAATAGCATCTACTTCACAAGTCACTTCCACTTGGATTCTCTTCCTCTCTCCACTTGGTTTTTTTTTTTCTTTTTCCCCCCCTTGGCTCAAACTGCTTAAAAAAAATAGCATCTATCACTGAATCCCAATTTACCTCCTTAGTGCATCAGAGGAATACTGTACAAAAAAACTATCAATGGATTATTCTTAGATAACTGGAGAAAGCTGATACCACAATGATGAGCTTCACAAGCTTTCTATAAAAATTTTCCAAAAACCCCATCTACACAGCTAAGCACTGCTCAACCTGATGAATTAATGCCCTGAACAAAGACACAAAGAAAGCTAAATACTGCAGGATTATGGTTGCTTAATGCATTTGCTTTTGCTCCTTCTACCTAGCATAACTTTCATAAATTTTTGGCTACATGTTGCAGCTTATTTAATTGACCATATAAAAGACAAGACAAACAGAATGATACTGTATGTAAAACTTCCTTTCGTCTACTTGAAAACTGGGATACTATATAAAAAAAAATAAAAGTTTATATTAAATGCAAGATGACAGTAAGGCTCTGCCCTTCCCATAATTCAGAGCAGAGAAGGAACTCTGGCTGCATTTAATGCATCTTGATAAGTGCACTTGAAAGAAGCTGTTAATTAGAGCAACAACTAGGTCATTTAAAATTTCAGATCAAGGAAGTTAATCACACCATTTACCATTAGATTTTATTGGTATTCACAGGAGCATTTATAAACCCTCCCAACATTAAAATTTAAAGCTGCTCTATGCCCACCTTAGAGAGCTCATCAAATGTTGCTGCAGAAGGACCAAAGGCATCAGCTTATATAGCAAAACTCACACATGTAAATACAGATACTGAAGTGCACTTTAAACCATTACATTGAGGTGATAATGCAAACCAATAATTTCTTAGTTGAAAGAAAGCCTGGGCAAGGCTCTATAAGGTTTAAGTTAGCCTGTAAGTTTATATAATGTCCTTAGGCTATGATAAAAAACCCTGAAATCCCAGGTTAGAGTCAAAGGAAGTAAGGAAGGCTCAGTGGAAGCAGTAGGCAGTTTTCTGAGGCTGTCAGTACATTTTTGTTCATAGCTTCACATGCTACAGCTGATTTCTACCTATGGCTGGTATCCTAATATTCTTCACTGCCTTAAATAACTTAGATCATTCATGTTCAGACCTAAACATGAGAAAAGTGGTTTTAAGTGATTTTGAGCAAGCTGTGAGTTCTATGTCTTTGCAGGTCATTTATAATGCATCAGAATGACAATTCTGTTAAGCTCTGGACAGCAACTCACAAACCAGCAAGTAGCACTAGGAAAGAATCAGAGAAGAGGAAAGGGTGCATTTGTCCAAGAGGAGATACACAAATTGGGATTTAATACAAAACAGGCTGAGGAGGACTACACAGTATTATTATTTTCTTGAAAGGAAATATTGACAAAGAGCAATGGGTGGATGGAGCTGGAGAGAGTGATGCTGAGTCACTCCCCTTTAAGAACACACTAGTTTTTTTAGTACAACTTGATTTAAATGAAGCCAGACTAGAAAGCGTAAAGGAAGTACAAAAATATAGAGGGGGAAAAAAAAAAAAAAAAAAGGTGCAAGGCTGCACATGGCAATGAAAATCATTTCCAAGAAAAAGGAAACCTTGAAAAAAAAGGCTTTAATGTTTTCAATTTTTTGTTTTTGTATTGGATGGAAATATACCAAAGTCAGCTTTTGTTATATATCCAGATGGAGGAAAACAAAAAAACTCCAACCAGCTGTGCTGGAGATGAAATTCCCATAGCTTTCTGTATGAATTCTCATTAGTCTCATTTAAATAATTCAGGTAGAAACACTAATGTCTAGCTGGAAGTTTTATCAGGTTAGCAAGCCAAGTTCCCAACTTGCAGTCACTGTCATTTTTGATGTTTGAGCAGAAAAGGGTTAAAATACACAGACTTCCTTAATTGTTAGAATTAGCATTCATTGTAATATAATGTATTACAATATACATTATATTACAATTGTATATCCAGTATGGATAAGAGTTTCATTACTCTAAACGCTTTATTTCAGAATGGTGAGTCATTGCTTTGCATTTAGAATTTAAAGGCCAGTGAAGAGGTGAGAAATGCCTGAATAAATGGTTATAGTAAGATTTAGTTACTTCTTTCTATAGCCACACAATGTTTAACTATGTGAACTGTTATGCTTTAAGCAAACCTTTCTTGAAGCACCTTTCTTTTGGAACTTCTTCAGAACTTGTAGATTAAAGAATGACTGGAGAATCAAAAAAGGAGAGTGGCAGACACATTGTCATCTTACACTGAGCAAGGACAGCAGGAGATAACCATTCTAGGATTCTATAACACATCATTTTTGCTATACTATTAGATGATCTGTGGGTAATCTAGTTTTAACTCAGCTCAAAACCACAAATGGATGTTGGCATTTTGTTGTTCCAATCCCATTCTCTTGTTACATTTCAATTCTTCCAGTTGGGATGAAACAATATTTTGCTCTGAACAGACTGCCTCACATCCAAGCACTCAAGGTAGGTCGCAAACCCCAAAACAAAACTTTTCAGGCCTGAAAAATGTAATTCAGCCAATTAAAAACATTTTTTTAATAGCATTGTTTAGTTAGGGAGCCAACCTGAAAGTGGCAGAATGGTCGAGTTCCACTCTGAGAGTGCTGAAGGTGCAGAACATAAGGTAGCAGGGGGCTGTTCATAGCAGGACTAAGAAGAGTAAAGCTGGCAGCACTGAACTGTGACCAAAACATCTCCACACAGTATATCACAATTTCAGTGTGACCTCTTGTCACAGCAGATGGGCTGTGGTAAACTAGAATAGATTCTGGGCACTGGTAAAGGTCTTGGTGTTTGATGACCAGGCAGGGCAAAGGAACAGCTCTCCCATGCCTGCCTGGCAATGTGATTCGTGCTTTCACTGTACCTGTCTGTGTGAGACTTCTTGGTGGCTGTAGTTTTTGTAACTCAGACAAGCTCTAACTCTGGCGTGGTGACTGCTTTCATTGTGTCCCAGCCTCAGAATGGAGTTTACACTGATAATTGTATTTCATGTACCAGGATCACACAGCAGCAGTGGAAAGAGATGCACCTAATCTTGGTAGCTCAGAGAAGTGTTTTTTTCCAAGGTCGTCATGAAAAGTCGCATTTTGATGTGACACAAAGGCATCATAACCACTGAGCTCATTCTTATATCTAAATATGTAATACAGGAATAGAAAGACACATGGAAGTTTTACTGTATCACATTACCCACTACTTAGAGAAATCACTTAGAAAAAAAAAAATATTTACTTGAAGAAAGAGCTGGAGGTCTCCTTCCATTATATTTCAAAACATTGTTTTCATTCATTCAAAGGAGAAAACTTAATAAAAACAATAAAACCAAATGAAAACTTTCTTTGTTGCCATGCTACCTCTCGAAAAGATTTTCCTTTGGGTACTATTGCAATATTTTAACTTTGACAGCTGCTCTGTTGAGACATTACTACTGATAGAACAAAGCTTCAGCACAATAGCAATGCAGTCACACATCAGCAAGAATCAAAGACAATATGTGATGCATTATTCTTGCATAACTTGTTTACCAAAAATCCCACTGCAAATATGAAGACCAGCTGCAGTATCTAGATATGTTGATGAAGTTAGCATAATGAACTGCTGCATTTTCAGTAAGACTGTGCAACTTAAAGATTAGAGCATATTTTTTACACTTGCAAGTTATACAGGCACTACTGATGGTTAGTAAACTGGAAACAAAAAATGTTTTTTCTATTTCCAATAATGCTTTTGTTTGCATAAACCCTTACATTTCCTTGAGGCCTGCCTCTCCCTCTCTACTTGCATATGGGATTTCAAGAAAATACCCATTACGTGGTATGAGTAACACTTGGCTTATCTTTATTTTTTAATTAATAAAAACTCTTTTGCCTTTCCAAAACAAATGCTAGAATCAATCAGTTGAACAAGGAAATACCTGTGACGAAAAAGCATCTGCAGATATGTAGCATATGCAGAATTTAAATGGAAAAAGAACTAAAACCTGTTGAAAACACTGTCACTTTAACATAGGAAAAGGGGAAAACAAAGGTCAGCAACCTGGTTCAGGAGCTCCATCCTGTTCACAGACTGTACACAACATACACACTAAAATACTTGGACCTTTTCTGCCAGTTCCCATTATATTCCTTCTTTCTGACAGCACACATACTACAGAAAAATCCAAAGGATAGCACCTTCCTATCTGAAGCAATCTGGTAGTGGAGAAAGTCTGAGAAACACAGCGACATTTACCACTACTAAATTTTCACGTTGCGCATAGGAAGAGCAAGCTGAGTGCTCCTGAAAAGAAGTATTTACTGCCAAATCTCACTAAATTATGGAAGAAAAGTTGTATCTACTGTAACTCCTCTATATAGAGATACGTACAGTATTTACCAACAAGCAACAAATGAGCAAAATATGTTCCTCTTAAATAAAATAATCCCTCAACAGCACAAACTAGATCCTGCTTATGTTTTAAAGAAACAGAACATTTTGCATATCATTGCACTTACCCTTAGTTGTTCTCTTTCACAACTCATCTGTTGCTTTGAACTCTACAGGAGAAAAAAGAAAAAAAACAAAGTAACTCTGAAAGCATAGCCTTCTTACCACAACAAAGCTGCCAGGGCTATGTAGCTTACACAAATAAACAGCAGAAACACAGCCATAAGTTTAAACACAATACTGAGTTATGGATCTAAATAGAATAAGTACTGCAAAAAAAAATATTGCTTATTACTTTAAATTTACATATGTTGAAAGGAAATAAACACCAGAACCCACCACAAGTCCGAAGTTCAAAAGTTTTTTTGACATTTTAAACATCTCACTGGCAGTTCAGGAAGCAGCTTTCTACTTTTTCTATCACAAGTCTGTGTTACATTTCTGAACATCCCACTGCTAAGATGCCACAATATATTCACAGTACACCTTGGAAATAAAGATTCAGAAACATCAAGAAGTTATAAAATACACTTTTTCTGACAACTTCCAGTTCTGATCTGGTATAAATACTGCAAACGACTTGATTCCAATGGATATTTTTTCCATATGGCTGTCTATGTTCTGCCAGGTTTATGAGAAACTCTTGGATTGTGAGAGCTTGCTGCTGAGCAAGAGCTCACTACCAAGTGACAGCAGAAATGAGCTATTGGTCAATGGCAACACAATTTGTGCAGTCACGACTCCACCAAACAGAATGGGGCTCCTCCAGGAAGGGCTCAAGTAAGCCAGCAGCAGCAGCACAGAGACACCCAGCTCCCAGCTTGCTTTCTAGCTCGACCCTGCCACCAGGACCACCTGAGCAAAAAAAGAAAGCTTTGCTAGGTGCTCAAGAAGGCACTGATGTTGATGCGTCCAGCCTGTGGTGAGAAGATTTCTTGGCTGATTTTTGTTTTGTTTTTAAAGTTAAATACTTCCAGAGGACTTTTACAATCATTTTAGTGAGTGTCATTAGTGTTGAAAATGTAATCACTGCCATTTCTGTAATTAATGTGCACTGCAAACAGTTCATAAAACATGAAAAAGAAATCTGATGCAGTGTTTTCTAAGGATATTTTCAGAGATTCAGAGTACATTTTTCACTACTTTGCACTTACAAAAAAGTTAAAACATGAACCATGACCCACTTGTATGAGATATTTTTACTGTTAGGATGATGAAAATGGGAACTTCTCACGCAAAGTTAGGTTACTTAAAATAAAACTGCCAGTCTGTTTCTTCACAGTCCTAATAAATAAGTTACAAGCTAAACCTTCTATCTATATATAGCAGAAGTATTATAACAACCCCATATGCAAATACCAATCTAACAGAAACAGATGCTTTTCTGGTACATCACTTGAAGTTCTCTGGCATGGAACAAGAGGTGAAGGAGTTCAGCATAGGTATATTCACAATCTGCCCCTAAAGAGTAACAGCTAAAGTGACTATCACTTGCACACTGTGTTTCCAAAATGGGAGGTGGTGGTGGGGCATATCAGAATGGGAAAATAGGCAGAATTTGGAAAAACTAACCAAAAAAAGTACATCACATTTGTAGAGTGGAGCAAGTTACTGACTATTTAAGCAGATAATTAATTCTGTAGTTTAATTAGTCATCCCTCCCCATGGCAGGGGGGTTGGAACTAGATGATCTTAAGGTCCTTTCCAACCCTACTATTCTAGGATTCTATGATTCTATGATCTATGAAGCTATCTTCTACTGTCATTTTAAACATAAAATTGACAAATGCCAGAGAGACTAGAAGAGAAAATGTTTAATTAAAAAAAAAAAAACTGCTTATGAACAGAGGGAAAGTACAATAGAGAGGCAATAAGTGAGTAAGAACCAAGATGCATAAGTTAGTAGAGGGTGACTGTGTCCTAACATCCTATGGCTACACCACACTTGGCAACAAAACAAACAGAATAAACCCTTGGGTTTATTTTAAAACAAACAGCTTTCAGATGAATGGGAGAGTTGTACTTTAAAATATATTTTTTACTCAATCTAACACTACACCTGTGGTGTTCAGTTTACTAAAAGGAACGTCAGGAGACAGCAGGGCCAATATGCAGGATCAGTACAACACCAATGGTGGCAATCTCCTTTGTGCAAAGTTCAGCAAATGGCTGATTGCAAACCTTCTATTTTAGCTATAACAACAAAACCCATCTGAATGATGTCTTCCTCCACAGAGAGAACTTCCATGTAGATACCACCCCAGCACCCTGCATACTAAAAGCTTTTCAGAGCAAAAGCAGCAAGGTGTAGTGCTAACGCAATGACCAGGATGAGAATAAAAAGAAAAAGCTGAAACAAACAAAACTTACCTTAATGAAAAAATATTTTTCATAGTTCAAATTATGATGCCATCTGCCTCTCTATCTATTTATCAGCTCAAGTTTATTAAAGTACATCTTAAAGGCTCATTAGGGCACAAGTGGCTTTCTGTGCAGCTAACCAGCGCCAAATGCGCTTTCTCCTTTTGTCTTTTTCATTGTCTGTGCCAGTCTAAAGAGAAACATCCTGGCAGCACGCTAAACACTTAAGGGAAAACATAAATAATGCATTTACAGTATGCAAACCTGTACAGAGAAATGAGAAAAACTGAAAGCCATAATATATTTAATTAATGATCAAGAGACCCTAGAAGCAAACCTGGTGCATATCCTGCAATTTTAAATACATCACTTCTCTATCCTGAGTTTACTTTGTTACGTCTCTGGACTGAACCATATGCAGTGATTCAATGAACAATTTATTTCTTTTAGTTCAAGACTGCATGAAGAACCTGGTCAATATGCTGAATGTCATCAAGCTCTCACATACTAGATTTTAGTGGAAGAATGCCTCAAATATTGATTCTCTTTAATGCATTTAATCAAGGAAAAAATTTCAAAGAATCTGAACAATGGTTCAAGACTACAGGTCTTTTTATAAGACAACAGTCTTACAAGACACTCATGCTGTAAAACATGAATGTTTTCTTAAACAGAAAAAGACCTTTGGAAATCCTGTGCAAACTGCTGGTGTCCTTGTCTGATGAGTTTATGAGCAGGACTAGAACAGGAAGTATGTTTTTGTTCAAGTAACAGTAGCAGGTGGGAGATTTAAGATTTTTTAAATGTATTTATCAGCTATCCAACTCTTCATAAGGACATGCAAGCCTTAGCCCTAAAGAAAATGAAACACGAAGAGAAAATAGGAGCCATCTACAGATGTAATGGACAGACTGAGAGAACAGCAGTTAGTCAAGCTGATAAAGAATACTAATAGTCTAACCACCTGGGGAGGTTTTTTTGCTGTCAGGTTTTTAAAGCATCATTTTAAATAATGTGTTTAGGTGATGTGGCAAAGAGAACAATATGATGATGACAGAGTTATTTACAGAAAGACTGTGCTTAAAATGTGAAAGAAAAACTATTTTTGTTGCAGTACAAAATTCCTAAGTATTTGTTTAGCAGTTAACAAATTCAAAATTCTTCCAGGATCGAGAAAGTAATTTGAAATGAAGCACAGCCCCAGTGGTTGAAAATCAACCAGTGAATTTCTAATGTCTTTTATATTCTAGATATTTTACTAGAAACAAACATTGCGGTAAACACACAGCCTGTGTTCTGAAAAAGTGTTGTATGAAGCCATCCTGTTTCCAGTGAGCAGTCACATAGAAATTACTTATCCATGATTTTCTTGGCAGCTTAAGACACCTGCTCTAACACTGGTTCTGGGAAAGGCCCTCCAACATTTTTGTCTTTGTTCCTCCAACTCCAAAAAGACAGTGCAAATAAGATTACCTGAAGGGTAACAATATGCTTGTTTTCATTTGGAAAGGGAGAGTTTACAGTAAATACCTACAGACGGGCTGTAGAGCACAAGTTAGATGCCAGACCTGGTGCTGCTCAGTCAAAGGGTTTTCACCAGAACTTAACTTCACAATCAGGAGTTGCTTATTCATCCGACTGAAGTCTCCCCATTCATACTTAGATTTAATAGCTGAAGTAAAACCAGCTGACTCCATAACAGTTGCACTAGTTGTATTTCAGTAGGTGACTATGAGACAGTCTATATCATTTCATACTATTTACAAAATCAATTTTTCAGTGTTTTCTCTCATTAGATAGTCATCTGATGGCAAAAGTCTTCTCTCAAAAATTAAATGCTTGGGTGTTTTCTTTGCCATGTTGCACAAAAATGCCTGTGATACACAAGGAGATACCCTTTACACTGCTTCTGGTGTATTTCACATGGAAACTGTCACTACCCTTGCATTACTTTATTACATACTGGTTTCATTATCTCATTGTCCTACAGAATTCAAAAGAAATGATGTTTCAAATTATTTAATATACAGAGAGGGTATGGGCTTGTACATAAACGCATAATGTTGTGTATTAATTTAAAATGGCCTTCATGTACTTCATGTGAAAACCCAAAAGATAAATGAAATATTGTCCATCCCAAGAGCTCAGTGCTGCAAATTACAGCCTGAGGTGCTCAGACACAGAAGATGCATTACAAATGTCAGTAACTGCATGAACATACATCATGATTTGAACTGGAAGAGGAGGAAGCATTTGGTAGTGACTGGCATCATGAAGATGCTTTCAAACATAAAATCAAGAATATTTCTTCCTCAAGGAATAACTGGGACCACCCTCTTCTTGAGCTGCTTACATTTTATTCTACATATGACTCCTGGAAGTCCAAAATGTTGAAGAAAGTCTCATGAGATGCTATAGTGCTGAAAACCTATAGACTATTTCTGTACACTGTGTTACCTTTGCGAAGGGGTAGCAAGTGTATATATCTATGCAAATGTTTCCAGAAGAGAGAGCTTCAGGTTTTTCCTGGCTAGGTATGTGTGTTTGGATCCCCAGAATTTTAATTTCATAGGGTTTTATTACAACTATTATTTAGTGCGCTATAGCAGTAGCTAGAGGGACTGATTTATTCTCAAATGCCCTTGGCTTGGTATTTTGTATCGACTAGCACTGCTGTCATAAATGTATTTGGGTGAAGAACTGTCTACAATTCAGTCTGTAATGCTAAGCAGAGTTAAGGTTTCAAGTGTCACATACAAGTGGGTTTATTTCTACTGGAAGAAACAGGTAATTATTATGGCCCATTGATCTCAGATTAAGCATTTCCATCAAAAAAAAAAAAAAAAAAAAAGGAAAGAAAAAAGAGCCTACTGCTAGAATCCTTGTAAAACTGCAAATGCAAATGGACACCATCTCATCTTCCATAAAAAATAATCTACGTTTCATAGGCATTTCTCTTTCCTTTTCTTCTTACCCTCAAATTAGCAAAATATTCCAAAGAGGACAATTCTATTGAGACAAAAAAAGTAGAAAATATCAAAGAAAAAAATAGAAACACTGCAAAAAAAATGATATCTTATAACAGCTTGTAGGCAATTACTGCCTTATGTTAAATGGCTCCTTTAATCAATTTCTTGATTTCACACTAAGATGTGGGTTTTTTTTTCAGCTAGATGATCTACACTGTTTGACCCGCAGTGCTATCTGGCGCACACAGTTTTGGGGGGTTGGGTGCTTCTGGTTTTGGCTTTGTGTGGTTTATTTATTTATTTTTAATAGCCTTAGCTGTATGCCCAATGTGTGCTGCAGATCAGAGAGATCACTATGTCACTGAACTTGCCTTTGGTTCCCTGAGTGTATTCAAGAAAACCTATGGCACTGCAGTACAGCCTGGAGGCTCTTCATTTTCTGACACCCCTTTAAGTAAGAACACCAGAAGCACCGCAGCTTTTCCCACATTCTTGCCTTGTATCCTATTCCACAAGTATTTCCCAGATTTTTCTCAAAAAGTTTAGGAAGAGTGCGTTTCTGGTTTGCCCTAATGACAAGTATCATGAAGGGAAGAAGTGGCTTATATTTTGCATCCACAGTATGTGACTAACCCTTGACAATTAAGATGTTGGTGCATTTATACTGGAAACTCTTTTGCAATAACTCTTCAATAATAACTATGAAAAAGTCCCCCAAGAAAGTATTTTTTTGCAAGAACCATTCCAGAAAAACACTTGTGTGGTAAAGCCTCAAAATTAAATTCTGTATGCATGCTCTGCATGTATTAACCTCTGCATGGAACAATCCCATGAGAAATTCTTTATATTTAGTATTCAAACATAAGCTCCTTTTACACATAAAAGACTAGCTATAGTGCATTTTATTTAATTTCCCTGCATAACACAGAAAGTATTATAAGGAATAATCAGAAGGCAAAGACACTGTACTAAAAAGAATAAATGCACACTATGAAAAATGCAATTATAAATACTGTGATATTAAAGCAACAACCAGTATAGAATTAAAAGTATGCTATCTTGGAATGCAACCACTACCAGGCCAGCCCTGGTGTAATAGATGTATTACACTATTTACTGTAGCATAAATCATTTTTCTTTCATAAGCATATTGTTATTACAAGAATTTACTCTTGTAAACACATCTGACTTTTGGAAAATGGATCTTAAGTCCCTGCCCTTGAAGTACCTATTCAGAAAAAAAGAATTAAAAAAAAAATTGCAGACAATGGCGTGAATACCATTTCAGTGATAAACTCTGAAGCTGGTGTAAACATAGAATGAAGAAATCAGATACACTAATTAATATTTGACTATCAGGTACTTCTACCAGCATTCAGAATGAATTCTAAGGGTCTGCAATGCATACAGGCGGCAAACACCCAATATGCTGCACAGTAGATTTCCTGAAGTAAAGACAATCAACAGAAATGAAGATTAAAAACTACAGACCAAGAACATACAATAAAATTAAGATAAGTTTTTAGTAAAACTTCCATTTAGCGTAGCAGTTTCTTACACTTTGAACACAGAATTAACGCTACTCTGTCAAGGTGCCAGTTATACTAACTGCAGATAACTTCAAGACACTTCAAGGAGGAGGGGTGAATACAAGACTGACAACGAGGATATAACTGGAGACAGGCATGGATTTTCAGAAAATTACCCAAGCTAGTTATGTTACAAATTGCTACTATAGACTTTGCCTGTGTGTTATCTGTAAACATCTGGAAGGCTACTTGCTGTTCTTGTGTGCTGATAAAAATAAGTCAAGTTCATTCAAGTCACTGATGCTTGACAAATTACAAAAAACCCCAAACCACAGCTTTTATCTGGCAGGTCCACATTACGGGCTGAAAAGGCCATTAGACAAGGAACAGTTCTGAGAAAGAGGATATTGCCAGGTCAGCAAGAAGCCAATGAACTGATAGAGATCCAAACTTTGAATCTTTCCTTTCCTCAAGAGTTACTCTTTTCCCAATTATAAAATTACTCTTTAGAGTGTTATATAGGAAAAAAAAAGAAACCATGTGTATATACACATTTTTTTACATATACAAAATAGCTCAATTATCATGAAAGGATCCAAACCAAAAATATTAGTCTGCAGCATTAACATCATAAATTAATCATCAGTATATTTACCTGGACAACTGATTGCATTCATCTGCAGATAAAATAAAAAAATCCTTAGAATTTTTAACAACAATTTAAATTCTACAACTGTATTTAACTGAGGGTTAATTAACAGTATCCTAAAATGCTACAGTAGTTAACTTGGTTGGTTGGTCAAGCTATTAGTATTTGTTTGGTTGGTTTGGGTTTTGTTTCTTAATCAGGTGAGAACTTCTGGTATAAGCAGGATTTGTGTGCAAAGTGTAAACCTTGTTACTAAGAAATAATCCATGTCTACACTATTATAAGTACTTTATACAGATATTCTTGTCAATAAAATCTGACTGCAAAAAAAGGTGAACACCATAAAGTAAATTCCTTAAAAATTATAGTCTGTTCCCATGTATTACTCTACCTAAAGCTTGACATTTTGGCGGATAATGTCATTGTTCATGCAACATGTATGTGGACTTCAGCTCTTGGGAGAGAATTGCAGGACATATATGCAAGATGCAAATCAATCATTAGAATCTGCACACATTTTCAAAAGGAAGTATGCATCTAAATGTTATTAATGTCTTAAATCATCCCACTGTGCAGGAAATGCAATGACAAGTTTGTGCTTGAACACACAGAGATCACAAATCTAAACACAAACATTGTATCCTTTGTAATTTTTTTTTTTTTTATAAATCTTTTGGGCCCCTCGGGTGATACACTTTTCCTAAGGCACAGCAGAGGCATGGAGGCATTATGCCTCAAGGAATTTTAGAGAGAGAACTTCATACCACCCTCTGTGTGATGCTCAGTAAATATAGCCCAAGCTGGAAGTGTATTTTCTTTAGTTCTGAATGAACAAATTAGCCACCAAAACAGTGTACAGCCACAGAGAGAACTGTTCTTGCAGTGGTGCTTGAGCTCAACCCATGCTGAGCTGCACACCCCTTGTCAACATATCTGACCATTTCTGTAAGTGCAAGATGCTTTAGCCAGAAGAAACTGCAGGCAGGTATTTCATGAGCTGTAAGACCAAACATGCCACAAGGAACTTCTTAGATAATTTTTTACAACTTAGGTAAAGATACTCAGTGAAAAATTAGGTTGTACATGTAAGTGCAACGTTTAGCTCTTAGAGCCATGAAAGACTCACTTTTCAAAGCTCTTGATACTGGTACAACATGTAAAAATCCTCTTCTGTTTCTGATTTGTACTATAAATCTTACACACCAAAGGCAGTACTTTGCTCTTACTGCAACAGAACTGCAGAGGAACTCTACTGAAATGAGTCATTTTATGCTTAGAGATGTAAGGAAGGGTTCAGCTCCTCTGGAAACCATTTGAATAACAACCCCAGATCCTTGCACTTAGAAAAATGCTCACAGACTCATTACAGTTCAAAGAACTCAAGAAATGTGACCAAGACCCTGCTAACGCTTCTCCTGCTTCCACCTGAAGATCATGATGTCATCACTTGTAACAGTTTTCATACTGTCACGATGTCAATAAGAAATCACAGATTTTAAAGTGGACTAGATGACTTTTCAAGGTCCCTTCCAATCCAAACTATTCTATGAATCTATGAGGGACCTTGACACGCTTGTGAGGTGGGCTGATGCCAACCTGATGAAGTTTAATCATGGCAAGTGCAAGGTCTTACAGCTGGGTGGCAGCAATCCCAGGCACAGCTACAGGTCGGGCAGAGAAAAGATTCAGAGCAGCCCTGAAGAGAAGGACCTGGGGGCATTGGTTGATGAGAAAATGAACATGAGCCGGCAGTGTGAGCTTGCAGCCCAGAAAGCCAATTGTATCCTGGGCTGCATGAAAAGGAGCGTGACCAGCAGGTCGAGGGAGGTGATCGTGCCCCTCTACTCTGCTCTCGTGAGACCTCAAATTGGAGTATTGTGTGCAGTTCTGGTGTCCTTAACAGAAAAAGGACATGGAACTGTTGGAACAAGTCCAGAGGAGGGCCACGAGGATGATCAGGGGACTGGAGCACCTCCCGTGTGAAGATAGGCTGAGAAAGTTGGGGCTGTTGAGCCTGGAGAAGAGAAGGCTGCGTGGAGACCTCCTAGCAGCCTTCCAGTATCTGAAGGGGGGCTATAGGAATGCTGGGGAGGGACTATTTGTTAGGGACTGTAGTTACAGGACAATGGGTAACGGGTCAAAACTTCAACAGGGGAAGCTTTATTCTACGATTCTATGTTTCTGAACAGTGATGTAAGCAAAATCAGTAATGTTTTCTGCTATTGCCTGTGTTATTAAAATGAATTATCAATTAACAGTTGATTATATTTTAATTCAAAGAAAGAGAGAACTGCAGTGCCAAACACAGTAGTATTGAAAACAAAATAAACCAGCAAATGAGCATAAAACAGCATTGGCTACATTTGGCCTCAGATGGTGCCACTAACAGGAGAAAGTGGATCAAATTGTTGTTGGTAGGTTTCTTCTTGATGGGGCAGTACATACGTCTGCATACTGCTCCCCACTATCAACTTTCTAGGGGTCCTAAACATCTGCCTCAGAGACCTGCTCTGTGATGTGATCAGTGCTCGCTGGTTTCTCTAGAGTAATGGCAGCTGGGAATGTCTGCACCCATCACCCTGCATCAGCGACCCTCTGTCACTGCTCTTCCTCTCTGCTGGGGCAGTGTAGTGTGTTCCATAGCAGAGCAATCACAGTGCTTCACAGGAATCCTGACGCTGCAGTTGCACTCAACTTTCACATACAAGACCAGGAATCACACCTGGCAGTGGAGGAGAGCAGTGCCTCAGAGCTTCCCCTCCCACCAGCACGGACTATGCAGCTTGATAAAATTGAAACACCAATGCTATGGTTCTGAACCAGTCATGTGTGCAAGTCTGCTACTGGTGCGAAGTGTCCCCCAGTAGGGGCATGATTTGCAAATTCTGTATTTACATTCACACACAGCTAAAGTAACTCTGAATACCCCTATTCAACCTAGGAACTGTCCCTTGTAAGAACTGTTTTCTAAACAGTCAAAATTTTTCCCTTCCTTGGGAGATGTATCCTTAAGGCCTTGTAAGTATTTAACTTGTGCCCTAATTTGTCCATGGCTAGCAAGTGAAAAAGTGAGGGACAAAGCCAAAGTCTGAGTCTTTGCAGCACTGGTACCCTGAAAATGTTTTGCTCTGCAGAATACTCAAATCCAGTAACTACATAGGGAAAGGAAGGGCATAGCACCTTAATCTCCTCTCCTAACCAGCTTAACTAACTATAGAAGATGCAGTGCCTCACATTCAATAACCACTCAGTGCTTTTATTTGTTGTAAGAACACATTACAAAGACTGTCAATAAACTTTAATTAGCAATATATTTTTAGTGGCAGTGCTACAGCTTGCTGCAATGAAACATTTCTCCCAAGAATTTCTAAAGCTTTCCTAAAGAAAACTTGATGCTTAATAAAGTCACACATTTCGGGATTGTCCTATAAGAGCATCCATTAGGGCAATATATTCTTGTCGCTCAGAAGTGGTAAGGTTACCTTGAACAAGTAAGTCTCATTTAAAACGTTCTTTGCTTTTCTGTTAAGAAAATGAACAATCATTGCCAAAAACCTGGTACAGCTGACAAAGTTAAACATTTTATTTCACTTTTCAATGAGAGCACAGCAATGGCCTTACTGCCATAAAAATAGAAAAGTAGAAGGAAACATTTAAACTTGTGTATGTGTGCGCACGTGCAAACTAAATGTCACGTTCTTCAGTGACCTCCACGATAACAAGCTTGAAACTGTAGCTTCAAAATTCTACTGTATCTGTACCTTTGGAAATAACTTTAATGACACATTGCATATGATCTTTACGTACGGAAGCACTGCTCTGAACATCTCTAAAACACTTCGTGATGAGCTATCCTGAGGTGAAGTAAACTGTGACCTGAAAGCCTGTCAGTCCAGAGACAGACAGAAATCCTTTACTATGTAACACACGAAAGATCTAAATATCATCTCTTTCTACAATAAATATAACCTCTTTTCTTCTTCATACAGCTACCATACCTCCTTTTCTACCATGCCTAACCCAGATTGAAAGTTATCAAGGACAAAGAGTTCGATCTGCAAGTTTTCTATCTATAGCTCTATATACAAGGGAGAAAGAGAAGCAGAGACAGAGAAGTATCTCCCCTAACTATAAGGTATCTATATGTTTTCATTGCAGTGCAGCATAAATCAAATATATTAATAATTTCAACAACACAATAATACAGATTATTAATTAGCATGCACAATTCAAAAGCTATATTCACATGCAACTGATGGCTTACAGGGTGGTGGCACAACCTGCGTATAAAATACAGCATAGTCGTAGCCTCAAGCAAGCTGTCATTTAACTCACTTTTTCACTCACTGTTTCCAATGTTTGTAATGACTCTTCACTGCTTTTACACCCCCCCTTTATAGCCAGTCTGCTGTGATACCAAACAACTACTTTCACTTACACAAGACTAAAAGTATCACAGAAATAATTTGGAGTCCCTCAAAGCTCTGATGTAGGCAGCCCTTGTGGGGAAATGAGATGGTGAAAATTGAACAGAGCAGGAACAGAGTTGTGCTGTTCTTTGTGGTTAAACCATATTAATCACCACCTAGAGTCCAGAGGACTCAAGACCCAAACTCATTATTCTGAAGCTAAAGAGTTTTCATGTTTAGCAAATTTTCAAGCCTGGGATTAGTTTATGAGATGAAATGATTTTTAGTGTTACAACGTTAAAGCCATTCTAGCCTGCTAACCACCTGAAACACTGAGATCGATTTTGAGAGTAAAACATCAATTACCTCACTTACTGAGACAGAAGAAGCAGCAATTAAAATGGTAGGGAATGATTCTCTGCATGCAGTTACTTGTCTAGTTTTTCAATATAATAGCAATTGTTTTGATTTCTAATTGTGTCTACAGATTTGAATTCAGGCCTCTTACATCCCTGTTATACATATTCTGAGACAGAGCTGTCTCTTACTACTCAGATAACAATTCCTGGTGTGCCTTGAACAGCCATCTGCAATTAAAAATAATAATTTATTTTCATTGCAAAAAAAAAGATACTTTAGCTTAAGAATTTTTACCTGGGCTCAATTAAACTGTGATGTTGAGCACAGACAAGTAAGTCTCAACTACGGCATTTCCAATATCTAATGCCCATTGCTACAGAAAGAAGTAAATCTTGCAGGAACTAAGCAAGTCTAGTTAAACGACAGCCTTTGCTCTGCATGGCAGAAGGTCCCTAAATTTCTAAAGTTTAGGAAGACTACAGAACAGTCCTGAAAGCATAGAAACAACTAGCAAGTACAGAACACTGAAGGGCAACAGCAGACCCTTTCCTAACACCAAGCAGCACAGACAAAAGTGAAGATATAACATACAGCAAGAGCTTCCGTCAAAATCCACAAAGGTTCAGAGGCTGTGAAAATCTGAAGTAACAAAACTAGCAATACCAAAAAGGTATTGTTCTGTACCTAGAGCTGGTTGCAAACAGTATAATAAAGACATTTGTTCATTGCCAGATCGACAACAGCGAAGTTCTGCAGAGCATTCAACTTCACAATGCCCTGAGAGCTTTCTCTCAGGTTGTTCCCCTCTCCTTCACTTACTGAAACACTGTTGGGTAGGTTTTTAGGGAGCCAAACCTTCTATGTGACCCAGGCCTTGGCTAAGGCTCCCAGAACCTGAAGCTGACAAGCACCATTGCCAGAGGGGTATGTGAGAGCTGTGACACCAATTCACAGAGAATCTGTGGCTCTAGAGCAACCATGAGGTAAAGCTTTCTCCATTTCTTAAAGAGCTATTAAAAAAAAAAATCATGGTAATTCTAGAGACAGACAAAATCTGTTTTGGAACTTCAGCATTTTCAATCACATGTTGTTTAACTTTTTTTTTTTTTTTTTTTTTTCATTTTCATAGAATCCTAGAATAGTAAGGGCTGGAAAGGACCTAATGATCATCTAGTTCCAACCCCCCTGCCATGGGCAGGGACACCTCACACCAAACCATCTCATCCAAGGCCCTGTCCAACCCGGCCTTGAACACTGCCAAGGGTGGAGCATCCACAACTTCCCTGGGAAACCCATTCCAGTGCCTCACCACCCTTACAGTAAAGAATTTCTTCCTCATATCCAATCTAAACTTCCCCTGTTTAAGTTTGAACCCATTACCCCTTGTCCTATCACTACAGTCCCTCATGAAGAATCAGTCCTCAGTCTCTGCTCTCATTGTTCATCTGTCTGGTTCCTGATGAAGATAAAACCCTGTTGTAATAAAAGGGGAACCTCCTTCTAGAATCTAACCTTTACAACTGTAAGTATGACAGGTTAAAGGTGTAGGCTTGCAAGAGAAGCCTACTCTGTGCTCAATGTATGCTTTGTATTCTAGTAAGGTTCAATAATTCATTAAAATGACTATACAGTATTCTGTGGTAAATAAAGCCAGGCTTAAAATACATCAAGGAGATGTCTTGCTTTTTTTCCAAAGCCTGTTGCTTGATTCTGAATTACTGTAATTCACATGTGCACATTTAGTAGCCTAGAGATTCATGAGTAAGAACACTGCAAAGAGGAGAAAAACCAACCAAACCACCACCTTTTGTCCATCCAAGCCAGATATATATCAATAGTGAGAATTCTTTTTACATGAAGGGAATAAAAAATACCTTGATCTTATAAAAACAACAATTTGCAGGCATCTATTAAGCAGATTTTTTAAATTTCTGCATATTTTTTATAGTTGTTCTCAGTTCTGTCTGATTCCTAGAGCTGAATCT
Source organism: Myiopsitta monachus (assembly GCA_017639245.1). Taxonomy (NCBI): domain Eukaryota; kingdom Metazoa; phylum Chordata; class Aves; order Psittaciformes; family Psittacidae; genus Myiopsitta; species Myiopsitta monachus. Next base: position 1,006,061 of record CM029926.1, on the reverse strand, counting down.
ACTGAGTAAGCAGTATTATACCATATTTTATAGCATGCACGCGGTTTGCATTCTAACATTCGGGCCAGCACTGATTTTATTTCCTCTTAGTATTTTGTGGTTATTAGACTACAATAAATTTTTCTTAAGTCAAGTCTGGATTTAAATATGCAAGTCAGGATGGAAAGGTACTGAATCTACACTATGCCATAAATTCAGTTTATTTGCAATTTCTTTTTTATTGTTACTGTTACAGTTAGTGGGGAGCTGACTGTGTGTTCAGTGCATGCACCAACTCCTCTGGAAAACCAGGGGAGATTTTGCAGCACTGGAAACAGACATGCACTGCTGGTCTGGCCTCACTGGGCACCTTCTCAGCTGCTTTCTTTTTTATTTAGCCAGAACAGTGTTGCCATCATCTGTCTTTGGTAAAGAACTAAAAAAGAAATAGAGAGAAATAAAGAAAAAAGATTTTTCTCAAAGTCAAAAGCATAAGCAAAATGGGGGAGGGAATCCAAGTCCATAAGAGTTTATAATGGAAAATAGATTGATTGCAACATGAAATAAAACAAGGAATGAGATGTTGTGCATTTTAAAAAGCTTTGCTATCATACCTAAATATCCATCTGCCCAAGAAGTCAGACAAATTTGGTACTTCACAGAGGGCTGAGAGAGTGGGGAAGGAGTATGAGAGTTATGTTTGGTTTTATTTGATAGTTCTGAACCAATTTTATAGGAACTATAATAACTTCTTTCTGAAAAGAAAATAAGTTCACCAGTTATCTGGGTATTAAAATTTTTTTTTAAAGATTCCACACATTCTTGTTGTACATATCATGTTCCAGCTTCAGAAATGTGGAATGCCTGGGGCCCAGAGAACAGGAAGAGAACTATTCTTCATTACTAGGTTATATAAAGTCTCTGGTCTCTCTCTCTGATGTCTGAAATTATTTTCTAAAAATAAAAAATAACACTGAAGGCCATCTTTACTGCCTTTTACTCCTTGTAGTGCCCAATAACCAAGTTTCAAAACCTAATTTTTCTCTGTAGTTTGGAGGCAATGAAGAACACACAAACAGTGCTTTGCCAGACATGCTAGAAACTTCCCTTCCTAGTTAGCTTTGGTAGCAGCTCTTACTAAGCTAGAAAACCTCAACTTTGAACAGGGTAACGCAGATTAAATATTCCTAAAAGCAACAAATGCTTTCCTGAATGAACCATTAGCATCCTGCCACTTCTGACAAGGACTAAACTGACTTTATGTAGAGTAGAAAACATGGCATTCTCATGGAGCTGGAATGATTTTAAGCCTAATACTAGGTGCTTGAAGTTCCACCTTTTCTCACTTATCAAGCACTCTACTTGCACATTAAAAAGCAACCTAATCCATTCTCAGTACGTGTAGAGTGATCATTACTACTGATGCATTCTACTGAACTAAATTTATGAGCTTACATGCCAGCTCCCTCACATGCCTCCGAATCACAAACCTGAGAAAGGCCACACGCATCATTTAAATTAGGTGGGACAATGAATACAGAACATTTAAAATATTAATATATTATTGTTGACAATCTTAACATGATTTCCTGGTGTTTATGGTACAATGCTCAAAAGGCTGAATGTTCTCTACAACCACCAGTACAACATAGTCACATATATATTGTAATACAGTATTATGATATACAACACCAGTGAAAAAAGATACCTTAACCGCCTATATTTAGTTCTAAGGACATCCCACAATAGGAATACATAGTACAGAAATTCCATAGGTATATAACAATGTATGAGATTGTGAATCAGAGCTTAAATCTCAACAGGAGAGTAATTCTGCAGTGAAACAGCAAAAAAGCTGGACCATCAGTCAACAATCCTTCTCAATGGTATCCAGATGTATCTGTCGCTTTGTCTGGACTATAAAACAAACATGCAGGCTGTCAGCATAACTGAGGATCATTTTGATGGCTTTTATTGCTCTGGAAGTGTTAAAAGAAAGAACCACCACCTTTCTTTTCTTGCTTTCAAGAGTCTGCATTTAAGAGACAAATGTGGCAAATCATAGGAGGGTAAAAAAGAGAGGAAACATTCTGCTTTCCCTTTAATACCTAGCTCACACTAATTGATCCCAGTAGAGTCCCTCATTGCTAGATTATCTCTATTAGCTTGCTCATTTCTGTATTTGGATCATCTTGCCTGTGCTAATTGCAGATGAAACAGTACTTTGGGGGAGGCTTAAATTCCTCTTTCTTTTCCTGGGGAAACCCATTTACAACTTCTTTCCAATTACTTACAAGTTTGTAAGACCTTCTAGTGTCACCATCTGTGTTTCCAGTTCCATTCCAGAGAAGAACATGGAAATTACCAAAGGTAATGACACTGTGTATGGCAACTGGAAGCAACAGTATCTTACCACTGCAATTCCATGGAATAATCAGATTTTCCATGGAAGAAGCACTTTCCAAGCATGGAATCATAGAATAGTTAGGGTTGGAAAGGACCCCAAGATCATCTAGTTCTAACCTCCCAGACACAGACAGCGACACCTCACACCAAACCACCATGCTTCTTTACTTCTCCACTCCTACTTCCTAGACACTATTTTTTAGCTATATACGAAAAATTATAGAAGACAAAAAAAAAAAAAAAACCAACAAAACCCAAACCACCACCATCAAAAAATCAAAAAGGACATTTAACATAGGCCTTAAGACACTTCAAGTTGAGTTACCACTAATAAGGCCATTAGATTTTTAAGAAAGGGTCTACAAACATATTTAGCTACATTAAACTACTACCAGCAAAGTTTAGCATTTGCATAACCTGTCCTGAAGAGAACGTGTTGTTAACTTCACAGACTGGTGGCATCTAGTGACTTTGAGAGAAAATACATGCGTGAAAAAGCACCACTGAAGTCCTGGTTTAGGTTGACGCCTTTAGGCTATCCATTACTACTAAGTCTTAACAGAAAGTGTGGTCCTTAACATTGAGGTGTTTTGACTTTTTGCCTCACATAACTGCAGTAATCTACAGGAGAGGGGAGGGAAATATGTGAACTCATGTAGACTATACAGAATTATTCATAGCAGCATGCAAGTCTACTGGGATTGCTCAAAACTTGAAAAGAAACTGAATATTTCTCTTCTCATACTGCATGTAGAGCTTTCCAGCAATTATAAAACACACTGCTCCGTACTTTAACATAGGCTGGCTTGAAACTAATTGTCCTGGAAAGAAATAAGTAGATCTCATTTACTGCTGGAACATAACTTGAATACACTTTTGATGTATTAAAATAATTCCCTAGTGGCAAAAAGAAACAAACAAAGACTCAGGGAAAGCAAGGGGCTGCTCCACAGCAATTATTTACCATCAGAGTTTGAACTTGTCATTTCTTTTATTATTACATTTATAATGGGAGGTGTAAAGTTAACTGCTAGCACTTCATGCAATCAAAAACATGCTTAGAAAATAAACACAGTACCATGCATTTCTCACAGAAGCAGATGCTATTAAAATCTAGTATGGTACTATTACTTCACAACTTGGTGACCTTCTTTATATTTTGGTTGTACCAAAGGATTTTTAAAGGAAAATGTATGAAGAACATTAGTTGCATTTTGTTCTTACCAAAAGAAAAGAGAAACAAAAAGATAGCGTCTTTGCTGTCAGCTCACTTAAGCAGCCTGAAACCAATTTCAGGAGTTCTTAATCACATATTAATCAGGTTTTTAACTACATTTTTATACTTAAAACACTTTGAAATATTTAGAAGCTCTAGGATCTATAATCTCCCTAATTTCATCTCTGCGTTCCCATTGTAACTATGTGAGGAATCTTGTTTCTTTTGTCATTTTTTTTCCCTACAGGTGTAATCAACTTTAGAGGTGAAGAGCCGTCCTGTGCAAGCGCTGGGTGATAGCTTACCAACAGTAGTGAGCAAATTACTCTGCATTGAAAAGGAAATAAAAGATGTAAGCTGAAGTCTTAAAGTGCTGGCTTTACTGCAGCAGGGAATTAAACGGAGATGGCTGGACAATGCCTGATCACAGGTGCCCATCCAGCTCTGGAGCTGACTGCTTCACAAACAAAGATGGTGAAGCAAGATGTGCAGAGCTCCTAATGTATCACAGGAGTTGGAACCACTCTATGTTAAACCATAGGCATGTGAATCTTTCTATTGGCTTGCTATTTGCTTGAATATGCATCCACCGCGTCTCTGCCTCAGCAACGTCTTTCAAGAAAAAAAGCACAGCAAGAGTAGCAAATTTTTTTTTTTTTGTTCATTAAACCTTCTGTGCTGGCATGTAGAAATGGTGTCAGGTTCTACTGAAGAGTCTCCAGAACTATGGCATGTCAAAACCTCAGTCCAATTTAGACACAAACCTTTTTACCTGAAAAGTGGCAAATTTATATAGTTGAAACATAAAAATACCCATCCAGTATTGGAATTAAAGCAGTCAATGACTTCCAGAAGGCAAAGCAGAATGATCTACAGGTAGGTTTAGGTGTTTCCTGAGTGGTTTGGCAGTCATAAATTTCCCTTTCTGTAATTGCTCAAACCCACATACAAACCATAGTCCTTGTACTCCCTGAATGCTGAGTGGCTCCGAGACCACTCATTTGTCTTCCCACAAAAAAATTAGCAATTGAGAAACACTGTTGAGAAGGACAAAGGTGAAATACATAGTCAGAGCTCTGCTGTCCCCCTGAACATTCCCTTCCAAACACAGCAGAAAGAACAGAGCTTCCCAGATCACTTGGTCCCAGGGAGAGGGCAGGGTAAGTAGCACAAGTTCCCTAAGCAGGATCCCCTGAGGTGCTCCTCCTTGGTTAGTGCAGGCTCGCACCATCCTCTATGCAAAGCCAGAGCTTAAAAGATCAAGCCAATGGCAAATACAGGTCAAAATAACAATAGGTAGGCTCAGAGGTAAACTTAATAATAAAAATTAAGTATCATTATTCGAGTAATAGTAAACACAATGTTTTAAGGAACTATGAGTCTTTCAGTTCTTATTAGTATGATAAGTGCTGTATTTTGGAGAGGATTGTGGCTGGGTTTATACTAGGTAGATGACCACTGATTCCCAACTTCAGTTGCAGATGTGGCTGTACTTCTATTCCTATTTTCTAAAAAACCATTCTTCCCCCAGTCAACACGTAACACCAAGCAGAATAAAGTTAGTGACCACTGGCAAACATTTACAGAGGTTAACTAAACTTGAATTCTCTAAGGGCCTGCTAAGTGTAGCATTTTTCCCACCAGGTCTTTAAGTCTGTACAAAGCCTAACTGATTTTTGGCACAGAAAACTGGTGGCTCTTAAATGGTCCTTTCTCCTTGTAGCCAGCAAGAGACCAGTTTATAAATTGGTAAAATTTTCACAGTTAAGTAGATATCTATATTAACTAGATATCACATCTTAATATTCATAGTTTGCTTTGATTAAAATACAAAGTTTCACATTAATTCAAGGATTATCCTTTATAATGCAGACAAGCTGCAGCGTTTGAGTACTGCTTTACGTAGTGTTTAATCAGGAAAACTACTGTGGCACTGGCCGATTAGGCTGGCTTAACTGCTGCCTGCTCCATTTTTCCCCATAATTGCAGAATATACTTTATTGTGACAGGGCCCAAACACTGGAATTCCAATATGCTATACATCAGGTTCTCCATTATTGGATTAGCTAGATGTGGCATCATTACCGCTGCACTTTCATGCCTATCATTGATTGCATCGTTCTTTCTATTTCACAATTAATGCAAGTCACCTAGATTGATCAATCTGCTGATGAGTTTGGGCCACAGTCAATATATTCTTATGACTCTGTGCTACTGATCTGTATGCTTTATAGCTGTGCCTAAGGATTTGTCATTCTGGCTACAGATTTTCTTGGGTTTTTTTTAGATATTTCTGCTCCCACCTTGTTGCCTAAACCACAGTCTCTTTATGAATTACTCATGTCACTTGAAAAAAAGAGGGAGCAAGAAAGTCACTAAATTCATCATTGGAAATAATTTTTTCTTTAACTCACACTCTGAGTTGGCTCAGTGACAACCAGTCCGGCAGCTGAATTTGGCACTTTAAAACACTGAGCTTCCAAAGAATGGCAGAAATTTCGTAGGATTGCAGCTGTTTTCATTCCTTGTTTAGACATGCCAGTACATTCATGAAATGGGGAAATGAGCTAGTATCTAACATGATTGTTAATACTCTGCTAACACTGCCATAATTCTAGTAATTTTTGAAAGCTTACTCTTTTTCCAAAGGGTTGATATGCTTGCAGGAAAATCTCCACAATGGGATGGAGAATGAAATGATGGGACACTGGGCAAAATAGCAAGTCACAACATTTGCTTAATGCAATGTTACAGAAGTTCCCCTATTTCACCAGCATAGTTATCCATATTTTAAAATTTTCTCTATAGAGAATAATATTGTTACTCTCATTTTATAATAAAATATAACCTATACACAGAAGTGCAATGCTGTACAACTTCTGGATATTTTTAAGAAATGTCTTTTCTCTGGTTAGTACAGAATACACCAAGATCCGTGCCTGATTTTGTGTTTAACATCCACCAAAAAAAAAAACCCAACACACATAACCAACCAAAAACTTAAAAGAAGCAATGTTAATGCTAGTGCACTATTATAGTTTTGTTTTCATTCGTTGACATCCTAGCCTGATGTACATTAAGAGAAGCCTCAATTAACAAAATATGTCAAATTTAAATATAACAAAATGAATGAACTGAAACTCAGAGGGTGAAGAATTACAATGAATACATTCAGACCAGAGTCTGGACTTTGCCCATTATGCAGAATGCCCTCATTAAATAAGGAATAATTAATTTTTTTCAATCACTCTGTCTTGTGTAGTTGCCAACACCAGCATTGGTGACAATTACAAGGTATTAGCAATGACAATTACACCGTGATTTTGTGACAGTGATATCGCATTTTAAATACGTTTTTTGTCTTGACAAATCTAAATCTACAGAGAGACACTGATAACAAAAATCATTAAAACTCCTTTCAATTAGAAAAGCAAAACAACCCCTGAAACAGTTTTCTGCTAAACCCTGAAAATACCACAGATAAAAGAAAAAGAAACATGCTGTCTGACAATCATAAATGCTCTGTTAAATAGAAAAGTGGTTAGGTTGGTTTTTTTTTATTCAGAGCAAGTAACATGTTTCCCTAAGCACACTGCTTTTGAGGAGAGCAGGCATTTTCGATTATCCATACATAATTCAGTTCCACTGGAAGTGCTCTACCCAAGCACTTTTCCATTATGTATGTAGTAAATTTGGAATATAAAAGACAGAGCTTGTGCCTTAAACTGTTATATAGCTTTTACAAATACTTTTAAACCCAAGGAGCAACCCTTCCCCACTGAAGTGAGGTGCTGTATTATCAGTACCAGTTAGATGAGGATTGCTGCCAGGAATCAGTGTTTTTCCTCCTTTAAGAATACATGAACTGAGAAACATGCCCAATAATTTAAAGTCTATTTAAGTCCTACAGGAGTTCATGAATTTATATTTAGACTATGTATATATATGGCCTGGTTTTCAGAAGTGCAAAGCACAGCAAATCTTAGCAAGTTGCTGTACCTAAGTGTGCTCACAACTTTCAAAAATCAGGCCGTTATATTTAGATGCCTAATTATGGGTGCAAAATTTGAATGAACTCAAAGTTTTAGCCTAGATGAGCATATATTACATCACAGTTGGCTTGAAGTTGTTTTAAGCTATGACATGCTATGGTAGATAGCTCATATGCATGCAAAACTGAAAAATGACCTTGATAATTGCACATATATTACAATTTAATACATTGGGTGCTCATGGAGAAAAAGATCCTATTTTATTTCCATTAAAAGACTACAGTATTTATTAACTTTCTATTTAATCCTATTACCAGAAAGTTATGTTACTTTTCAGTGTCAGGAAACTGAGCAATGAGATACCAATTAAAGACAGTACAAACACACTATCATTACTACTTGATTTTTAGTAAAGACAAAAGTTTCGTGTTTGATATTGTGGCTTTTAATTTACACTATATTTCACAGGAAATTGGCATCCCAAATTTTGCTATTAAAAGACCTAGACTGAATTTTTTAACGTTTACTAAAACTGCATTGTTATAGGAAAATATCCGTGCTGTGAACGGAGCTACCTCTTAAAACTGAGGTGCTTTCTGCAAGTGTTGTATCGTTTGTTTTTCGTATCTTCAAGAGGGAACCAGCTGCTTTCTTTGTTCTACATATTCACCAAATGACTTAAATCTATGCTGGGTAAAACATATTAAAATGTTTTGCTTTTGCCTATTGTGTTCTCATTAGACTTTCAGACAGAATCTTCTGGTTTTCTTAACTAACACCTTTTGAAATAAACCATGCTACACATGCCTGCTGGTACTGCGCAGATCTCTACGTGCACTTGAACAAAGCAGCTAAACTTTATTAGAAATCCTAGTGAGAACACTGAGAGGCCAAGCCCTCTTCCGAACCCAGGCATGCACATCACTGGTTTTCAAAGTGGTCTTTAAAAACAGAGCGTGCTAAAGCCTCTGTACTTTACAGCTGAATAGATTAACTGTATTATTTTGCCTTCAAACTGTCTATGGAAATCGTAGGTAAAGAATACTGCAGGCAGAAGAGTTTGCATTATACAGAAAAAAAGCTCCCTTGGGCCTAATCTTGAGGGTTTTTTAGTCTTTGCAGAGGGAAAAAGCACAGCCAGAATGCCCATGCCTGCATGCAGTTTAGATAATACGATACACAGTTTCACCTTCTGTTTCTACCACCCAAAATATACCTTTATCACCTTCTTCAAAGGCAACGACTTACAAGAAATTTATGTGGTAATACACATAAATGCTCCAAGCATAAGGAAACACAGCTTTCAAATAATGCAAAGAAACTTACATCTCTTAGGACTTTAAAGGTATTGCCAGGTTTTCTTTTGCAGAGGTATAAATACTATAAACTGCAGTAGAAATCATTAAGGAATCTATACTTTCTTCTGAATTATAGATGCAATCAAAATGAGAAAATACACAACATTAGTCTTCACCATGCTTGTCTTCCTGTAGAATTTAAGCTGAAGCTACAGCTTTTGTGTTCCCTGGGTTTTTACACTATCTCCATTGCTTACCAAGAGATTCTGAGTTTCGTACATCTCATATCCCAGCATAAAAAAAGGTATAAACCTGGATGTTTCACTCGAAAGACATATATCAAGTTTCCACCAGCAGCAACACCCTGAATAGTTTTTCATTCCATCTTAAATTTATGTTACTTGTGTTTTAACACCACTTTAAATATTTACTTAACTTTCTAAAGGCAGAGCCAGTTTTATTAAATCAGAAAGCAGAATTCTGTCATGAAAATTGTCATCATTACAGCTTAACCTAAAACTGCTAATGTAGGCTGTTCTTTCATCTAATTTTGCAGACAGAGAGGCCGTTTCCTGTGGCTCGCTGATCCCGACAATACCCTTAGACCAATTCCCATGATTCCCTCATCATGGGCAGATATCATTTCAACAGATGTCAAGAACAGCTAAGTGCACTTAGGCCTATTTGTTAAATTCCTAGGGGGAGGTAGATTGGCGAAATTCATCCTGTAATTAAACCGCATATTTCTTTCAAGCTGCCTCTTCCCTCTCCCCTTCATAATCCCTCTGCCTTGCATCAAATCATTTAGGCACTTATTGGCTACAATCAATACAATATGAGATACATTAATTTAGTCCCTAGGAGATTTGCTGGGAATAGGCAGTACTGCTCTGCAAGCATTCTGAAATGTTCATGCAAGCATGCTATCAACTGTGGCAATGTAGCACTTACAGTCAGCATAGGCAGATTTATGACAATTCCATACTGTGTGCCCACAGCTCTGGTCTGCAGCCAAACATGCATAAATTGGATTGAAACGGGAAACACTAAATATATTACCTAATGCACAGAAATGCTAAATAGCACAAATCACTGTGAAGAGCTGGAATGGGTGAACAGAATCTGGACAATTAAGCTCAAGCTTTCCATATGTTCAAATACCTATTGTGCTTTGCCATGAAAAGTGAAAACAGAATTGGAAAGAAACATTAATGAGGGTTCTCATTTACAGATATGGACTTCAAAGTAACGTCTTCCACACATTTTTATCTTGCCTCCTACTACTGAATTGTGTGGATTGGCTTTTTTCTTCAGAGGAGTAAGACAGGATGAAGCTATTTTTTTTTGTTGTAGAAAAGTGATACAGAAAGAATTCTGAAATCAGGCTGTGTTTCAGTTGTAAGGATACACCACTGTATTTTTTACTTGTAAGTAAATATCTAACCCAAGCCCCTAACATGTAACTGTGAAACTGAGGACTTGGAAATGTCAACAGAAAAGCCATTAAATGCTTCATAAATCCTAAGTATGCAATGCATTGGGAAGTTATCAATATGTCCACCAAACAATATGTCATTTTCAATCAGAATTGTATTTGGAACAGTAACAATAAAGTTGGTACACACACACATTACTAATGTGGTAAACTAACTTGGGAAGCAATGGGAAAAGAAAACAACATCCCTGACTTAACTGTATTATTTTGCTGCAACTACAAAACCATAATCTATCCAACAAAAGTTCTGTGTACTATGACACACATTTATTTTTTAAGTAGTGAACTAATTAGAAAACCTTTTTGTCCATTTTGAAATTAATACCATTTATAATTATATGATTAACAAATTTTAAAGTAGATTACACTGTACTGTCTATTTAAACCTGTCTCTTGAGACAGCATGATGGGACCAGTTGCCTCTGGGTGTGGTCAGAGGGATGAAGTAAGGAAGCTCTGAGAGGACTGGGCAGGCTTGGCAGCAGAGCAGCTCACATGGCAACAAACTGCCTCAGCCCCATCTCTGGGTGCTTTCTTGAATTTGGATTCCCAAAGATGCATTTCACACATTTTCCTCCTGCTCCTAACATACTTGCATGGTTTCAGGTAGTTAAGATTTAAAGAACCATTCCCTTTATTTCCTTTTTTTATTTCTGTTTGACGTTTTTTTTTTCCTTTTGTTTTCACTGGGTTTTTTGTTGTTGGTTTTTTTGTTTGTTTGTTTGCTTGTTTGGTTTTTTGTTGTTGTTGTTTTTTTTTTTTTCAGGGCACAAGCTATTGCTTTATTTCCTAAATGGATTGGGGAAAGCTGTCATACTTCACAGGTTCTCCTGTGATCTGTCATGTATAACGTTCAAAACAGTCTCAATGCATGCAGGAATCTTTTCAACTGTGGAAAAGGAAATTAAAGGTACCAAGAAGTCATCATTTGTAACCCAGTGAAGCTGGTAAACTCTAGGGAAAAAAAAAAAAAAGAAAAGAAAAAAAAAGAACACTTTGAGCATTTTGTAAAGGATTTGCATTCCTTTAAAACAATTTTTTTTTTCCTAAAGCTACTTTCCAGTTTAAATTGGAAACATCAATTAATGCTTCAGCACAAAAAAATAGAGAAAACATAACCATTTGTTTTATGAACAATAACCCTTCAAGTTTACAAGGTAAACATGGGTAGAGTCTTGTCTTTCTAATGGAAGAAGGAAGTCTGAAACACTGCCATTTATACCGGTGATCATTTCACTAACAAAGCTATTGCCAAGAAGTTCATTTTGGACTTTCTACCATTTTCTTTTCAGGAAATGTTTAACCAGCTGATTATCTTTCAACTCCCCAACTTCATGGAAGAGTCGACACCTTCCTGACTCCCCTTTTGCCTTGGCTTTCTTGGAACATGACCTAAGGCCAAGGGGGAAGCTACTGATCTTTCCAAGGGACACTTGCTGGGTTTGGCTGGTTGTTTTGTCTGTTGGGTTTATTTTATTGTTTCATTTTTTGTTTGTTTTGTTGGGTTGCTTTGTTTTGTTTTGGGGGTTTGTTTGTTTGTTGGTCTGGTTGGTTGGTTGATTTTGGAAGAGTGGTTTTGAACTGTTTGAAAGCCATGATCTATTCCTCTTTCATTTCTTAAAAACCAAACTATTTCATGGGCATTACCCTCAAAAACACTCTCTATTGTCCCGTCAGGATTGGGTAGGAGTATGGATTATATCCAGGTGAATGAGAGCGATCCAAGCAATACAAACTAAAACATTCAAATGGGCTTCTCTGTCCTCCCGCTTATGAGATTTTTGGGGGGAGAAAGAAGTATCCTTCTATTGAAGGGACCAATTTGTTGTTCCCTAGGTGAAATTTTTTGACTTGGGGACCTGCATTTCTTTCCGGACAAACTGAGAGGAGGGTTACCTCAAAGCAGATTATATTTCCTCATTTAGAGTGCTTGAATGAGTTTTTGCTGACATTAATACAGCTTGTACACTCCTCATTAATACATAAGCAGCCTTCTGATTTCTCAGACATTTGGTAGGAACAAAGAAAAAAATCTCTTACCTAAAAATACCCGCTGAAAAAAAAAAGAAAGCAGTGCATGCATTAAATATGGAAATATACTGCCTTAACCTCGCACTCCCGAGATCTACAATTAAGCATTCTAGAAATTAAGAAATTATTAGGAAAATCATGCTATCATCCAGCAAATATTTTTATTATACTTGAATTCATTAGAAATATTTCAAACTCTCCCTGGGGAAAAGTACAGTTTAAAATTGCTTACATCTTTCTTAAAAGCTGAAGTAAGCTTTTCTCTTTCATCTTTTATAATCTCATTTTAAAAGTTTTCAAAAACTGCTGACTGTGCACTGCAAACAGATAAATATTATAAATAACTTTTTTCTCGTATTTTTCTAGGTATACCTAATTGTTGCCTTCCTTTTTTACATTTTATTTCTGGATGCCATCAAGATTTGCAAACAGAAAAGAATGCAAGACACAAACCTCACTCCCGCCCCCCAACACATCTGCCTAATAACAATAATTAGGTTACTACTAATTCATATAGCTGTTACTGCAGGCCAGGTAGGGAAATGAGTAAGGCAGGTAGTGTCAAGTGAAAAATAATTAGTCTGAGATTTTTTAAAATATTACTTTTAGGACAACAGCTTCATTCCATCGGTCTCCCTCCCATGGTTTTTACCCCCAGGTAGTCTCTTCATAATTACTGGAGTACCAAGATAACTTCCATTTAAAGGCAACTTCTTTTGCATTTCTTCTCTTTGAGCTGTTCCTAGATTTTCAGATTTGTAAGAGGGCAAAGGAGGAATAAGTTATTCCCTGCATGTTCTCCTAAACCAATAATTCATGGGTTTGAAACTTCTTGCTATATTTTAGTGTTTAATATTTTCTGATGGATTTCATTCCTGTGAAATTCTCAAGTCTTCCCTTGGACCCAAGTAAGCATCTAATATTTGGAACACCTTGTTACCTGTATCAACATTGTAGGAAGTATCACTGCCTCTTGTGCTTGCTGAACCTGACATCTGCTAGCATCATTTGATGTTCTTTATTGGTAATGGAATTGATGTTATCAACATGGATCTTCCTTATTTACCATTTTAAGTAGCACTAATAGACTTGAGAGTCATTACCTTCTTTTTAAAAAATCCCAAACCAAATCAACCTAACAACATTCTGATCCTTCATCTATGTCATATTTAACAGTGTTTTCACTAATTCTGTTCTTTACTGCACTTTCCATTAAAGTCAGCAGCACAAAAAGGGCTGACACTGCAAGTAGTAAAGGTAGAAATACATACCTAGAGGTGGAAATATTTAGATGAACATTCTAACACTGAGCTTTCTTTCTCTCTTTTACTTATGCCTGTCATCTTCGCTTTCTCACCCTTCTCCTTTTGTTTTGGATAAAAACGATTAGCAGAAGCAGAGGTGGCAGAAAGAGAATTCAAGCGTTTTTTTTGCTTCAGTGAAGAGATGGGAAAGAGGCAGGAGAAAATGGAGACAATAGGACTTAGAGTCACATCTTCTGGGGAACCTGTCACTATTTTAGAATTAACCTGCTTTTGTCTCAATCTAGACCCCGTACCACAAAAGAACATTCTTCCCTTCACAGCCCTGTATTCTTCATAACTTGTGCTGGGCAATGTAGCACCTATGAGACACTTACTAAGGTGTTTTATGCTGAAAAGACCTACTATGTACAAGCAAAGGCAACTACAGTCATATGGATAATTGAACTCTAAGATACCTGCCTTATGAGTACTACTTAGCAGCTTTACTTTTATTTTAATATGTTACAGCTAGTGCAAAAGTTGTTAATTATAAATGAGGACACTTAGTCCCTAAAAATTGCCCTAGAACTATATGAAGAAAGCAAAAAATAATCATAACACATCAAGAGCTTTCAGCAATTATTAACTTTCAGTCATTACTATGCATAACTATTTCAGTAGGTTGGCACAGAGGGAAAGAAAGAAATTTTGTCTCAAACTAAGATAGGCAGGCAGTAAATTTAATAGAAAATAAGTGAATAATAAAAGCCTATTATAAAACACTGAAGCAAAACATGATCAAAATAGCAAAAGTACTGAGAAAGAAGAGTTTTATGTGAACTCTTGTTTTGTTTCAATTTGATTATCTTCTCTTCCAACTATAATCAGGTATAATGATAACTTGCCTCTTTATAATAATTACATACTACCTGTGTGATTGGAATAGCCTGAAGGCTTAGATTTGGTTACACCTGCAGACTAAACTATTTTATAAGTATTATTAAAAAGAAATGAAGAAAAACTAGGAGAGTAAGATTAGCATTATATAAAGGAACACTGCTCTAGAATACCTCATTAGGAAAATTAATAGCTTTCTCTTTAAAACAAGAAAGTAGAAAGTTAAGAAAGATTCATCTCAGAGTAGTGGAAAAATATTTATTGTCTTTTTCTGACAACTGTTCAGGCTTTTTTTGTTTCTAGGCACTAGTTAGAAATCTTGGCTGTTAAACAGTAAGCTCTTCTCAGCCCTACCTATAAGCCTGTCTGATAAAGTTATAGCTACTAATATTTCCCCTATAATTATATAACCTAGATAATGTGTCACCTTTATATTCGGAAAAGCCTGAACTCAGTCTTAATTTCAAAAAAATCCCTTATTTAAAATTTTGAAGATGCATATTAATTTTACATAGTTAGGTTAGGCCTTCTTACACAAAGAACAGAAATTCTCAGCCTTGTTAATGTGGCATTTGCCCACATTACATAATTGTCAAGACAGACATAGACCAGTTCTAGACTGTTGTGCTTGTCTCTGCAGTGCAATGCACTTCACAGAGGTTTCTAAATCGTGGTTTGTTGCCTAACCAGTTAGCCTTGCTTAAAATGATTCCTGCTCCCTTTCTTATTTCAAGAAAGCCCATTCCCTCCTTCAAAAGCATTAAGGCCTCTGTTGTCTCATGTAAAATTATTCCCTCTTTTCACTTCCTGATATTAGTTTCCTTTCTTTATACTCCTCTGTAATCACCTGCTCTGCTCCCCTCTGGTTTCTCTCATCTTAAGACAAAAGTCTAAGGCAGAAGTCTAAGACAAAGATGAAAATCCTGCCTGGATATAAGGAAGAAATTCTTTACTGTAAGGGTGGTGAGGCACTGGAATGGGTTGCCCAGGGAAGTTGTGAATGCTCCATCTCTGGCAGTGTTCTAGGCTGGGTTGGACAGAGCCTTGGGTGGCATGGTTTAGTGTGAGGTGTCCCTGCCCATGGTAGGGGGTTGGAACTAGATGATCTTAAGGTCCTTTCCACCCCTAGCTATGCTATGATTCTATGATTCTACGATGTACAATAACCTCTTTAAACTTGCTGAATGCAGTGTTTACAATCATATCATTGAGTTTCCCTTTGACAGCTCCCATTCTGTTTTGTCCACATGATCGATCTGTTTAAGGAAATGTGGTTAGCAAAGCTTTCTAATGAAAGTTTCCAAGCCATGGCTAGAAGGTAGTATTTCATGTTCATACTCATCTAATCTGTAAACCACTTTCTATAACACCAGCCAGACAGCTGATCATAATTCCTCATGTAATTACCCTTTCTCATTATCTATGTCATCTTCTTATCTACTGTCAGCTTTTTTTAGGTCCTCTAAGAGGTGCCTGTCCTTGCTTTCCAGCTTTTTCCTACACATTTAATCTCTGGCCATTTATTACCTACAAAGACATTTTTGTATGACTTGTAGGGTCATCCCTCCAATTTACATATTTGAACTAAATTTTAATATGGCTCTGTCAAATCTTCTCATGGATATATAACAACTGCTTCAAATTCAAAACAGAACTTGATTTTTTCCTACTGCCCATCAGCTTCTAGGCTCTCCTTTTTCAACCTTCCATAAATTTATCATCTTGAACTCTTGGAAAAACTTCCAGATTTTTAAGTGCGTAATATTTCTAAGATCTAGGAATTCATACCCATTCAAAGAACTTTTTCTCTCACCTGACACTTCATCACACTATTTTACAAGTTAACATTTTCTTCCACCTTGGCTGTTCTCTCTACTCACGAACTTTTAGACTGTTGCCACAAACCTAGCTTTGCGAAATTGTTGTTTAGATAATTTCAGCCATCTTGTTACATCTTCCCTCTCTATCCCCTCAGACAGTCCTACCCTTTCCATATTTCATGCACAGAAGTATGTTTCCAACACCCACACAGCCATTGCTTATTTGTAACATTTTCAGATATATACTTTTTTGATTTTCATACATGCTGTCCCTTTCATTTGCTGACGTGTTTCATTTCCCCCATCCTCAGTCTTGCTTTGCTTCCCTTTGCTGTGGTCATGCTGTGGTTCTGCTGTGGCTACAGAACTTGACAAACTTGTACCCTGAATCTGTGTTAGGCAGCAATGACGATTTACCATTTCTTGTATTCCCTTCTCCAACTGTCTTCAAAATAAAATTCTTAGTATTTTTATTTTGAACTTTTCAGCATGTATTGCAAGGGGCTTTAATACCTTGCAAGATATACCTGGCTTTATAATGAAGCAGCAAAGAGCAATTAACTGCCAAATGTTAAACAACTAAAATTTACTGTATTAAATATTCATTAATGTATTTTTTAGTATTTATGTAGGTTTTAAACTAAAACATTCTTTATTCCTTGAAGAAAGTGATCTAATGTATCACTAAAGTCATGAACAGTTATTATATAGCTAAAAAGATGCCTAGTAACCCCTATTTTTAACATGGAAAAAATGCATTAATCATTACATCACATATTCGTCTCTATTCCAGCATTTCCTGACATTTTCACCTTTTCTCTTTTCCCTTATTATGTCCTATTCTTTAGGTCTTGAAATTATTTAGGCTCCCCTTTCCATAGCTGAAAACTTGATACCAGTTAATTTGCTTGCAATGCTGAGATTTTTTGGAAAGATGGCAAGAAAGTGGAAAAGTGTTCTCTCTAAAAGCTTTAAATGTTATAGTCAGGATAGTTTGAATAATTTTGTTACTGTGCTGACTCTTATCCTTGTTTTGTCAGTTTCTAAATTATTGATTTTAATCAATGTACTCCTACAGTCAATCAAAAGATACAAGAGAAAAAAAAGATAGCTCAATCATTATTAGCAATTTGTTCAAAAGAACTCTGGTTTAACTTTTGATCTCTATGCTTCAGACAATATAAAATCTATTTGTTTGAATTTAAGTCTAATCAGTGCTTTGTCTGGAAATTAGGCAAACTGGATAACAGCATTACTGGAGGAGTTATAATGTTTCCCACTAAAGAGAGCAAAATCACCTCGGTTAGGATGATGTAATGGTCAGAGATCACTAATATCCACATTAGACTTAAGGAGATCCTGATGTGCTTATTTGTCTGAGCCCAGCTGCTCAAGGGATCCACCTTGTACAGATGGATACTGATGAACTTCTATACTGTCCATCCAGACTGGGAAACAGGATGAGGCCAATGATGTTATGTTCATTTGGGTGCTCTGACTATCTGTCTGTGATCTGTGTGGCCAACTGTGTACATACATATATACCCATATGCATGTAGCGTGTGTGTGTCTCTTAGAGTCAATCTTCAGCCTCGCTACTGGCCTGACCTGGTGATATAGTGCGGTAACAGCCTCACCTCTTAGGTTGCTGGCTCTTGCATGGTATCTTTTCCTTTAACAGTTTATGTTAAGTTTAATTTTAAAAAATAAAATTATCAAATAATAAAATGTACATAAATATATGTGCAAAACTTACATATAATGCATAATACATCCTACTTTTACTCTCTTAAGACAAGAATCTTTACTTAAAAAGATAAAAAATCCCTTTTATTGTTACCATGCCTCCTGCCTGAGCTGCTAAGTAATGTCTAATTTACAGAGGTAACAATACATCAAATTCCTCTCTATGTATGAATGTTACCTGGTAACCTCACTTAAGAGAAGTGGAACTATGCAACAGTATGAGCATATAGTGCACACCAGGTTTATGAATGAGGGAAAGGGATCTTCAGCCACATGGAACAGTGCCCCCGCTATGGAGAGACTTGGATGTATTGTGCTGCTTTGATTTTCCTAGGCTGATATCCCAATAAAAAAAAATCATTCTGTTTGATCAGTAGTGTCATCAAGACCCTGTTCAACAAAATGAAAAGGAGTATGTGGTGGTTTGATTTTTGCCTGATGTTAGGTGCTAACCCTATACCTTCCTCTTAAAAGAAAGTTAATAGCTAATCCACCAATTCCCATTAAAACTGCTCTTTGTTACTTTTGAAAATTAATGATAGCATGAGGAATCTCTCCCTGGAGCTGAGGTTAGTTTTATGATGAAGGCTGGTTTGCTCTGAGGTCTTCCAAAACAACGGTACTTTGCTTGTTACAAGAACTTAAACTTTGGAGGCAAACTGAAAACCTAATAAGGTTGGTGGTAGTTTCTGTTATTGACTGAAGCATATTAACAGCATTACATCCTAGGATGATATGATTAAGAGAGCCACTGTCTACTGCCTCTTGCTGCACACTTCAACTTTAACAACAGCTGCTTCCTACAATGACTTTGGGAACATAAACTCAATTTTAAGACTAACAAAGGGAGGCTTTTTTTTTTTTTAAACACGACTGTATTATAGTAAAACTGGTTTAGTATCAGTCATGAAAATGTAGTTCTAAAGGCATACTACCACTTCAAATTTATTTTCTATACTACTCACTTATGTTTCATATCTTAATGTATAACAAAAAAGAAAGGCTAGAAATCAGGGTTAAACACCTGCAGGATATAATTTTGTAGCATTAGCTCTGATTATAAACATAAAGGTAACTGATGCATTGTAATAGCATCTTCTTATGACCTAGACTAAGACTGTAAAATGTAAAGCTTCATACTGTGCTCACCACGTTCAGTTAAAAGCAGAAAAAGTAGCCTTGCATTTTCACTGTCCTCAGCAGAACTGCCATGCTTTCTCATAGGGTTTTCTAATCTGTTTTGGCACCTAAGGCATTTGAACAGTTGGTGGGAAGAAGTGAAACTGTGACGAAGTGAGTCTCATTTCAGATTTACAGTCCAATCACTCACAAAATCTGCCAATTCATTTTATGGCATGTACTGTGAAAATTCATTATTTAACATGAGCCTAAAAAAATCTATTGGTGCAGCACAGTAGCTTGACTTTGAATTAGAAAAGAATGAGTAACACAGTACGTGGTGTCTTTAAGCTTGTAGTCAGGTAGCCCAGCATATACTTAAAACATCCTCTGTATGTTTCAATCGAGCATAACATTTGCTCAGCCAACAAGCTGTCCTAGTTCACTATTTTTTTCTATTTCGACTACCGTATATGTATAGCTCTATGTATGCATGTATGCATGTTAGCTGCTAAAAGAGAGTACAGCAATAAATGACTAGCCTTAGGTTAGAAAATGGCTTCTATTTCAGATATTTCCAGCTCAAACTGTTAGTTACTGCAAAACTTTTCAGATACCAGTTCTTAAAGTTCAGAAGTAAAAGAGACAAACTTATTAAGAAAACCCAAAACACTTTAACCCATCAATTCTCAGCTAACGGAAATTATAACCATGCAAATCAGGCTAACTCACAAAAGAATTTTACTTCAGAGCTAAATGACTTAGAGAAAAAATACACTATAAGGATTGGGGACCCCATAACCATGATTCCTGTTATGTGATACAGATGTTAGCTTAGAGCTACTAACTTTTCACTGTCCTCCCCAGTTTGGCTTGGTTAGCATGTGCTCAAAAAAAGGCAATTTCTCTATCTTCTAGACTTGTCACATGCTAAGACACTGAGAAAAAACTAACTTACACTAAAAGAAAATAGCATGATGACTCGAGGTATGCTTTCTGCTTGTATGCAGCCCTTTGACTCCTGCTGCAGAATCAAAACTGCAGGATGCCTGTACCTCTGAAAAATGCAGTGAAGTGAAAAGGAGTAGAGGGCCATTCATCCTAGCTACATGGAACAGCAAAAGCAGTGGGTTTGCACTGTCACCAAATTCACATCGCGATTTGCTGCTGATCCTCACAAAGCAAAACCTCACCTGGGTGGGCTGTGATCCTAGCTGCTTTCTGCTTCAGAGAACAGCAAAGCTTCACTGTAATTTTGCAGTTTGCAAAACATCAAATACTATCAGTTATGTAGTGAGGTAAGTTGACCAATGACTGCATTTATAGCTGATGACTAGGTTTTAAACTTGCACTCTATTTTCTTTCATATTTTTATATTACAAACTTGTACACAATTTAAAGCTCTGCAATTATCTTAAGTAAAACATGAAAAATAAACCTCAGACAGGCCTAGTAAGTTTTTTTTCTTTATTCCCCCTTTATGTCTAATGCATTCTGTTTAATTCTTTATATAGCAGCAGACTGATATAATAAACTAGTTTGTAAAAGCTATTAAGAGTAAGCTTGCTAGTAGCAATCCTATTGTTACCTCAAGTGATGTGCTGTAATATTTTTATATCAGCTTTCTTTAGCTTTTGCACAGTATTATTCATAAATGCCTCAGATTCCAAGAGTGTAAAAGTATTTTCTTGAAATTATGAGCAAAAATGTCTTAATGTAGAAAGGCACAAACAATGTATGAAATTGAGTTCAACTGCAAAAGTATCTTTAAAAAACAGTTAATGCTAACAATATTGTAACAACATCAATTAAAAGAAGGGTTGGAGCTCCTAATATGGAGCAGAGGAATAAGTTTATAGTCTAGTGTGCGATTCTTCTCGTAGTGAATCCCATATCTCATAATGAGAATCCCAAATCTCAGTTCTGTTAGTGCATTTCTGTTAAGGTGAATTAATATTCCTTCATTTGCCTGAGAGCATAGCAGTGGCATTGTAAAGCCTTGTCCAAGGTCCCTCTGCGCAGAGAAGGGTTGCCCGTGGAATGCTTCTCACTGGCACCTACAAGCCCAAACTTAATGTACTTCATTACGTTCACCACAGTTATCACATGCTTCAAGGTTTCAAGTAACTGTAACTCCGAAATGCTGAGAAGAAATTTTCATTCAAAAGCTGAATGCAGGATAGAGCAATATTTATGAGACATAGTCAGCTACATCTTGGTTTTTTAAAGGTTGTGTGGTTAAAATTCATACAGCTATTGTACGTCTTACAGTACACTAAGGATCAAGTGTGGTTAAGTAAGTTTAGCTTATTAAATTAAGACATTGTTAATTAGTGTCAAATGAGTAATGGACATTGAGAAATTTATTTTCTCAACCACCTTCTCAAAAATCAAGATGCAATGTCCTTTGCCAGGCATTTCAGCATTTCATAATTTTCAATCTTACTACATGCTAACCTTCAATCTATTAACATTTCTCTTTCATTATGTTTGAGGATAAATATTTTTCTATTTTCGTTGTGCACAGCAAGTACCCAGTACTTCCAATTCTTAATAAATGAAGCCATGGCATAAACTTGTTGTACATGTTACTTTTCCACAGAGACCCATGATTCCTTTTACTTCTATGACAACTTTGAAATATTTTGATCCTTGAAAGTTTATCTCTCTCTTTTCACCATATCAGGGCTTTTTGAGTGAAGTAATCCCATTGTCAGAATTCATAGACAGGTAAACATAATGTGTCTGAAAAGCTACAAAGTACAAGACAATTATCCCAACAGTTAGCCTGTTTCTATAACCAAATACAAGTTTTGCATTTCAAGAACCAAAAAACTGCCCACTATTCAAGGGCCATTAGACTTCACAGAAGGGAAGAGCAAAGGGCAGGCCTCATTCAAATGACAGTCACTATCCCCAAAACTGTAGCTTTCTTGTAGTGCCAAAAGAAGGAAGGCTAAGGTAAAACACTGTTAATGCAGAGCACTGCAGTCCACACCACATCTCTTATGTCACAGCCTAGAAACCTGATCACATACAAACCAGAGGGTATCTATTCCTGTACTCTTGAAAACAGCTCAAACAAATCTTAGACTAATCTGCTAGTTTCAATTGCCTTTCCTGATTTAATACATCATGGCTGTATCTATGTGAGCGCTTGGAGTTAAAAACA
This sequence comes from Myiopsitta monachus, assembly GCA_017639245.1. Classification (NCBI taxonomy): domain Eukaryota; kingdom Metazoa; phylum Chordata; class Aves; order Psittaciformes; family Psittacidae; genus Myiopsitta; species Myiopsitta monachus. The sequence continues at coordinate 983,646 of CM029926.1, read as the reverse complement.
ACAGCTGAAGGAAAGAGGAGTTTGCAAGAGAACTTCTGTTCCTTTTCCCATTTACAATTGTATCTGTATAAAAATTCTACTTGTCATTCTTCCCAAAATGAAAACTTTTTGCTTGGAGTGCAGCAACTTTCTGGTTTAACTCCTTTTCTTTTTTTCTTTTTTTTTTTTTTTAATAAAATTTTAATGCATTTATGCTTCGTGTCTTCTATTATATTCTCACAGAAGAATACAACACTGGTTTAGTGATAACTCCACTGGTCAAAGTCTGGAGACTTGAGTTCCCTTTGGAACAAGTCACTCGTTTGCTGTACCCCACTTAAGGAAATGAAGATCAGCAGCAGCAAGGGTAACTAAAGAGATGGAGCAATTCTTATAAAAGGGAATACTGAAAAGAAAATAATTGCTCTGCCTGAAAGAGATGAGAGAAGGGAGGTATGATAAAACTATCAAGTGGCATGGAGAAAACAACACAAAAAAAACTGGTTATATTTTCCTCCCCATCATATTTTGTAGTATGCTCTGCTTCTCCTCACTGGGCATCCCTGAATTCTCCCCAGGGGCTTGCCATTTTTTGAGCATGGGACACAATGGATGCTAATCTCTATGAAAGCCTTATCTTTGCTCAAAGGATCTTGACCAAAGTTGATGTAGTTTGGGGTTGGTTTTGGTTTTGTTGTTGTTTTATTTTGTTTTGTTTTGTTTGTCTGGGTTTTTTTTTTTTGTTGGTTTTTTTTTTTTTTTGCCACAATGGAAAAATCATTTGAGAGTTGTAGAGATTTTTTTTTTTTTTGAAATAAAATCTGCAGCTGCCAGTTCTAATTCAAGCTTCCCTGACCCCGGGTACACCACAGCATTTGCTGATGGCAGATTTTTCTTTTCTTTTTTCCTTTTTATTTTTCTTTCCTTTTCTTTATTGCCTTGTAATATTTTGACCTCTGGGCTGCAGGATAACCTTGGCCAGCATGGGGTCACAGCAAGAAGCCAGCCACCTTCCCAGTCTTTCCTGTACCAGCAGCGCAGGAAGCAGCTCTCATGCAAACACCCTTTATGAATACGGTTGGGTTTCGTAAGAAAACAATACAGTAGCTTAAATGACCAAAAAAGGAGGAAATTCTCTACAGATACAATCTGTGCAATATATCATGGAATTCCCACCCATGTTTATCCAATACTACATGAACATTGGGTTCCCACCCTGTGAAGGGATGCAAGATTTGCTTGCTATCTCTATTCTTTTTATTCTGTGTTATTAAGAGAGCCTTTTATGAAGGTTTTTTTACCAAGATCCCTAAGAACCCTGCACTGGGTGTCCCTGCCCCACCTTGTGGAACAGCATCCAAATGGACTGAGATTAATACATACCTCAAGCTCTTAGGGGACTTCATATACACAGCAATGCACTGTTCTGCAGAACTGACACAAGGATTTTCTACTTCAACACCTTCGCATTGTGTTTACATTTAACTGACCAGTGAAGTAATTACTTCCTCCAGAAAGAAATCAATTCAGCTTCCTATACTTTCTTTACTTTCTTTTATTGCAGCCAGTGCAATACAGATGGCAATGTTGTTTCTAACTCTTCCTATTCAGTTCTTCAGCTGTAAAGAAAAGATATTTCTCCACCCAAATTGCAGTTTCTGCTTCCCATGTTACATGCCCCTTCAGCTATTTGTGTTTCTGCTGTCTACTTTTCCTTGTTATTGAACTAAGGAAACAAATATTTTTCCCATGTTGGTTTCTGTACAGTACTAATAGCTTATTTTAAAAGGAAACATTTATACAGTTATAAAGCAGTACTCTCTGCAAGCTTAGCTTCTCAGAACTACCACATAATTAATAGCAACATCTTGCATTGTTTTTAGTAAGTATGCTCATTTCTTTGTCCATCTCTAACAAGCCTGAAAATGTTTTTAGCATCCCTAGGCCAAGTAATCCACATCTCAAAAATGCTGCAAAATTCTTTTTTAACTCTTTTTCACAAGGACATACCTTACTATGTTTTATAAACCTACTTTATTTTATAACATGCATTTCATATAAAACCTATAAACTGGGTTTTACATCACTTTCAGCTTTTGACCATTCATCAGTTTTCCATGATAAAGCCACAGTGAAATCAATATCCTTGTAAAGCCAAGCTGTCAAAAGTTACTAGACTATTTCCAAAGGCAATTCCAATGAGACAGACTACCAGATGTTTTCAATATATTTTATACAAGATTGCATGATAATTTTAGTGGGACTGAAAGAAACAATACAACAGGTAGTGTTTTGGGGTTTGACATTTTAAATAGCAAGCCCGATTGATTTTTACAAGATACCTGAGACAAAAATGTCAGTTCTGGAAAATTTACAGCCACAGAACTTAAGAGCAATTGTGTTGTCAAACAGCAAGAAAAGGAGATAGCCTTTAGCAATGAAGTCAGTCAAAAAATGTTCAGCTATATCTATATGTGTGTATGAGTGTGCCTGTATGTATACAAAAGCCTGTGTATATTATATATACATGCACATATAGAAGCATATGTACTTTATTAATTTCACATTTCTGCTGATTTACAGGTTATCTTATAGAACACTGCCAATTATGATTAAAATTCCCCTTATAATTAATTCAAAATTTTATTAAATCCAGTTTTTATAACTTTAAATATAATACTGCCAGCCAAGCCAGGGCAAAGAATACGCCTAGTCATTAATTTGACCTGTAGCATTTCTCATCCCTCAAAAAAAAAAAAAGGGCAATAAAAGGAACCCTCCTCAGAAATCAGACCAGCCACGGCCACACTCATCTCCATAATAGCACAATTTCCAATTCACGCCTCATTTTCATTAATGTTTCTAGCCATAAATTTTTAAGCATATGATAAAAAATTTCTGAAGCGGCATAAAACTAACATGAAGAGGGAGTTCATTAGTATGTGACCCTAACTAGAAATTCCATATTAACTTACCATTTCTACTTGTGCAAATCCAATAGCAGCAGGCCTAATATGCTGTGCATCAGTCCCACGTTTGTTTCAAGAGCTCTCCCCTCACATCCTTACTAATTTTTATTTTCACAGAATTCCTATGTTTGCCTTGCTATTGAATAAGTCAACAGACAACTGTATCACAGTAGCACCTTTTGTGTCACAAATTATCCAGGAGAATTGTAAGAACCTACCAGCCCAATGCTTTATTAATGATACCAGATCATTAAAAGAAAAGGGAAATTGCTGACTCCAACTCTTTTCTAATGTTGGGTGATAAAAATGCCACTTCAGGATTCAGAAGGTTAAGTTCTAATGTGTATTTTGAATAGAGTATGCTGAAATAATTGCCTCATAAAGCAATGCATTGACCAGCTTGCTAATGGCTGTATAGTGCAAAACTCAGCAAAGAGTGCCAAGCTTACTGGAAAAAATGCTGTGGCACTACTTTCGTAGCTTTCCATATTAACTTTGCCTTTTTTCACATTTTAATCCTGCCAAAAGAATATCCCCTACCTGAACCATTTCTGACTCCTTCTGACTCTGCTAAGACCAAATTATTCAATAACAAAACCAAAAAACACCAAAAAGCAAAAACCTAAGGTAACTGGAACACAACAGTAAAAAATCACAATCACATTTCACTTGAAGGAACCCAATTACATATTTCTTCCTTTTTATTTTTCTGCTGGTTTCAATACATTATCAAGCCAATAGCTTGATATTTTGAATTTTTAGGGGTAATGGGTTCAATATCAAGCCAATAGCTTGATATTATATACAAAATAAAACCAATTATTACAGTTCAGAATATGAAGGGCTTTCTGGCTTCTAAGCATTACATTAACCAGAATCTGTTGAATAGAGATGATTACTTTCAGATTACTTTCAGAGATGCCAACTGACACTCAGTATGTGAGAACTGTTAATATTATATAAGACACTCAAGCTCCCAGACCTTACACTTTAATGCTAAGAAACTAGGCAACCTAACAAGAAGCTCCCAGTATTAGAATTTCCAGAATCATCATCGATGAGAAAATGAACATGAGCCAGCAGTGTGCGCTCGCAGCCCAGAAAGCCAACCGTATCCTGGTCTGCATGAAAAAGGAGTGCGACCAGCAGGTCGAGGGAGGTGATCCTGCCCCTCTACTCTGCTCTTGTGAGACCTCACTTGGAGTACTGTGTGCAGTTCTGGTGTCCTCAACATCAAAAGGACATGGAACTGTTGGAACAAGTCCAGAGGAGGGCCACAAGGATGATCAGGGGACTGGAGCACCTCCCATATGAAGATAGGATGAGAAAGTTGGGGCTGTTCAGCCTGGAGAAGAGAAGGCTGTGTGGAGACCTCATAGCAGCCTTCCAGTATCTGAAGGGGGGCTATAGGGATGCTGGGGAGGGACTCTTCATGAGGGACTGTAGTGATAGGACAAGGGGTAATGGGTTCAAACTTAAACAGGGGAAGTTTAGATTGGATATAAGGAAGAAATTCTTTACTGTGTAGGGTGGTGAAGCACTGGAATGGGTTTCCCAGGGAAGTTGTGAATGCTCCATCGCTGGCAGTGTTCAAGGCCGGGTTGGACAGAGCCTTGGGTGAGATGGTTTAGTGTGAGGTGTCCCTGCCCATGGCAGGGGGGTTGGAACTAGATGATCTTAAGGTCCTTTCCTACCCTAACTATTCTATGATTTTATGATTATTTTTGTACTAATTAAGAAACCCAAGAACAAAACAAAATCATACATTTTTAAGTATTTTTTTTTCCTGAACTGTATAGATAGAGTCTAGAAGTACACACAGGTGTCTTAGCTTGGACTTGCTTTATCTTTGGTTGATTTTTTTTTTTTTTTATTTACCTGAATTCAGTGATTTAGCAATAATTTTGAGAAACAATAGATAAAAACATGATACACCAAGTGCAATGATAAAACTCGTTTTGGCTTCAAAGTTTCTTGTATTAACATTCGGAGGCAGTCATTTTTGATATGCTTTTAACTACTGTAAATAGCTAAGAAATTCCACTTCATACAAAATACATTCTGCCTCAGAGCTAGGAGGCGTTTGGGGTGGTGTATATCCGAATCTGTCACATTCTCTTAAAATACCAACATAAAGAATAGTAAAACAGTTATCATGACTGAGTAAAAACTTGCTTAGACTGTGTATTAGAGAAAAAATCCAAAACTAGAAAGTAAAATGAAGAATTTCACTGAATAATAACATATACCAACACCAGTGTACAGTCAGGTACGAAGTTTTTAAAAATCCTTGGTTTTGTCTTGATTGACAGATATGTGATTTTAAAATACAAATCAATCCTGAAAACAAACAGTGACATATCTCTGCATTATAAAAACTAATGGATCAGAACACTGATTATTGGAAGCTTAAATCAACTTTTGAGATCTTAAGATGTCATAAACTAAGCATCACACACTGTGGATAAGAGATATATTACCAAAACCATTTGAATGATTTACTGTTAGTTTTGCAATCAGTCTTTTCAACCCATTATCACTTGTGCCCAAAAGTATTAAAAGCCTTTTGAGTGCAATGCATATCAGTAATTGTATCTATTCTTAATAGATTTATTATAAGTAACAAAGATTCAGCTTTATTTTTAAAAGTGTCCCTATGCTTTCCTGTAACTAAACACAAACAGAATAAAAGGAAACCAGAGTGTACTTTCCTGATTGTCATCTTACATGAACATTAACAAACAGATTTAAAATTCCCTGAGTCATTTTAAGGGTAAAAATGGAAATTGATTTAAGTATTTCTGCACCACTACCAGCGCTCCCATCCCTACCACCTCCCCACCTCCCTTGCTGCCAGGAAACAGTAAGAAAATCCTATTAGTTATTACTATAAGAAGTAGTCAAAATTCTGACAAAGGACAATTTTGATAGACTGCTATTTGAATAAAAATAAGACAGGCATTGTATTTATATGACAAGTATAGATGTGATATTAAATGATATCGGGGAACTTCAGATTTTTTCTTCTTTAATTATCTCTGTTTGGATCAAGCATCTTGAAATGAGAAAAGCCAAAGTTAGCTCAGATTCATATAACCTAGGAACAATGTGATCCTCCTGAAATTTCTTTTGTAAGACTTAGGTGACTTAGCCAAAGCTAAGGCACGCATTTTAATACAATGGACCAGAACACAAAGAAAGATTTATTTTTAATCCTCTACAGCTATTCCAAGTACTTTCAGAAACTTACTTAGATTTAGTTATTCAAATCCAGGTTTTCATTGAACTCTGCTGCTTTTACTAATTTCTACAAAGCAATGGCAAAAGGATAAGCACAAGAAAATATGGCATTCACAAAAGAGCTAGTATTTGGAAAAAATATTTGTCTTTATTATATTTGTAGTGCATGCCATCTCTATTCTGACCTAACATTTCTTTTTTTATGCCTATGTCTTTGATAATTCAATTACATTCTTTTGATCAGCACTGAAATAAACTAATAAGGAAGTAAAATAGCAATTGGACAGAAGGTGGATTTGAATGTGAACCTGTCACCTCTGAGCACCTTAATCACCTCAGCTGCTCTGAGTTTGAACCCTTTAGCTTTCTATTAAAAATTCAACAGCCTCTGAGGCAAAAAGCATTCAAGCCAGGTGTAGATGGGTAAGAAATTCACCTGAGACAGAGTGAAAGTTTAACTCCAGTGAATACTTCATTACATTTATGAAGTCCAATCATGTCCAAAAAGGTATTTGAAGAATTTCAGTTTATCCTACACAGTAAGGAGGAATTCTCAGCTAGTGGTTGCACTTTGGCCTTGTGAATCATATCATCACACAATAACTCAGCTTGGAAGGAGCCTCAAGAAGCTTCAAGCCCAAACTCCTGATTAAAGCACAGTCATCTATGAGATTACCCCATGGTTGCTTGGGTTTGATCCAGATGCTCTTTGGAAACCTCCAAGAATAGAGATCACATAGCTGCCTCTCTAAGCAATCTGTTCTAAAGCTGAACTATGCACAGTGAAAAAGTTTTTCCTATATGCATTTTCAACCTAATCTCCTCAGGTCTCTCCTCTTGCCATGCACCCCTGTAAAGAGTCATGCTCTGTCTTCTTGATCTCCTCATAGATACTTAGGGGCTGCTCTTAGGCTTCTCCAAAAGCTTCTGTTCTCCAAGCTGAAGAAACCCTCCAGTGTCTCTTCACAGGGTACATAACTGCACTCCTGATCATCTTGAAGGACCCTTTGCGCCAGCTAGTACCTTGAGTTTTGAAGAATTCAACCCTAGAGGCAGTATTCTACGTGAGATACAGTAAATGCTGAGCGGAAGGGAATCATCACTTCCCTAATCAACTTTTAAGCAAAGCACCTGGGCTGGCAGCTGCCAACACTTGTCTCATTTTCTATTGCCTCCACCTTTTTCTCTATCTGGGGAATAATGCTAGTGCAAGGGGTTACATGGGGGCTATCAAAAGATATTACAGAGTTCTGGAGGCAATGTCAGGGGTTTGGGGACCCAGGTAGCATTTTCCTCCATCCTCCTAGTGAGGGTAGTAAAGAGTGTAAGGAAAAAGCTCTGAGACTGTATATTAACAGTTGCTAGCAGAGCTGGTGTTGGCAACAGCAGCAGTGCTTTAGTCTCTATGATTTTTAGACCTAGTCTCAGGATCAGCATCGGCTTGCAAGAGTTGGAATCCACCTCACTAAGCCAGGACAAGGTATGTCTGCCTGTAGAATGGCTGATCTGCTAAGAATGACTTTAAATTAGGAATCGGGGAGAAAGAGACCAGCAGGTATGGGAGGGAGTTATGGATAGGGCTCATGAGCAAAGGTTCTGGGATGACATGAACAAAAGGCAATAAAACCAACTTAAGCATGCCCATGTAAAACCAAGGAAGTGCCTACAAAGCAAAATTATGGACAATGTAGTAGGGCAATCCAGGAGGCTCCTGGAGTGCACTGATGATAAATTACTGCTGATGCAGCCTGGCTGAGGGGTAGAGTGTACCCTCAGCAAGTCTGCTGATGACACAAAACTGGGAAGAGTGGCTGATAAGGCACAGGGTCATGTTGCAATCCCGAGGGTCCTTGATTTCTTTACTGTGAGGGTATCTGACCACTGGAATAAATTTAGCAGACAGGTTGTGAAAATCTCCATCCTTGGAGATACTCGGAAGCTGCCTGGAACATAGTCTTGAGCAGCCTACTATAAGATAGCCCATCTTGAGCAGGCAAGTTGGAGCAGATGACCTCCAGAGGCCTCTTCCAACTTCAACATTTCTGCGATGCTTCCTACGCTCTTGGTAATACTGACAAGGATATTGCAAGCCCCCTTTCTTGTCAGAGCACACTGCTGCCTTGTGTTCTGCTTGCCATCTACCACAACCTCTAGGTCCTTTTCAAGCGGATCTAGTCCCCAGCCAGTCAGTCTCCAGTATTGTGACCAGGGTCTTCGTATAAAAACACAGACACACAAGCCACTACACACTGAGTTATCTCTCAGAAGTTGCATTCAACTCCAATTCTAAATATTGGCCCAGAAATAATAAGTTTCTTTTTCATTTTCCACAATAATGGTACTTTAAAAATTCAGCCATGCAATTGGTCTATAAACGCAGTGTGTTCTAACTTGATAAGTGTTTCTAAGTAATTTTTGTTGTATGCAAAACTTGAAAAAGGGCAATGCTGATAGGAAAGCTAGGAATGTCTACATCATTGCTTGCTATTTTTATCGTTGTATTCATTTGTCTATATTCCTTACGCAAGTGAAATTAACAGACCTGGAGTTTAAATTGGTCCTCACAGAATTATGGATCACATTCCTGCTACCTTTTGATTGTGTTAATAGTATTGATTTCATCTCACTAGTGTGTATTCCATTGACTTGGGTTCTGGAAATCTGAAAAATACTGGAATCATATAACTGGTTTGCTTTCAAGAATAACAGTCTCAAACATCATGGTAGTAACACATGTACAGAGGCCTGAGAAAAATATTTATCCTACTTGTTTTCAATTAATCCTACAAGGAACCTTATTTGCAGTTCACTTCTGCATATGATTCTTAAGTACTGCAGCTATGTGCAGGGAAAATAAGTAGATAAATACTCATAGAAAAAAAAAAAAAGAAGATTCATTTCAAGCCACTGCAACTTAAGACAAAAATTGAGATCTCTTTCTGTAAAAGAATCATACTTATTGAGTTAACCTGATAAGAATCTAAACATTCCTAATTCCCAGTCATGCAAATAAATCATGGTTCTAACCTGACATAAAGCTGAAATTTCCATTCTGTGTCAGGTTTTTTAAGTTATTTATAGCTTCCAGTTGAGTGTGTTTCTTTTAGCTATATTTAGGAAAAGCTGAAAAATTCAAAAATAGGGCACACAGACATGAATTTGCACTGCCATTAAGGTGCTAATTTAAAATGCCTGTGTGACATACTGACAGCTTTTTTCTGGTTGGCTGTTTTTCTTCAGCCTCCTCTGCCCCCCCCCCCCCTTTTTTTTAACATGCATCTTTCTCTATTGTTTCCTCGCTAGCGCTGATAGCTCCAGCTAGTTCATAAATTCCACTGCTGCCTGCTGCCATGTGATGTGGTCATGTAGAAAATATTTCATAGGAAAAAGTGTTAGCTAGCTAGAGGCAGTATTGTCGATCATTACTTGGAACTGCAGCTACTGGTATGTGACTATGTATTCATTTCATGCATTATAACACCTAATGTACATGACAAAATTTTGAATATAAAGTTAATTCACAAACCAGAGCAGCTTGTGTTGCTGCAACTGTATAGAAAAATACATATTGTTATTTCTTCTCCTTTTCCAGTGCTTTCTAGCAATTTGAAAATGGCTCAGTTTCAACATTGCTTAATTTCACCATCTATTTTAGCTTGATTTAGGTCACTAAAGTTTGAAAGATGCTTTGATGTCCTTTGGTGGGAGCTGCTATGCAAATTTACTATTGTCCTTTTATGCTCCAACAGCTTTAAAAATTCAGTATGACAAAGGCTGACCTTAACTAAGCTGTACACAGGTAAATTTTCAGTATATTAGAAAGTAATTTAATTGATGCTATTCTGGGACAAACAACAAAAATACAAATAATGGCTTTAAACTATTTTTCATTTTCCATTTTACCAGTTAGAGGAAAGGTTCAGAAATAAATGTATAATGCAAATCAACTTCTAGCTTTGTGTCTGGTGCTGTCATGACGGTTCTAGTTTTTATGAAAATGGGACGTTCTTTGATGACTGCAGTGTGTTATGGAGGGGTAGGATTCACCTATCTACAAGAGGCAAGGGAATCTTTAGCAGAAGGCTGTCCAACTTAGTGAGGCAGGCTTTAAACTGAAGGACTTGGCAGGGCAGTGTCCAAAGTGGCAATGCTCACGCCATCACATCCAACTGGGGAATAAGCCAGGAAAAATGTTCCTTAGCTGCCTCCCAAGATGAAAACCAGAAGGCCAACCACCTCAAGGGTGTGTGTGGCTATGATTGATCCTCTTGTACCCTTCTTAGGGAAACCTGCATGCTTGATTACTTCTCTGAAATGCCCGTACACCAACACACTCAGCAAAGGGAATAAACAGGAAAAATTAGAGAGCTGTGTGTGGTTGCAGGGCCACGATCTCACTGCAATTATTGAGACGTGGCAGGACAGCTCACACAACTGCAACACTGCCACGGATGGCAATGTACTTTTTAGTGAAGACAGACCAGCAATGCAAGGTGGTAAGCATTATGGATCTGATGGGTGAAAATATATTTAAAAGTTTTACACACTTAAACATTCTAATTCCACAAATAAATACCACAAATTTCTCCTTACTATTTGCTCCATTTATGTTCACCTTCCATTAACATAAAAGTAATCCACTGATACAGATGCAGTGCCTGCAGATGGTGAATTCTGAAGTGACCTTGAAGAATCTTGTAGTTCTTTTATGGTTTTTTGTTCAGTGTCATCTGAACAATGTTACAACCACCATGGAGCAGAACACGCAAAGACACTTCATGTGGTTTTGTTGAAAACATAAAAATAAAGATGGTAATTTTCAAGATATTCCACACATGGTCAGCAACACCTAACAGCTAAGTTTTCATTATTATGCATGCACGTATATGTATATATTTAGATACAACTTCAAAGAGCTCAGCTGCATGTTTATACAGTCAAATTAGCATGTTTAATATTGTACTGAGCACATGCTGCTAACCTATAATACGGAGCAGTAACATACACATTTCATAAAGACTTTTCACACAAGTTTGAATCTTGCAGATTTGCCAACTACACCTTAAACTAACTTAGAATTTACAAACAGTGTATATATATACATTAAAGAAAGGAAAAGAAAAGAAAAGAAAAGAAAAGAAAAGAAAAGAAAAGAAAAGAAAAGAAAAGAAAAGAAAAGAAAGGAAAAGAAAAGAAAAGAAAGAAAAGAAAAGAGAAAAAAGAGAAAAGAAGCTATTCCTGTTTTTCTCAATCTGCTTCCTGGAAGGTTATTTTTCATACTTACTATGCCACCTGCTCTACAAAACATGAATTTAAAATGTGTTATCCAGTATCCAGTTGGGGTCTAATATACAATCATTTATGAGAATATAAAAGAGTATTTCTGGTGTTATGGTTCTTCTATCTTGGTTAAAATAATTGAACATTGATTTCAAAAGACAACTTTTCTTTGGGTAGAATCGAAAGAAGAGAGATAATCATGTACAAGAAATTTTCTACTGCAAGCAGTTTTCTAAGTAACCAAAAAAAAACCCTTAAAATGGGACCTTGGACATTTAAGATTAACAAGATATTAACAAATGTTAACTACCGTAGGTTCTACCTGCATAATTACAATAAAAATCCCTGTCATCTAAATCAATATAGAGAGATCCATTATTCGTGTCAGACAATAATGAATTAGTGAGATTGTAATGAAGAAATATTCTAATAGGAATTGCTAAAATTGGAAGACAAGACATAGTTATATGTCATACACACACACATACATATTGGAGTCTAATTCTTGTTCTATCAGTGGTGTATTTGTGTAGCTTTTATGTCACAGATCAGAGCTGGTGTTAAATATTTACCATTTGTGGCCCAAAGGGCTCCTCGGCCAACCTCCAGTACTGTCCCAACAACAAACTGTTTATCAGATCACTCTTATTACTTCATTGTTAACATTTCCAGAAGACAGGATCAGGTCTGGGACATTTTCAATCTGCTATCACAATATACCAATGAGTTCTACATAGTAACAGCAGCAAAATTTCACAGAGATTTGGGAAACCATCCTAAGAACATGTCATAACTCTGACAAGACTTATAAACAGTAAAATATTTTCCCATTGAACTCAGTATCCATTTTCCTTGTTACAGCAAGGAAACTCAGCAATGACGAAATAAATCAGCAACAGAAAAGACTGGAAACTGGTTAAGAGTTCAAAATGATCTGGTGTTCTTTAAGCACAGTAAGGAAAACATTTCCTAAACAAAAGCTAGAAGCTCAGCAGATGATACAAATGAGGAGAATGCTGTATCCAAGGTAATTCTCACCACAGAAATAAAATCCTACGCTGTAGTGAATCAATATGCTGGGGAGATTCAGTGAGTTTTATTCGTATCAAAATAGGAATCTTGCCATCAATGAGTCTACATCATTTAGAATTCAATATAACTTATGTGAACAAAATGAGGATAAATGATTTAACAGAAGTAAGGAATTTTAACTTGAATTTTGGGTTAAGGGTCTTGAACTGTGTTAAATTACTTAGAAAAAAGTAATTCTATGGGCAATGAGAAGTGAGTACAATATGGGTATGTGCCATATATGTCCTCAAGGACAAAATAAAGGTGATCTCCGGTCTGATATTTTGCACAGTTTATACAGACTATTCACTAACCCCCCTAAAATACCTCTTTTTCACCCATCAGGTTTTGTCTTTTATTTTGTGCTTACTTAAGTAAAAGAAAATGAAGAATGACTTCTGTCAGAAAGTTAAACTGACACAAACCAGTAGTGACTGTCATAATTAACATATTTCATTTTGATTTATCGATTCTGTGAAATTTTGAGAGTTACAACTTCATAGTATCACCTACTAGTTTTTTAGTTCTCTTCTCCCCACAGGATACCAACACACTAAAAAGCTGATATACAAATTACGCATTATGAAACATTTAATGCACCAGTGAAAGAATGTCTTAAGAGGGAAATAGGGCAGCTTTTTAACAGAGCACAGCATCACTACACATAATCTGAGAAAAAAAAAAGTGAAGAACATCTTCAAAATGTATCTTTTGGATACAATCAGAAACTGCTTACACATGATGAAGATCATATTGGTATACCATGGAAATAAAAAAGCAGGTTATCCTGGAGAGCTGAGTTTAGGTCTTCCACTGTCATGTGATAATAATAACAAATAGCAGCCAAAGCCTCAATACAAAACAGTGTGCAAAGTTTAAAATAAAGACAGCTTGGTCAAATATATCCCCCTTGAAAATATGACAGTGTAACACGAACACATCATTGAAGGATTACAGTTGTGAGAATACTTGTGGAAGTGGACCGCCACTGACACTGGAATGGTGTTCATCTTAATATGGAAACTATGGCATGATTTTTGAGTTAGGTCTTGATTTTGAAAGTATAGGAAGAAAAATGCTGCGACACAATGTATGTTATGGTTTACAATTTATGCTACTTTAAGAAGAGACATGATTGGGTGGAAGCACCCTGTAGAAAAAGAAAGAGAAGTCCTTCCCTTGGGCATTGTCACGCATGCTCACTGGGAAGGATGGTGCCCAAGTTCAGAATGGGTAGGCACAAGATGACAGCAGGGAAATGGCCACTTCAATACAGCCACAAAAAACACAGTGATGAGCTAGAAGCTGCCAGGAGGGTCTCTGTGGCAAACAGAGAACTTCACATGAGCTGAAGGGAACATGGCAAAGTTTGCTGCAACTTAGAAAGTCACCATCTGAAACCAAATTTGTAAGCAAGGACCTATCTCTAAGGACACAGAAGACAGAAGGGTTGTATATAAACCCCTTTTGTTTATTACTTATTTGCTTTAAGTCTTCTGTTAGGAAACCTAAGTATTCTAGGTTTAGTTCTAATAGAATCTGTCATTTAAAAAAATGTAAAAAGCCTTTTAGCTTCTTTGGGGAGTGCTCTATAAGGAGAAGGCCTATTTAAACCCACTTAATAGATCCAGCTGACTCAGGGTCTCATATTGTAAGCATATGATCATACTACTGACAGCCAAAAAAGAGCAAAATAGAACATGAAAATGCATCAGTCTGTCATCATTTATTGCAAAACTGAGGACATACACAGTATTTGAACAGATTAATTAATTCTCAAGTAAGCAGGATAATTTTCAGTCTCATGTATAGACTGTATCTCCGAACAATAAACAGTGATAAAAAATAAAGCAAATGAAGCAAAGTTAGATTCATTCATTGCTGTTTCCACCAAAACCAAGCAAAATTCTTCAAAATAGTTAGCTGCAGGTCAGAACTCTGGCTTCAGAAGTGTCGTGCAAGACAAACTGCATTAGCTTTCTGGAGATTACCCTAACTCTTCTGACTGTCTTATTCATAGATAAAATTAAAAAAAAACCAACAAGGATCTCTTTTGGTACAGAAAGAGGGACATTTAGCCCAACTCCAGGGTAGAAAGCATTTTGCAAACTCTGCTGCTAATGTAGCGTAAACCGCATTGAAATGTCATGGGAAAAGGGTTGATTTCTACAATTGCCTCAGGGCTTCAGAAAAAGATTCTTGCAACACAGCAACAATTTTGATTAAAGAGTTAATCTTTCTGATTTCATGCTAGTTTTACATACCAGTCTGTTTATGTCAGGATTTTTCAATTTTACATACATACTTCTTTCTGAATGTTGTCACCACCAAATTAAATGTTACCTCTCAACGCATTTTGTATTACATTATGTTTCAGTTAAATATAAGGCTAACTTTATCCTTTGGATAAATACCTAGATCCCTACTAATTTAGGCTCTCTCTTGAAAGAAGCAGTTAGTCCTGTTGAATCTGTGGAGGGCATTTTGGCTAAATAGACTGGGATTAAAATCTGATTTGAGCCTGGCTGCACGTTGCTGACAGGTGCTACCAAGTACTTTCTCAGGCTCCACATTCACCTATAATGCAACTGCCATACCTGTCAGCTGCTAAGGATTAGGTCTCAATATAATCAGGCTACTACCTTTCTGGCAAACACAGTTCATGTTTTGTTCCTGCAGTTTCCTAGTTGGCCCATTTTATTTTGGAACAGACTGCAGCTGGAAGCAAAAACTTTTATAGTCAGAGAAAAGCTGTTCTCAGCAGCAAGCTAAATCTCTGGCTGCATAACTCTAAGAAGACCCTTAACCCTCCTACATAATTTTGTGAAGCCACTTCTTTTTTTGCCCTGACTTCAAGAAGATAAAGAGAAAATAGGTATTTTTCCTTACTTACAAAAAGGCCTTTAAAGCCATAAATAGGAGCTGGAATTCCAATTCATTGACGGATTCTTTTAAAGTTGAAACATGTAGGAGAATTTTAATTCACAGTACACTTGTCTTGCAATTTATACTATGACTGGCATAAAGGACATCTGCTATATAAATAATAATTGAAAACTAAAACTCATTCAAGAGTATAAGATTTTAACCATTTGACTAAGTTGAATGTTGTGCTTTACATGGAACAGTTGTCACTTGGGGGCTTAGTATAGTGTCTTCTACTGAAAAATCAGAGCCAGAATGATACTTTCCCAGCACTTGGCAAGATAGGGGAGCAGACACTCCCACATCTCTTCCCTATGGACAGGAATTATTATTTTCTTCTTAATGGACAGAAAAAAAATATAGAATTCAAAATCTGTCTTCAAAAACTTATTTGAAAATGGACCCAGCACTTGATAGATAAATACCTTACAGAGCATACATCAAACAGTGCCTTTAGAGTACACAGTTATCTGCTGCAACACAGTTCACATGCGTTCAAGCAACAATAAAGGTGAAATAAGAAAATATTGCCAAGATAACAAATGATAACATAAGCTACTCTTAGACAAAGAGGGGATTTTTTTTTTTTCACCAATATACTTGTCCTGTATATATGTACACACATATAAAGATATCTGGTATCTTCTTATTTAAATGTAGGTCAGAACAAGAGAAGCCTTAAACTTTTCATATTGGAATTAAACCAGTATGAGTAAATCCTTTGAACAAAATAGTATAGCTGCAGGAAATCCCCTGAAACAATCATTTGTAACTATTTTCCCCTGCACTTCATAAATAATGAATAGTTTAAAAGAAAACCCACTTGTATCATATTTTTTTTATGCACTAGTTCAGCAAGCAGGCTGCAAGAGCCTCTGAATATGAGAAAAGTTGAAGCAGATAGCACTTTGTTTTTTAAGGAGAAATTAAATTCTTCTGACACCTTGCAGTCATTTTTCCCTCACAGCCAGGTTTTCAAACCTAAAAAAACCCCCTGTTTTGCAAGTAAGTGAAACAGTTTGCAAAACTGTTTAGAATAAAAAAAAACATTATTTTTTTAATCTAACATCATAAAAATGTTTCTTCTCACAAGTTACCACCTATTTATTTTTTTGTTATAGATTTCTACCCAGAACTCTTCTGCATAATCTGGCAAGGCAATTTAGAATGCTGCTATAAATACTTATGACTGACTTAATTTTAAAAAAGACTGTAAAAGAAAAACTATCTCACCCACACTAGATTTCCAAATGTGAAAAATAATTTGCCTGAAAATCTGTACTTGTCTCTTCTTTTTCATGTAAAGTTTTATGTGCCTGAGGAAACAAGGTCATTAGAAAGTGAATATAAAACTATTAGATGTACTTTCCTTACACTTCATGTTCCTCAAGCAGGTAATCTGGACAATCATTCAATAATTTCAATGCAATGCTACCAAAAGAGTTTCTATTTCTGTCTAATAAAAATATCCCATTAGATATTTTAAAGAATATATGATGTTAAGGTATAAAACGTATTAGTACAACAGACAACACAAAAACCCCAGGAAGTTAACATGTGAAAGAAGGTATTAGGAATACCATTGTTCTTGGTGGGAACTGGTTGTGGTGCTAAGCCTCACACAGTTGCTTCCTTTGAAAATTATATTAATGGAAACAGTTTTAATTTCACTACTATCCCAAAGTCATGGTAAGACATAGCAGATGATACCACAACTGAATTTCACTAGCTTAATCTCTGGAGTTTTCTTTGGACAATTCAAAATATCTCAGGTTAAATTATAAAACTGGATGTGTTCAATCCACAAAGATATGATTGAACAACTTTTATTATTTAAGAAAAATAAAATTGAATTTTTCAGAAAATTGGACCCCAAAATGCTTTATCTTTTCCTACAGTACTCCTTTAAAGTGTGCCATATAAACAAACCACCTTTATCTGTGTTGATTCTTCCATTAGTGCTCTCCAATACAGCTGCAAAGCACAAGTCTGTCACTAGAGCAGAACCCTACTAGGGCCAAAGCAATATATTTCACTGAATGATCGCCTCAAGGCTGAAATCACAGATCCATCTCAGGAGTCTCCTGGCAGATCTAGGACTTAGAATTAATGATGAATCTTAAACTGCCTCCTCAGGAATTAAACACAAGTCCACATTCTCCTGGATACCATCTGAAAATCAGTCAGACAGTCACAATGGGCTGTCAGTGAACCTCCCAGTTCACAGTCCTCATCAGCATTCACAGAGATTCATGCTGACAGCAGCACAGAAGCTTTTGCTGAAAAAAACTTAGCCAGATTTTCTCTCAGAATCCAAGACTTGGCAGCAAGTAAAGTAAAAGGGAGCTTGTCCTGGGTTCAGCAGTAGCAGTCATTTTTCTCCTTCTTAGGAGCTGGTGCAGTGCTGTGTTTTTGACTTTTGACTTGGGAACAGTGCTGATAACACCAGTGTTTTCAGTTACTGCTCAAATGTTTAGTCTGACTTTAGACTTCCTGAGTCTCATGCTGTGCCAGGGAGGAGGGGAAGCCGGAAGGAAGCAGAGACAGGACACCTGACCCAAACTGACCAAAGAGGTATTCCATACCACAGCACATCATGCCCACTATATATACTGGGGGCAGTTACCTGGAAGTGGGAGTTCACTGCTGGGTCGGGCTCATTATTGGTTGGTGGGTGGTTAGCAGTCGTATTCTCTTTCCTTGTTATTTCCCTTATCGTTATTATTATTGGTGGTAGCAGCAGTGGTTTGGGTTATACCTTAGTTACTGGACTGTTCTTATCTCAACCCATGGTTACATTCTTTCAATTCTCCTTTCCATCCCTCCAGGAGCAGGGGGAGGAAGCGGGGAGAGCTAACAAACTGTGTGGCTGATTTACAGCTGGGCTTAAACCATGACAGCGCTTTTGCCACCAAACATGCAGAGACACACAAAAGACTCCCAAACCCAACTGCAAACCAACCACCCCCAAATTATGTACTAGAGTTGTTAGAAGAATTCAGCCTTCTGTATGCCCATTATTTATCATCATCCCTTTCCTTAGTCACACTGGGAAAACAGTCTAAAATAATCTTACTAAAGTGTTAGAAAGGTATGTGTATGGCTAATATTACATCTACACTTCCAGTTTCCAAAGTAACTGAAAAAGTTACCACCATTCTCCAAATACACAATGAATTGATATGTTTGTATGTGCCAAGGTGAAATTTAAAACAAATACCATGAAAAGAGACTTGCACAGTATTTATTCCATTGGTACTTCTAAGTAATCAAAGACCAACTATTGCTTTTTATGCATATATTGGAAAAAATTATGAATGAAACAGTATTTACTGTAACTGAAATATATAAATGGCATAGCGTGCTTAAAAAGGAATAAATTGCTTCAAGTTTCCTCAGCAATGAAGTGGCCAGGTAAGCTATTTTTATGCATGCAATTGGCAGAACAAGTTTAAATATTATTTTGCACACTATGAGTGTATCTTAAATATCCTTTTTAGCAGTCAGAAAATTAAGTGTTGATTGTGACAGTGGGAAATGATTTAGCAGGCGTATAAAAAGCAGAGCAAAACTCTAACAGAAGGGAGAAATAATGAAGGAGAGGAATCATGACTGGAAGAGGAAGACAAGAAAACCTGCTAACATGGAGAACTGACAAGACACTAAAACACAAAATAACAACAGTGATCTGTTGGGAATGAGGTTATTGTCTACTGGTCATTGACCAGACAGGATTCTGGTTATTTTTTAATGCAATTTTTTTTTTTTTCTCCCCAGCAACATTATTTCATTAATGTTTGCACTATTTACATGCCTAGTTATAAAAAGGTATAGCACTGGGAATGTTGAACAGCACTGGCAAAAATACTAACCAAAGAAATGAGATGAACAGCTTTGAAAGCCCAGTTTGTTACAATTTCCCTTTTATACATCATAAAAATAATTTTAAATACATTTTTTTAAATAGAACATCGTAAATTAGCCTGATGTGGTATGCAGTGCATAGGAAACATTAGCAGGATGGGAAATATTGAGAATTTTTAGGAACCAACAAACCGGAGGAGCTAGATCATGTGGTATTGCCTTCCATATGATACATCTTTTTAATTTTACATTCTCACTACCAAGATTTATCCTGCTTTTCAGTCTTTGCTCTCTTAGCCTACTGCACTTTTCCCTATACTCGGATTTACTGATTCTCACTTCACTTACATGAATGTAACATCATTAACTCTACTTGACACACCTTTAACTTATAACAACACTTAAATAACTTCAGAATCAATCCCATTATCTCCATCATTCAGGAAATGGAGAAGGAAGGTGAATCCTACACTAATGAATAATCTCAACATTAAATGGACTAGTGATAAAAGTCATAATTTAAGTCTTAAACCAGTAAATGTGTCCAGTTTTAGATTTAGTACTTACATTCCTTCAGCTGGCAATTCCATATGCTACATACAAACAGAATGTGAACAACAGCTCTGCTTGCAACACTTACTGCAACAAAGCTTGTGTTATCTTCCACACGCTTTTAACAAAACAGCAAGCACTTACTGTGCTATTCCTTCTACCAATGTATAGCAACAATCTTTTCATATTAATTTTATGCAGCTGTAATATTACAAAACCATTATACGATTTGAAGTTGCTTTACTTCTCAGAGGATGCGGAAGTCGCTTCACATCTTAGTTACAGATTGGTGGAAGTGACCTCTGGAAGTCATTTAGTCGAACCCTGATGCCCAAGTAGGGCCACCCAGAGCTGCTTGCCCAGGACCATGCCCAGATCACTTCTGACCATCTCCAAGGATGGAGACTCCACAATCTCTCTGGGCAACCTGTGTCAGTGCTCAGTCACCCTCACAGTGGGAAAGTGTTTCCTGATTTTCAGAGTGAACCCACTGCATTTCAGTTTGTGCCTGCTGCTGCCTCTGGTCCTGTCACTAGGCACCACTGAAGAGACTCTGACTCCATCTCCTCTATAGCCTTCCTTCAGATTTTTGTCCATATTGATTAAGTTTCTCTCCTGAGCCTTCTCTTTTCCAGACTAAGCAGTCCCAGTTCTCTCAGGCCTTACTTATATGAGATACTCAAGAACCTTCATCGTCTTTGTGGCCCTTTCCTCGACTCTATTCAGGTGCACCCTCTTCTCTTATCCTGAGTAGTCCAGAACTAGACATGGCACTCCAGTTTTGGCCTCACTGGTGCTGAGAAGCATGAGGATCACCTCCCTTGGCCTGATGTCAAGACTTGTCCCAGTCGGCAAACTGTAGCAGATCCTTCTGCTTTGGAAGAGGCCAAAGTCTACTCTCCTGAAGTCCAGAATGGTGAACCTATTTTTAACCCTGCTCGGCCCTCTCAGGGTCCTAAAATCCACAATCCCATGTGGATCACTGCAGTGATCACTGTTGGTCACTGCAGCCGAGAATACTTCCTGACCTTTACATTCCCCAACAAGCCCTTCCTTGATTGTAAGTGTAATGTCCAGCAGAGTATCTGTCCTGTTGGATCACCTATCAGTTAGGCTCCTTTATGATGTTGTTTCCTCTATTCCAGTATATTTCCAGCAGCTGAATGAGTCCCTGGGTTTCAAGGAAAGCTCCAGTGCAGCAAACGACCAGCAAGTCCAAAATAATACTTCTGCTTGTCAGATTCACAATGAAACACCTCTGCCTTGTCTCTAACAATATACCAATTCATGAGTGTCCTGGGATCAGCTGTAGCAGTCATTTTTCTCCTTCTTAGTGGCTAGTGCAGTGCTGTGTTTTTGACTTTTGACCACTAAGAAGCCACAGAAAGCAACTGTTAAGTTACTGAGTTCAGGGACAAAGGAGATCTAGAAACCTATGGATTAGCTTTGGTTTTGCTTGACGAGGGTATCTAAGAAGGAATAAGAAGTACATGAAGCTTTCCTGGGACTGTAAACTGCTGATACCTATGTTCCCCATATGTAGTATTTGATGCTCACTGAAGTGTAAAATCATCCTGCAAGCTAATCCTCATTTGATGGGCTTAGAGGGTAATTCTTGGTAGTATGGCCACAAGTTTCCTGAAATCTGCAGGAATTTGAACTGTGAAAGTTATTTAAAATGTCTGAAATCTCCTGTCATCACACTCACCCAGACCAGAGGCATATCAACACAGACATAGCAGAAATACTAAGTAACATGATTTCATAAGCCTTATTTCCCCAAAACATTGTGCTGCATTCAGAATAAAACCAACCCATTAACATAAAACCAAGCAAACACAAAGGCCTAACTTTCATATAAAAATAACACGACGTAAGGAAACAAATTATTCACCAAATGGGAGAGCTGACTGCATGAGCATATAAAAAATTCTTGCAAAACTGAGATTAAATTTTACCACTTTAGGCAAACACCATCCAGTTGCATTTTATAAAGATAATGATACTATCCCTGGAGAGAACGGTTCAAGGTTGACACTGACATATTAACTAACTCTGGAGTGTGTTAGAGGCTGCAGAGTGTGAAGATTCCTGCTGTCTTTTAGTTATACAACTCATCACTAGGGTGAAAAGCTTCTGTTTTTACCATGATTAATGAAGAAAAGCTTGTTTCCATGCATCTTTTCCAAAGTATATGCCAATGGCCTAGTACAAAAAGGCACTGATGTATAGTCAGAAGCTGGGAAAAAAAATAAAATTAAAAATTAAGTCTCTTGACCTATTGAAGTAGAGGATCAGAGAATGAATCAACACACATTTCAGTAGAAAAAGAAATTACACAGTGGATTTTAAAAATCTTTCCCAGACTATAAAAGACTCTCTCTTGCTGTATCTACTGAATTTAATCTTCAAGTTCAAACATCTCATATGCTTCTCAGAGTTGGTGAAGTGCTACCAATGAAACTATATGGAACCTAATTTTGCTTTTATGCTTCAGGTCAGATGTACTATGATTTGGCTTGGGTTCTTTCAGAATTATCTAATCTAATTAAAAACAGATCTCTGAATACAACTAATTCAAACATGGCAAAATGATGGCTGACCCTATTTTAATGGCATTCAAGGTTACAGTCATATAAATCTTTGGATAAAAGAGCCTAGAAAAAGTAAAAATCTTCTTGCCAAATTATTAATGAATTTCTAAGACAAGGGAGTTACTTTTCCTGTAAACAGATTGCATTACTTTTGCTTTGTATATTCAGCTGGAAACAGCAATTGCCACATGTCAAAAGATAAAGAGCTAGATAGGCAGAATGTGGATGAGATTTAAACTCCTGTGTTCAAATGGAATTTTTTTTTTTTTTGAGTGGTGGTATATTTCTAGTCTTCTCATAAAGCTTCTGAGAAATCTATTATGCGTTGACCAAAACATTAAAGAAAAGCTTTGGTTTCATATTTGGTACTTTTTGCTGTTTTACAAATTCTCACCTCAGTTGATGCACCTCACTTTAAACCCTGAAGACAAATAGAAACTTTAATTTCTTAAAATGAAGGAAACAGAACTGTCTTTAGTTATCCTATCAGTGTCACAATTTAAAGAGTAACATTGGTAAGTAATCAATCCTTCAAGAGAGTTTTAGCAGTTACCTGAACATTACAATGGCCCAGCAGGCCACTGTCACCTAGGACAAAATGGTGGGCTTTGTTGTGACACACATAAAGCCTAGTCTCTTGTCTAGCCCTCTCAGATGTAAAGCAGCATTCATATGAACATATGCAGACCTTTGTTCTTCTTGACTAGGCCTAATTTGGGAGATATTTCAATTTCAAGGAAAAATAAGTGGAACAAGATATAGTACAACTTCAGAATTCACTATTATGGGTATGGGGTGTAAACTGCATGGTTTACTACGTTCATGCATGAACATCTAATTAATTTACACGAGTGCCCAAGCAGTTCATGTTTGAGTACCCAATTAGTTCACATATAAGCACCCTCTTGCATAAGTGTTTAATTAGTGCACACATGATAGTTCATGTCTGAATGCCTGACTAGTTCATGCAAGGGCACCCCAACAGTTAGCATACATGTTGGCCATACTCTGCAAGGTTTAGGTAGCCAGTCACAGTGAATTAAAACACTCTGACACCAGTGCAAGAACTTCAGCTAGTCAGAGGAGCATACAGTGCCTTGGCTCAGGAGTACTAGACAGAGCATCAGCTGCTAGGGAAGGAGCCACATGAGAGGAAACACGCTGGGAGACACATGACAAGACTTTCAGCAGGAGAAACTGTTTAAGAAACATGCAGCTGAAGCTGGAAAAGTAGGACACATTTGCTGAGCTCTTTCAGTTAAAAAGTAGTTACTTCAAATGAGGCAGAACAGCTGCGGACTCCGGGTCTCCTACATCTTGGCTATTTCCTTAATCATTCTGCTCTACTCTCACTAATGCACTCTCTCTTATATTGACAAATCTTCCTTGTGAAAAATTAAATATTTCAGTCTTACTTCCATTATCTTCAGCTACCACTAATAGTCAACTGGGTGAAATATGGATCAAGATAGCTAAAAAAGTGATCAGACATTCTAGCTTTTAGTATGACACAAAACTTTATACTTATTGGAAGACAAATACTGCAGATGTAATGTTACAGATAAATGCTTAATAGGAATAAGTTAATACAAAAAAGTTCTAGAAGAAAATTATCTACCAGTACAAATTTTAAATTGGTTTGCCATATCCTTACTCTATACCAGCATTATGTAATTCTAACCATTTTAGCTGCTAAAGTCAGAATCTTAGGCACACACTCATATAGTACAAATACATACACACACCGACTTAAATGCTTCCAGTCAATTCTGACAAAGTCCACTCACAACATGATATACACATTAGTTAGCCAGCATACTGTAATTTATCAAAATTGCTATTCACAATTTAAGAGGTCTTTGGTGTTTCCATTATAAAGCTGCACAAACAGAAAACTCATAGCAATAACATGTCAGTGTTTCAGAAATGCAATTATGCCACATGTGGTGATTGCAAGCCTGCTGCAGCCTCATATTTCAGTCACCACGGACTCCGCAATATGCTAGCAAATACTTAACCACTGGTTGCCCATGTACTTCTTATTTGGAGATCTATCTAGTGTGCTAATTACTTCAGAATGTAGCTGCCAAAATAAAATGAAATTAATGCATCGTAAATATCCCACCTGAGTAAAACAAGAAAACATCTGTTAAAGAGCTTCAAACATTCCTTTGCTTATTAGGGTGTGTGGTTAGGGGGGGAAGGTAATGAATAAATGAATGTAGGTAATGAATAAAAAGGAAAAAGCAAAAAAGTAAAAAGCAGGGAATAAATCACAGAATGGTCTGGGTTGGAAGGGACATTCCAATCCCCCTGCCATGGGCAGGGACAACTTCCACTATACCAGGTTGCTCCAAGCCCCATCCAACCTGGCCTTGAACACTGCCAGGGATGGGGCAGACACAGGTTCTCTGGGCAACATATACCAGTGTCTCACCATCATCATAGTGAAGAATTTTTTCCAAGTATCTAATCTAAATCTCCTCTCTGTCAGCTTAAGACCATTCCCCCTTGTCCTACCACTACATGCCCCTGTGTAAAACCCCTCTCCAGATTTCTTGTTTGCCTCTTTAGGCGCTGGAAGCTACTCTAAGGTCTCCCCGAAGCCTTTTTCACGCTGATCAAGTCCAACTCTCTCAGCCTGTCTTCATGGGATTGGTGCTCCAGCCCTTGGAGCATCTTCGTGGCCCTTCTCCATTTCCAGAGGAATGTCTATTCTTCATCCTTTATGTCCACTTCTTTAATGTCTTTAAATGCCCACCCCTCTTTTCTAGAATCAGATTAATTCCTACTGCTAGCTGGCATCAATTTTCTATGTAGCAGGTCCAAATCTGGGCTTTTCTTTTTTTCACACAGAGGTGGCAATTTGGTCTGGCCTTTTGGTGAAATACATGGGGAAAAAGGATGGTATGTTCTCCTGAGCTTCATAGCCTATGTTCATTACAGAAAGTGGAAAAAAAATTCTTATTTCAGCAATCTAAAGTTAAAAAAAAAAATCAACAAAACCTAAATCCCAAAGATGGCTGCCCTGGCAAAACCACCAGTAGTACAAACTGATATCAGTGCTTACTCACCCAGCCTGAGGAGAACAGACGCCCTGTCCTATATTGCAGCTGTCTGAAATAGCTACTCCACCGGGCACAAGTGGGACTACGGAATTTCCGTGTAACAATTAGTAAAATAAACTGAACAAAATTAGCAGGTTTACAGTCAGAATTGGTAAAGCACTCAAGGATCCTGTCGACATATGATTCATTTCTAGATTAATTATAACATTTCTAATTTTCTAACACCAGACTGCTTTGAAATGAATGATAAGCAGCACTTTGGATCTCAAGTGTTTTGTAGTGTTTTTATTATTGAATAGCTGACTTCATTGAGAAGACTGCTTTTTAAAGGTGGCCAAAATGCTTCCTACTAGTGTCAGTCTCAATGTAGGGAAACACATTCTATTATTGATACAAAATATTGCTAGAATAAAAGTCTTCTAGATATATGCTAAGCAGAATAAAGAATAATTTTTTTTTTGGTCATATTAGATCTGTTTAACAGGGTCTGTTCTGCCTCTCTGAAACACCTTCCTCTTATTCAAACACTGATCTGAAGTGAGACATTTCTATGGAAAAAAATACTCAGCATTAAACATTTTGAAATTTTGTGGCAGTTTTTTACCCAGACATCAGGAAAGAATACATGTTGCAGGTAAGCCAGTCCTGACTTGAGGAGTTTTACTTAATTTATTGTCAATTAATGCAAAATTCTAATCACTGATTCATGTCTTAAGAAAATGAACTAGTCTCTTCCTAGTCACAAAGTCCCTTGCTTTCACCATGATGCACTTCATCCCAGTTCCTTCAGCAAACCACACACTATTTTACCAGGGTAATTATGAGAAACAGAGAAAAGAAAGTTAAAAATTATGATATAATACAGTTATACTATTTAGAAGTTCAAAATTAAGAAACATCAGGGTCCTACAAGAAGTAATATGTCACTTTTAGTACTGACTCCTTCAGAGAAACTAAGGATAAAAACCAATATTTTACTAACTTATAATGTGCATACCATTCATAAAACTCACCTGCTTAGTTTAGATTTGTTTTAGCTAGGCCTACAGTTTGTTTTTAAACACTGTTATCTTTTAATTACTTTTTATCAATGCTGGCATGTAGCCCAGATGATAGGCAATACTGATATTTTCCCATTCTCTCCATTTACTACAGAATTTTGAGTAACAGAAGTAGGAAAATATTTCTATTTTGCCAAAATTCATTGCTGCTGCTTAAAATAGTTCAATGCAGTCAAATCATAGTGATGTAACACATATCTGTGAATCTGATGGCATATTTTTTAACTTAATAACGGAAAGATGACAATTAGCAGAATAATTGTTAAGTTATTAAGGATCAATGGATCTATTTACTGAGAGAAAATGAGAAAATAATTCCTGTTCCCCTGATAAAGCTTTGAAAATAATCACACTCGCACAGGAATGAATTCATTTACATCAACAGTTTGGAAGCAAAGGGATTTCTGACAAATGCTGTGCTCTGTTGAGTTTTGATTACTAATGGTTACAACTGCTTGCAAAGGAATGCACAACACCTTCTCAGAGATAAGAAGAAGAAAAATAAGGCACAAGGGAAAAAAGCAAGGGTTAATAGTGCTCCTCCATCTGAAAGCAAAGTTATTGCTAGCAATAGCTAATTACAGAATTGTCATGACACAGCTGGAGCTCCTTGGCTGACAAAGTTAAACAGAACAGTCCCAGAAGAAATAAAGGAATAATTTCTGACAAAGATATGCCTGCACTGAACAAGTCTTAGAGGAATTATAAACCTACAAGGAAAGACGCTTGAACAAAAGATGCCGTTGCTTTGTGTTTCAGACTACAGACATTCTCTGACAAAGGTGCTAAGCAAGTTTTGTGCTGAAGTAAACGAGATTTCTCATATGTCTAAATACAGGCTGGTGCAAATTCCCTAAGTGAATCAAAGCCAAAACCACAACAGTGTCCCAGCGGCGCTCTAGCATTCGGGCCTCACAGCATTCTAGTGCAACTGGCAAGGGAGTGCGAAAGGTACCTGTGCTGCACAGTCCCACTGTGAAATGATTAATGACTTGTATTTAGAAAGGGGATACCTGAGATTTTTATTACATTACCGTGGCTAAAGAGACAAACAAATGCTGTTGTTGCATTTCTAGGACTTTGTAAGGCTTGAGCCAGTCACAGGGGCAACCACTGGTCTGTTATGCAACCCCAAACCATTACAGTTTTTGAGATTACCATCAACAGCACACATCTAAAATTCACATTTATGACTACCACAGACTTATTATAGCTGTTGCCACCTGTCTCAATAAATTTTTTAACAAACAATCAAATTCTATGGATCAGAGACTATTATCCCGTAATGTTTTCTCATGTATTGTTTATACTATGTATAAGTTGCAATGTTACTAGACCCCTCAAGAATCATTTGGTAGTGTCTACAACATAATTGAATACAGTTTTATTATCCCAGTGAGCAGGTATAAATATTTAATTCTTAAATACCACATGACAGTGGGAATTGTTTCAGCCAATAAATCCTTCTGTTCCAATTTCGCAGTAAAAGTACTTTCTGTTGCGACACAAGTGCTAGTACAAAACACTTTTGGAAGTAATTTTTATTTAAAGCTTAGTCTCTTCTTCACATATATAATACCAACCCATTTTTTCAGGGGTGTGTTTTATTCTGCTTCAATGAATCCAAGAAAATAGAAATTTAAATCAAGTAAGAGAGACAAGAAAAAGGCAAAAACATAAAGAAAAAAATATGGAATAAATACATATTGGTTTAACCGCGTTATTTTCAAGCCTCATATTCCTTTCATTTCTCAGTTAACACTGAGCAAAAGCAAAAGTATCACTGAAGAGGCAATTTGTTCACTTTATTTCTGGGGACAGAAACCTACTGTGCTCCACGAGACTGAGGGGTTGTATGTGTAGCTGATGGTTATTAAAAGCAGCTATGTCCAATAGCACATCATGCTGGTCAGCAGGCCCAGAATACTGCAACCACCACCTTCCCCCAACCCCATGCATTTATGAAAGCTTCAGTAACACAGATATAAACCTCAAATCAGCTTGAGTTTCCGAACATGACCTGGGATTTTAATATGCTGAATACAGTGTTAGTTGTATTCTACACAACAGATAATTTGACAGAATAGGTTTTGTTATGCAAAAAAACAAAAACACTACCATGAGGGATCCCAAACCTTTGTAACTGCATCAAGAAAGCCACATCCAATCTCAAGTGGGCAGTTACCTCCAAAAGAAAGCAGCGACTTGAGGAGAGTTGGGGATTTTGTTTTTAGGAAATTAAATATTCTGTACATAAAAAAAAAAGTCTAGAGATTTTAAGGTTTTAAAAGCAAAAGCAACACTGTCTCAAATAAATGTTAGAGGATTCCTAATTTTATTAAAAAAAATAGAAATAGCAGAAAGTTTTAACAAGTTCTGTTGATTTAATTCGGTATATAAACTGAGGAAATTCACCAAGCCTTTTGATATGCTAACAACCAGATTTCCTCTGCCAGATGAGGGTATCCAGAGAGACATAGTCCCTACTGTTATTATTTACACAGCAAATTATTGTTCTGTTGTCCTATGGAATATAAAAGTGGGAGCACAAAGCAAAGCCTAATCCAGATGAAACTTCTCAAAAAATCAACAACTCTAATTTGTTTATGTTCAAGCCAGAATCAGAAAAAGTACTTTTTATTATTCAACTCTCAGTTTCACAGCTGTACTTTTTGTGTGTGTTTTTTTGACTTCATTTCTCAGGTGTGCTTTTTGACTAACAGAAAAAGATGAGCTGGTTTGCCTGGCTGGTGTTTGGTTGGTTCTTTTTGGTATTTATGTAATGAATTTTATAATCTTTTCTATGGAGAAAAGTGAAAGGACGATAACCTGCAGACAGACAAGACAAAACGGGGCAGGACGCTAAAAATTATGAATCACCATTAAAATTACCACACTATATCGGGATTCTCATTTAAAACAAAGTAACAAATTTGCATCATTGGTACTTAAATATCTGAATAACATCCCTAAGTAAACAAAGTTTTACTTTTTTTTCTCATTAGGTGACAAGAAACATAGCATTACAGTAGAAAACCAAACTCAGAGCTGCAGACAGTATAAACTCTTCCCCAGTACAATGTATGCCAGAACTGTTCTGCCCACCACAGTTATCTGAAGCTGAAAGGTTCCTTACACTTCGAGGGTTATCTTTATGCCCCAATACACAGTGGAGGTAGACATCTAAAGAAACTCAGTCTGAGATGGGGCAGAATCTGATTCAAATCAAAAGAACAAAAAAGCTTCTTCAGAAGTTTGACTTGGAAATAGTCTAGTTTCTATTATGGCATGCAATCTGATATCACTGGTGTTAATTTTATGGCTTTACCTATGTGTACAATATTTTGCAAGTGTATTTTTATTAGTAGTCTCAACAGTCCTTCCAAAACCTGATGAATCTTAGGACACAGGACTACTTGAACAGATTGGCCTTCATAAACTAAACATCAGGCCTTTACCCAGGTCATCTTTCAGTTTGGACAGAGTACGTAATTTCAAAATGCTGTCAACCTAGAAACGCTTTCATAGGCAATATTAGCTCTGCTTTCACTCTGCAAAACAGAACAAACATGGCAGACTACTTTTGTTTTACATTAGCAAGTGAAAAAGAGCTGAGTAATAACTGTGTTATAATGATTATTAATGTGAGTATAAAGGCGTACCATGAAGACAAGGGAATCAGATTTCCATCCAATATGCTCTATGATAAAACTGCTATCACTTTGTTAAATTAAGTACAGAACCACCAATTTATACCACCAGGACTTGGGCAAAAGGTGTTTTCATAAAAACTAAATGGCAACATTCAATACTTCAGGTGGCACTAGCAGCCATTCTGAAAATTTACTCTCCTTATACCGCACATTTGCCATCTAAATAAATGTTTTAAATAAATGGTCGCTCCATAAGAGCTGGCCTGTTACACATTAACTGTTTCACTGTTACCAAGCTGTAATAATCACTAGGAACTCCAAGCTCATGTTTGATCTTGGGCTATCACTGCTGCCTTCTGCAATCTTGTCATCTCAGTTTTTCAAAGAAAAACACATGTAATTAAGTCTTTGAAGGGAAATCTTTCTACTGGCTCCAGTATTTATTAAAGGTTTTTCTCCTGAATGCTGAGTGTCATCCTATGGAAAATTCAGACAGATTGTACTCTTTAATGTATTTTTCTTCCTCTCCTTTCACTTTGCATCTTTATATTACAGAAAGCTATAGGCACCACTTTTCTCTCTCTTTTCAAAGTCTGGTTGGTATTTAGAAAATACCTCATTCTGAATAGTGACTTCTGCAAAAATATTCAAAAACCTTGCCTTGGCACACAGTTCTGCTCAGCTGTTCTGAGTATTCTAAAGGTAACCTTTACAAACCTTTAAATGTTTTTCAAGGCTAAAGTTCACCTAAAGACAGTACTGAAATTTCTGGGCACTTTTGTTCTTCTTTTGCTACTTCTCTGTATTTTTTACTTCCTCCCACCCTGTGTGGGTGATGACAACAAAAGTTCCCTCTTTCTCTTATGTATATGTGTCTATTTCTTGCTGCAATAATTAGGATAACACAAATAAGCAATTTGCTTGTATTAAATAGACATTTAACAGAAAAAAAGTTTACTTGTTTACAAGGAGAAATGAAGTAGTAAGATATTCTCTATACTTTACATTAGGGATAAGCAGCAAAAATAGGAATAGTATGGAGACAAAATTATTTCATGAGAAAGAGAAATTGAACAGAAATTTGAAGATAACCATTATTTGAAAGCGGATAAGGATGCCTAATGAAATAACATCACTATTGAATTTTATTCTTTCAAAAGCACCAAAAAAAGATAGACCAATCATCATTTATAATTTGGATTTCTTGTAACAACGCCAAAAGATGTCAAAACCTATTACAGTTGATGTTTGCCTCTAACTGTATGTTGCACTCTAAGAGTCAGCTTTCTGCATTTGTTGATAGTACAACATAACTGTAAGGATGTATCTCTGCATGTATGTATATGCGATTGACAAGCTAATGGTAAAATAAATGGTGCCTAGTATTTGTAAAAAGTATGAGCTGGCTATCTCATCCACCAGAACAGCACAGCCTTCTTTCTTGCATGAAGATAAGAAACTGTTAGAAAAGCAGAACACTTAGGGTCATTCATATCTCAGCCTCTTTGTAGAATCAATAGCACAGGCATCAGCTGGTATGTAATCTTATTATATTGACCTGCAAACTTTCCACCTGGATACAATCTAAAACAAAACAGTCCAGTGAGACCCAAATGGCCAATATATACTAAAATTAATCAAGTTTAACTGTTAAGATAGCAATAGACGTGAGCAGTGAATGAACCCCAAGCTGGCCCGTGAGTTTATCAGCCAGTCAGAATGAAATGCCAGGGACATCGCTTCCTCCTTATCTCTATTTTATCCTACCTTTGTAGCCAATTGCCAGCTGTTGCATATTCCAGATCCTAGATTTCTTTAAACCAAGACACTACTGCTGAGGGGAACAAGCAAATCACAGAAGCAGCTATCTTTGAGAAGTAGGAGGCGTCAACAGGCACCAAAAACTGCTTTTCCAAAAGCGACCTGGTTAGATTACAAATTCCCACCTGTTCCCAAAGTCTCAAAGAGCACTGTTGCACTTTAGCTAGTAGTATTAAAAAGAAAATGAAACATCCTTTTAAACATTGCAGAAAAGCATATTTAGCCCACAAGTGACACCCTCAATAAAGAAATAATCTATCACTAATTTAAGAACCTACTTCAAAGACTATTCTCTAGCTGCAAATTTCTTCCTTATAAAATTCAATACTCAATAAATCAACTTTGCAGTAATATTTTATCAAGCAACTGTGATCTTGGCAACATTATATAACAAAGTATTTTTTGATCTTGATTTATGTACACATTTTAGGGAACACTAGAAAGACAGATTTTTATAATTTGAAAAAAAAACAACCAACCCTTTAAATCATCTTAGACCTAAACACAGAAGTGTTATAAACATCAAGATGCATCCAGGGAGTTCAATAAGCCATATACAGCCTTCTGGCAAAAGCATGACACTAACTTTTATTTTGAAGGTTTATGACAATGTAAAGCCAAATAAAAAACTAGCTTTCATCCTATTAGTGTTTATTGAAGATGAAGGAAAAAACCTCACCCAAATCTGAAATTATCACTGATTACCTCAAAATTACTTCAAGTGATCTTTATTTAACCTAATTTCTCAAAAAAAGGTGAATACAAGACATAATGTAAAGGATCAGTCTGAGGCATAAGCACATTTCAGTGCATCATCTAAAATCTAACAGTGTGAGACACTGCCATCTATAAACTGAACAGAAGCTATAAGGATGGTAAACTTAGATGTAAAATCAGACTGTATATATATGTAAAACAGTTTAAATAAGGGCATATTAAGTATTTCTAAAGCTTCCTAATTCCCACTGCTTATATCCAGGTCTGTAGTTCAAGATAAAGTCAATTAGTTAATTAAAAAAAAAAGGGGGGGGGGGGGCAGTGCATTTAAAGTCTGTTACCAAGGAGGCAAATTAACGAAAAGGATTAAGTCCAAGTTCATTTCCTGGACATACCTCTTAGCATAACTTCACTGCATTATGAAGTAGAATCCATATGAAAAATCTTATTTAAGACTAGTTCACAATTTCTTAGCTCATAAAATACCATTAGATAACCTAATTTTGATCTCTCATATACCAAAGACAATCAGATAAGCTTACTGTATTATTATTTATTTACTTTACTGTCAAATCTTTTCCACCCTATTTCTGCCTGCAGATTCTGCAATAACTGGATTGCAACAGCAAGAAGATTTCTGCTAGATTCTGTCACTGGCCACAGTGTGCGTTTGATCAACTTCACTACTGAAACAGAGCTGCAGATAGAACTGAATATCCCAGTGCAGTCTCTCTTTAGTTTGCAGAGGGCTGTATACCTAATACATTTTACAGCATGAAGCAAACTGCACAGCAGAATCAATAGAGTTTGTGCAACAGTTTAGCTTAATACAGCAAAAGAGAAACTAAATTTCAAATTTACTTCTAAAATGCTGAAAATATTCAAAACTTGGCCTTGTCACCTCATCTTTCATTCTGATACACAAAGTCCCCCTTAAGTTTCATTCTCAAAGTTACTGGTATCACTTCATGATACACATATAGTTAATTTTAGTGGAAGGGACAGAATGCTAGCAAGACATTACTACTGAAAGTACTACTGAAATTAAAAGAACTTCCAGACTACTAACAGCTTTTGCTATTGAAAAATCAACTTAGTAAAGTGTGATGAATAGAATTAAAGGATCACAGTAAGGTAAACAGAATTTATCTGCATGCTCAAATTTTTAATAGGCAAGTTTATCTTTCCTCTAAAATCTCCTAAACCACTGTTAATTCTTGTTTCATGAGCATCCATGTAAAACCTTCATGTGGAAATTAATCAGATTATTTGATACAGCCCTTTTCAGCTGGCAGATAATGCAAGAGAACCATGCCAGTGCTGTGCTTTAATACTGAAAAGCAAATCCATATCCCATAAATGAGTACTCTTAAAGGTCCTTCCACTTTGATAGTGTGTTTTGGTCCTAAGAATTTTTTTTAATAAAATCAAAACATTTTTACACTGTTGCAAGACTAAGGATCATATTTGAACTCCTGTCTTCTTTTGTGAGTACTGCTTATAGCAACCAGAGGAGAGACTACAAGGTTTTTTTTTAAATAGACGGTAAATCTAGAAATTCT
Source organism: Myiopsitta monachus (assembly GCA_017639245.1). Classification (NCBI taxonomy): domain Eukaryota; kingdom Metazoa; phylum Chordata; class Aves; order Psittaciformes; family Psittacidae; genus Myiopsitta; species Myiopsitta monachus. Next base: position 949,290 of record CM029926.1, on the reverse strand, counting down.
CTGTTAGTGCTCCAAGTATTGGGAGGAAAAATACAGTTCAGAGAATTATTTATAGCAAAGTTTAGGTATTGGCTACAAGCCATTTTCAGAAGCTGTCCTTATCTATATATCACACCTAGATGCTAGCATTCTTACAGCTAGATATTTATGAAGGCAATTTAAAGAGTGCCTTGAATAATAACACAAAGTGAAGACTTTGCACTGATGGAAATACACCCTTTAACTAACTGCATTTGTCACAAGAATAACACGGTGATTTAACATAGTCAGCTTTAAATTACAATGTTCCCATAGTGTATGTAGATAAAACAGGATGATCAATTCAGATTATCTGAAGTACCAGACATGCGCATTGGTATTAAAAAAAAAAAAAAAAAAAAAAAAGAAACATTTTCCCAATTTATCAGTATAAACTTATGCACTTTAAAATACCTTAGCACAGATCTGAAATGAACTTTTAATACAAACAGCAAAATCCCCGTTTCTGCAGTAATGATCTATTTGATGGATATTGCATCTACTTATATCAATTACATCATTAATAAGGTTTTTTATGAGCCTGTTCTGTTAATTTAAAAATACCAGGCCACGTGTTGGTGACTTTCTTCCTTTAGCTGTTCGCCATTTAGAAAATAAAATATAATATTCTGAACACCTTAAATCATAAATAGAAGCTAACCTTTATTTTAGATTTTCAAATGCCACCAACACAGGACCAGAGTATCCAAGAAGTTACTAAAGGAAAAAAAAAAACAGTGTTTATTTTTTGTATTTTATTACTCACAGGCTGAGAGCTGTGACTGTGACTCTGGGGGACAGACCTTACTGACATGTCTGTGGAAATATTTAGGTTTCTAGAAATCACTGAGGCCATTTTCTACCTATCCTAGCAAGGATTATTTGATAATGCGCTCAGGAAGTAGAGCTCTACACATCACATCACAAGATGCTATGCATTCTCTTACATGCCTGATAAACTGACAAAGGGTAGAAGAGGAGTTCAATCATCCTTCTTCAGAAGGCTAACCCTAAGCCTAACAAAGGAATCTCCTAGTCTTTTGCACCCCTAAGTATTTTGGAAAATACTGAATTGAACTTAAACGACTTTTAAGTCCTTCATTTTCCATTCAGTTTTAGACATGCAATTAGCATTAGCATTTAGCAGCACTTGTTTTGATGTCTAGTTACAGAATTCAACAAAAATAACTCAGACTTACGATAAGGAAATAATTAAATTGACTGCTACTATTCAATTTTGAAACTATAAATAAGATTATCCAAATGGCTTTGAAGGCAAGAGAGCTTTGTTCCAGCCACTGGAAGGGGAGAACCAAAAACGTCACACGCCTGGCACAGATGGACAACTGCATTTCCAAGACCCGTTTAATTTGTTCATATATTTCTTACACAATAAAAGCATTCACTAATTTAGATTGCGATACATAGGATTCTCCCCAGCTACAGACTGAATCTAGACTGTTTCTACATGCCTTCATTCAACAATGTCCTCAATCATCGTGGGGCTCACTGGCTTTTTATTGTATTCTAATTATGACCTTAAATGACCTTATTATTGCCAACTGGCATAAAGAGTGAATTAAAGAAATAAACAGGTGTGGCTTGTCAGATGATCAACAGCAGCTGCATAAAACCACTTTTATGCATTTTAATTTCATTTGGGTTACTTTACAGTTTACCTTCCTGAAGAAGAATGAGTATCATGCAGAGGATGTGAGACAGAAATACGCAGATGCACAAAAAACATTCACTTTTTTTCTGATTTTGGAATAATAAATATAATAATGTCCATTAACTTTGCTTTTATAGCCTCTGAACATATCCTAGATGCTTTTTTTACCATTCTTGAATTTTAGTTTTTATGTCTTAAGGAATAATGTATTTAATTATTGAGAGTACCACAAGGTCTTTCTGCTTAAACATTCAGTATTTTCAGACATTAAATCCACCTTTTATTTGCACAATTAGATGCACCAAATGTGTAGAATATATGAAATATTAAAATACTTAACTATGCTATCAGATATGCATCTTTCTAATATCTCCAGTCCATCAAAACAGAAGAGAATGATATATATATTTTTTAGTTTTGAGAATCCATCATTGAACTAATGGTCTTGGCTTTTTTACCTTAACTGAACTAGCATTGCTTGCCAAAAGACAGAGCAGTCTGTAGCTGGCCTCAAAGTGACTAGAAACTTGCACCATCCATATTTAATAAGATGGTATAGCAGAAATATAGCATACATTCCGTATTTCTATAGGAAAGCAATATTCATTATTCTACAGATTATTCCTTAATAAATATTTCAGAAACTTGAAGTGGAAAAAAAAAATAGAATAGCATATATTGTGTTCTTGATAGTTTAAAAGCCCTTTTGTTTTCTTATCTATGATGAATCCTTATGTTGTTTTCATTTCTGATGTATTTTAATGCCATTATGGGTTTGAAATTCATCTTTTGGTCAGTTTGACAGGATGAAGATATTTGATGTTTCGTTAGTGTGCACAAACAAGTTAGAAGTCATTTTCCATTAGCACATATAGAGAGCTAACATTTTTTTTATTATTATTGCTCCAGATACTTTGGTTATCTCTGTGTAAATATGAGCATTTACTGAATGGTAGCAAGAACAAATTGCCAAGCCTGCTCACAAATTTTCTGCTTCTGAAAGTCGAAGAAACCAACTGCTGGGCTGTCATTGCTCTTACTTACATATGGTAATGTCAAAAGCAAAGAGCTATTTGAGAAACCCCAAATCCCATTATCCCTCCAGTAGTGTGTTTTTTCAGTTGATTTGTGGAGCTGTGCAAGTATCCTTAAATTCATCATAACAGATAGTAGGCTGAGTAAGTGCAGCTGCACTTTCGTTCAGGCACCACTAAGTTATGATACAGACAACCTGTGTTTGTGAGTGTGCAGGGACTCACATGACCTCTTTGGGGTATATGGCCCAGGTAATATGCATGGATAGGATGGGAATGTGTCATACCTGTCTGTGAATAGGACAGCAGAAAGTGCCTGAGAGGGCCTTTGCCCAGAAACAATGGGGATCGACAGATTTTAGAGAAACAAGGGAGTCACCTGGAAAAGAGGGGTGTGAGAAGCAGGAGAAAGGCAGGGTGAGAGCTCAGCTGGGGTGGCAACATGCACGGCATGTCACTGCCGCAAGAAGCCGCTCAGCATTTTTCACATTATAAAAGATTGCTGTTGAAGAGTCAGAAATTTCATTTTAGATTCTTTCTGTAGGATGACATAATTATATAAAGTTACACCAGAAGCCACATCTAGATCCTGGGTCTCCCAAAAGAATATTTAGTCTTTTAAGGAAGAAACAGGTTAATGCCCAAAGGCCAGAAGCAGCCTCAGGGGGTATATGTGGGGTGGATCCTTCCTAGGATCAAAAAATCTGGAAGTAGCTTACATTCAGGCAGCATTAAGATATTGCCCTTAGCCTCTGAGGCACATCAAAGAGAAACATGAGTTTTGTCTGCAGGGAAAGTGTTTTTGATTATAAAATATTTCAGTACATTAAAGAACAAAACCAAACCAAACCAAACCCTGCCACATGGTTGTACTCCAAACCACCTCTGCATGAGATGGCAAAAGTGTTCTGGAATCATATTACTGTCTCCCTTAACAGGTGAACAGGGCTTTTAGCCAGTAGTGAGGGAGAGGACAGAAAATGAAGATACTAAATATGTGCTCTCATTTTAATGAGTTGTTAATTCATATTGCCTAGCCAGGGCCTTTTATTAGAGACTGTAAATCTCAGACAGACAAGGAGTCATGAGACTTTGAAATTGCCTTGTAAATTAGTTACAGGTAATGAAACCATTTAGTTTTTGAAGGGTTGGGATTGTGAGAGCTTTCCACGTTGAAATAATTATTGAACATTACTGAACCAAATAATTAAACTATGCTGTATAAAAACTCCCATAATAATAGTCACACAATTTCCTTTTCTTCTTTTTTAAAATTCTACATTATGAGACTTGTTATTGACACGTGAAGGTAAAAATATGACTGTCGGAGCCAACATTACATTCATTGCTTCAAGTTATATAAAAGATGCAGTACATGATGTATATGATTCAACAGTGAATCATCTTCACCATATGATCTACTAGGTCTTATGTTTCAAAGATTTAAAAAATCTACATACATAAAGGGGTATTCCAGATACCTTAAGATAACCATAGATTTTTGATAAAATTTTGGAGAGGTGAAATAATAAAAAATCAAAGTCATGTTGATGCTTTATCAGTGCCATCTCAAATCAGACTTCATGTTCCAAATAATGCTTTCCTTACCAGTGCTGACAAAGGGGAACGAGAAACACATCTTAATGTGTAAAAAATTCTTCAGCTATTCTAACCTCATTCAGGTTTCTTTATTGCTCTTTGGGAAAAAAAGAGGTAGGGAGGGGTGCTTTGGATAAGACTGAAATAGATTTTATTCTTTCGGCTGGAAAATATAATTTGCCTATAATGGAATTCCCATGATGATCTCAAAAACATATACAGCAAAGTTACAAATGGCATTAGCAGCATTTCCTTAATGTGAACTTTAGTTCCAACTACAATGTGGCTATTTTCTTGTTGCTTTTCTATGGGACAACACTGCCTGGATCTGAACTATCCTGAGATTAGTTTTCCTGGAGGCTTAAATTTCTGCACTGGAAAATCTAAAAACAATCTGAAGTTATGTACATGCACAGAGTTCATGGTACCTTAAGTCTTCAAGTTTATATGATTCCAAAAATCATACAATCATAGAATCATAGAATAGTTAGGGTTGGAAAGAACCTTAAGATCATCTAGTTCCAACATCCCTGCCACTGGAAATGACACCTCACACTAAACCATGCCACCCTAGACTCTGTCCAACCCAGACTTGAACACTGTCAACGATGGAACATTCACAACTTCCCTGGGAAACCCATTCCAGTGCCTCACCACCCTCACAGTAAAGAATTTCTTCCTCATATTCAATCTAAACTTCCCCTGTTGAAGTTTGAACCCGTTACCCCTTGTCCTATCACTACAGTCCCTCAAGAAGAGACCCTCCCCAGCATCCCTATAGGCCCCCTTCAGATACTGAAAGGCTGCTAGGAGGTCTCCACGCAGCCTTCTCTTCTCCAGGCTCAACAGCCCCAACTTTCTCAGCCTATCTTCACACGGGAGGTGCTCCAGTCCCCTGATCATCCTCGTGGCCCTCCTCTGGACTCCTTCCAACAGTTCCATGTCCATTTTCTGTTAAGGACACCAGAACTGCACACAATACTCCAAGTGAGGTCTCACAAGAGTAGAGTAGAGGGGCAGGATCACCTCTCCCGACCTGCTGATCATGCTCCTTTGGATGCAGCCCAGGATACGGTTGGTTTTCTGGGCTGTGAGCGCACACTGATGCTGGCTCATGTTCATTTGTTCATCAACCAACACCCCCAAGTCCTTCTCTGCAGGGCTACTCTGAATCTCTTCTCTGCCCAACCTGTAGCTGTGCCTGGGATTGCTCTCACCCAGGTGTAGGACCTTGCACTTGTCATGCTTAAACTTCATCAGGTTGGCATCAGCCCACCTTACAAGTGTGTCAAGGTCCCTCTGGATGGCATTCCTTCCCTCCAGCGTATCAACCGAACCACACAGTTTGGTGTCATCGGCAATACTTGCTGAGGGCGCACTCAATCCCACTGTCCATGTCACCCACAAAGATGTTGAACAAATCCTAATGCTGAGTATTAAAAACCTGATTTTTTTATACTGACTTTAAATAATTGGATACAAATCATTCCCCCCACCTCCCTGTCCCATGCAACTTGTGGTGGGGGAGGAGGTAGAAGCTGGGAATGAAGAAGTGAAGTTGAGCCTGGGAAGAAGGGGGGGGTGGCATAAGGAATTTTTATGTTTGTTTCTCACCATCCAAGCCCATTTTTTATTGGCAAGAAATGTAATTACTTTTCCCCAAGTTGAGTCAATTTTGCCCTGGATGGTAACTGGTAAGTGATCTCCCTTTCTATCATGAATGATAAGCTCTTTTATCTGATCTTCTCCCCCTATTCTGTTGAGGAAGAGGAGTGAGAGAGCAGCTAGGTGGGGGTCTGGCAGCCAGTAATGTAGAAAAAATGCCAGGAAGTTCAGTATTTTTGATAAAAATTTGAGTTTGATCTTTTATTCCTAAAGTGCTCTCTGTTTAAGTGAAAGAAAGAAAAAAACTAACAAAAACCAGCTCTGACAGCATCTAATTTTGACAATTTTGCTCTAACACTCCTGGGAAAAAAAAAAAAAAAAGCCTTTTCTGTATGCACACAAATCCACTTCACAGTAAAAGCATAATGAAAGCAGCTATCTTAACACACAAAAAAAACCCTCTTATCCTGTGAAATCACTAACAAAAATAATCCTTCCCCCTAATATTTGAAGATAGCTTTTTGAGTATATAATAATACTCTAGTGAATTCCTGACACACGAGTATGGCAAGGATTTCCCCATCTGTTAGCATGAGATAAGTTCTGATCTGATGTGATAAGAGGCTTTCTCATGTTCATAAAACAGAGGTTGGTACTGTGTTCACAGCTTGAAAGACAATTTCTACATGTGAATTACCAGGGATATTATTTACCTGCTTTCAGAGCCTCTGAGTTGCAAGTCGACATTTATAGATGGAAAAGCTTCAAAAAAACAAATATGGAATAATGATAACATAAATATTGTCTACAGGTTAGAAAAATAATTCTGAAGGAGATGAAGTAATATGTAATTCTAATTAAGTACCATTAGAAAGACATTTTGCCATTTCATCCATTTATTTTTCCAGAAATGTTTTAATGAAGCTTTATGGTGATTCTCTGTTACAGAGTGTTTTACTCAACTAAGCATGACTATTTGAAGTTAATCTCATCACCCATGCCCTGAAGAATCTTGATGCAAGAACTCAGGGATTTGATCTCACAGGAGATCTGATTTTATTGATGTCTTACCATATTCCTTTTTCACCTTAATCTTTCTGCCATTTATTCTGATAAGAGAAAGAATAAATTCAAACAACATTTTTGTTAGATTTTTAATACAACCCTCATCATCTAAAAATGCTGTGTGATGAGTGCTGTACGTACAAGTTATGGATAAAAAATTCAAACCTTTTAGAACTAGAAGATGTTAGATAAAAAATTCTAACATTATAAAGAAAAGCTCTACTGCAAATGGAACCTATCTGCCTGGGTAGGTTATTCTCAGTAATACTAAAGGAACTTTGATCTTGAATAACTTACTCAAAATAAGTAATGTCACTATGAAGATGAAAAAAAATATTAACATATTTATGTTCTGATTTTATTATAAATTACTGGGTATGTAAATCTAATCTGTCAAAAGTGGTTCTTTATTTACTGTAAATTCCAAGATAATTTAAAATGATATATACTCATTCTTAATGCTACTTGCGCTTAGACTTTTTAAAAGCAGAATGTGCATTTCTCTGAAGATATGCAGATCTACAGTTTTACATTAGTAAAATTCAATGTGTTTATGATTTTGCAATATAAACCCATCTTGCAGAAATATACATCTGAAACACTTGAAGTAGCACAACTTATCTTCAGCTTAAGGATCAGAAAATCCAAAAATGGAGTAAATAGGTTTAAACTAGCATGTTTCTTACACTATTCATTTCAGGCCAAGACCAAAAAGGCAAGATTCCAGCAAAAACACAGAAAAAGATTTGTTGAAGAAACTTTGACACCTTTGCTCCACAGTCACAATACAATCAAAGAAATAAAGCTGTTCTCATGACACAGGTGACTTTTAACCGTATCAGAACCTACAAATGCAAGCTTAGCATTTACTCTATTTCTCTTCAAATAACAGCTTTGTCAATAGCATAAACAGCCAGCATCCAATAACACAGAGAAGGGAACTGTCAGGTGTGATTTCATCATTGCTTGGATAAGCCCAGGAAGACTACAGTCTCTTAACACAATCAATAGGCAGCTAATGAGCACTTCAAGACATGAAAGCCTTGAGCCAGGTAAAGAAACCCACAGAGGAAAGTACTTCAGCAGTCAAGTAAAATGCTGAAACACAGGCTTAATTCTCATTCATCTTATGGGGATATGAACACAGTAATGCTGCATGATTTTCTGCATAAGCAATCCTTAAATCTAATTCTAAATTCTGAACTACAAGCTGCTTACTGAGCTTAGTTTAAAAGGTGTTTATAACAGGGTAACTTATTTGAAATTGGAAAATCCTGCCAAAGTTCTGGCCACCTCCAAATATTACAGAAAACTGATGGAAGCAAAAGGATCCTCTGACTAAATGAGAATTTAAAATGACAATTCAGATCTCAAAATTATTTCACACCAGATCATATCACAACTTTCATAACTTCGTTCAACTCAAGAGATTATTCTGTAAAATCAGAACGATCAGAACAATATCTTTAATTATCATATTTCTTTTCAAATATTTCTTTATCAAAAGTGTTTGCAAGTTTAAAGTTGTTTGGCTTTGGGGTTTTTTTTTTTCTGGTTTTTTGGTTTTTTTGGGTTTTCTTTTCATTTTGACTTCAGTCTCATCCTGGGACTTGAAAGCAAATTGGATTCTTCTCCTTCTTGCCCATCACTGATTGTACTACAGATTTTCTTCATAAGTGGATTTAATCCCTGGTGTAACCTCATTTCTTCTCAGATAAACTAGTACAGAGCTATCTTCTGTAATGGGCTTGCTCTTATGCAATTAACTAGACCACAGAAAGAAAATGTAAACCAGATAAAATGAAAATCTAGCAATATGAACTATTAACTATTGAACTAAGCTTTAAAGAAAAATACTAAATTATCTGCTTTTGATATTTTCAAGTAAAAGAGCAATGAGCTGCTGGAATCTTTGTATTAAGCAAGCTTAGATTATTGCAGCATATATGGCAGCCACAAAGCCAAGCAAGATGAATATTTTTTACTTTATATTACACCTCTGCATTAAATTAACAGAATTTCTTTTTGACAAATGTAAGATCTGAGTCCCTTCTTTAGAGTTAATTTCTATTTTAATTTTATTGCAAGCAGGTAATCTTGCTTCCTGAAAGACAGAACATTTTTTTTGATCATTCTTTGAGTCATTTTCTGCCCTGCCAACACTTCAGCCATGAAATGTTCTATACTTTTTTTCTCTCTGGGCCTTAATCTTATTACTGTGTACTTATCCTTGCAGTGTTCCCTTATCTTTTCTATTTCTTCTATCTCTCTTCCACCTACTTAAACAAGTCTAAAACCCAGTCCATCGCAGTTTCTAAGGCTGTGTTTTGGCAGTACTCTAACTACCATTAGGTTTTCTTGTACCAGATAAGGACCATAGTGACCACAAGATGAAGTACTGATTTTGTATAAAACTGTTGAGCTGCAGATTTGCTCTAAGTAATTTTTCATTGATGGGCTACATAGGAGCTCAAGTATAGTCTATCCATAGCATTCTACATTTATGCTTTGTCATGTGTTCTTTATCCGAAAATGAGCATAAAGCTGAAATAAGAGCATAAAGCCAGCAGGAATCAGTATCAAGGTTCCTAGCTAAATTGGTAAAAGCGTAGTTGCTTCTTTGGGTCTGATTCAGACCAAAACCATTACTGTCATCCAGCTATGTACAGTATTGTTCATTAGGGACTCACAAAAAGGCCAACAGACCATTGTTCTTGCTAAACACATTTTTTTTAGTTATTTAAACAACTTTTTTTAGCAAAGAGGTAATGTATAAGTCTGAATGTGCATATGCACATGATGCAGAAAGGCAAAAAAATAAACCCCAAACCTGTAAAAACATAATAATGGCATTATTCAGCAGAGAAATGCACTGTAAACCTAAGATACAGAAATCAAGAGGTATTGCCATGACTGCATTCTCTAGAGTATCTCTCTCCTCCCAAGTATGGTTTTGGATAATGAAAAGCTGACTGCAGTGAACTGGCACAGTAGTTATCAGACAATGAAATTGATTCATCAGGTAGTAACTTGTGAAAAAAGTTTTCCAACCTTACTAATTCTTACACTGTTATAAGCAAAAGATCACAGGGAAGCACAAGGTAATCTCAGTGGCATGAGCTTATAAGCTTCCATCTTACACACCAAGTATTTGGACACTACTTTCTCACAGTTCATGCTATTAAAGGCATGATTTCTTCTACGTCTACTTGTGTTTTTCTTACACAGCCATATCCTGGCTTTCAAGCACTGGCAAGCTATCATTCTTGTGATATACAGGAAACTGCAAAATATGCCAAAGAAACTCTAATGGCTTAAAATTTATTAGGCTTTACCAGGAAGTCTGTCATCAGTTGCTACGCATTCAGCATAATGAACACAATCTTACCTATCAGCTGCATTATGCAAAACCCAAATTCTGCTGGAAAACAAAATGCATGTATTGCACTCCACATTCCTTTATTTTTAAGGTCTGCTAAAGTGTATATTTCATTTGACAAGGTTAGTGAGAGGCAAATATTTACCCTAGGTTATTTTGTTAGGCTTCAGAAAGTTATCAAGGAGAACTTTATTTCTGAGTTTTCTTCATTAGACTGCATTTTCACATTCCAAGATCTAGAAGGTCAATTATGCTCAGTGACTAAGCTTCAATGGCTAATGATGTACTTCAGAGACCATTTATTAAATTATAAATATTTCAGAAAAGTACTGTTTTTAAATGAAATTGAGAGACAAAGTTTGGGAGTTAGCTAGACTGCTGGTGGTACATGAGTCTACCTAATAACTGTGTGTGTTATGAGTGTATATGAATAACAATTCGATTTATAAATGTCAGTCACCAAGCACAGGACATCAGCAGCGTTTCTTTTTTCAAAGACTCAATCTCAGAAATTCTCACTGGCTCTTCCCTTTCAATTCACAAATAAAATTGGAAAAGACAAATGATCAAATGAAGCAATGACAGGAAACATGCTTAAAAATGAATGTCATCTTTACAGCTTGTGATTAACTGTTAGATAATGTAAGATAAATACTACCTATGAGAAAATTGGATGTAGCACTTGGGTTGCGGTTCACTTGAAACACTTTACAAATAGAGATCAAAAGAATCTGAATATTCATATATTGTTAAAACATGTCAACCTCCAACACAATTTAATTATTTATGTTTCTTTGTACCCAACCATCAAGCAGCATTTCTCAAAATATCTTTCGGCAAATAAATTTTACCTCTTTTTTAGTACAAAGCTATTTAAGTGTTGAAAGACAACACAGGTTATTCATATGATGTATTTTCAGAATCTGAAACTTCATAGTCAAAATTGCACCCAGCTCCTTTGATGGTCTGCTCAGAGAAAGCAGTGGCTCCTTTAAACGACATTAGAAGGAAAGCACATAGAGAAGGCAGTGTGAACTTCCCCGATATTAAGCAAATGGTAGATCTGAACCTTCAACTGCTTTGGGTGAACAAAAATTATCCCCTAACTTACTTAAGAACTGTATCAGAACTGGGAAATAATCTCAGATCTCCTGAGATCAGCATCTGAATCACATGATTTCATTGCTTTTTCCCTCCTGTTGCTTTACCTTTGGAGCTTTTCCTTGCAGTAAGGTTTGAGATTTTTTTAATCAGTTTAAAAAAAAAACTTATAAAATCCCAGGAACGGAAACCTTATACATAAAAAAAGATATATATATCTCATAGAATGGTTAGGGTTGGAGGGTTGGAAATACATACATACATACATACATATATATATATATATAAAGATTATGTATGTCTCATACAATGGTTAGGGTTGGAATGTTGGAAAGGACCTTAAGATCATCTAGTTCCAAACCCCCTGCCAAAGGCAAGGACACCTTCCAATAGACCAGGTTCCTCAAGGCCTTGTCCAACCTGGCCTTGAACACTGCCATGAAAGGAGCATTCACAGCTTCCTTGGGCAGCCTGTTCCAGTGCCTCACCACCCTCACAGTAAAGAACTTCTTTCTTACATCTAACTTAAATCTCCCCTGCTTTAATTTTAAACCCATTACCCCTTGTCCTGTTGCTACAGTCCCTAATGAAGAGTGTTTCTTTGGCATCCTTGTAGGCCCCTTTCAATACTGGAAGGCTACTATGAGGTCTACATGCAGGTTCTTTTCTCCAGGCTCAACAACCACAATTTTCTTAGCCTGTTTTTGTATGGGAAGTTGTCCAGCCCCCTTATCATTCTCATATCCCTCCTCTGGACTTGCTCCAAAAGCTCCATGTCCTTATGTTTGGGACACCAGAACTGCACACAGTACTGCAAGTGGGGTCTCATAAGAGCAGAGTAGAGTGGCAGAATCACCTCCTTCAACCTGCTGGTCATGTTTGTTTTGATAGAGCCCAGGATACAGTTAGCATTCTGGGCTGAACTGCTTTACGTTACTACTTTGCATTCTCTTAATGTATACTGCTGCCAGTTTATTCAGATATACCAAGTATTTTCTTGTTTGCATGTATAAATTGAGCCTTGGCTGACACATAATTCAGAACTGCTTTGAAGCTCTCATTCTAAGAACTCTGTGACCTTGTTTAATGGTTTTCTTTAAAAAAAATACCTATATTTATACTTAAATCAAATGTCAATTTATCAGCAAGTGCAGCTACTGAACACATATCGTCATGTATCAGCCTTTAATCTGGATCTCAATATTTACAAAGAAATCCATGATTATTGCTCAGATGTAGAGTATACAGTTTTACTTATTTATGATTCTCCTCAGAAACAACATGCCTACTGTAAACACAGTAATTTCTGTCGGTACTAAATACTTACCTCATTATGTGTGTACTAGTTGTTCTTTATCTAGATGATTCACAGAGACTTCAGTAGCTCTTAGAAAGTTAACAAACATCACTACTTTAACTGGGAAGGTACTGTCAGTATGAGAAGCAATTGACCTGACTGCTAAAAATCCCCCAAGCAAACAAAAAACTCCCCTTAAATACATACAGCCTGAACGTAATAAAAGGGGACACTAGAGTCAGTGTTCTAGCAAACATGGCTGATTTCTTCCATAGACACTAAAATTATATAAGTGTAGAAAACTATTCCATGTTGGTATCTATACATTTTAAAACCTAGATGTTAGGACAGAAGGAACAAAACACTAGAAAGTAAATAAATGAGAATATTCTTCAATTCAGAATGCATACATGCATTAAAGTCTTAAACAATCAATATGACTCTTTAGATATATACCAAATCGATTTTTAATTTATTAAATAGAGGAAGGAGAATTCAATGTATTATTTCACGAATCTTATCAAATATTATCATTAAGATTTAACCAATAAAAAACTCTCACTTTGGCTTCAAGAACATGCTGCTGAAAAAAAACAAACTCTCTGAATGAAAGAACTTCTAATTGCTTCAATCAGGGAAGTGCTTGTGTACCTCTAAGAAAAAAAATTGCAAACTAGGCGGTCACATATTTTCAAAACGTATGCAACTGTGAAACATTATCTTTATTTCTACCAACACACATTTAGGTGTCCTAATACTCAGAATGCACACTTCCCATACGCTGAAGGAGAAATGGGAAAGGAATTGAGACCTCTGTAAGAAAACATACTCAAAAGCATTTCATCAGTAACAAAAGAAGGCATTCTGACATTAATTCCGTCCCTTCAGAGAGTAACAACATCTTTCACTACAGGTTTTGACTAATGAGATAGACATCTGGCTATGAACTTGTTCAGCGTATGTATCAATCAACAGCACAAACAACACTGTTTTGTTTGCCTCTATACTTAGGCTTCAACTTTATACTAATGTGAAAGCGGCCATCCCTAAATCATGCTCCTAATGCAATTATTTTGAAAAATAAAAATTTAAGCACTTTGTGTTTCCTCAGTTCTTAAGCAACTCCTGCCCCTAGTGCCATTACCATTATTTTCCTTGTCAGGTACACTCTTATTTCTCCAAACCGGCAAATATTCCTTTCCCAGTTTCTGTTTTTCATCTAGCAAAAATAAAATCAAACCATATTTGGCTTTTACTCTTTCACCTTTTCTATTTGAATCCGAGAATCTCCTGAATCCGAATTGCCTTTCTCATTTGTCCAACTTCTACTGCCAAATGGCTATTCTAAAATATTTCATGTGATTAACAGACAGGACAATTTTAAGACACCTTTAACACCTTTTGCCAGTACTAATTAGTACTCAAGACAAATTTGAATTCAGTCCAAAGAAGTATAGATATATCTTTTTGGCAGGGATAAATAAAAAGAAAAAAAAGCAAACAATACAAAAAGCAAATCTTGATGGTCAGTAAGGTCATTGTGGATAATGTGGCTCTTCATAACTGATGTTTCCAATATGCTGGCAGAAGATTATTTTTAGCAGATTTGATTTGTGTTTACAATTTGTTCAATATCTGGTGCCTTTCCATTCTATGCTCCTATAGGTCGCTTCATTTGTGGAATGACAGAACCTTCAGTGTTATTAATAAAAAATGGAGGAAAAAGAATTAAAAAAAAAACCCAACACCATAAAATATATGTTAGACAAACTGGACAGGGGTAGAGCAGTTGATGGCATCTACCTGGAGTTGTGCAAAGCATTCAGCACTGCCCCACATGACATACTTATCTCTAAATTGGAGAGACATCAGTTTGATAGGTGGACCACTCGGTGGATAAAGAACTGGCTGGATGGCTGCATGCAAAGAGTTGTGCTCAGTGGCTCAATGTCCAGCTGGAGACCAGGAATGAGTGGTGTCCCTCAGGGACTGGTGTTGGGGCCGGTCTTGGTCAAAATCTGTGTCAATGACATGGACAGTGGGATTGAGCACAAGCTCAGCAAGTTTACCAATGACACTGAGTTGTGTGGTTCGGTTGATACATTGGAGGGAAGGAATGCCATCCAGAGGGACCTTGACACACTTGTGAGGTGGGCTGATGCCAACCTGATGAAATTTAACCATGACAAGTGCAAGGTCCTACACCTGGGTGAGAGCAATCCCAGGCACAGCTACAGGTTGGGCAGAGAAGAGGATTTAGAGTAGCCCTGTGGAGAAGGACTTGGGGGTGTTGGTTGATGAACAAATGAACATGAGCCAGCATCAGTGTGTGCACTTGCAGCCCAGAAAGCCAACCGTATCCTGGGCTGCATCCAAAGAAGAGTGACCAGCAGGTCAAAGGAGGTGATCCTGCCCCTCTACTCTACTCTTGTGAGGCCTCACTTGGAGTATTGTGTGCAGGTCTGGTGTCCTCTACATCAAAAGGACATGGAACTGTTGGAAGGAGTCCAGAGGAGGGCCACGAGGATGATCAGGGGACTGGAGCACCTCCCGTGTGAAGATAGGATGAGAAAGTTGGGGCTGTTCAGCCTGGAGAAGAGAAGGCTGCGTGGAGACCTCCTAGCAGCCTTCCAGTATCTGAAGGGGGCCTATAGGGATGCTGGGGAGTGACTCTTCATGAGGGACTGTAGTGATAGGACCAAGGGGTAATGGGTTCAAACTTAAACAGGGGAACTTTAGATTGGATATGAGGAAAAAATTCTTTACCGTGAGGGTGGTGAGGCAATGGAATGGGTTGCCCAGAGAAGCTGTGAGTGATCAATCACTGGCAGTGTTCAAGTGTGGGTTGGACAGAGCCTTAGGTGGCATGGTGTAGTGAGAGGGGGGTTGGAACTAGATGATCTTCAAGTCCTTTCCAACCCTAACTATTCTATGATTCTATGATTCTAAACTGCAAATTTCTCAAACAGGGTAAAGTTAAATCTAGGCAAGCATATTAGAACACAGCAAGACTGGCAACCTTGAAATCCATCCTATATATCACCAAATTGGCCAATATTTTTCTTCCACAAGAGAAGATAGTTCCTCTGTCTCAACTGCAAATTCACAGCAACATTCATAACTTAAACCAAATGCACACCACATGTCGAGTGTGCACCACACAGGAGTTCATTCACACACTGAATTGTAATAATGATAAACTCGTATAGTCACATGCACATATACATGTGAATTTGTACACTGACTGAAATTACTGTCTGTGCATGAATGTTATCTGTTCTACTACTTTAAAATTCATTGACCTATTATACACATTATAGGGTTATTTCTCTCTCCAAATATAAACAGTTTAGAAGACAAATAAATCAGGTTTTGTAATTGAAAATTTGGTAAGCAACCATGTTGTTTTCAATAAAGTGTACTGCTGTCTATATGGTAAAGATCATCTAAACATGCTACACAGACGTATCTGCAGAGACTACACACATTTTTATGGGACAGAAAATACTAAAGTATGCCACTATTTGTATATATTCACACAAGTATTTCCTCATGACCATTATCCTCATCTTGGTCTTTATCTTGGACTCAATACAACAATAAAATGTACAGGAAAATTATCTTCTAAAACACTAGAAATATGAGAGCCCATAACTGCCTTGTAGGCAGGCAATTTTGGACAACAGCTTCTATCTTTAGTGAATAAAATAGAAAAAATATTGGAGAGCGTATTAAAGATTACAGTCTCTGTTAAAAATAGAGGAATT
The DNA here is from genome assembly GCA_017639245.1 of Myiopsitta monachus. NCBI lineage: Eukaryota > Metazoa > Chordata > Aves > Psittaciformes > Psittacidae > Myiopsitta > Myiopsitta monachus. The sequence goes on along the minus strand of CM029926.1, from coordinate 932,753 downwards.
AAGACATTTGAAAACATTTTAATTTTAATATTTTTGTTGCTAAACACTGTTTTTTTCAACATTATGGAAGTGGATTCAGAGACATTTAAACATCTAATTGGATTAAAATTCAATTTAATATTTGAATTTTTAAATAAACATGAGAAGTCACCTGTTAACATTTATACTAAATTTCAGCACTAATTTCCATAGATAAAAGATACTCTAGGCAATTACAGTTATAAACAGTAATTTCACACCTGCAATGCAATCAACTAATAATAAAACTCCACATTTGGAAACAGGAGGTGGAGCATACGGAGAGCAACTCACAAAATACACTCACAAAAATCTCTGATACTTTAAGCCAGAGGAATTTACTAGGAGACAAAGCAGTATAAAACTTCACTGAAATGTTGTATCATGTCTCTGTGAAAAGGCCTTTTCTTCCACGTTAATTGTCTCACAGTACTTTCTTAACTTCATTTGAACCAAAAAAGAAGGAAAGAGAAATAGTATCCCAATAGTTAAAGTCAGCATATCAAAATACATGCAATGGGTTTATCAGCTCAGTTTTGACAGGTTGCTAAACAGTAACCCAGAATGAAGAGCTGAAAACATTCCACAATTAATTACTTCGCTGTGCACTGCCTGAGCTAAAGCCTGCAAAGGACTGCTGACAGCACAAAATTCGCATTCCAGTGCTCCTCCCGCCTCTCCCAATTTACAGGAGAATAGGAAATCATGAACAATTGATACACTCTGTTAGCTCCCATCATGGAGGGTGAGCTCACATGTAGCCTTAGGGGTATCTTACACAGTTTAATGCTGAAAATAAAAGGTAACATCTTGGCAAAGAGCTGGGGGGATTAAATTTGGAAGGCTCGAAGCCGCTTTGAATTGTAGTCAATAAAAAGGAACCAAATAGTAATTTTGTAATTTAACTGTGCTGGTTATGCCCAATGAGTCAGACACTTGTGAAATAAACCGTGTAAATAGAAAAATGGCTTAACTCTTTCTGCAATTGCAGTGTATTTTCTCCCTTCTTTTTTCTCCTTCCTTCCTTTGTATTGATTCTTTGTTTCAATAATACTATACAGTTACTTTCTCCAGCTTATTCTCTTGGGAGAACTCATCATTCAAAGAGAAACTATGCCTTTTTGAAATAGCTTTTTTTAATTTGTTCTGTGCTTTGGACAACTAGGACTATACCAACAGCTTGCAAAATAAACACCGAGAAACTCTTCCAAGCAAATGAAACAGTGTCTCAGTACTGTATGTTGGTCCTGTCGGCAACTCTACACCGAAGGTGATAACCCTTCTGAACATAGGGTCTCCCCTATGTCATGACCTAAGTTGATGTGTGCAGCCCTATATCAAATAGAAAATCAGTAAGATTTTGCAGAATGCCATGCTCGCCTTCCTTTGTGTCTGGTCAGCTTTACAGAGGTGAAAATGACACCGGACCCTACCAATTCCTCCAACCCACTGGCAACCTGCTTCCAAGCTGCACAGCTCTTGCACTCCAGGCAGAATCTCAATGATGATAAAGAGGTTAAGCCAGATTCTATTCTGAATATGTGTGTCCAAAACCACCTTATGTCTGCAGCTGCCACTATGGGAACAAAGACAGGTAGAAAGATCGCTGAATTCAGCCAGTATGGCTATTCAACACCGAACTAGACATAGATTCCAATATCCTGCAATAGTAGTAACAGAAGGTCTTCTTGTCCAAGAGCAAGCCAGCTCCACCACCATGATTACATGATTAGTCACAACATGATTCATTTGCCTGCCACTATTTAAATTTTTTACAATTAAAACAGGAATTACTTTGGTTTCTATAACACAACTAAACAAGATGTACGTTACTAACCACTTCCTTAATTGTAATAATTTTTATGATTTCTCAAATTATTGAACCATTAAATTTATACTAAATATTTCAGCAATTCTGAGTAGAGGTAAAACTACTTTTTTTTCTTTTTTAGGTACCCTTATAATTACCTCACAGTAGTAAATTATTTAGATTATGATTACCCTCATTTAATAAGCTCTTAACCACATTCAGCCTCATTTAGAAAATTACAGAAAACTACAAAACCACAATTATTCTCCACTGTTTCTCTGGCTGCAACACTCACTTTACATTCATACTCTGGATTTTTTGGCAGTTCATTAGGAGTAGTTTGATTTTGGTGAAAAAATAGTTAAAGTCTATTTCAAAAGAGAAAAAACCTCCTAAACCCCATAAATTTCTAGGTAATTGCGTATGTTTTTACTGGTGAAGTTCTTAAAAATCTGCAATTTGTTTTAGAGGGACCACAAGTTCAACTACTTCTGAAAATCATTCCTGAACTATCTCAAATGCCTGCTGCTGTTAGAATCAACTGAGAATCTCATTTTATGTTTCAAATCACTACTTCCTTTGCTTAAGAGGAGTAATTTAAAAAAAAAAAAACTAAAAGATTTTTCCTATAATACACAAAACTATGCATACAGACAAGACCCCCTGTTCTCTTCTGGCCCTGGAGCCCACAGGAGCAGTAGAATGACAGAACCAAGCAAGCAGGGCTTTCCCTTACAAAACCGAAAATATGTTTGATCTGCCCCTGTTTAAAAATAAACCAATGCTGGATGATTACTCCCACAGTACTGCTACTACACGCAAGATAAGCCCCACCAAAGTGACTTCCTCCTGTAGCTGTCTTTTTAAAGCAAGGCTCACAGAACTACCTGCAGCATGCAGCCAGCAGATATATTACTGATCATCTGCTGCACCTTGGAGGCAGAGCAGAAAGTCCTAGTGAAGCTTTAGCAGAAGATGCCTGGAGCTGCTCTGATGGCCAAGGTGCTATCTTGATAGCAGCAGCTAATTTAATATTGGTTCCACTTTAAGCCATCACTTCTGTGTTTGGTTTGTTGTTTGTTTTTTTTTTGCATGAGACTAGAAGGCGGACCCCTACACTTCTGTTACCTGAAAAATGGGAGTTAGGTGATTTGGAAACCAGGATACTGATGTCCTATTTAAAAACATATAATAATATAAAGTTTGTTTATTGGTGATCTTATCAGTCTCAGATTGCAGTTTTTGAAAAATGTTTTTCTAAAAGCCTAGTTGTGTGTTCTTTAAGAAAATCACATTGAAGACTGATAAGATCTCTAAATATTTCATGAACTAATAACTTGAATCTCCAGAAATAAAAAACAAAACAAAACTAAGTTTTCACAGTGCTTGGAAGGAAACAAAAAGTGAGTGCAGTTTTAAATACAAAATATTTGATACTTGGTAAAAAGTTCCTGTAATGTTTTGATTATACAAAATACAACTAAGAAACACTACTGAAGTTTAGGATTACCCGGTCAAAATAAGGAGGGGGGAAAAAAGAAGTTTCCAATGCCATGAAATTATATTTGAATAAAGCAGTAGTTTGAATAGCTACTGTCATTATTCAGGATATGACTAACATAGTTCCATTTGTCTGTAATTGTGAGCACCAGTAACCAGTTTCCCTGACATGAAGCTGTTGGCTAACACAAACTGAGATATTCTAAAGGACAGTGTAATATCTAATCATGATCTCCATGAAGACAGAAGGCCTGCTATACAGCAGGATACCTTTTACTGGAACAAATGTTATACTTCTCTCTTTATGGAGAAAGTCTACTTTATGAAACAAATGATTTTAAATTAAAACGTTTAAGTGCTTTGGTTCAAAGTAAAAGAGAGTTATCTACGGGGTGGGAGATTTTCCGAGGCAAAAATAATGTGCAATACTGTTACGAGACAGCATCATCTTGTAAATGGCACTTACTGCTCATTCAGAATACCGGTATATTAACTATCCAGAATCCTGTTTATAATCATACTAAAAAATACAATTATTCAAGTAAGTAAACACAGTTTCTTATATCCGAGCATAAAATCTTAAAACTTTTCTGTTTTGGAAGGAAATAGGTAAGACTTCAGAATCAGTAACTCCCAGAAATTTCCATAGATGCATCCTCAAAGCTTCATAAATCATTAATTCAAGCAATCAAAATAGAAAAATAACTTCGTTATCATCATCACTGTTCTCAGTCTACAGATATCCATCAGTAGATTTATCCATTTATCCATTATAAATACATCTTGTCTGTAAGAAAATCAACATTTTGTGCTGTTTAGCATAGGACTTTGTCAATCTGAAGAGGGTACTCTCAATGGGAAATTGGGATCTCTGGTGCTGGAATCTAAGAAATACATTTAATTCTAACATTTATTCATACTACTACACATTTATAAAATGGTGTACACATTCAAAGACACCAAGAAAGTTTCTTGTAAAATAGCAGTAATTTCTCTCCAGTTGATTATCTTTGGTATTATTTTGGGGCATGTAAAAATAAAACCAAATGAATTATTTACTTGGTTACTACAAATCATTGACATAATATTTTTGGTAAGGTCTGCCATCCCCATTTTGTTTTCATTTAGTAGTTTTGAAGATACTATTTCACATTCTACCCTAATGGTTGTGGTTCCCTCCCCTAGATCTGTTATTAGAATTTTCCTTGCGTCAAGTGGAAAATAGGTATCTGAACATGATAGTCTTCATCTACTACATCCATTTTAAATTTTTTGCCCCTTTCACTGAACTGACTGAGACAGACCCTTTAGCTCCCTTCAGTCTTGAACTAGCAGCAAGTGTCATTACCTTTCAATAAATCCTTTTTCCCACAGGTCAATCCTATTTGAAATGAACAAAATCTGTCCCCGGTAAAAATTCTTCTCATATTCAGCTAGTCTCTGATTCACAGACAGACATAAGAAAGAAATATATCAAGTTCAATTCTATATACGACTTAATTCAGATAAAATAAGAAAAAGAAAATAGGGTAATACGCAAGGGAAATGAGCAGTAACATGGGCGAACTGCGAGGTGCAAAAGGAAAGACGCATGGTATAATACTAGAGGAAGAAGCAGAAGATTATAGGAGACATCCATTCAGGATGATGTGGAAATCTTTAAAGACCTTTGTCCTTATGAATCATGTATGTTAGAACCAGCTGAGACACTATGGACTGACAAATAGCAAATAAAATTTCATGGATGGTAATGTTTTCAGAGACCAAGGATAGCCAGGCTGACTTCATGATACAGTTTGCTAACATAACTAGCTTGTTTGTTTTTGGAAAAGATGCTTGCAAAGTTTCTCTTTTTTGTTGGCTGGCACACAGGGCCTATGGAGTATACTTGCTTCAAGTATTCTATTACCATTTTGACAAAGCACTTCCCAGCATCATTTCAGAGGCCCTCCATGAAACTTCAATGGAGGGAATAAAATGTAAAGTGAACAAATGAAGTAAGTTGGCTACCTTAGTATAGCTTTATTTTTATACAGCATTCTAAATAGTAATTGTGATTAAAGCGTTTCCTTGAACATTTTTCGATATCTCTGCCCACTCTAAGCGTTAGATTGAATTTAGCTCCACTCATGCAAGGCGATCACATGTGGGAGCTAGACTTAAGAGGTCAATCCTACGAAGCTATGCAATAGGTGAATTCAAACACTCCTGCACGAAAATCATCAAGAAAGAGTAACCTGCATTTTACTGGTCAAACAGTTCTTCTTGCCCAAGTTATAACTTCAGCCAATAGCATAAACCTTTTGGATGTGGCTCAACTCACTTTTAAAACAAAATGAGTTATTTCTTGAGAAAGGAAAATCCTTACTCTCATAACTGTATCAATATTAGGGGTTTGTGCTGGCATGGATATTTTAGTTGAGAGGCTGTAATTTGGCAGGGATTTTTTTTCCTCCCATTCCCAAGCAATACAGGTTATAAGCAGAAATAAGATGCAGCCAGGGCCTTGAAAAAACTATTGTCCTTACCCACAGATTTTATTTAGGCTCCTTTTATGAATAGAGGAAGAAGGGACACTGGAGCTGAAAACTATGATCAGGGGACTGGAGCACCTCCCGTGTGAAGATAGGCTGAGAAAGTTGGGGCTGTTCAGCCTGAAGAAGAGAAGGCTGCATGGAGACCTCCTAGCAGCCTTCCAGTATCTGAAGGGGGCCTATAGGGATGCTGGTGAGGGACTCTTCATTAGGGACTGTAGTTGACAGGACAAGGGGTAACGGGTTCAAACTTATACCAAACTTATATACCAAGTAGGTATAAGGAAGAAGTTCTTTACTGTGAGGGTGATGAGGCATTGGAAAGGGTTGCCCAGGGAAGTTGTGAATGCTCTATCCCTGGCAGTGTTCAAGGCCAGGTTGGATGGGGGTAACATGGTATAGTGTGAGGTGTAAACCACATAACCAGATGTCACACTAAACCAAGGAACATGGTGTGGTGGGAGGTGTCCCTGCCCATGGCAGGAGTGTTGGACCTTGATGATCTTAAGGTCCTTTCCAACTCTAACTATTCTATGATGCTATGATTCTAACATGACTAGAATGATTCTCCCTGTTATCAGTGGCACAGGCACGCTTTAGTAACCTCCCTGTGATTTGCTCTTAGGGTATGATATAGCTGTATTTAACTCTTGCAAAAATTAGTATCATTAGTATCACAAATACTAATGTATTTCCCTATATAAACATCAGGGAGTTTAAGCTACGACCAAATAAAAGGGGAAAAATGGAAGGAAAAAGCCATACAGTCCTTGTAATAGTTTGCAATCTAAAAGTTACTTTCTTAAAAATCAGATTACTTACATTATCTTTGTATTTGTTGATATAAAAGGCACTTATCTCTAAATCCATACTGAACTAGGGCTTGCACATTGTTGAAGTAATTGAGCAACTGTTCCAAACACACCAGAAAATTCAACACAAAGGTGGGTTTCCACACCTCACTCAGCTGGCAGAAAAAAAAGATACACAGAATGTTGTCTGTTTAAGTATGTATCAGGATAATACTAAAGCTGAACTTTTTGGAATTCAAAAGTAATACATATGCAATATCTTTCCTCTGAAGGCCTCCTAAACAAGACAACATGGTATTTCGCATCTCAGTGCTTCATTTTAAGAGAAAACAACTGCAACAACAAAACAAATGGAATAAAAAATAACAACACTGACATAGTACACTAAATTTATTTTATATCTAAAGACAAAGCCTAGATTATGTTTTTGATAGTTGTTGAAAGATTATTCATGCGAAAAGACAAATAAGTGTGCAATATGCCAGCAAGCTAAGCTCAATTGAAACAAGAAGAAAAACTTCTGTAAAAAAGTGCCACTTTCCTTAGTCTTTCAGCCCCTACTAAAAGGAAGCTCTTTGCACCCAGAGCTGTTCAAAAGGCAGCAGCAGCAGCGTCCTACCCTTCAGCCTGTTCATGGAGTCCATCCATGTTTCTGTGCTGGAGTTCTTCAGAAATGCAGTTTCAGCCACTGTGCAGTGATTGAGTCAATGGGGTTAATGGCAGCAATGAATATAATCACATTGTGGCAGCAAAGGACGTGTTTAAAACACCTCAGTTTCCCATCTGTGTTCCTTTTTAAAAAAAAAGAATACCTGTGATAGTCTCAGAAGAGATGCAAACAAACTAATCTGTGTGTGGAGAACAAGCTCTGCCTCTCTCACCACCTGCACTCCAATTTTTTCCAAGGTAGATAATTTATTATGAGGAAACTCTGCCTATTCTGGGGATAGCAGAAGCTTCAGTCCCAGACAGTTTTAATCTTTCCCCGTAAAACTATCCACCTCATAATATTTTCAGTCACTTACACCACTATTCTTCGTTTTTTTCAGGCCTCTTGAATACCCAAAATCCCAAATAGAGTCAGTGACATTTCTGGGACTTACAGAAAGCAGGCTATTATTTCTAGTGTTCAAAGGTGGATTTGGGGGACACAGTGTTAGACATCCAGATGAGAAAGCTGTGATTTTTAACCTGCAACATAATGCCAGACTATCTCCAGGAAAGGCTGGCTGCCACCTCTAAAACCTCAGATTCAATCACCAAAAATAAGGAATGATGTAGAAACAGATCCCTAATCTTCGGCTAATATACAGAACACCTGTGACTACAGACACAAAAGTCAAAGTTCTTTAATTTCTTTACTGCAATTTTATCTGCATTTAAAAAATATAAGCAATTCTACAGCTTCTGACTGAACCATATAAACACTGCCCAGCTCCAAGTCACTAAGTATTTACCTGCATATGCCTTCAATCAGGGGTACAAATATATCTGATTGTACTTGTAGAAAGAACACCACAAGAAGTGATGAAGTGTACAATCTAGTCTATGAATTTCAAAAGCTAGAAAACACTCGTCCAGAGCCAGGAGACACTAATAATTTGAACCTTAGCAATCAAATCAGGAAAACATTCAGACTCTGCCACCATCTGACCTTGGGGGTCTCTGGTTTATGCAACAATTCTGAACTTCCATGCATAAACCAATTCTTGGTATTTCATTGTAGCCCATTCCAAAAGCCTGGACTCATACTCTTTAACTTGCTTTCCAGTAAAGTTGTATGGCATTTAAAACAAAACAAAACAAACAAAAAATAACAAACAAACCAACCCGAAAAACAACCCTGAAACCAAACAGTCCACGTTTCCTACATCAGCTGTTGTGGAATATTAAGTTGAGGGCTTCAAGCTTTTTCTGTTTCTCCAAGGTAAAAATTGTCCTTGTCCTAAGATACCAGGAGATACCTGAAGCTCCAGGATTAAAGCAGAGGTTAATAATGCCAGTCATCCTAAGCATGAGGGCAAATAATATCTGTTTGGGAACTGGAAGACAATTAGAGTTGGGGAAACAAACCACCACAATAGCTATATTCATTTATTTAGTTTTCTGCTCCAATTAAAAGCAAGCAATAGAATCACAGAACCAAGCAAACAATGCTTGGAATAAAGTCATTTGTGCTTGAAATAAAGTCCTTTGGTAGTTCCCCTCTGCTGCTCTACAAAGGCGAAACCTTTAAACTGGAATGAAATATTACACTGCCCACACTTGGTCAATAGTCGTCTTCTACTAAGTATTGGAAGGTATCATTCTAAGTAGAATATTCTTCTGCTTGGGAAGAGTATGTGAGAAATGTCCTGCAATAGCTACATGTTTCTTAGCTTAAATATTAGATTACGATAACTTATAGGAATAAAAACTTCAAAAAGTTTGAGGATCCTGGTATCTTAACGTGAGACTTTCTGGGGAAGAATGAGCTAAATGAAAGAAAATATAATCTATTATTAATAACTGCAACCTTGCGAGAAGAAATGACCTAAACAGCCTAAGTAAGATCCAGTTTAACAAAGTAGGGAATGTTACTTCCTGCGCTCTGAAGGGGAAAAGTAACATCATACCTATTTGAGTCAGAAGAGGGAAGAAAGAAGCAAAATGTTTTTTCTAAGTTTTGACCAGTAAATGTGCAATAGATTAGACTGTACCAGAACTACAAAAAGCAAGTCTGACAAAATAAATGGATTAAGGAACCATACACCGTAAAAAGTTCTGCTTCATGTAATGCCCACAAATTTTCACTCAGACAGGCAACAACTAAGACCTGGGTAGAAATGAAGAACAGCAGGGAAACACATCAATTCAATGTATCTCCAGCCGTACAGCCAGGACAGAAACTGAAGAAAGGCAGCAGAGACAGAACCATCTGCTCTTTTATATTGCGTACTCCTTGACTATAATGGGATTACTGAGCACAAAAGACAGCAGGTATCCTTTATAACTCACCATATGATCCGTGATAAATATGCCATCCCTTTTAGACCTACGGACCTATGCAGTCTCCTTTCACTAAAACATGATCCATCACTAGTCAATTAAAATGAATAGAAAACAGTTTTTCAGTTAAGATACTGCAAATGGGAACAAGGAAATTCAAATTTAATCCCATGTTACGACCTATTTTTAGGCCACTGTTTGCCTCAGTCAGTTGGTAATATACAGGAGCCTCTCTTAATCTGCTCAGCTAGTAAACCAAGCCATTAGATAGTTATGTTGAAGATAAGAATAAAGTTAAAAAATAATTTTTAAAGTTTGCTTAACTTTAAACAAAGATTTATGCAAATATTAAGTGTTGGGAAATGATGATTTGATGAAAGGCTCAACTGCCATTTTCTGAATTTTATTTCTGCCATACAGTTTTGCTTACTGATCAGGGAAAAAAACAAATGTTTCATTTTTAGTAGTTACTGAGAAATCAAAGTGTGGTGAAAGATAGGTCTATAAGATTACAAATTCAGTACTGCTAATTTAAGTAGGAGGTGCTGAAGGAACAACATCAAATAGACTTTGAATATGAAATTAGTGAATTATAAAATCAGGCCAAATCAATTTGTACAAAATATTCCAGAGCTGTAATGACTGCAGTTCTTGTTCATTTGCTATATTGCAACCATATGCGAAGTTCTCACTATATCTGGATATTTAAATGTATTCTAACCAGCTTTATTCGTAGTTAAAAATTGAAATTATTTTATAAGAATTCTGAAAATAAGTTGAACAAATTAATCTTATACAATGGTGTATAGGTTTGTCAATGCTACGCTGGTAACATTGCACTAAATGGCATCTATTAGTCCAACCGAAATGAGAAAAGGAAGAAGGAGGAAGCCAACATTTTATAGCCAACCTATGTGCTAGCAAAAATAGCTCTTCATAAAACTTTAAAGGGTAAGACAGACTATTTATGATATTCTAATGCAATCTTCTGTATGCCACAGACCACAGAATTACTCAAGTAATTCAAGCAATGAAGAGAGTACTTCTTTCCTACCAAGTTAACATTGTCAACCCCAGTAATACATGCCTGACACTAAAGCATCTTTTTGCTTCATTCACTTTTTCATTTCATGTATAGGCACTGTTTCAGTAAAGCTTGTGAAGTAAGTCTAATTACAATCCTTTCAGTCTTATAGTGAACAGAGTAGAAAATGTAAAAAAATTATTGCAGGATTTCACGGTTTTGGTACTGGAGGAGCAGTCAGGCAAAAACAGTATTTGGAACATACACACTATGGGTTTCTCCTTTTCATATTAAAAATGTAGACAGTAAAACAATATCTGTCTTTCAATTTTTCCATGTTCTTTCTTCAGAATTTCTCACTGCATCTTACAGAATGTCTTGCTGACATCAACTCCTGATGTTACAACAGAGGAAATGATGAAAGTTGCATTGATATCTAATAGCAAAAGCTGGAAATTAAGAATGTTACAAACCAGGGCTCAATCCACAGTTGCCTCATTTGGAGCACTTCTCACATTTCTTCTCTTGAATACATCTTCTATATAGGATATATCCTATAAATAAACCCATGTATTGCACTGATTGTTATGATTGAACTGAATATAAGCATTACTGCAGTTATTTTTGCAATAGATTTGGGGTCAGAGCAATTTAAAAGTTAATTGTAAATATGATTTTGCTATCTTCATAGTTACAGTCTCATTGAAGTGCCTGGTAATCCTTAATGAATTTTTCTCTCTACATTTCTCCATTTTAATTACTCTTTCTATCAGTTTAATTTTCACAGAAGAAATTCTGTTTTTATATCTGTCCTACTCAGCCTTTTCAAAATGTAGAACTAGACCTAAAGAACTGTGCCTCAGTAAAACAGATAGAACCATAGATAGCAAGGAACTCAAACCAGGAAGAGCTATCACTCAGATATTTTGACCAGTTCATGTTCTCATCAGTTTTCTGATTCATTTTTTTGGAGTTCAGAGTCAATTAATATTAAAACTCCCCTAAATGAAAAGTAAAGGAAACCTCCAAAGAACTGTTCATCCAAATGGATGCTTAACAATGCTGGGTTTTAACAGCTACCCGGAGTCCTCCTCTCTGTTATTCCTGTATAGCCTAAAATAGACTGCTTCTGCACCAAGCACATGCTGATATGCAACTAATCACTACTTCAGATGGTATTTTTTGATTATATAATATCGTATAAATTATTACATATATGACATCAGTACATATGTTTTTTTTTTATTACATATGTGCTATTCACACAAGCTTAGGATTAGATTTGAGCTGTTACAGGAATAATAAAACATTCAAACCAATATGGTTGCCATAACAGATCACATCAAAATCATAATAAGAGCTTAAAAAGGACATGAGGTCATTCTTCAGCCTAAAATTTGTGTGCTTGAGCAAAACAATAGCTTTCCTTTTAGATAGCCCATCTTCCATGCCCTGACATAAAAGCAACATTTATACACCATGGTGACAGTCTAATTGAGAGCAAGAACTTATCAGTGCATAACTGTACTTTTCAGGAGAAGTAAAACTCACAAGAAGATTTTTCTTATAATGAATGTCTGTTAATGTGACATAATTAAATGATTAAAACATTTAGCTTACAACTACAATAAAAACACAGTGGGTGCAGCTCTGTGAAATGAAAATAAAGCTCTTTAGAGGTGTCTCCCCTTTTCTGACAAACCAAGCTCATTATTGAAGTAGATGCTGAATGCAGACAATGAGTACACAGCATTAACTGTAGTTCTAGTTTCTAGATCTTTGAAAAGGTTAATTTTCCAGACAATAAATAAGCACTGAGAATGTTGTGCATGTAAAGGTCATGCAAAGACTAAGCAGAAACCTCCTACTGTAAACTTGTAATACAGATTAACTATATTTTTGAAGAAAATAGAGGGAAAGTACAGATTCTTTCCAGAGACATATGCTATTGAGGTTTTACAATTCTCAGAGGTGCAGGCAGCATGTGAAGAAGTGAAAAGCAAAGAACTTCACTTAGCACAGCTCCATGATCACTGCACTGGTAGCTCACCTATTTGATACTGTCTACTTATTTCTGTGCTCAAAGATTCCATCTACAGAGAAGCAGATACTTTTTTGTTATATATTCAGTGATCACAGTGCTCTGCTTCTGGATTAACACAGAAATGGTTAACAGCCTTCCAATATCTGAAGGAGGCCTATAGGGATGCTGGGGAGGGACTCTTCATTAGGGACTGTAGTGAGAGGACAAGGGGTAATGGGTTCAAACTTAAACAGGCAAAGTTTAGATTGGATATGAGGGTGGTGAGGCACTGGAATGGGTTGCCCAGGGAAGTTGTGGATGCTCCATCGCTGACGGTGTTCAAGGCCAGGCTGGACATAGCCTTGGGTGGCACGGTTTAGTGTGAGGTGTCCCTGCCCCTGGCAGGGGGGCTGGAACTAGATGATCTTAAGGTCCTTTCTAGTCCTAACTATTCTATGATTCTATGCATATTTACTTCCTGAATATTATAAAAGCATTGTCCGTATTAATACATGTTATTTCACTGCCTTAGGGGTTGGCTTCATACAACAGAACAGACATGAAAGATGCTGATCCTAGTAAAGTATTGTCTCATATTATCTTGAACACAAATTAGATTGCTGGTATTGTGAACGTGAATTCCAAAATCTCTAGCCCTGAGATATCCTATTCCACTACACTGATACTCTTCCTCAGAGAGAGATAAATACAGTGATTTCAATTAGTATTTCCTTTTATAATTTGCATTTTGGGACAAAATTTAATAGATATGAACATTAACAGCATGAAGCTTACAGAAAATGTAATGGATAAAGTACCACATCTTTTGGCTGTGAAAAAAAGTAAGAGAAGAATACTACAAGGATAAAACAACTTTGCAACACTCAACAAAAAATGTGGAACATTTGGACAGCAATTAACATCTTGTCTGAGTTCCAGTCTTGCTCTAATGTGGATGATGAAGTCCAAAGTGTTTGTTTTCTTGAGATGAGTATTTTAATTAAACTTTCATTTTTTTTCCCCAAATATTTACTATGTATGATGTTGCCAAATAATATCCAAGTTTTCCAGATAGGAATACTGAGGCACAAGGCACAGAAGCCATCTTTGTGACAGTAGCTAACTAGCTGAGTCAGATTTACAACACCTGTACTTCACAGCTTTCACAGAAGTCAAAGATAAAAGGGACCAAATCATCTGGTCTGACATCTAGTCCCCAGGCCCTTAAATGAGTCCCACTATACATCAGAGAGGGCAGGAGAAGAAGTGGAAGAAAGAAAAAAAAGCACATACCAGAACAGGTCAAATACCAAACACCATTCCCTAAATGGCAGGGAGTTGATTATATGATGTATGTCCAGCTGATACCAGAGGACAAACTATTTTATTTGCTGCAGACAAGGCCCAAACTAAAAATAAAGGTCTCACATGATCTGAGAAAAAAACCACATTCCTGTCCTGTACTGGGACAGCTGTTATTAAAACTGGCATATGAAGAAAACATAGCAGCTAGACACCTGAGGTATTTTCCTGCTTATGTATTTCTAGCTGGGTCTATTCTTTAAAGCTTCAGAGATAATAAAATGCAATAAGCCCCCTTGCCCTTACTGAAGCAAATGCATTGGAGAATGGAGGGAGTCGGATACAGAGATTTCGAGGCTGTAAAAGTTTATCACCACCAGGTAGTCTATTGTGTAAGGTCAGAACACAACAGAAGTCATCTCCTCCTGAACAGGGCCTACATGGCACATAAATGACATTACGCAAGCTTTGTCAGATCAAACCTTGTATCAGCTAACCCCCTACCGAAGAACAAGGCTTTCCCACTTCCTTACCTGTACTCTGATACAGGAGAAGTATTTTTTGATTTAGGGAAAACATAATATATCCAAAGATGTCCTTTCTTTCCCAAGAGGTGGAAGAACAATATTAGACTATACAGGGGAAAAAACATCACCTTGGAAAAAAAACAATTTTTGCTACATGGATGTGGAAGGAATATAATAATTTCAGTTGCGTTTTACAAAGAACAATGAAATGTAGCTGTCACCCCCTAATAACTCATCTCAAAAATTTCTGATGTAAATACTGATTACAAAATAAACCTTATTATCATTCAAATGTGTTTGTCTAATCTATTATACAAAGAATTTCATTCTGATTTTCAAATGTCTTTTGTACTTTACATACAGGTTTTCTCCTTGAAAATTTCTGTTTCTAAATCTTGAGTTCTCACCTTAGAACTTTCATTCTTCATCTTGAGTTTCTCCTATATATAAAAAATGATCACATCAAATCACCCCAGACACCTTTACTGATATTCTTCCTTTGTACTAAATGCGTAACACCTCAGGGATTCTCCAGTATCATGCTGCTTGTTGCACAGTTTATATTTTATTGTACTGCAGAAATACAATCTACAAGAGTGATTTCTGAAAGGTAGAATCTTGCAATTAATACAATAATTCTATTTCTGTAAGTGGCTGAATTCATGAACATCAGCAATGTTTCTAATATATATTAAAAAAAAAGCCCCTGATCTACAAAAGTTACAAATGCTCATAGGAAATTATGCTAAACATTTCCAGATAGCTATTTAATCTTCTAAGCTAAACAAAACAATCACAATTAAAAATCCTCATCAGTAATTTTCTTTTTGAAGAACACAGCCACAAGATCAACATTATGAGATGTACTAAACAGGGTCAGTCGAACTCAGAAGGTCTAACAGGTCAGTTTATGTTGAATATATATTTAAGATCTTGGGTTTACTATTTATAGATTCTATCAACTAATCCTAGTTATTTTCTGAGACAACCTCATTGACCCAGGAAGACTTAAGCGATCCCTCAGAATTCAAAGACAAAAAGCATTATTTTCAGAATCTTGGGGTTCTTTTATACCTTATTCCAATTTGTGAGGTGTTGCAGGTAAAGTAGAAATCATGATCTTTGCCAGACAGGACACAATATAGCAATAATTTCTTTCACTGCTCATCTCCCTGCTTGTAACAGAACATTTAATGCTTTATTTCCATGCCTTGCTTTTTAAAGTAGATGGACAGGGTGACTTGAGGTTCTTTCCAAAGGCATTTTCTATGTAAAGTTAAGTCTTTGCTACCTACACTTTACATTTTCAACAGGCAGAAAGAAGGTACTTCTCCCTCCATTTTATTGATGGGGAATAGAAAGAAGCACAGTGGTTAAAAGTCATGTCTGAGTTCAGCACAATACTGAATTAAATCTCATTCTTCTGCACTTCAGTCCAGCTCCTTCACACAACAAATAATTTTCTTTCACAGAAATACAGTATTTTTTGCTTCATCCCATGGGACATGGCAGAAACAAATTCTAAATACCATCAAAGAAATACAACATGATTTTTTTTTTTTTTTTTTTTGTCAAATGCGTGTAGATTTCAGGTTGTTCCCAGTTTAGTTCTACTACGCATAACCTAGAACCAAATTATTCAAGTAGGGCTAACATATGCCCCTAAAAGTACAAAAAAAGCAACAGTTTAAATTATTCCTAAAAGTACCTAAATAAATTTGCTTGAAAATATTAACTGCCTTTGTTTATAGTAATTCACAGCACTTTTATTTTATTTACAAGAGTTACCAACACATCAGTTGTGTTAGGGCAAAAGTACCCTAGTCCTATTTGTGTCATTCTTACGTGGCTGTTTTCTGAAGTGCAAAAGTAAGGTGCCATTCATGACAATTCAGACCCTAACCCTCCTCTAACCATGCCATGAAAGAAGATTAAGCACGTAAAGGAAATAAAAGCTGACAGGAAGCTGAAAGAACACTGCATTTCTTAACAATAAACAGTCAGAAACAGTGAAACCTACTTTAGCCTGCAAAGTCATTATAATAATTTCTTTAGAAAGCAGTGGAGAAAAAAAAAAAAGGGTAAATACTTTGGAAACTGCTGGCTCCATTTGCAAGTGCTGAAAGCACACCAGCCTTTGAGACTCGGGGACATTTGTATTAAGCAAGAGACACACAATTAAGCTGAATCTCAAGCTAAAACCCTGAGGGTTCCACATTTCATTCCAGTCAACTACTGCTGTTTTTTGGCACTATTTTCATTGCAAATATGAGTAATGTGGGCCCTTTAGTCACTATTAAGCAGTAATCTGGGGAAATCATCCACTTCCAATAATCTTATACTTCAATTTAGTGCACTCTGAAACCACATAATGAATAATACTGTCGCCAGTTCTCTTCCATAATGACACATGACATATGCCTACTATTGCTCTTTCCAAATCAAATCCAACTGTGTTGCTCTTTTCTTCAGAAAATCCTGTTTATTGCATTCATTTGTGTTTCTTCGCTCATTAGATGAAGAAGTAAATTTCTGCTTCATAAGCAAGCTATCAATTGCTAGTTTGGCATTCAGAAAGCAGTGGATTCCTTTGCAATCAAAACAAGATTATTTCTTCAAGTGAGTAACAATATATTAGCTTACAAGGCATTTACAACCAATAATGAAAAAAAAAGTATTTTTACTGTGAATTAGAAAGTTAATTAAGAGATCTTCCACTGTTCTTGCCCCTCCTGGATGGATTTTATCTATTATGATCTGCCACTGCAGAATTCACAAAAACGATTTCCCTGTTGACAAGTGGAGAAAAGCTCTTGTAGCTGAGCAAGTTAATTGCCAGAATAAAACCAAGCCGTCTATCCATTTTTATGTCTTATGAATGCATGCAAAGAGTTGTGGTAAATGATTCAATGGAGACCAGTAACGACTGGTGTCCCTCAGGGATCAGTGCTGGGTCCGGTCTTGTTCAACATCTTTGTCGGTGACATGGACAGTGGGATTGAGTGCGCCCTCAGCAAGTTTGCCAATGACACCAAGCCATGTGGTTTGGCAGTTCAGCCTGGAGAAGAGAAGGCTGCGTGAAGACCTCGTAGCAGCCTTCCAGTATCTGAATGGGGTCTATAAGGATGTTGGGGAGGGACTATTCATTAGGGACTGTAGTGATAGGACAAGGAGTAATGGGCTAAAACTGAAACAGGGGAAGTTTAGATTGGACATAAGGAAGAAGTTCTTTACTGTAAGGGTGGTGAGGCAATGGAATGGGTTGACCAAGGAAGTTGCAAATGCTTCATCTCTGGAGGTGTTCAAGGCCAGGTTGGACAGAGACCTTGGGTGACATGGTTTAGTGTGAGATGCCCCTGCCCGTGCTGGGGGAGTGGAACTAGATGATCTTAAGGTCCTTTCCAACCCTAATTATTCTATGATTCTATGAAATTTTTGTTTTTCATAACCATTGGAACATGCTGGTCAATAACATATACTGGGGAAATGTTCTAAGGAATACAGCAAAATTAAGAGTGTGCTGGCTATAGAAAAAAAAAAAATCTGTGACAAATAATGAAAGCTTTTAAAGATATGCAAAGATTTCAAGAAGGTAACTCTCAGAAATGAAGCCAGAAAGTTTTTTATACTTCTGCTTTTACAAAACTGAAAATTCAACCTTTACCTTACCTATAAAAAATGGTTTAAAGACATACTTTACCAAAACATTGCTTTTCTGTTTCTCAGGTAATCGAAGGCAATGTAAATACACAGCGCTTTATCAGAAATATTCCTAAATTATTCCCCAACTTGCTCAGAAGCAGCATATCTAAGTTTGAGATAACAGTGTGGATAATTCCTTATTCATTCCAGGCAAACTCAATTTACTGCATTCTAGAAATTCAATTTAAAAGTAATTTATCTTACATTAATATTCCAAATTCACAAGATTTCATATAAAGCTATTCTTATAGCACAGTAAATTTCAAATAGGCAGTGCTATTTAAGGAAAAATGATCCCGCACAAAACAATTTGCAAGCTGTGTAGTAGTCTGCCTTTGCAGTATTTACTGTGTATACAACAGTATGAAAATCTATATAAAATCTGGTGAAATATTATTTACAGCTGAATTTTAAATAACCTATTATACAAAATATACATAAAAAGACAACTTTACAGGGGAATTTTTCAAGAAGCTTTCATTGCCTTACAGGCATGCGGACTTATTAGTCAATTTATACTTCTTCACACTAGTAAATGGTGATTTCTCTGTGGTAGTTTAGATGTTATTTTGCAAAGATGCTCATGCATTGCACTTATTAATTTCTTCTGTTTCACACCTTATGACCATTCAAAAGGTAGGTTTATTTATTGTGATTAAGGCAGCGGCATTACAGAGATATAGGAGACTAACACTAATGAAACAAAACAGGAGGTTGATTCATAAGATCAGGATACCGCATTTGTCCAAGGAGGGGCAATAGAATTAGAGATTTCAGTCTCATATCTACAGGTAAACTTTAGAATGATGAGACTAGCACAAAAGAGGTCCTCTGAATATTGTTCACTGAGCACCTAACTAGTGGGAGATAAAATAAAATAGCATAACATTCTTTAGTATATGCATTAAAAAAAGAAAAAGGAAAACAGAAAACAATCATTGCTAAGTAACACACATAGCATCAGGATGAAATATGCCTATGTTAAAACTTTGGACATGAAGGTATAGGTGTTACCACAATTTATGGAGTCCTGAATATTCTTGGGACACCCTTTCTCATAAAAAAAAAAGTTGATGAATATTTTGAGTATTGGAAAACCTGATGTCTACTATATTTGTTTCACACTTCTTACCATCTTCGGCTTAGACTGATGCTCTTCGTAAGAGACCCCAATCAATCATACCAGAAATCAACTCATAACTTGTATTGTCACAACTGTTCACAGTACTCCGTAGTTCAGGGGTGCTTTTCTGCATGTGACAGAACACACAATTTCTAGTGCCAACTACTTCCTGGGTACAGAACAGGAGAGGTCTTCTCCCTTCAGGAGACTGCAGACTATGGATTAGATGTGCATAAACCCACAGCAGATCAAGAACAACAGATATTGAGATCCATGTGCACAGCTGTTTCAATAAAATGCAATATTCAGAGTTGAAACACTCATGTAGGAGTAAAAGTGTCAAGGATTATTTTAAACAGAGGTATGAATTCAGTAGAGTTCTGAAAAGTAGCTATTAAAAAGCATGCTTTTGCAAAACAAAAGCCCATGTTCTAATACTCCATCATACTTTCGGGGAAAGAAAAGTACACTGATTGAAAAAAACATTCATAGAAAGGTTTCATAGTTTGCTATTTTCCATTGAAGCTACAAGAGCAGAAGAGCACCAGAAGAACACCTCAGAAGTAAAAAGTAGGTAACAGTAATGATAAACATAGCATACACAGCACAGAATAAACCCCACATCATTCAATTGAAGTGCTTCTGTATGACCATAGCATTCCATATTTCTCATCTCTCAGGTAAAAAATAGAGTTTAAACATCAATTCCCCAAGCTACAGCATATTTTCTAGCTCATGTAAACCCAATAAAACTTCTTTAAGCCCCAAACCAACTTCTATTGTATCAGTCCAAAACTTAGGGCTTTCACAATTATATCTAGGCCATCTTCCCTTTTTTTATATTTGCTGCATGAATTTATACTTGCAGTAACTCTACTTCACTCAGCAGACATGTAGTAGTGAATTTAGTAGAACATATATATCAAAAATCCAAACTCACACAAACAGAGGACCTTAAATTTTAAAAGAAATAAAGCTATAGACTCATTTCACTCCTATTTCTATATACCTAGCAAAAACTGATTTCCACTGAAGATGCTGAACACTCATGCCAATTTCTGTAAAACTTCATTATCCAAATTCCCATATATACATTAGTGGAAATACAAAGGGTATGCCCTTCAGGACTGGATTAAGGTATGGTCAGACAGCACTCACATTGTGAGACAGGTTTATAAACTGTTAGAATATGCTTCTATGCATGCAGCATGCTTCCTTATTTTCTGAATGCCTGATGCACTTACACACTGGGATACTGTGAAGTGAATTAGAAGGATATCAGATAAAGGCTTGCAGTTTGCAGGACCAGAATTTGCTGACCACCAGGTGCAAACTGATGAGGGAACAGGAGATAAATTTTACCATACTTAGAGTAATAAGTCTCATGGAAATGGAGGGAAAACAGACAAGACCCTATTTTGTTCTTGCTTTTGCTGGTGATGTCCTGACTGATCACAAGACCCAAAAGGAATGAACCAGTATCTGGCTGGATCATTCACCTGTAAGGTCAAGAGTATGTCACAGACTTTGCTATAGCTGCAGTGCTATCAAACCCACTATAACTTATACATATGGACATAATGCCTTGTAAGAGAGATTTCTGGCAGTGCAGAAACATGACCATGTAAAATCTTTACTGTTAATTCGAGTGGAAGTTGAGATTTAGAGATTTTTGGGTTTTAATGTTGCAATATTTTAGCAAATTATAAAGAAGGCCAAAAGAAAAAACTAGTTAAAAGCTCAGAACAGCAGTTACCTGTTGATTATTAAGGCAAATCTCTCAGATTAATGATCACTGCATCAGAGTTTCAAAAGAGTATTAGATGGGTGAGTCAGAAGATTTAATCTGAAACAACTTTAACCAGATGACAAACATCATTACTGATGACCATATTGATAGATGATCTATAAACTTAAGACTTGAAAATCAGACTAATTGCCTGTCTACAAACAGGGTACCTTAGAACCCACTCAAGACTATAGAACCCACTTTAAACATTTCAAAGACCAGTCAATGGAATTAATGGGACTGAATTCAGATGCAGAAATAAGTCTCCAGAGCCTGTATTGAAGGAATGGGGCTTTGAACAACA
Source organism: Myiopsitta monachus (assembly GCA_017639245.1). Taxonomy (NCBI): domain Eukaryota; kingdom Metazoa; phylum Chordata; class Aves; order Psittaciformes; family Psittacidae; genus Myiopsitta; species Myiopsitta monachus. Next base: position 911,297 of record CM029926.1, on the reverse strand, counting down.
CTGAAAATGTCCTCTGCATTCTCCTGAATGATAACTGAGCCCTTTTGCCCTTTTCCCCAAGTCTTCTGACAGATAGAAAGAACCAAAGTGTTGTGGGATCTATGCCCTGCAAGGACTCAAAATACAGAAGCATACAAAATATAAACCAGATAACAGGAATCCAATCTCAAAGGGGTTTTTTTTGCATATTGCTCTAAGTCAATCTGCACATTTATTTTCTGAATTGAGTATGTGCAGTAGATATATTTAACCAGCTTTGTGTACATGACTATTAATGACTTTTATCACTATTAATATTTCACCCAGATGTTAACTATGTGCTTGTCAGCCAAACATTGCTCTGTTATTCTTGTATCTGACCATGTAGCTCTAATTATTTTAAAATGTTTTCCAAATAATTACAGGCAAAAGTACACTACTACAGGTAGTACAAAATACATATGGACCTTTGAGGCAACTGAGTCACTTTATTGTATCATTAGTCACAGATCAAAACTAAACTTTCTGTTATAACAAGGCAAAGCCTTGAGTAGAATGTTACTTGTCTAGGTGGCAAATGGTCTCTACTCCCATACCAAGATAAGATTCATTGCAGAAGCACAACGCCAAGGTGTACATGCAGCATTCCTTACCATATTTGTTACAGCTACAAAACATTCTGGTTTTGGTTTGCAAATACAGGGAAACTTTTGAAATAAATGATGCTATTTCAGAAAGATCTCTCCCCTAACTCAAAGCAGGGTCAGCTTCAAAGTCAAAAATCTCTGTGCTTATATCTAGAAAAAATAGCAAAACATTTTCCAGAAATGTTCAGAGCTGCTTGAGGGCTCTCTGGCAGATCAAATGTAGCTTGAATTCTAGGACTGTTACCATCTAGGCCTCAGATCCAAGCAAACCAGCAGATATTTCTAAGGAGGGAAAACACTCAGCCTATCCCCATCAGGCAACAAGTGCAGTTGTGACTCTGGAGGAACTGCTATCATCTCTCACATCTATGAATTAACTGAGGCAAGTCCTGTCACCCTAATGGGTAACAGGTTTAGTATGCAGTTACATCAGAAAGTTCAGCAATCTCCAAGCTCAAGGATGAAGATCTAGGTTTAGAATCAGTTCCTGGTATTCCTTCCTCCTTAGACCCAGTATCATGGGATGGAGCATTCTACTCTGGGAAAACATTTGCTAATACAAAGTTATCAACAAGAGCCTCCTATTTTGGGAAACTATTGGAATACAAAATAATTCTGGAAGCATTAATTTTTCCCTTTACTGGACTTTTATAGAGAAATTGAATCTAATAGGATATAACCAGAAGGATTATGACTTTTTCTGGGGACTTTAAAAGCAGGATTTTGCTTCATTTGCTAATAGTTTTTACTACAGACCAGCCAGCCTCACCTCTGTGCCTGGCAAAATCTTGGAGCAGATTCTCCTGGAAGGCATGCTAAGGCATATGAAAAACAACAAGGTGCTTGGTGACAGCCAGCATGGCTTCACTAAGGGGAAATCCTGCCTGACAAACCTGGTAGCCTTCTATGATGAGGCTATGGAACTGATGGACAGGGGTAGAGCAGTTGATGTTATCTACCTGGACTTGTGCAAAGCGTTTGATTGTGTCCCACACTACATCCTTGTCTCTAAGTTGGAGAGACATCAATTTGATAGGTGGACCACTCAGTGGATAAAGAACTGGCTGGATGGCCTGCACAGCAAAGAGTTGTGCTCAATGGCTCAATGTCCAGCTGGAGACCAGGAACGAGTGGTGTCCCTCAGGGTTCAGTGTTGGAACCGGTCTTGTTCAAAATCCTTGTGGGTAACATGGACAGTGGGATTGAGTGTGCCCTCAGCAAGTATTGCCGATGACACCAACCTGTGTGGTTCGGTTGATACATTGGAGGGAAGGAATGCCATCCAGAGGGACCTTGACACACTTGTGAGGTGGGCTGATGCCAACCTGATGAAGTTTAAGCATGACAAGTGCAAGGTCCTACACCTGGGTGCAGAGCAATCCCAGGCACAGCTACAGGTTGGGCAGAGAAGAGATTCAGAGTAGCCCTGTGGAGAAGGACTTGGGGGTTTTGGTTGATGAACAAATGAACATGAGCCAGCATCAGTGTGCACTTGCAGCCCAGAAAGCCAACCGTATCCTGGGCTGCATCCAAAGGAGCATGATCAGCAGGTCGAGGGAGGTGATCCTGCCCCTCTACTCTGCTCTTCGTGAGACCTCACTTGGAGTGTTGTGTGCAGTTCTGGTGTCCTTAACAGAAAATGGACATGGAACTGTTTGAACAAGTCCAGAGGAGGGCCACGAGGATGATCAGGGGACTGGAGCACCTCCCAGTAGTGAAGCTAGGCTGAGAAAGTTGGGGCTGTTGAGCCTGGAGAAGAGAAGACTGCGTGGAGACCTCCTAGCAGCCTTCCAGTATCTGAAGGGGGCCTATAGGGATGCTGGGGAGGGACTCTTCATGAGGGACTGTAGTGATAGGACAAGGAGTAATGGGTTCAAACTTCAACAGGGGAAGTTTAGATTGGATATGAGGAAGAAATTCTTTACTGTGAGGGTGGTGAGGCACTGGAATTGGTTTCCCAGGGAAGTTGTAAATGCGCCATTGCTGGCGGTGTTCAAGTCTGGGTTGAACAGAGTCTAGGGTGGCATGGTTTAGTGTGAGGTGTCTGTTGCAATGGTAGGGGGTTGGAACTAGATGTTAAGGTCCTTTCCAACCCTAACTATTCTATGATTCTATGATTCTATCTCACTTGAGAGCTGCGTTAGTCATGTTTCCTGACTGCTACATTTTCATCCTGTGGGGAAAAAAACCTAAAACACTTCTGACGACATCTGGACTAGTGTATCTTAAGTACAGCATTTAATACAACTCAGTTTAACTAAATGCATTTTTCATTTGTTTTAATTTATTCTCCTATTTCCACAACACTTAGAAAATTGTGAAGGTTCTTTTAAAAATGCTCTTCACTAATCTACTGTCCAAACACCACGTAAGCACGTGGGTAAATGAGCAAAATATGTTCTGCTCACATTAAGAGACACATTATTTGTAATTATCAAGAAAAAAAAAAAAAGGCGGTAACAGCCTGCAAATACCCACCTATAACATCAATAAACACGAACACTTGCCCACGACTATTTAGTAGCAATGATAACAGAACAAACATCTGTCTATAAAGTGAAAATAAATAACACAGAAAAGGGTTCACTCAAACATGTGTTCCAGATTAAAATTTCAGTACATGGACCTACTGGGCAGCCAACTGTGTAATCACATCAGCTTATTTCTTATGACACTAGACTAAAACAGGGAAAAGAAAGATAATCATAAAGATGACCATTGGGTTCTGATTATTTTTAAGACTCTCTCCTACCTCTTCGTTACATTCAAATATGAATTTCAAAGATGTAAATGCATTCTGACTCCCCAAATTATTTCTAGTCCTGAATATAAGTATATAAACATGTAAGTATTACACAAGATATTCCAGGGTAGGTAATGACAGTTGTAGCTAGCTCTGCAATACTTTTGTCTTGATTTACCCAGGACATGAATAATCACTACAGATATGTAAGAGAAAAAAAAAACCTCAGAAGTAACTACAGTTTCAGAAGCAGTTTAAAAATCTGATTTTAACTCTTTAAGATTTGGGTGAAGGTTGCCGTCCTCTGCTACATAAAGCCATTCTGCTATGCATTCTAACTGCACAAATGTCAAGTTTAATTTGTTATAAAGAACTCCCTTTGCCCCTCCGAAAGTCTTCAAATAAAACAATTTCTAAACACGTTTACTAAATAATTTCTTTTCCACAAAGCAGTAATTGCCTACTTCCCCATAATTTAAGACTGAAATTATTTGCATTTGAAAGTACTTGGTATTTTATATATGTAATACATTTTACAGGCACTTTACTGTGCACCACTTCAAAGCTGTTTTTTCCCCTGTAAAACTGGAAAAGGTGTTGGAAGCCTGCATGGTGATGCTTTCCCTTTATTTGCTATTTGACTAATATGCTTGCAATGGACATTGAATAACAATTTTATTATTTGAACTGTATGCTTTCTAGCATTAGCTTTCACCTTTCTAATTCAAGTAGGGATAACTCACTCTGATGATAAATGGTAGTATCTGTGGTCAACATTATACTTCAGTTATAAGTAGAGTGGTCGCTCTAAAGAGAGGTAATTATTTATATCAACTAACTTTTACTTAGAGCTGTGGAGATTCTTCAGTGTGGAGATCAAACTATTGGGATTAGAATTAATTTTAATTTCAATTAAATTTATCTTTAAACATCACTTTGGAATATTAAGGATAAAGTATGATTTGCACTTCTTTACTTCACAGTAAAAGCTCAGGAAACTATGACTTGGTAATTCATCCTGTATGCAAAAGAGGGGCTTTTGGCACCTGTTAGGCTAAAGACCAGGATTCATTTTAACAGTAGAACTCAAGATAACACACAAACATAGCAGTACAATGTCTTACAATGTTTAATCAATCACATTATGGAAGAGAAATTAAATGAAGAGAATTCACCTGGGTTCGGTGGTTCTTATGCTTCTATTAAATCTCACATAACTTTTAGTTGGTTGTTTTTCCCCCCACCCCACCCCAAAAACTTTGGGATAACTGATGGGAAAACAGCTCCACTCTCTTCTGCTATTCATACGGCACTGACAGGGTTAAGCTGTTCTCTAGTTTAGGATTGGCAAACTGTAGGTTGGTATCTAGGAAATACTGAGTATTGATATGCAAAGCTGTTAAAAAGTTTGCACTTATTATCTGAAGATACAGCCTAATAAAATGACTGTACAATTAATCTTATCATACAATCACTGGTTTTATTTGCAAATGGAAGCATTTCAGGGCTGAATTTACACATCATTCCTTATGCCACAGACACCTAACTGTTGAAACAAACAAAAATGTGCGGCTTTCTCCAAGAGATTGAATCCACTCTCTCCCTGTTTATCTAAATGTCCTGTCAAGCAGTGTAAATTAAAGATTCCTAACCTAACACCTTCAGAATGAAATACAACTCTACCAGAATGGAGCTTATTGCAAACATGTGTTCTTTAACTAGAGATTAACACCACATGTACAGTCTGATTCCCAGTTATGATCATCCTACTCATCTCCTAGATCAGCTTCTCACCACACAGACAGTTCAGCAAAGACCAAAGAGCAAACCCACTCTTTACTGACAAACGTGCAGCAAAGATGGGAAGAAGAGGTCTGAAGCAAACTAGGAAATTTCTTTGCTTTCATAATGTCTGCAACTTTTTCTTTTTGGATATCCATTCCTATTTTTCTACAGAACTATTGGCTGATGTGCACTGCAGATGACACATGAGCCTGGGAAATTAACAGCTGCTCTACCACTGTAAAAACACAGGACAACATTCAGGAGAGAAACTTTTAAGTTCTCCTTGGATAGACATCTCTGGTCTAAGACACCTGGATATCCCCAGCCACACTCAAAGATTTTGATAAGAAAGTATTGCATCAAGCTGCAGCCCAGACTTTTTTTTTGGTAAGGGCAGCACTTTATCAGAGTAAATCTACAATATTTTATATCAATTCATTCACACAGAAATTTTATCCTCTGATTTAATTAATTCAAGTGCACAGTACAGAAAGAGTTAGTTTTCTTGTGCGATTTACAAGTGGTCCCCACATTCAGACAGTATTTTTCATTCCAAAGGAAGCTTAAATTGAAATTACATATACCTAGGGTTTTTGTCTTGCTTTATTATGCTGTTTTCCAAGATGTAATTTCATTATGGCAATGACAGCAGTTTCGTTTTGCACAGGCATTACCATTTTTATTAACCAGAGTAACAATGGGCCTATATAATTAACAATTAGTCCCCATAAGATTTTAAATAATCACCTCAGAAATTTTGGAAATTAAACCAGTAACAAACAACTGCTATTTACTGACATGTTTTAATAAGGTTAGAGCCCTCTGTGTTTTATCTTCTGAAATTATTTTACTGTAGCCACTTCAGCTGTGGTACAATTCTTGAATAAGACACACAGTCTTACTGTCACTCTGAGTTGTGGCTCTTCACCAAATGATTAACGGGCAGCTCCACTTATTGGACAATTCAAAAATGCAGAACATTTGCAAGCAAACAAATGGCTTTCAGAAATCTCAGCCAAACTGCATGAATACAGATTTAGCAGGAACAAAGTTATACTGTAAACAAGACAGCACAAAAGTTAGAACAAGATTAATGTACTTATTTACCATACGGACTAGGAAATTAACTTAGAAATATTTCAGCAATGTTAGCTTTCTACAAGATTGGACTCCTTAAACTTTGTCCTCCGACAAACACCTGAAATTTATTTCCTCTGCTAGTATTAAGATCATTCTTATTCTACCATAATTGTTTTTCAGACATTTTCTAAACTCCTAGTTGCAAGCAACTATTGTAAATACGGGCCACATAATATTTCCCATATAACAAATATATAGGAACATACAACCAGCAAACTGTAAAATCAGTAATGAAAATCAAGGTATGCCACTAGACAAATTTATACAAGAATTAAGCACTTGAAAGTGAAAGTTCCTAAACTGCTTCAATCGTTACACCTTTTATGGACTGATTATTTCATGAAGCCCTAAATGACAGGAAGAACATAGTCAAATTAAACCTGTGCCAAGGTCAAAATCTCACTTGTATTTGCTATAGTCCAGTAAAGTTTCATTATCCTCTTGTGGAAAGAACTGATCAAGGAGAGTATTTTTCAAAGTTCTAAGTTTACTTAAACATCTTTTATATATGTAAGGGCAGCCTCAGCAAATCACTTCAGCAAATGTTGTGAGTTTTTTTAATATCTCCATTTATGGTCATAAATACCGCCAGCAAAAAAGGGAATCAAAATTACACAATGTGGAAAAAATAGTCCCTGTTCCATATCTGAAAGACTGAAATTGAATTTCAAAAAAAAGTGTCCCAATATTCATATATGTTTATGTTACAACAGCAAAAAGTTTATAAAATCTGTCCCATGAGCCTTATGCAATTTGTACTGACTTTACTTTCATAAAGTTGTTACCATTTTAACATGATTCATATGATAAGTATTTTAAATTATCTATCTGTAAATGTCTATCCAGAGTAATGGCTATAGGGAAGACAACAAAGCAGCTTTTTAAATTTTAGAGTAATAAAATACACAGAAAACATAATCTTTTGGGTTATCACATAGTCACTACACTTTCAGCTACTGTTAGAGTTCACCTAGAAAGGCCTCTGTACACAGCCTAATGTACACACACCTAAAAATGAGCAAATACATGCACACTCATCTATTCAATAACTATACTAAAAAGTTTTTTGGATGTATACTTTATTGGTGTTTGAGTATTTGTGTTGTATCCGATGCTTCTGAATTTTTTAGATACCTATACACTCTGGAATACTGCATGGTGGTGGGCTGACCATGTCAACCTGTTCTTTTTCATCTTGGTACATAGCTGCTGCATTAAGAGCCAAACAGTAGGGTTATTATGCAGGGTCAGGCATAAGATAATACTAAAAACTTGTTCTATAAATAAAAATTACATGCTTTTGATCACTTGCATAAGACCACTTAGTGGAAAGTGGAAAGGCAAGGCACAGAATCACAATTAAAAATTAACAGCATTTTTCTCTCATTATTTGAAAGCTATTGTCACCAAGGGCTAGACTGAGGTATTTGTATGTGTAATAGCAACCCAGAAGTCTCCAGTGTAAATGTGTACCACTTTATCTGCCTGAGGAAATTTCAATTTTTGAGAAACACCATCCTATAGGCCAATTTCTGAATTGTCAAACACAAGGAAACATCTACAGAAACCTCCATTTAGGATGCTCGATTATTTTATATGGAAAATATTTCCTCAAATTCTCCAAGTCAAGCACCTCCAAATCACAGAATCTCCGTATTCCTGTTCGTAGAAATGGGTGGGATATTCCCCTTTTTTCAGTCACTGGGGACTTCGCCTGACTGCCATGACTTTGCAAATACAATGGGCAGTAGCTCTGCAAGTACATCTGCCAATTCCATTAGGACCCTGGATGTACTTCAGCTCTCACAGACTTGTGTAGGTTCAGGTTCCTCTGGTGGTCTTGAACCCAATCTTCCCCTAGAAAGAGAGGGACTTGGTTCACCCAGTCCCTGCCTTGAGGTTCAGGGTCTTGAGAAGTGAGAAGAGTGACTGCCAGTGAAAACTGAGGCGCAAAAAAAAAAAAAGGGGGGGGGGGTGGGGAACCAAAAATAATCACATTTTCTTTAATCTTCCTTTTCTGACCAATGTACCTGTGGAAGCCCTTCCTCCTATTTTTCAAATTCCTTGCCTCATTCTGAACTCCAACTGTGCCTTAGCTTTCCTGATCCCATTCCCATACACGCTAGCAACATTCAAGAATATATATTTGTCCTGGGTTTAGCTATAGCAGTCATTTTTCTCCTTCTAAGCAGCTGGTAAAGCTCTGTGTTTTTGACTTTCAGCCTGGGAACAATGCTGATAACACCAATGTTTTTAGTTGCTGCTAAGTAATGTTTACTCTGCCCAAGGACTTTATGAGACTCATGCTCTGCCAGGGAGGAGGGGAAGCTGGAAGGAAGCAGAGACAGGACACCTGACCCAAACTAACCAAAGAGCTATTCTATACCACAGCACATCATACCCAGTATATAAACTGGGGGCACTTACCCAGAAGGGTGAGATTGCTGCTTGAGTCAGGCTGCGTATCGGTCAGTGGGTGGTGAGTGGTAGTATTCTCTTCCCTTGTTATTTCCCTTATTATTATTACTGGTGGTAGCAGCAGTGGTTTGTGTTATACCTTAGTTACTGGACTGTTCTTATCTCAACCCGTGGGAGTTACATTCTTTTGATTCTCCTCCCCATCCCTCTGGGAGCTGGGGGTGCGGGGAGTGAGATAGCGGCTGCGTGGTCCTGGGCTGCTGGCTGGGCTTAAACCATGACAGTTCTTTGTAGCACCCAGTGTGGGGCACGAAGGGTTGAGATAATGACAGATGTGACCAGAGTGTGTCTAATCGTATTTGTGATAAGCATTCATTGTTTGGATTAATAGTCATTCATCACAATGCTGATTTATTGGCTCTCAAAGTTGTTGCTCTTGGTCTCACAGTTTCAGCATGTCGTACCTTAGTTACAGCTGGTATTTGCTGTATTAGTGTTTATCAGCTGGGGGCTTTGGGCTACGGTTCTTGTTTCACTGTACTTTATGGTAATGACTTCTAATACAACAGACTCACTGATCATGAAACTGATCTGGCTTGTGTTCCCAGTGTGGACATCACCTCTATACTTTGGGAGGCATATAATGGAAGTGTTTAGCAATTACACATCTTTTTTTCCCTCCTCGGGTGGTCATCCTATGAAGGAGACATTCCGTTACACCCCCAGCTCTCCACCAGACTATTTACAGCATTGTTTGAGAGTTCTGAAGGTTTTGAATTGCCCTTGAGACCTGCCTGCTTATTGTGATGGTGATCACCATGTTGGCACACATACAGACTGTGTTTTACCCAAGACCATATCGTCTGATCTCGAGAGTTAAGCACAGTTGGGTCTGGGCCCTGACTGGGGTTAGACAACAATGTAGGAGGACCAAGAGATTTTCCCTGAGGCTGGACATTCATGAGTGGCAGGGTGTGTGGGATAGTATGGGCAAGCATCTATGCCAGTGGGTCCCTCCAGTGCATTGGAACTTTACCAATGAACAAGTGCAAAATCTGGAAAAACTAGTAAAACACTTAAATGAGGTGTGTTGTCATCCTGGTCATACCAGAGAGGGACAAATCATGGCAATGTGCTGGGGCTTGGACTACACCTACAGAGCCCTGTTCAACACTATCCAGCACCTTCAAAGGGAAAAAAGATGTCTCTGGATCTGATGGCAAAGCAACAGATAACACAGCTACTTCAACTCCAAGTACAGCAGCTACACCAACCCCAATGACAAGTACAGCAGCTACTCAGACTCTGACTACAACAGATAATGCAGCTACTCCAACTTCAAACACAGCAACTACAGTAGTACAAGTACAAGTAGGACAAGTACAGCAGCTACACCAACCCCACCACCAAGTACAGCAGCTATTCAAACCCTGACAGCAACAGACAATGCAGCAGCTGGTGCTACTCAAAGCCAAGCACAGCAGCTGCACCAACCCCGACAACAGATACTGCAGCCACTCCAACCACAGTGATAGTCACTGCAGCTAAACCAAAGGGCCAGCTTGTGCCAATGTCGGCTGCCCCTGTATGCAAGGGGAAAAACAAACAAAAGGCACAAAAAGCAACCCATACAGTGAAGAAAGATGAAGAACCAATGCACTTACTACACGGGACAGCATTTGAACAAGAGTTATTACTATGTGGATCAGAAGAAGAGGAAGAAGAGATGACTTCTCAACCCCGGACCTCAAGCGAGCTATGGAATATGCAAAACGATTTTACTCGTCAACCAAAGGAGCACATCATCACCTGGTTGCTCCGATGCTGGGACTATGGGGCTGACAGTCACAAACTAGAAGGTAGGGAAGCTAAGCAGCTGGGATCACTAGCCAGGGAAGGGGAAATTGACAAAGCAATTGCAAAAGACAAACGGTCCCTCAGCCTTTGGAGGCAACTCTTGGCAGCTGTGAAGGAAAGATTTCCACACAAGGATGATAGCATGAGTCATTCAGCCAACTGGACCATGACAGAGAAAGGCATCCAGTCTATGAGGGAATCAGCCATTTAGAGATGATCCATCATAGGCCAGATGCAGGGAATGCATCCATAGATCCAGATGAAGTTGAATATACACAACCCATGTAGTGGAAATTTACATGGAATACACCATCATCATATGCCCACTCACTGGCATCAATAACCTGGTATGATGCAGCACCACCAACAGCAGACAAAGTGATTCGTCAACTCCGAGAGTTCGAAGAAAATCTCAGCCCTTCCATCATTTCAGCTGTGGAAAAACTCTCCCAGGAGTTCAAACAATTGAGAGACAATCTATCCTATCTATACAGCTCCCCATGTGTACCAACCCATGTCTCAGCTATTAACAAAAGGCGTCCTACTGCTCAAGAGAGATGTAAGAGATACCGCCATGGGCCACTCTATGGTTTTACCTGTGGGATCATAGAGAAGAAGTGAGAAAGTGGGATGGAAAACCTACCTCAGCTCTGGAGGAACGGGTGCATGAATTGAAGAGGAGAACAAAGGTCAACGATGATCATCCTATGAAAGCTGTGGCTTCAGTCTCTGGCAAGCAGGTTCCCAGATGGAGTGGAAGAAATGATTTTACTCCAGCTCCTATGCTAAAGAAGACTAATCCCTTTATACAAGATATAAGTGACCAATATTGTCATCATTATCAGAGGGGCCCTGTCTCCAGCCAGGTGGAGGTAAGGGAAAACTGGATTTACCAGACCGTGGATCAGATGGCCTGGCACCTCAGTCCCACAGAAGTATAAGGCTCTAGCAGATACTGGTGCACAGTGTACCCTGATGCCATCAAGCTATCAAGGGGTGGAACCCATTTCTATTTCTGGAGTGACAGGAGGATACCAAGCGTTGACTGTACTGGAGACTGAAATCAGCCTGACTGGGAGGAAATGGCAAAAGCAACCCATTGTGACTGGTCCAAAGGCTCCAGGCATCCTTGGCATAGACTACCTCAGGAGAGGGTACTTCAAAGACCCAAAAGGGTACCAATGGGCTTTTGGTATTGCTGCTTTGGCGACAGAGGAAATTGAGCAGCTGTCCACCTTGCCTGGTCTCTCAGAGGATCCTTCTGTTGTGGGGTTGCTGAAGGTCGAAGAACAACAAGTGCCAATCGCGACCACAACAGTGCACGTATGGCAATATTACACAAACCAAGACTCCCTGCTTCCCACCCATAAGCTGATTCATAGACTGGAGAGCCGAGCGGTGATCAGTAGGACCCATTCACCCTTTAATAGCCCCATATGGCCAGTGCGAAAGTCTAATGGAGAGTGGAGACTAACAGTAGACTATCGTGGCCTGAATGGAGTCATACCACCACTGACTGCTGCTGTAAAAGACATGCTAGAACTTCAGTATGAACTGAAGTCAAAGGCAGCAAAGTGGTATGCCACGATTGATATTGCCAATGCCTTTTTCTCAATTCCTCTGGCAGCAGAGTGCAGGCCACAGTTCGCTTTTACTTGGAGGGGCATCCAGTACACTTGGAACCAACTGCCCCAGGGGTTCGAAACACAGCCCTACCATCTGCCATGGACTGATCCAGACTGCAATGGAACAGGGGCAAGCTCCAGAACACCTGCAATACATTGATGACATTATCATGTGGGGTGATACAATGGAAGAAGTCTTTGAAAAAGCAAGAAAAATAATCCAAATCCTGCTGAAAGCCGGTTTTGCCATAAAACCGAGCAAGGTCAAGGGACCTGCACAGGAGATTCAATTCCTGGGAATAAAGTGGCAAGATGGATGTCACCAGATCCCCACAGATGTGATCAACAAGATAACAGCAATGTCACCACCAACTAATAAGAAAGAAACACAAGCTTTCTTGGGTGTTGTGGGGTTCTGGAGGATGTACATCCCGATATACAGTTTGATTGTAAGCCTTCTCTATCATGTGACCCAGAAGAAGAATGATTTTAAATGGGTCCCTGAGCAACAACAAGCCTTTGAGCAAATTAAACGAGAGATAGTTCATGCAGTAGCTCTTGGACCAGTCCGGACTGGGCCAGATACGAAAAACGTACTCTACACCACAGCCAGGAGGAATGGTCCTACCTGGAGCCTCTGGCAGAAAGCCCCAGGGGAGGCTCGAGGTCGACCCCTTGGCTTTTGGAGTTGGGGATACAGAGGATCTGAGGCCAGCTATACCCCAACAGAAAAAGAGATATTGGCAGTCTATGAAGGGGTTCGAGCTGCTTCAGAAGTGATTGGCACTGAAGCACAGCTCCTCCTGGCACCCCGGTTGCCCGTGCTGGGCTGGATGTTCAAAGGCAGGGTCTCCTCTACACATCATGCAACCAACGCTACATGGAGTAAGTGGGCTGCACTACTTACACAATGAGCTCAAACAGGAAATCCCAGTTATCCAGAAACTTTAGAAGTCATCATGGACTGGCCAGAGGGCAAAGATTTTGGAAGGTCACCAGAGGAGGAAGAAGTGATGTGTGCTGAAGAGGTCCCACCATATAATGAACTGTCAGAAAGTGAAAAGCAATATGCCTTGTTTACGGATGGGCCTGCAGAATCATGGCAAAGCATCAGAGATAGAAGGCAGCTGTATGGAGTCCAAGACGACAAGTTGCAGAAACTGCGTAAGGAGAGGGTAAATTGTGTCAGTTTGCCAAAGTGAAAACCATCCAGCTGGCCTTGGACATTGCGGAATGAGAAAAGTGGCCAGTACTTTATACTGACTCATGGATGGTAGCAAATGCCCTGTGAGGGTGGTTGCAGCAATGGAAGCAGAGCAACTGGCAATGCAGAGGTAAACCCATCTGGGCTGCTGCACTGTGGCAAGATATCGCTGCCCAGGTGAAGAACCTGGTGGTGAAGGTACACCATGTAGATGCTCATGTACCCAAGAGTCGAGCCACTGAAGAACATCAGAACAACCAACAAGTGGAAGTGGCTCAGATGGACTCAGATTGGCAACATAAGGGTGAATTATTTTTGGCCCGGTGGGCCCAGGACACTTCAGGGCATCAGGGCAGAGATGCAACATACAGATGGGCTCGTGATCGAGGGGTGGACTTAACAATGAACACGATTGCCCAGGTTATTCATGACTGTGAAACATGTGCTGCAAGCCAAATGGTTAAAGCCTCTTTGGTATGGAGGATATTGGCTGAAGTACAAATATGAGAAGGCCTGGCAGATTGACTGTATCACACTCCCATCAACCTGACAAGGCAAGTGCTGGAAACATATGCTGTGCCCCACACCACTGCCTGCAACACTATCAAGGGCATTGAGAAACAAATCTTGCGGCGACACAGCGCCCCACAGTGAATTGAGTCAGACAATGAGACTCATTTCCGGAAGAACATTATAGACACTTGGGCCAAAGAGCATGGCATTGAGTGGGCATATCACATCCCCTACCATGTACCAGCCTCTGGGAAAATCGAACAGTACAATGGGCTGCTAAAAACTACACTGAGAACAGTGGGTGGGGGGACTTTCAAACACTGGGATACACATTTACCAAAAAACACCTGGTTGGTCAACACTAGGGTATCTACCAACAGGGCTGGCCCAGCCGAGTCAGAACTTTGACATACTGTAGAAGGGGACAAAGTTCCTGTGGCGCACAGAAAGAATTTGCTGGGGAAGACAGTCTGGGTTATTCCTGCTAATCCCACACTCGTGGGATTGCTTTTGCTCAGGGACCCGGATATACTTGGTGGGTAATGCAGGAAGATGAGGAAGTCTGATGTGTACCTCAAGGAGATTTGATTTTAGGGGAAAACAATGAACTCAATTGTATGCTGTTGCCTGCTATGTTTTATAGCCCACCAACTAGATGTCTTCAGGTCACCAATGACTGGCCCTGACTTCCCCTCTGACCATCATCCCAACAAAGAATGAACTTTGATGAAACCAGATGAGCTCAGCAGTGACCAGAAGAGTTCCGCAGCGTCACCAGCAGGCATCCAGCAGTGCACACTGTCTCTCCTGCATTAAACCATGACAATATTCTTCTGAGGATACATGTCCCTGGTTCCAGTGCCTGCACATTTCCTTCTTACAGTTTAGTTCAACCAGCTTTTCTCAGCCATGCTGTTCTCCTGCCTTCCCTGCCTGATTTGTTACATATGGGAATCAAGGGCTCTTGTGCTGTAAGAAATATGTCTTTAAATAGCTGCCAACTCTCTTTTGTTCCTCTATCCCTGAGGGCAGCTATCCCCATCAGCCCCACTCCCAATTCTGAGAATAAAAAAATCCCAAAACTACAAAATCAGACAGTCTGTGTAGTCAAGAATCCAGATGCAGCCAGACAGCAACATCTTTAAGAGTTCTGCTCAACTACAGCTAAAGCCAAAGTGCTTTACAATGTAGCATACGATGCAGAATCATGTAATTCATTCCATATATTGAAGCTGATAGGTGCATCTGCCCAGGCTGTAAAACTTATTTTCACACTCACATTAAAGCACAGAAATAGTCAGTGAAGGGAAAGTGCGACTGAAGCCCTAATCTAAGGCTTAACCAACACTTGCTATGCACATTAACTAGGATTTACTGTGTTCCCTTTTCATTTACCTTTCATTCCATTGAATTGACTGAATTTTCATATTGTATACCTCTCATTGGTTGTAACTTTTCTTCTTCTCAACATATGTAGGAACATGTTAGTTACGACTGGTTCAAACTCTATGTAATTCCAGAGAGTAGAAGAGCCAGACAAAGAAGCTATTCTGTTTCTCCAGAGCTGATTGTTGCATAAAACTGAAAGTTAACTGGATCATTTTTCTTCATTATCTTTAAGCAGATTGAAATAAAAAGGTTTATCAATGTATAACACATATAAGGAAAACCAACTGGTAAACAACTTCAAGTCTTTCAGAGATTAAGTCTTGGGGTTTTTGTTTGTTTGTTTTTAAATAAGGTATTAACATAGTCAAGAATTAATGATTTGGGGAAAATAAGAGCAAGATAACATTAATGTTTGGACATAACTTACAATACCTAACAAAAATCCCCAGAACCCCTCAATACCAACATGGCTGCATCACAAAGGTCCTGGTTGCATCATCTTGTAAAGCGTCAAGAAATCAAGGAAATTCTAGATGCTGAAACCAACATCACAAACCTTCCATATGTAAGGAATTTACTTTCACTGTTTTAAAACAGCTACAGAAAGAAACGTATGGGTGTTTTCTTCTTTATTTATTGAATTAGTTTTACTATTTAGATCTTTAAAACATGGAAATATGACAAGCAGAGTAGATTTAGTGAACCTTCTATCTTTTTTTAACTGATCCTCAAACCTTTTGGATACTTGTGCACCTGGTTTTTACCAAGCACTGCTATTCTGATTCGCAGGTTTGTTTTGAACACTTTACTAGGACTCATTTATTATTATTATTTCTGCACCAATGGGTCCCACTGGAATGATCTCATATGTGGCAAATACTTAAACAAAAACCTATAATATTAATCACAGGATTGATATATAAAAAGCAGTCCTGAATGTGGTAAACATCATATTCCTTACTGAGTAATCAAATGAAAACATAAGGTTACTCTACAATACAGCACGCCTTTCCTACCAAAGTAAAAATTTATTTATAAATAAAAAAGATAATTTCCATAATAATAGTTGTCTTTGGTACTAAGAAAAAAACTCAGCAAGTTAACATTTTTCATAGTTAGGAGTATCATGATGATGGAGGGAACAGTTTAACTTGCTGCCAGCCCACCAGGAAGCTTTACTACACACAAGTGAAGTTGTTCCTGTAGAGATTTAGGCCTTGCCTACTTATATCCACAGCCTTATATCACTAATGTGTGTTTAGCTGACAAACCTGCAGACTTGGACCAGGAGGAACAGCTTGCACTAAAAGCTTTCTGACAAGAACATCATTTATTAATTGACCTAAGTGGAAGCTTTCTGTCTTCATCAATTGCAAATCTGATTCTGCTTGATAAAAAAGGGTTGGGTGGGAAGATTCACTCTGATCTCTCCCAGATTTCATAATAAATCATCATTCATTGGCAATCATTTATCTGAGTCAAGTTAGCATTCTCTAAGTCAACTGTATGCTTTCTAGCCTTTCATAACATAAAATTAAACCAACAGAATTTATTGATTAATTACAAGAACATGTATGCTGTCCTGGTTTTAGCTGGGATAGAGTTAAACCATGACATATGGCCAGCTCCAGCATTTAATGAAGAAAATCCATACCATTAAATAAAACGGAATTGTTTCAGTGTCCGTAAATGTAAAAATGTCTATGCTTTAGTATTCTCAGGAATTTCCGTTCAACCCTCTGGTGTATTCCGCATTTTTGACTGATGTTCTATCATGGTTTGTGTGTTAAATAGAAATGACATTATTTAAGAAGATGAAAAGTCATGAAACATAATGCAATTTTGTACTGTCACAAAAGGGGCAATAAGCAACAGTGGGAATTCAGGTAAACGACTTGCTGCTAAAATATAATTTCCTTAAAGTGAAATACATCACAGAAAATTCCCTTTTAAAACATCAGCTAATTCATGAGTTAAAAAGCCATTATTATTATTAAACTTTATTACTGACCATTATTACTACATTACACAGATAATGACACAAACAGTGGCAATCAGAGCTTAATCTTACAAAGATCACAATATTGCCAGAACACTCAGAAATCTGGCATCAGAAGGAGCTGAATTATGTTCTTTTCACAATGTAGACTGGTATTTCACATAAATATAGATTTCAGTAGGTGAAATTAAAAGTAGCACCCACAAGTGGGAATGCAGTATTAATATTGCTGTACACAATAACCTCAGTAATTATTGATTAAACTACAGATAATTTTTGCTTGTGATTTTCAGTCTATAGATATGATTTTATGCTAAAACAAATTCAGAGATGGATTTATTGACTAAGGAAAACAATTGATCTGGCTTTTGTAATTCTGTTCCAGTATCATCAACCTGAGCAAAACCAGTTAACAAGGTGATCCTGCCCCTCTACAATGCTGTTCTGAGACCTCACTTGGAGTATTGTGTGCAGTTCTGGTACCCTCAACATAAAAAGGACATGGAACTGTTGGAAGGAGTCCAGAGGAGGGCCACGAGGATGATCAGGGGACTGGAGCACCTCCCGTATGAAGATAGGCTGAGAAAGTTGGGGCTGTTCAGCCTGAAGAAGAGAAGGCTGTGTGGAGACCTCCTAGCAGCCTTCCAGTATCTGAAGGGGGCCTACAAGGATCCTGGGGAGGGACTCTTCATTAGAGACTGTAATGATAGGACAAGGGGTAACAGGTTCAAACTTCAACAGGGGAAATTTAGACTGGATATGATGAAGAAACTCTTTACTGCTGAGGGTGGTGAGGCACTGGAATGGGTTTCCCAGAAAAGTTGTGAATGCTCCATTGCTGGCAGTGTTCAAGGCCGGGCTGGACAGAGCCTTGGGTGGCATGGTTTAGTGGCAGGTGTCCCTGCCCCTGGCAGGGAGGTTGGAACTAGATGATCTTAAGGTCCTTTCCAACCCTAAATATTCTATGATTCTATGATTACTGTATGACTGAATACTTTTGTTCCCATCAGAGGTAGTGCTGTTCAGCTATGGAACTGCCTCAACCCCTGTATTTTCAATACAGACCAATATGTTCACGTACTGGGTCTGGCTGGGATGGAGTTAATTTTCATTATAGCAGCCTGTAACCTGCTGTGCTTTATGCTGGTGACCAGTAAGTAAAGTGTTGATAACACACCAGAGTTTTAGCTTTTCCCAAACAGTGCCAGCACAGCCACCAGGCTTTCTTAATTTCTTACTCTGCCCCTCTCAGTGAGCAGGGTGGGGGTGGACAGGAGGCTGGGAGGGAACATGGCTGGGACAGCAGTGTTCCAAAAGAAGCAATATTCTGTGCCATGTTACATCACACTCAGCAATAACGGAGAGGGGAGGGGAGCAGTCCTTCCAAAGTAGCCACTGCTCAGGGACTGGCTGGGCACTGGTCTGCAGGTAGGAGGTAGATGCCTGCCTCTGCATCACTCTGATTTTCTTCTTTTTCTTTCACTTCGTACACTGTCTTTATCTCGACCAGTGATTTTTCTCACTTTTACTCTTCCAATTCTCTACCAATCCCATTGAGGGAGAGTGAGCAAGCACCTTGTGGGTGCTTATTTGCTGATCAAGGTCAGTTTACCACAGTTAAAATGAAGACTTTTCAGATACAAGACCAGCTAAATCACTCTGTGAAGTACAAACATCAAAGGATTTCTGAAAGAAAGGATTTCTTAAACTGTTTCATTATCTAGTTTAGAGAAACTGATATTTGTAAAGGTTAAAAGCAGGACTGAAAGTTTATCTAAAATCAAAGGGGAATAACCATGCACAAAAAGATTTAATGAAAGATTTAAACACTTGAAAATGAACATTTGAAAATGAAAAGAAGACACACAATTCTGAGATATTCACTAACTCACTATTTCAAATCTTTAAATGTAATAAATATTTACATATATGAAATTTACCTGAGCAATACACAATATTAGTTTAAAATTATAAATTTCAAAATCATTAGTCACATAAAACCACTCCAGAATGAAACGTGATTGAGAAGGGCCTTTATCCCACACAAAGTCTAGATGACTCTGGGAAGCATCAATAAATATAACTCCTAACCCAGCATGGAAAATCATTTCACTAACACTTGCCTTGTTTTCTTGGAAAGCACTTGTGAGAACCAATAAAATCCTTCTTCAATTATAGTGGCAGTCAATACTTTGTTTCAAACACAGGCAAACAAGTTAAATACCAAGATTTAAAATACATCTCCCTGGAGTATCTGCATGAGTTTTTTTCCGGCCATTTTCTGAAGTGCTACACCAAGAAGAGCAAATCAAGAAAGAGTATTTTTTAATAAAGGATACCTGAAAACATTCCCAAGTCCATTCCCAAACCAGATACCACAGCTCTGATAAGGAATCTAAAAATTTGCTTGACCCAGTATATTTACACAAGAAGTACTTTACTTCCTTCCAGCTGCCTCCTCAGTAAAGATACCCCCATAAGAACTCAGACCAGTATCTTTATTGAAGCCAAGATCAGATTTTGCATTCTTTTCAGACTACCTTGAAATTCTGTCAACATAGCAACATTTAGCCAACTAATTTAATATTACTGATTAATGCAAAAGCCCTATAGCTCAAAATCCTTTTCATGTACCTTGAGAGGAATACTAGACGAGTAGAGCTAGTATAAAAAGTATATGGGTAGATATTTTCAGGTTTTCTCATGACTAATTGGTCTTTTAGATCAGCTATTTAGCTAGCTTTCTCAGAACACGACAGTTTATAACCATACCCAGTTGAGCTTTCCTCCTTTTTAAAATGGATGTTGTAAAACTGAAGAAGGTCTGGCAGATGTCTACCATGGTGACAAAGGGACTAAAGCCCATAATTTCCGAGAAGAGGCAGAGGGAAAGAGGCTTGCACAGTCTGGGAAAGAAGAGGCTAAGAAGCAACCTAACTGTAGCCAACAATTACTTGAAGGACAGTTGCAAGATGAGAGCCCAACTCTTCTTCTCAGCAGTGTTAGACAATGTAACAAATTTCAGTTTGGTATGTTGAGTCTAGACACTATGCAAAGGCTTTCACATGGTGGGTAGTGGATCATAGGGATTGTATGAATTCCATCTTTAGAGGTTTTCAAGACTTTGCTAGACAAATCCATGACTGATCTGATTTACTGCTGGCATTAGTGCCACTCTGAGAGAACGCTTACCGTTGATCACCTCCAAAGGTTCTACTGAGTCAATTATGTTATAACTATATGATAACATGCAAGAACTGCATTCATCCAGGCCCACTATTACATCCATTTTGCAACTGGAAAGGACTTGCTGTAGATGCTTCTTTTAGGAAAGCCCAGCTTTTAAGAACAGGGAAGGCATTTTAAAAAACTACTTACTATATTAAGAACTAGAAGGTTTTTTAAACCATTGCACGTGAGTACAGATTGAATCATACTCCCTGAAGTGCAACAGGGAATACAGCCTAATCTTACTAGGACAATAACATATTATTCTAGTAAATCCAGTTTATTTTTTTACTCTAACCATTCTCCATTGATTATTTTCATCATTTTATCCATATCAATGTACTAGGTCACCTGGAAAACCTGATTACTGTAGTTAAAATCATCTAATGAAAAGCAAACTATAAATTTATGCTTGCAGAGAAAGAAAACCATCAATTTTTACAGAAACTTTCAAAAGTGTGCCTTGTAAAAGGTTGTTAAGAAAATTACCTAAATAAATCAGATGCATTAATTTCTATCTATGAATGAAACATATCTGGAGAATTATTTTTTTCTCCTTTGAGTTTGCAAGATCATAGAGGAGCATTCTGAATGCTGGTTTGGTTTCAAAATAACAAAGTGAAATCACTACCACAGTACTTACTGGAATACACGCCCTGGTAACCTGAACACTGAGGAGGCAATCACTGAGATCAGTAGAGGAGAGAAAGCTCTTGAACATTCCTGCTCCCTAAGTACTTCACTGAAGGTAACTTCCTTGTGGATATAAAACAGGAAAGGGCAAAAGAGAATTACAGTGAGTCAGGTGGTTTGAGAGGTGCTAACCTTTTCCTTTATCAAACCTGAGTACTGTAAAAAAACTCCTGATGTTCCCTGCAAAATCTGAATTTTATTCTAGTAAATCCGTATGCTTATTATTGCTTCTGCATCCAGAAAGACTTTGCCACCATTCTTCAGTACCTTCATCCTGTTAAACCTCTTTAAATGGCAGGCAATAGAGTCTTCATAGCCATGAAGCCACTGAGAACTGCTGCCTCCTCAGGTGTCAAAAGAATGAACACACTGGAATGTTGCCAGATTAGTTAAATGCAACCTAGCTAAACCAATGTCTTCTTTAATCTTTTTTTCTTTATGTCCATGATGGAAGATAATCTGAGGAATTCTAAAGCCTAATATACTTTCTACTGAGACCAAGAGAAGAAGCACATGTCATTACACATGTTCTTTGTGGTATCAAAGCAGAATATGGATTAATGTTTTTTCTCCAGGACTAATAAGCAGCAAACCAGTTCATTTATTCTCAAATTAGATTAAGTCAGATGTCTGTCTGCTGATCCTCTATTTCTCATTCATAGCTACCAAATCCTTATTATACACTTACCCACCAGTTTTGATTTTTTTTTTTTAAATTAAAAAATTGAAGACAGAAATTATGAGAGCAAAAACTAATCTCAAACAACCCATGGCAAAATCTAGCAAAATTAATGGTTTAGTACGTGGCTATAGGCCATATTAAAAACAGGTATATTTTTTAACTCTAATGGCATATTTATACATTACCTGTTTAAAATAATTAGCAACTGAAACAATGACCATATGTGGTCATTAAGATAATGATATTAAATGGATATGCAAATTCTCTCACAAAGAACCTGAGTATCTGTAAGGAAGTACTGCAATTACAATGCATGGAACAAAATGAACTGCACCATTAAGGATTTAAACCAGAAATATTTCAAATTAGAAAATGGGAATAATTATGGTTATGTAAGCTTTGGAATAGCACAGGTTTATAAAGAAAGCTTTGTCACAGAAACTGAAATGTTAGCTTTTAAAAGCTAATTTTGGTGAAGTCTATGTTGATGTATTTGTAACAAACAACACATCAGACCCCCTGCAGACAGCATAACCAATGTAACATATGCAGCAGCAATTGTGAAACCTGGTATTTACAGAGAAAAGAAACTAATGTACTTGATCCTTCCCCTTTTTTGAAATATGTTTACTAGTTAACAGTCCCCCCTTCCTGGACTTGTAACCCTGTTGTAAATGCTGGCTGGCAATATGCTGATTTATGTCAGCATTGAAATTTGGCACCATGCTTCATTAGCTAGCCAACAAAGCAATTCAGGAGTGTTACTGAATCATATAGCATTCTTAGTATTCTCCTTTTCTCATTTTTATCTCACTGTGTGATTTCTTTTCACCATCGTATTTCTCAGGAGAGAGAAAAATGCTTCGTATCCTATTTTTAAAGCTATCCTTAGCAGCAATATCAATACTAGTATTTTTACAGACTGTCTTCTCCCATCCACAAATTCTAATAATATCCCATAGAAACTAATCTAAATTTTACATTCAATGTTTTATCTTAAATGAACAGTATTTTTAATAGGAGAGAATTTTTTATTCTATTTCTATGTATTTGATTGTTTGCTGTTCACTTTTTAACGTAGGTTTTCCTTCATGTTGAATAGTATTTTCTGGTTTATTCAATATACTATCTTACTACATATAATACTTCCCATCAGCAACAGAATTGATCAGGAATTGATAAGAGCTAGACAGCAATACAATACTGTCTGTCACAATCACAGATTTACTTCCAGTGAAGCCAGTAGGAGTTTCTTGTCAACGTAATACTCATACTGCAATATTGAACATAATTCAGTTTAACACAGTTACTCAAAAGCACTCAAATTAGTCAGCTGATATCAGAAAAAGGAGATTTTAAAGGATGAAATAACTGAAGAGATTACTAGGAAGATAATATTTATCTATTTTTATTGGAAGGTAAGATTTATCTTTCCTACTCTTCATTAAGAATTCTCTGAAGTGCAGTAGTAAAATACTGAAAACCTGTGTCATGCTTCTCTTGGATTGAGTCACTGAGAACTATCCAAACTCAGAATGCTCACATACATTGAAATAAGCAATGAGGAGAAAAATGTATTATAATACATTAAGTCTTACTGAAAACCACTAGTTAACTATCACTGCATTTTACTGGTAGGTAAAAGTTGCTACTGGCGGTGCAAAGTGTCTTGTCCAAATCACAAGGTTGCTAACATGAAAGGAAACCTATTCCCTTATTGCTCCACAAGGTACAATACCACCATGTTATTCTTGACAGATGAAATGAGAGCCCACCTGGCAGAAGTAAATCCTACAATTCAGTACTAAAAGTGGCTTATGTTTCATGTTTAGGGCCATTGTTCATCTGAGAATACACATAATTACAAAAATGCTGATTATTCCTTTTGAATGGGAAATAAAGCCGTCATGTATATGTTCCTTCGGGAATACAAATATTTACAGACCACTTTGCTACAATACCATATGATACCTTTTCTGTCTTCATCAAGCTATGCTAAAATCTTGGGATTTTACATATCTAAGTTGTCTGAAGGACTACGCTACCGCTTCTCACGGGCACTTCAGGAGGTTAAAAGAGATAGCATTTGTCTTTATCACATGTTAGCAGCCCCTTTTAGGAATATTTTTATTGTCAATAGCAATGAAAGGACTGAATTACTTATGAGTTGCCAATGCAAGTATCACTGACTTCCAAATTTACACAAGTTTAACATGAGGACACACTGTTTCACAAAACTTATGCTGTTCCTTCCTTTAAGTATATTTAGATTTTAATGTCTTAAATGGACAATAACGGTACAAGTAAAACATTCATCACATGCTTCCATCAATGAAAACTCACTGCTAGGTCTCCAACTTGTGTGGGTCACTGGGTAGTATTATTTAAAATAATTGAGGAACTTGACTTCAAAAATGGGATATGGACTCAAGTTTGGCTCACCATCCCGACATTACTATCTGCAAGTTATAGAAAGAAAAGTGGTTTTGGCAAAACTGGGAAAGAAAAGATAATTCTAAGTGAAGAAAATCTATTCAGAATGGAAGTAAAAACCCTGAACATGCAAACAACCAACCAACCCTAAAACCCAAACTGCAAAACAACACAAACCACAAAGTATCACTGGGTAAGTATCTTGTTAACAACAACAAAACAACAACAAAAAAAAAAAACACACACACACAAAAAAAAAAAAAAAAAAAAACAACAAAAAACACCAAAGCCATTGAAAAATGCCAAGAAAAAGCTACTGTTATGGGTTCATGTTACGCCGGGAAAGAGAGAAAAGCTGAGGGAGGGAAGACAGGGCGCCTGACCCTGGCTGACCAATGAGGTTATTCCATACCACAGCACATCATGCCCAGGAGGGAGAATACGGGGGCGGGCTCTCGCGGGCGCGCGGTCTCTCGGCTCGGTCGGGTGGCGAAACGGTTGTATCCTCTCCCTTTGTATTTACTTTGTCATTATTATTGGTGGTGGTGGTGGCAGTAGTGATTTGTACTGTATCTTAGTTACTGGACTGTTCTTATCTTAACCCGTGGGAGTTACATTTTCTTCGGTTCTTCTCCCCATTTCCCCCCCTCGGAGTGGGGGGTGGGGCGGGAAAGGAGGGAGAAGTGAGATTTACAGCTTAAACCACGACAGCTACATCACACTTCTGCAGAAGGAGAATCTAAAGCCCTAGAACAGCAGTAGTGTCCAGAAAGCTGGACCAGAAAGGGATACATAAAGTGTCCCAAAACATAGTCTGTTGAGCTCATTGGCCATCCTTCTTTCCATACATCTGTATAAAAACATGCAATCTGCAGTCACCAAAGACAGGGTAGTGCCTTTTTGAATCTCTGACACAACACACTGAACATTTAGCCATTAACAGACAGAATGGTACTGCTAATAGGATCCCAGTGCACTAACTTATGTTATCTTACAGTTATCAGGTTAATACCTGACATCTAAGCAATCCCACCAGCATTCTTAGGAGCCAGCAGAATATATGCATTAACACCCAAACATTAAAGTCCAGGAGTAATCTTATATTGCTATCTAGGAAATACTATTTTACCTCAGAATAAATTCTGTTGATACCAGGAATTTATTTTAGTATGTTTAAAAGTTAAAAAAAATATTTCAAGGATTGATATGACAGCAATGCAAACATATGTGTGGGCATCACTTTGTGCAGTTGTAACTATATCTTAGTAATATATTTTAAACAATAAGAAGTGCAAACCCACAGATGGTAAACAGCAGGATCTCCTAAATAACACAGACCACAGCTTAAAATGCTTGTGAAATCCTTTCTTCAATGCACAGTTTCTTCACAAATAGTTCACAAAAAAAGAAGCAACTGGAAATTGTGTATTCCTTAGCTCTTTTTACAACTCTAATACTTCCATGTGCCAGCTGTCTTCATAAGCCTTTGTAAAGTCATTCAACATGTTACCATGTCCAAACATCATGTATTTCATGGCACAGGTCTTTCAAAGGGAATCAAGCTGCTAAACATAGCATGGTAGTATTTAAATTAATTCCCCCTCACAGACTGCAAAGCAGTATGCAAAACATCTCACTAATGTATCAGTGACATGGTTAATATAATAATGACAAAGGTGGCAGCAACATAATTCAGCGGGTCAGATCTGTTTATATGTAGTAATTATTTACGATGAGTGAATTGAATTCAATGGCATTACACATAGCATCAGAATTCTATATATACACACTATATGCAAGACATTAGCAGATTAGAGACGGCTGTTCTGGTCTTCCCTTCTCCTTCCCTCTCATTAGTGCACTAAATCCAATGTAAGTTATCACTACTATCTCTAGCTCCTGAAACAATTAACTTATGTTTTCATTTTAGTCTCTACTTCTAACTTATACTTAATCAAAAGAAAGCATTAGAACCCACACGCACATTGGAGTAAATAGTGACATGTAGCACCCTCTCATACTGTGATACTTTTGTGACAGTTAATACATACATTAATTTATGTAGGTTCATGCAACAGAAATTAAACTGCTACAACTGGACAAAGACAGCTAAATATTTCACTTCTAAACCATTTTGGGAACTCCAATCTCTTATTAATGCAATTTTCTGAATTATAAATACAATATTTATAATACTACAAATGAAAATAAATCAGTGTTTCCAAGATGGTATCTCAGTTTAATTTTTACTTGTCTTCTCTTTAAAGCTATTTTATGAGATCTTCTATCTATAATACAACTAGGACATATATATATTTAAATTGTATTCCCATCTCACTATATTTGCGGTTTACACAAAAATGACACGATTTATCCCACAGGTTATGTGTAAAAGCATATACTAGTACTGGTTTTAAATAGGTCTCCTGTGAATCTCAAGCACTGATACTGCTGCCTTTACTAAAACTGGGTTTTTCGAAAGGTAACTTCAAGTTTGTTTTGGTTTTTTTTATGGAATAAAGTCAGCTTAGGGCAACAAGTGATCCAGCCCGTTTTCTTCCAAGGACTGCTCTTGGTGCAAAACGTGAAAATTAAACCTGAAGGCTTGAATACAAGGTGTGAAATGTAAAGCTCCCCTTGTGTTTTCTCACCATCTTCAACTTCCTTGTTAAAAATTTATCAAACCTACCAGTTATGAGTATCAAGCATTATCAAAATGCATGAGATTAAAACATCAAGGTTCACAGCTTTAAGAGACTGTTGGCCCGTTGGCCCGAGAAACAGAATTTCTTTTTCCTGAAAAACATATGAATTTTCCATTACACTACACTATCTTTTATCTGAGAGGAATACAAAACAGATGTTCAAGGTCTACAGCCCCACACAGGAATCACAAAATAGCCCATAGAGGCTAAAAACCAACAAAATACAAAAAATATAAACTGCTTCTTTATTTACTTCCTACACTAATTGTGTAGGCTTCTACCAGCCTGTAGCAGTTCCCTTTTCTCTTAGGCTGAAGGGTTTTTCCTTGAGACCATAGCTGAAAGATATTTTTAATTCACATGCCCTTCTGCTAGTCTCATTACAAACAAAGGAAAGCCCTTGGTGACATACAGAGATAGTTCTAGCCTAACACTTGTATATGAAAGAAAATTTCTAATGTAATCTTTTTAAAATGTATTTTTTATATAGTAAACAGATTATATGCTGGAGCTAAACCCAGCAAATCTAGCCAGTTTGTTTGGATAGAGAACAGATACTTTCAAAGATGCTTCCTTAGATAGTCTTTGAGTAAGAGTGCTGTGCTTGCTATACTGCTGTACCGACAAAGCCATTCTGAAAACCCATCTTGGAAACTAGTTTGTTCAATGTAAATGCAGGAAGGTCTGCACTGGGTTATATTGTGGAAACCAAATGTGTCTCAAATCACTTTTTGAAAATGAAATTAAAGCAGTCTGACTCATTTAGGTCTCACCCTTTCAAATGAAGAAACGCCACAATACCATGATATGTACAGACTGAAACCCTAACAGTCCTTCCATTAGGAACCAATTTCTCCAGTGCATATGAAAATCAAATATGCAGCCATTAAAGGAATAAAGGTTGTAACATTACAATGGAGGTTTCACAATACAATAACAATATAGTAAATAATATTTTCTTACTTCTGATTTCTGTAATGGCTCAGGAATTAATGTATTATTAGGCTGTTGGTTTTGGTTTTGTTTTGTTTGGTTGGATTTTTTTTTGCGTAAATAGGTAACAGCCCAAAAAAGACAGCAAGGAACAAGAAGTGGCCTTACAAATTTAATAATGTTAATGCAGTCATAGGTAGCTACAAGAATATGATGCAGTATTAGCACAAAGTTCATTTTTGGTATAACTTCTCATCTTAAAAAAGAAATAACCATTCCACAAATCCAGTTGAGAGGGGAACAGATCTTTTGCATTAATGTTTCCTTGCAGAAACATTAGACAAACTTTTTGACAGTCAGAACACATAGTTACACCAGTCACAAGCAAATAGTACAGGAAACATGATTGAAGTTAGCGAGAAAAACAAGAAAACCAAACCAAACAAAATTCAGTTTTGCTTGTGTTTATCAGCAGAAGGAACAGTAGGTAATGCCGGGGCATCTGCCTGCTGTCAATGTTTAAGTATTATATCATCCCAGCTCTGCTCCAATCACACCAGTTCTGCAGCGATGGGATTAAATGACAGTAGCTGCTCACATTTTGTAAGACTGCAGCAACCACCAGCAATAGCAGGAGGACTCCACAGCTCTGAAGAAACAGCCTTCAGCTGGTGCCCACAGTACCACTTAGACCACAGATTCTCTAATACCTCCCAAATCATAACCAACATCAACTGCAGTTTACTCTTGTCCTGAAATTACAATTTTTTAATACATGACTACAAGCCGCATTACGGAAGTGATGCAATTGCTCGGGGTTTTCTGTTTGTGTGACTTTGCTGCTTTTGGTTTTTTTTTATTTTAAATTAATATCATGTCGCACAAAGAAGTCCTAAACCAAACCCCTTCCCCCAAAACTCCTCTAGATTTCAGTCTAATTACTTTTATTCAGTCCATTGCAATTAAATTTTCAAGGAACTTGGAAATTTAATTGTAATATGCAATCTTAGTCTTATTTTCAGGAAGATGCAAATTCCCATTCATTTTAAAAACCTAAAATATGAGCATTTAAATTACCTTGGGATTCTCCCTTTTTTCCCTAAAAAATACGTTTAGCAGATTTTTTTTTTAATATTATTTTACCCTTCTAACCAGTCTGATAATGCCTAAGGGATATACTGATCGTGTAATATTAATAAGAAATCCAATAAACCACATTAAAAAAAGAAAAAATAATCTTTAGGACACCTCCTTAATCTATGAGCCTTGCAGTCAGTGTAAGCTTCAAACTCAATCTTAGATTTTTATGAAAAATGCCATGTTTAGCTTGCTGGTATTTCTGTGAGGTGCTCAGATACTGACCTTTGATCGGACTGACTTCTGAAGTATGAAAAATTGCATTACTGAAAGCATTACTGAAAGTATTAAGCTACCTAGCTCTGATTATTTCCCTTTGGTTACTTCTGAAGACACATACAATTTCCTGGAAGCAGGTCAGTGGAATACAGCAAGGTAATAGGCTTGCATTTTCATAATTCCATAATCATAGAATCATAAAATAGTTAGGGTTGGAAAGGACCTTAACATTATCTAGTTCCAACACCCCTGCCACTGGAAATGACACCTCACACTAAACCATTTCACCCAAGGCTCTGTCCAACCCAGACTTGAACACTGCCAGTGATGGAGCATTCACAACTTCCCTGGGAAACCCATTCCATTGCTTCACCACCCTTACATTAAAGAATTTCTTCCTCATAGCCAATCTGAACTTCCCCTGTTTAAGTTTGAACCAGTTACCCCTTGTCCTATCACTACAGTCCCTCAAGAAGAGTCCCTCCCCAGCATTCCTATAGCCCACTTCAGATACTGGAAGGCTGCTAGGAGGTCTCCACGCAGTCTTCTCCAGGCTCAACAGCCCCAACTTTCTCAGCCTAGCTTCATACGGGAGGTGCTCCAGGACCCCTGATCATCCTCGTGGCCCTCCTTTGGACTTGTTCCAATAGTTCCATGTCTTTTTTATGTTGAGGACACCAGAACTGCACACAATACTCCAAGTGAGGTCTCAGGAGAGCAAAGCAGAGGGACATGATAATAATTTCATTCATGTCTTCTGTGATTCCATAATCATGTCTGATAATGCCAAGAATATGTGATTAACTAAATGGCACACAAAAATATATTTTTTCTAGTACTTGCAATAGCAAATTCATAAGCAGTTTGCTTTGCCAAATAAGTTGAAGAGAGTGTTAACCCTATGCCCCAGGGTTCTTAAACATCTGTAAAGTGTAAGAAATCAACATACATATAATAGATGAAGTGTTGCTTGAACACAACAGTTCTTCCCTACTAGGTCAGTTATTGTCTACTCCAGTTCTGGTCTGCCCCTCCACTGAATACTAAAATAAAGCATGAAATAAAGTTTCCAATTAGCCTGCTTCTGCTCTAGGAACTCCATGACATCAATGAAGTTAAGAAAGCTAATAAAACTTTAGAGTTGAAAGCACTGACATGAAGTCCTACCCTCAGGAAAATGGAAGCCTGTGTCACTGAAGCCATCTGATATCTTGCAATTTTGCTAGTGTGTACTTAGGGG
Organism: Myiopsitta monachus; assembly: GCA_017639245.1. NCBI lineage: Eukaryota > Metazoa > Chordata > Aves > Psittaciformes > Psittacidae > Myiopsitta > Myiopsitta monachus. The sequence goes on along the minus strand of CM029926.1, from coordinate 880,728 downwards.
GTTTTATTGATTAGGTCTGGCAGCAGACAAATATTTCTGTTTGAACAGTTGTGGTTAACACTCTACAGGATATGTTCGTTATTCAGATCTGTTATAGTACATTTATCCAAAGCCAAAACAAACCTAAACCCTGTAACCATTCTGGCTGCCAAGTAGTTTGTATCTGATGTAAGGTATTAAGTGAAGACAAAAAGATGCTCAGACACTGAAGAGCTCTACTTCAGCTAACTAAGGTAAAATAATATGAATGTAGCAATGCCTGTAGCAGCTGCGTAATGCTCCCACCCTTGAGAGAGTAAAGGGTAAGTATTGTATGACAAATGTTCTCGTATCATATAAATTGGTAACAGAACTGGTCTAAGCCTTTTCTCACGTCAAAGACATGAATTGTGTGGATGAGAAGGAACTGTAGCATTACTGCACATTCAAGTCATCACCACGTGTAGAGTTTGTCTGAATTTTTGTGCTATGCTGCTGTGCAGACGATCCAATGATCATGGATTTCACCTAATTTACTTTCCTGCTAGTACATCTCTCAAACAAAACCAGCAATGTATTTCTTGGATTATTTATGTATGTTTATGCATATGCTAAACCAAAGAACATTCTTGGAATTTAGCTTTATATCTTTAGAAGCTGCTGTTCAAATTTTCCAGATCCAGGAGTATAACACATTTTGACTTTATAAGTGATTTTCTCACATACCTACTTCTGCAGTTTATAGCCCACCCATACCTGTTTTACAAATGCCAGTGGGCTTTAAATATCTACTGCATTCCTTTCAGTTCCCTTCCTCTCCTCCATTAAACACATTCCTGACTCTTTTTAGGACCTCTATTGCACTCACATTAAGAGGATTTACGAATAAATGTGTTAAATGAGTTCCCACTCACCCAGTCTAACATATAAATGTAGCAGCAGTAAGAATCCTAGAGTAGTTAGGGTTGGAAAGGACCTTAGCATCATCTAGTTCCAACCCCCCTCCCATGGGCACCTCCCACTAAACCATGTCACCCAAGGCTATGTCCAATCCAGACTTGAGCACTGTCAGCAATGGAGCATTCACAACTTCCCTGGGAAACCCATTCCAGTGCCTCACCACCCTTACAGTAAAGAATTTCTTCCTCATATCGAATCTAAACTTCCCTGTTTAAGCTTTAGCCCATTACCCCTTGTCCTATCACTACAGTCCCTAATGAAGAGTCCCTCCCCAGCATCCCTATAGGCCCCCTTCAGATATTGGAAGACTGCTATGAGGTCTCCACACAGCCTTCTCTTCTCCAGGCTGAACAGCCCCAACTTTCTCAGCCTATTTTCATATGGGAGGTGCTCCAGCCCCTCCAGCATACCAACTGAAACACACAGCTTGGTGTCATCGGCAATACTTGCTGAGGGCACACTCAATCCCACTGTCCATGTCACCCACAAAGATGTTGAACAAGACCAGTCCCAACACTGAACCCTGAAAGACACCACTCATTACTGGTCTCCAGCTGGACAATGAGCCATTGACCACAACTCTTTGCTTGCGGCCATCAGCCGCAAGTTCTTTATCCACTGAGTGGTCCATCCATCAAATTGATGTCTCTCCAATTTAGAGACAAGGACGTTGTGTGGGACAGTGTTGAACACTTTGCACAAGTCCAGGTAGATGACATCAACTGTTCTACCCCGTCTATCAGTTCCGTAGCCCTATATCTTTTTGTTAATATCTTTAGTTTTGAAGCCGGGTGAGAATTCCCTATGGAATATGCATTGTGTAATATCTGACATAAACCTTTTTGATTTACAAATGTATTCTCTGAAGAGTACATGATAAAAATGCACAATCAAACAATAAAGTTTCATGATGTTGCAATTAGCATCAATGTGTTCCTGTGCGCTGTGAGCTGTGTCAATTATTTGGCTTTTTACAAATACCAAGCAATCACAGCTACATACGTTTGTATTAATTTATCAACCCTGTTGCTCTTCTGCTTCATTCAAAAGGCATTTTTATGTGACTAGAGTAGGCTCTCAGCCTATTTCTTTCCATCTGTAAAATCCGTAATGTACAGATTAAGTCATTTTTAATTACAAACTAATAACAAGCTAATGGTATAATTTATGTGGTAATGTAATTTGTCATTTGAGTGCTGTAGAAAATAATAGAAGCTGCCAAGCAAGACATCCTAGAAAAATGCTGTAATACATATCTAGATAACTGAAACCTCATCATACTATTGCAAATTAAGAATTTATAAGGGATACAGAGAAAATTATATCAGCACAGTAATGACAGTAGCATGCAACTCAGTCAAAGCGAATTGTAGACAGTTTTGGTAAAAATATTTTAAGAACCAATTAACTTTCCTCTACTTTTCTAACATGTATTTCAAATCTCTCTCAGGCTCCAAGTTCCAAGCTGTGAGAGTCCCACTGAGCTAATGGTTAAATTCATACCAGCAAGAGATACCTCCCATGCTGCCGACTCAAAATGAGGGGTGATAAAGCACCAGCCACTTGAGGAATCTTAAATTGATATGGGGTTAATTTCTTTACCATATATAACATTTTTATAAGCTCAGTATATATTCAGCATTCAGATGTAAATTACGTAGAAGAATAAAAATTATATAACTGCTGTTTCGTGTGGGTTAGAAGTATGTTTGGGCATAAAACAAGGCTGAGATGAGATGTATGTGGAGTTGTGAAGGCAAAAGCATGAAAAGTAGAACTTCTAAGTGCAAAATAAGGTCTGAAAATGCTTTTCTTTGACACCACCTAAAGTTGCATTACAAATGTATTTTGGCAAATATTAGAAAGTTGTGCATTCTAGATCAGAAAACTACAACTATTTGTCCATGTGGTTTATCAGTACAAAAGCACTGGGATCTATTGCCTAAGACAGCATTGTGACTCCACTTCCTAAGTTCAGAATATTTGTGTTTTCCAAGACCTCTGGTTAATCACTCCTAAGAATGAATGTACACCCTGCCTTCCACAAAATGGTGAGCCTTTATTTAAAATAGTATTTTGAGTAATTTTTAACCATTGGTCTTTGCATTGTGAGTATTGTAGCGTCTTGGTATTATTTACTATAATGTTACATAGCTGCTCTGAAGCCGTAATAAGAATGAAATATGACACAGGAAAGAATTTCAACATGGTCGCAGTAAAATAAATTTCGCCAAGTGTGCCATACCACCTGAGAACAAAAGAAATATTTAACCATCCTATAGAGACCTGGCCAGGTAGTCATTTCACTGCTTTGTACATATTCGCTGAATTTTAATCATAAATTGGCCTGAAGACTTTGATCCCATGCAGACTGTACTGTTAAGTTTCTTACCTATTGTTGCAACTGAAACCTTTGATGTCTAAAAGTTGTTTAAGGCAATTTCTAAAGCTATACCTGACTCACCAAGCATCCATCTATTAGAGAACAAACTCTGTAGGCATCACTCCACTTACTTGGCAATACAGTGTAAGCTTCTCAGCTTCCATGGAAATTTGTCTTGGCTTTCTTTCATGGATTTAGTTTTCCATGAGAAGGACTGTATGTGAAATTACACTTTGAGATTGCTCTGTCAAATCCCTCATTCACACACACTTCCAGAATAATTCAAGAATAGTCACAGAAGTAGCCCAACTATAATTAGAACTCCAAGCAAAACCTTTGGATCCAAAAGCATTCTACGTTGCATCTCCACTGTTATCATTAATCTCTACATTGTTTCAATCCATTTTCCAAACTCACCTGACACTGCAATGTGGAACTAAAACATTAAGTACAACCCCTTTCCACCTAGAGGTGACATTCAACTACTGCCCAGATCAAGAAGCTGAAGACAAGTAGCAATACCACAGGTATCAGTAACTCGAACCCAACTGTGCCACCATGAAGACAAAAATACTGCTGAAGGAATGGGCAGCCTTAAAGCTGTTTGTTCATGCTCCTACTGGACAATTTATCCATGCATAAAATGAAAGTTAGGTAAAGGATCCCAAACAGGTAGGGAAGACAACTCTGCCCCTTTCCCCTCACTGGGTTAATCCATGGCAGACAGTGAATGACATTTCGTTGCTGCTGCTTTTGCTTTCAGACTACAGCTGCCAAACAGATATTAAAAATTTGAAATTATCTAGTAGGAAATTAAAGCACCTATTTGAGGAAATAATGTTCATTGCCTTGAAGGACAGACCTTTGAAGCACACCTGGAAGAAAACGGATCCATTTAAATTTAATACATATTTACACTAAATAAAAAGAATTGTTACAAGCATCACATGATATATGATTTTAAGCATATTCCTGCATTCTTACATTTGTACGTATGCCAAAATGAGAAAGAAACTGAACAAGACTTAGGTTTGCGAAGAGTAGAAACTATAAAATATTTCACTTCCATGTTCCAAAACTGTAACTAAAGACTTGTGTTTTTACATATGTGTGTATTTGTACATGGAAGTTGAGATACATATTCTGTACCTTTTATTCCCATTAACATATAATTTAGTCCCTCAAAACCACCCCAAGAACAAAGCATCACTTTTTTAGGGGTTTTCACCACCTATTTTACTCTGCAGTGATAGAGGAATAAATTGATCAATGGCATTGCTGAGTATACCAAAGCACTGGGTGTACTTGCCTGATTCAGTGTTCAGTCAAGTAAGTAGAAATCAAAGAATGTTGTTAAGATGTTAATCAGACCTTTAGCCTTCACGTTCAATATCACAAGTTTGTTCTGTAAATTCCTGGAAAATCTGAAGTTTCTGCTTTGGAGAAGAAAACCTAAAACTTTCCTGCTGGTTATATATAATAGTATTTTTGAAAATGTATTCAATTAAGAAGCCAAAACGTAATGTAAAAAATATCAGGCCTGTAGAACTGGAAAAGCTTCTGAACAGTGTAAAATGCAGCCACCTTCATCTTTGAAGAGTTAGCAGGGGGCCCTTCAGTATAAAAGACAACTATTTCTGGGACAAAATAAGAAAACAAAAGGGGAGCATTGCACATATGCATTTATTGGACAGAAGCAGTGAGTACACATGTACAAGTTGTGCCCAGGTAAAGGAATTCCTCCACTTAATGAGAGAACACCAGGAGGAGGCAGGTAGGTTGAGGAGTATCAGGGAGTGCAAGAGAAAAACTAATGAGTTACACCCTGCCTTTCCAGGGACAGGCCCAACAGGCAGGCAGGATGCATAGCACACAGGCTTCCTATGACATAGCAGTCATGCCAGCAACACATTGTGATGACACACACAACTGGAGTGATGCCATGGGTGGCTATAAAATCTTCAGAAAGGGTAGGCAAGTGAGGAGATGTGGTGAGATAGTCATGTATATTACAGAGGGTTTTATAGAATAGTAGAATCATAGAATAGTTGGGGTTGGAAAGGACCTTAATATCATCTAGTTCCAACCCCCTTGCCACTGGAATGGACACCTCACACTAAACCATGCCTCCCAAGGCTCTGTCCAACCTGGCCTTGAACACCGCCAGCAATGGAGCATTCACAACTTTCCTGGGAAACCCATTCCAGTGCCTCACCACCCTCACAGTAAAGAGTTTCTTTGTCATATCCAGTCTAAATTTCCCCTGTTTCAGTTTGAACCTGTTACCCCTTGTCCTATCATTACAGTCTCTAATGAAGAGTCCCTCCCCAGGATCCTTGTAGGCCCCCTTCAGATACTGGAAGGCTGCCAGGAGGTCTCCACACAGCCTTCTCTTCTCCAGGATCAACAGCCCCAACTTTCTCAGCCTATCTTCACACGGGAGGTGCTCCAGCCCCCTGATCATCCTCGTGGCCCTCCTCTGCACTTGTTCCAACAGTTCCATGTCCTTTTTATGTTGAGGACACCAGAACTGCACACAATACTCCAAGTGAGGTCTCACAAGAGCAGAGCTAGAGGGGCAGGATCACCTCCCTCAACCTGCTGGTCACTCTCCTTTTGATGCAGCCCACGATACGGTTGGCTTTCTGGGCTGCGAGCGCACACTGATGCTGTCTCATGTTCATTTGTTCATCGACCGACACCCCCAAGTCCTTCTCTGCAGGGCTACTCTGAATCTCTTCTCTGCCCAACCTGTAGCTGTGCCTGGGATTGCTCTGACCCAGGGGTAGGACCTTGCACTTGGCATGCTTAAACTTCATCAGATTGGCATCAGCCCACCTCACAAGCAGTGTCAAGGTCCCTCTGGATGGCATTCCTTCCCTCCAGCGTATCAACCGAACCACACAGTTTGGTGTCATCGGCAATACTTGCTGAGGGCACACTCAATCCCACTGTCCATGTCACCTGACAAAGATGTTGAACAAGATCAGTCCCAACACTGATCCCTGAGAGACCCCACTTGTTCCTGGTCTCCAGATGGACATTGAGCCATTGAGCACAACTCTTTGCTTGCAGCCATCAAGCCAGTTCTTTATCCACTGAGTGGTCCACCTATCAAATTCATGTGTCTCCAACTTAGAGACAAGAATGTCATGTGAGACAGTGTCAAACGCTTTGCACAACTCCAGGTAGATGACATCAACTGCTCTACCCCTGTCCATCAGTTTTGTAGTGCCATCATAGAAGGCCACCAGATTGGTCAGGCAGGATTTCCCCTTAGTGAAGCCATGCTGGCTGTCACCAAGCACCTTGTTGTTTTTCACGTGACTCAGCATGCCATCCAGGAGAATCTGCTCCAAGATTTTGCCTTTGACAAGTTTTGATTGTGTATCGCTTAATGATGGTGAAAAGAGGGCTGTGTGGTTATGGGTAAGAACCAGAGGGAAGGCCAAGAGGGAAGGCCAACAAGGTAGAAGTGTTAAAGGTGCAAGAGAAGGCCATCCCGATATGCTGAATCCTGAGCTGATAGGGAAGAATCACCAACTTGGCTGAATAGATAGCTTTTGGTGAAACTCAGGAAAAAGAGAATGTTTGTGACCTTTGGAAGAAGGGGTAGGCAACTCCAGACGACTATATGGATGTCATGATGCTACGCAGAGAGAAAATTAGAAAGGTCAAAGTCCAACTAGAACTTCATCTGGTGTCATGGGTTCAGCAGTAACAGTCATTTTTCTCCTTCTTGGTAGCTGGTGCAGCACTGTGTTTTTAATTTCGTGCCCGGGAGCAGCGCTGATAACACCAGTGTTTTCAGTTACTGCTTGACAATGTTTTGGTCTGGCCAAGGACTTTCTGAGTCTCATGCTCTGCCAGGGAGGAGGGGGAGCCGGGAGGAAGCAGAGGCAGGACACCTGACCCAAACTGACCAAAGAGGTTATTCCATACCACAGCACGTCATGTCCAGGATGTGAAAACGGAGAGCAGAGACCCAGAAGGGTGTGGTGGTGGACTGGGGGTGCATGGCATGGTCAGGTTTTTGGCAGTGGGGGGTTCACTGCTGGGGGGTGCACTGGCTGGGTCGGGCTTGGTGAGCAGTTGTATTCTCTTTCTTTGTACTTCTGTCATTATTATTACTGGTAGTAGCAGTAGTGATTTGTGTTATACCTTAGTTACTAAACTGTTCTTGTCTCAACCCGTGGGAGTTACATTCTTTCTGTTCTTCTCCCCATTTCCCCCCCATCGGGGGGGGGGGGGGGAGGGAGGGAGGAAGTGAAATTTACGGCTTAAACAACGACATCTGGCTATTGGCATAAAAGACAGTAAAAAAACGTTTCATTAACATCAAAAGGGGTGCTAAAAAGAATTCCCAACCTTTACTGGATACAGGGAAGATAGTGACAAAGGATGAGGAAAAGCGATAGGGCCACAAAGATGATCAGGCAGCTGGAGTGTCTCCCATAGGAAGATAGGCTGAGAAAGCTGGGGCTGTTCAGTCTGGAGAAGAGAAGGTGCTATGAGGTCTTCACGCAGCCTTCCAGTTTCTGAAGGGAGCCTCTAAGGATGCTGGGAAGAGACTCTTCTTTAGGGACTGTAGTGATAGGACAAGGGGTAATGGGTTCAAAAGAAGAAGTTCTTTACTGTAAGGGTGGTGAGGCACTGGAATGGGTTGCCCAAGGAAGTCGTGAATGCTCCATTGCTGGCAGTGTTCAAGGCCAGGCGGGACAGAGCCTGGTGGTTTAGTGGGAGGTGTCCGTGCCCATGGTAAGGGGGTTGGAACTAGAGGATCTTAAGGTCCTTTCCAACCCTTTCTATGATTCTGTGATAGGATAAGGAAATGGCCTGAAATTGTGCCAGGGGAGCTTTAGACTGGATAACAGGAAGAAAAAAATTCTTCACCAAAATGGCAATGAAGCACTGGAACATGCTGCCCAGAGAAGTGGTGGTGTCACCATCCCTGGAGGTATTTAAAAGACATGTAGACATTGTACTTAGGGACATGGGTTAGTGGTGGACTTGACAGTGCTGGGTTAATGGATGGACTCGATGATCTTAAAGGTGTTTCCAACCTAAACAGTCTATGATTCTATACAGAGGCGAAAAATAAACATTAGTGGAGTATTCAGTGAGCTATAAGGGGAAAAAATATGCTTTTGTTTACACTTCTCAAAAAATAGAGAAACATTTTTGTAACAACCTTTGTTATTTCAACAGATTCATGTTGCTCCTTTTTACTATAGCCCTTGTCATGAGAAGGAGGTATCAGAATTATCATTCTTGATATTTCTGACCTTTTCAGTATTCAGCTATGTTTAGTTTCACTGTCAGTTCCACCTCTTCTTCACAGGTTACTAAGGCTGTAACCAAAGAAAAATGCAAATTGCCAGCACGTCAAATTACAGAACATTAATAAGGTCACAGCAGTACAGTTTATTATCATCTTTCACAGAATATGTGAAATATTAACACTGTGTTACTTCAGTCTCATGACAATAATTGTAAAGAGACCTTCCTGTGCAACTTATTCTCATTACAACTTTAAAATTACATTGTGATTTGTAATCCTGTAGTCCACTTAGAATTTGTCTCTCTCTAAATATCTTGATTATTTCAAAATGCGCTGAGCTGCACATGAAACACTTTCTGATAACTTGCTTTATTTGTACTTCACAGTTTCATGAAAAGTAATGGAAAACAGAGAAAAATACGTTAGCAGGAAGACAGTATGCCATTTCTTGTGCAAATGCACAAAAACAGTGCATGAACTCCATGGCTGAGCAAGCAATTAGGCTAAAGGCCTCCTTTCATCCTATTTAATTTGAATTATTCCCTGATTATATCATTCTGAAGATCAAAATACAAGCAATGTCTGAGAATGTCTACTTAAGGTATAGTGTATTATACAGGCAGAGAATATTAAATAGTCAATAAAAACTGCTCCTGGACATGCAAGAATGGGCACACAGGAATCCTTCGACCTCAGTTAAGACAATAAATTGTTTTATCATTGCATTCTACTCAGCTGAAGACACCATCAGTCATCAGTACACTTGCAATGCGGGTTCTATTCACTATTTGGACAATGCCTGACTATGCCATTCAGATCCCACCTGTCACAGGTTGTCCAGAGAAGCTGTGGCTGCCCATCCCTGGCAATGTTCAAGGCCAGGCTGGATGGGGCTTTGAGCAACCTGTTTTACTGGAAGGTGTTCCTACCGTGGCAAGGGGCTTAGAACAAGATGATCTTTTAAGGTCCCTTCGAACTCAAACCAGTCTACAATTCCATGAAAAACTTTCAGCATTACTGAAATAGGAGACCAAGTTTTCAATCCCATTCCACACTGCAAAATAAACTGCCCAACCCAGACTACATTTCTTATAAGTTAATATATTCTTCCAAAAAGTAGTTGGCTTCAGGTTTACCTAGTCTAACATTTCAGATAGCAAGGGATAGATCTTCAGCTTAGTGCTGGGAAATTACATCCCATTAGCACCAACAGAAGTTGCACACCAAACTCCCCATGCAATAGCGTGAACATTAACCTTAATTTGCTCAGCAAATATTCATAAAAACTTCTAAATTATGTATTACATATAGAATAATTTCCCCTGAACAATAAAAATATCCTTGCTTTTTATTCAGAGCATCAGTGTTTGGTAGATATGGTAAAGCTGACTTGAAAGTAAAAGTAATTATAGTTGAAAACTATTTACTGCCTTTACACTGAAATAAGGCAATGCTTAAGTATTCATATAGATCTAATTTATGACAAGATGGAGCAATTAGTTAAGACAATTTCAATAGAAAAGGTGGAAAAATAAAACAAGGAAAAGACAAAGTTACATGATATTCATGAGAGCAGAACTGGCTTCCTGTTTTGAAAGAACTGATGCTTCAGGGTTTTAGTTGAATTTAACACAGCATGCTTCTCATTTTAAAGTACAAATAGCAAACAAGGTTTGTTAGGGGTCTTTTTGCTTTATTTCTTCAGGTCAACAGAAATGATTTCATGTTGCCACACCTACATGCATTTCTTGAAAATCTGGTTTTTTTGTTTGTTCTAACTTGCCAGATTTAGCAAACTCGTTTGTGAGTTCAGGCTGATTGTACAATTCAGAAATTATAGTTAAGTGGGGACCGAGTAACATCATGTTCCTAGGAGCTTTTATGTGCCTCTTGTTCACAGTAACTAGCTTCTGAGAAGGCATGATCTGCTTGGCCTTGGAGAAACATTGCTTGAGGGAACACTATCCAGTTCTATCATAAATCCCCATCTTCTAAGATGGAAGCAGGAAGAGGAAGAACAGAAAATTAAACAGGAAGAAAGAATACTCACACATTCTATTTTTAGGTACCTACATTTTTCTCAGTTGGCTATATTCATATTACGTAGCTTGGGTTGGAACCTAGAAAGTAATCTCATCTGCATGTCAGAGCAATATCCCAACCACAAAACCTTAGATGTCCTCACCCTGGTTTTCAGTTGCACAGAACAATCATTTTGGATTAAGTTCTTAATTAATTAAGAATTAGAATGACACAGCCTATAGCTACTCTGCTTCACTTGCCCTTACTTTCAGATCATACACAGCGTTTTCCAGCTTCTCCACCATCTGCACTTATCCTTAGAAAATATCTAGTTTTCAGCCTTGCCAGTTGTTGCTAGGTGACTGCTGGAAGACCAGAGACACAGCTACATGCATTGCCTTGACAATGAAATCCTCTTAGACTTCCTAAAAGATTCCCTGATTCTTTGCTTTGCTTCCTACTGTCTCCAAACTATACTCCTCCCACCTGGCTGACTTTAGTACTCCTTTGTAGGATGCATCAGTAACATAATCTTACAATCCTTTTTAAAGCCAGGTCACCAACACAATTTAGGTTACAAACTCTCAAGCTGTTGAGTCAACCCAGTAAGCTGTAGAAACAAGCAACAGAAGGCTAGAACTTTGTCAAGCAGTCGTTCTATTGAAATAGCCAGTATACCATTGCAACGGCAACCCAAGCCTCTGTGCATTTAAAAAATTAAACATTAATATGTACAGAGAATTATCAGTATCATGCTGTTTCACATGTTTCAGGCTTTTGGGAAAGACTAAATAACAAGTCCATGAGTGCCTCCTACACAATAAACTGTACTATCTCTGCCCTTCCAGAGTGAGTCACTAAGCTGCCATTTTGTAATAGCAATCACCTGAAGGGCAGGGAGTGGACTATCAAACACAAGTTATTTTATAAAAGTGCAATAATAACATTTACTTGAAAATCATAAAAAAAACTCACAAAGCTTCACTACAGGACTGATTTTGTAATTCAATATGGACAATCTGAGTTACTTTGGGAGTGGTACACCTGTCTCAAAACCTTGCATGACAGCACAGGTCATGAATTCAGCATGATCGTATCCAGTTAAGAACCATATTCCTCCCACTTCTGAATCTAATCAATGGATATGGACTGCCTGAGCAGAAGGTTTGCAATGAGAAATTCTCTTTCATGACAACTGGTGAATAGTTAAGCTTCTACTGGCATAGCATGCAAAAATGCATTTTCCAGTCTTGTTGTTCAAACATTATAGTGTTATACTAGGTAAGTCATACATACTGTTACATTATAGTTTGTGAAGCCTATTGACCTTGATTTCCCCCAAATTCCAGAAACATCCTTTCACTTCTCTACACTGTAACTTGTAACATGTGGGTTTATATATATATATATTTTTTTTTTCTTTTTTTCCCCCATTACCTGAGTCAGTTGCTTTTCATTAAATCAAATTAATTGGAGCCCTTCTCTAACAAACATGATAAATGGTTGGGTTTGTTTTTTTTTACAGAAACAGAAACCCATGTAGAATATTTAAAGTCAGTTCACCTGAGTGCAAGCAAACTGAGTAGATACTAACAAAGAGATCACCACATTGTATTTCTTGCATTTGCCCTTGCAGGACTGCTATAAAATTTTATATTGTAAAGAAAAAGTCTAAATTCCAAGGTGTCCCTAACATAACAACGCCAAGGTAGGAAAACTGATCGAGGCTGATGTGACTGGAGAAGTACCTCTGATTCCTAGGCTTAGCTGTCAGCTTGAAGCTGGCAATAAATTGTCCCTTTCCTATTTTAGTGATCAGCAGCTTCCTACCTGAACAATGGCACAGGCTGTAGGTTCCAGCAACACCTCAAAAGCTCATTTCTCCTTTTGGTAGCCCGGAAGGAACCCAGATCACGTTAAGCATGAGAACTTAAAATAGAGGCAAGAGATTTTAAAAAAAAGGTCTTTTGGTAAAACCAAAGAAAACTACTACAGTAAATAATGCGATTTCCTGATTGTGATAAAGGTGTTGCATTTTTTCAGAGGTCTTTCAGACCTCTGGGTTGTGTTATGGCACAATGAAAAATAGAAATAACACAAAGCCCCGCTGACTCAGACAGAAATGAAATATCCAAATATTAGCAAATTTTTAAGGTTACGCTGACAAATTTCCTTAGCATTAAAATATTAATGTTCTGATTTTATCCATCTCTATGATTAAATATAGATGCCCACACTCAAAAAAGACTTAGACCAGAAAAGTAAAATGCTTTTAAACAGATACAGAGAAGCACACTGCCAGGGAAAATATTATGTAAACCACAAAAATTTCTAACATCAAAGCAAAACCAAATGTATGCTTTTCCATCCAATTCCTCCTCAAGAAGCAACTAAGTAGGAAGGTACATTGTGAGGAGTGAGAAAATTAAAATCTGGGTTTTTATTTTTTTTCTTCTTCTCTATTTTTTTTTTTATAGTAGTCAAAAAATAAAGTGAAGGCCCTTGCAAATTTAAAATAAAAAAAGAAAAAGTTATTACATTTACAATTCATGCATATGTTCAATTATATTTTCAAGGCCAAGCTGGATGTGATGAAGATGTCCCTGCTCCTCGCAGGGGAGCTGCACTAGATGACCTTTGAAGGTCCCTTCTAAGCTAAAATATTCTATGATTCTAAGATTCCATGATTTTCTTTTGACCATAAGCAAATTTAAACAGACTTATTTCAGCTTGTTAACATATTTTTCAAAGATGAAAAATAATGGTTAAATTCTTTTAAAAGCTTTTGTCATTAATGCTAGACAATCTCTAAAACATGCCATGTGCAGACGACCAATAGAAATAAAGGAAATCAATCCAATTTTGAAATATGTATTAAAAATTAATTAAAAAAGACAAAAAAAAACCCACCTCCCAAAAACCTATCGTATTATATATTAGTATAAGAAAGTTCTGTCAATCATGAGAAACAAAACAAACCAAACAAAAAAGGTATTTATAGGTAAAATCCTCACAAAAAGAAAACAGAAGCACCAACTATTTCCTATTTCTAAATGAATATTCAGTAAAAACTAAAGCTTACGCCATTCCCTGCCACTACATTAATTAGGTATTCAGAGCAGTAAACAGCTCGGTAGGAATGATTGTATGACAAATGACCAAAACCACATCAACCATAAAACTCCAGCCCTGCAAAAATCCCTCAAGCCCAGGAAGCTCAATCAATGTGAAAGAGACAGCAACTTCAGTGATGGCAGCATTCGCTCACACACAAACCAAAGAAGAGGAAGGTAGGTTTTAGAAGCCTAATAGATAACAAGACAGAGCTTGTGGGAAAAAAAGCCAATATGGAAACCAAGTCTGCTAGTTCAATGGCTATTAGATTGATTGGTAGAACCGGGGGAGGGGGGCAGAGGGGAGGGAGGGAAGTCAAATAGATGAATAAAGACAAAAATCAATGAATGCAGACACCACCCTACATACAGGACATACACATGCTAATTGAAAATACCTCTATATTCTAAACTTTCCATATCACAAGAGGTGCTAAAATGTATATGTGCAAAGACTGAAGATCACAGATTTAGTGTAAGAACAATACTTTATGGTTAAGATACAAGTTCTGAATTCTTTGATTTCAACCTCGCCTTATTAAAAGCAGCTTTGTTGTAACCAAGTGCACTGCAGGATATAAATCATAATCAGTGTAGAGCTGTATAGACATACCCTCTGCATTCCTATGCAGTACATGCCAATACACAATGTATGCAAACAGTTTCATACCAAGATAACTGTTGAGTCAGGGTACGAAAGAAAGAAAAGAAAAAAAGGGCAAGCGACAGAGGGAGAGAAAGCGAAGTGGTGATTTTTCTGTATATGGAATATTAAATATTAAAGGTAGCATATTTGAACAATTATAAACCTCAGCAGTCTTCAGTATTGAACTCCTATTTTGTCCAACTCAGGTACATTTTCTCTATGCTTTTCACATGGAACTAGCATATTAATTAGAATGAGATCATTTGGTTTCATCCAACAATGCCAATGTTATCTGACGGCTGGACAGCATCCAAATTTCATTTCAATATGTCACTTTGGTATAATAAATGATAAATCAATATTTCTAATAGTTTTCCATTCTAATGTATTACAGTGGAAATAAGCCAGCATTGCCTGCAAGAAATATGCACATTAAAAAGATTATACTTTGAGCATAATGAAAAGTAAATACTATTTTTGGTTAAATACTATTTTTGGTTAAATGAAATTTGGAGGCAATTGGTCATGAAAACCAGGGGAAATTCAAGAGGAATTTGAAAAATTAACATCATTTTGAGGTTAAAACAATAAGTTAACAGGTCAACGAGTCAACTAGGGAGGGAAAGAACTAAAGAAAGTTCATTAGCTTTGAACAAGGTAAGAGAAGGAGAATGAGCTCCTAAGAATTAAAAAGGCATAACTACAATGTATATGCATAAGAATAGCTTATCATCACCTTTTTCAAGGAACATCATATATGCACTAGCTGAACAGTGGCACTTCCAGACCAACAGACCATGGTAATAAACACATCCATTATTTAACTGTAGGGAATAATTTATAGATTTTTCTCACCTAGCCTACACGAATTTAGCTCAATTAAAGTTTCTGTGTGCTAACCGGAAGAGGGATGGGCTCCATTACAGCCTCATGAATTTTCTTCAACTAGTATCTTTGTAAAGAAAGGTTTTTTTAGTCTTTTTTAGTTTTTTAATCTTCAGATTGTAGAAGAAAACTATATTCTGATTCACAAGTCGAAAATATTCTGCCTTATTACATGGTCAAATATAGTTAAGCAGAGAGCTGTAACACATTTGAGTGTATTTCAGACATTATATCTGTAACACTAAGTATATCACAAAATTAAATCAGTTTAAAAAACGTATTATTTTAATATTTTAATAAAAACTAATTACATTCCATTTCTAAGTGCATTATTTCACATTCTAAAGACATAACAGCTTCAAAACCCTCTACCAAGAACTGTAGCTCTCAATGCTTATTAAAAAATATACATAAGCCAAACCAAGGATTCTTATGATTAATCAGTATTCATTTTTAAACTTAAAAAAAAATCGATTCAAATCTCATTTGACATAACTGTAAAAATAGCCAATTCCATTAAAAACAGCTCTGTAAGTCTTGAATAAGATGATAACTAATTCCCATTGATTTCCCTGAAGTTAGCTAACATATTCACTTAATCACTAAGCAAAATCAAATTTATGTATCTTGAGTCAGCTTAAGAAACAATGTGAATTCCATATGGAAGTTCAGATTTCAAAACCTTAACAGTTTGAAGTCCAAGGTCTACATTTTTTGGAACATATAACTTGCATAAACTGAAAGACAAAAGCATGGCCACAGATCAGATCTTTTCAGAGCATACATGACATCTAGAGAAATTAACTCAGTTTCTAATAGATATTTAGACTTTGTAGAACAGTAACAAGTACATATTTATTTTTTATTAATAAAAATGGTAAAATCAGTTCGCTATTTTTCTAAAAAAATAATTAGTAGATAGCATCAAGGCAAAATGAAGTCTAAAATACCAGGGTCATCTTGACTGAAAAATCTCCCACCAAAACTAATCTTCATGAACTTCACGTCACGTCACGCTATGGAGTGGACACGGGCCTCAGCAACACAAAACTTAAAATGTTCCCTGACCTCGTGCCTTGGGTATGAAAAGATGTCTTTTCTATTTTTTTAGTACATCGTAATTCCTGTGAAGAATAAAAATAATACATCTGCTTTATGGATTTCCTTAAATAACATAACATTTTAATTTTTTAGAGTCTATTGTTATGAAGATTTGGACTTATTTAAAGCAGTGTGCATTTGAGTATTTGATGTAATTTCCATTTTTGGTAGAACTCGCCAATTATGAAACACTGCTGCAAAGGTGTAGGCAGATCTAAGACACCTACTGGTTACAAAGACAGCAAGTTAAGTGTTTTGAGAGAGAACAGAGAGACAAAGAAGCTGCAATGCTACCAGTACAAGAGGCACAGCTCGGCAACTATGAAGCCCAGCAGTTCACCAAGGCTGAATGGGCAGCTCTTACAAGGTGACTGATGCTGCAGAAACTGGTCCCTCTGATGGCTGAACTGTAAAACAGCATCTGCTTTCTTGCTAAGACTAAAACTGATGGAATTTTCTTCTCCATTTTAAATACCTGCAATCTTTGTTCCAGAGCAGGTCTGCAGGCAGAACTGTACAATTATTTCCATGAATAAGGCCCATGCTGTCTTTTTTGCTTTCGGGAACATTATATGTTTCTGTCTTGCTCAACACATGAATTGCATTCATTTAGCATGCCTTGATGTGCAGGGATCTAAAATACTGTCCTTCTTAAAACACAGCAGTGTACCAGTTACCCAAGATTCTAAACTCCCAGGGCTTTTTCTCTCAGTTTCATGCCTATTAATGAATCTCAGTTAAAGACAGTATTTTTGCTCTCTCCTTACATCATGTTGGCTGGAGGTGTATGAGAAAGCACTGGAAAGAGATGGACAGAGATTGACAGAGACACACACATGCACACGCATTGCTCCTGCCTGGAACCTTATGTACTTTAAGTCTTTTACATTACCAACACACTGTTTTGCCCAGATCCTCTGAGGGATCACCTTCCATTTTCAGCTTCCAAATAAGTAAGCAATAACGATAAGAAATGAAATGTATCTATTTCTCCTGAAAAGGCCTACATCTTTAAAGCATTTTCATTCAGACTTCCTTCATATTGAATTACAACATTTGCTGAGTATGGGATTTTACATGAGGATATTTTTGTGATAGAATGTCCATAAAGCATATCCTGGTGAAACACACTGCAGTGCACAATAAAGACCTGTATGACTTGGTTAATTCAAAGGAAAGAAAACAATCTTCTGCAGCCTCCTCTCTTCTAGAAGATTATTCCTTTTAACAACACAAGTGGAACACAGTTCCAAATTCCAACAGTTTGGTGTATGGAGGTAACTGTCTCGGAGGAAATACTGGCAAGCACATGCAAAGATCCACCTGGTGAATCTCACAAAAAATCCATGCCTGGCATTCCAATCTTTCCTGTCCATTGGTTTGAATGGTGTATGAATTAGATTAACTGTCCTGATTATTCAAAGAAATTTAGCTTAATGACCTGCAATTACTTTAATGGCTTTGAAATTCAGAAGGTAAGAACGGACTATGTTTCTTTAAATGAACATTAAATATAAAATGTCTCTGACTGACTGTCATGAAAACCCAATTTTATTGCCATTTAAATTATTCAGAATCAATATTAGACATTAGCTATAGTTAAGAAGATTATGAAGAAGTATCTAAAAGCTATCTTTTTAATATTGAATAATTGCATATTGTTTTGAAAATAACAGACTATTTGCTATGTATCACTGTTTCAGAAAGCAGCATCTTTATTTCTTTTCAACACTAAGCTGTAAAAAAGAAAAATGGACTGTAACTTCATCTTTGATGAGTTTGTGCTTAAGCTCATTTCCTCACTTTGATTACTGAATTTTCCAAGTTCTGATGAATACCATTTATATTCCAGTACCATCACGTACCTCCAGTCAGAGGTAGTAAAACTGTACTAGCTGATTCCACATACGAAATGTAGTGGGAAATGTGTCAGGTCTAGTATTGGTGCAGTGTAGAACAAAGAATTAAAAAAAAAAAATAAAACACAAAAAACAACCAATCAAGGCCCCTTGAAAAGACTAACTTAATGAAAAATGCACTAATATACTGGTATGTAAGAATTCTCAACAGCGATTTGAAAATAGCTTCAGTAGTGTTGCTGTTCAAGACTTCTAAAGAGTAAAGAAAATGCATAGGGAATGTTAAAATTATAAAATCCATAATACATATAACCCAGCTTCATTCATTTTTCTTCCCAGAGCAGGGTAGTTAAAACACGAAGTAGCACAGACCATTAGAACCCTCACTCTGACTCCACCTATCAACAAGCACAGGGAAAATAGTACGTATGTTTTCTACCTATAGGATAGCAGAGCACAGTAGAATCTACTTTGGTATCAAGTGATCTTCAGGCTACAAGAACGTTCTAGACCACCTTGAAATTTATTATGTCCCTAAGGAGGATCATGTTGTTTGTTAGTCATCTGTGTTGGTAGTTATGTGAGCAAAAGAGAGCAACATAACAATCCCTACTTTACAGCTGATCTATTTGACCATCTTTCCCTTTTTATGAAACACTGTGATCAAGTAATGGCTCTCAAACTTGTTGATGTCCCTTGATATCTACCTTGGTAACACTTAGCACACATAAAATAGGAAGAGCAAAACAGAAAACTATTCTTCAAAACAGATTCTCCTCCTGCACAGCTATATGTTTAATGAATTAGAAAATACAAGCACAGAGTAATTAAGGCAATTTAAGCTTAAATAACTACAATGTGGAATGCTTATACGTAGTTAAAACCCATCTATGGAAGCCCAGAGTTTTATCCTCTCTTTTGAGGAAAACCAGGAAAGAAATATTTTATTTATTATATAATATATGTAAAATAAATATTCTATATAATTATATCATTAGAACTGATTACTTTTCTTGAGTTAAAAGCAAACAAAGTCACCAAGTGCTTGGGATCAAAGCAATAAATAACTTGTGGGTATGCTCCTTAACCTTAAATAAAAAAAAAAGGGGAGTGGAATGGGAGGTGTGAATTTCACTGAAGTCTCACATTTTCCAAAGTCAAAAAAATACCACAGGACAACCCTATTTTTGTATTAAACTCTGGTTTTACTTTTAATCAATGAATTCTATTACATAGGACACATCACATATTGGGCCAAACTGCTAAAATCTGCTGGGCACTGTTCAAATATCTACAAGCTATCTATTTTTAATAGTTGTGAAGCATAACCAATTTCCATCAACTCCCATCACCAACTGTGGTTGACTTACGCTCTGGAAATCCAGTCACTTACATTGAGATATACAAATTCTGGCACTCAATTTTGATAACTTTAGTCTGAGAGTTTTAGCTCTCCACATAGCTATTGTACTCAATAGAGTTGGTACTTACCCAAAAACTATACTGCATTTATTAATTCAAGTCATTTAGCTACAAAGTTCCTCCTACATTCTTCCAGCCCACTCCTATTCTAAATTTCCAGGCTAGAATTTGATACATTTCCATATGAAATATTTTCCTATTAGCACCCTCTAACTCAGTAAATGGCATTAAGAAGATACAGTTGCAATATTTTTTCACCAAAAAAGTAATTATAATGCGTAATAATGATACTCATAGTAAACCCAATAAATAACAGCACTGAAATGCAAATGGCACTTTACAAATTTTGCAAAACCAGTTTGTCCTTGATAAGAAATAAACTGATACTGCTTGTGGTGCACCATGGATTATGACCCAGCAACTGCACATAATAATAGAGGAACTACAAGGCTTTAAGAAAAAAAAGTTGTTTTGGGAAACATTTCAACAGACTCATCCACCAAATAAGCAGCAAGTATTTCTATGGAACGCTTTCTGTACCAGACAAAGGACTGAGTTGTGTTCCCAGGACATGCTAAGCAACTTCCTGATAATGGCAGAAATCATGCATTATGGTACCACTAAATGGACAGCTTCAGTTGCTTAAGTGTAGCAGGAGACTACAGACAGGGCTTCATGAAGCTTCCAGCTTATTTCTGAGTAGTTTAAGCCTAAAATAATATTAATAACAACAATATGAATAGTAACAACTACAAAAAACATGAAGAGACCTTATTAAAAATATCGCATCTGAGCAGGATCAAAGGAACAAGTACCATCTTCACACCCTCTGGGAAGAACTTTTGGAAGCAGATATGATTATTAACATCCTTCTGTTCTGTGGGATTTTTTGCTACAAACTTGAGAATTACAGCAATTTTAAACAGTGAAAACTATAGGTTATGTGGGAACAAGAGATCACTTTAATTTTACCTGGAATTTCATCCTAATAACTTTGCCCACCAGCAAAACCAAAACTCCAAAGAATCAACTGACTGTAAAAGATTAATGTCCTCCTACAATGAATGTCATATGCACTAGATTTTTACTTCTTTCTTCCCTTCTCCTAGCCAATAATTATTTCCATTTCACCTCCAAGCAAAGCTAGAATAACAACTTGGAATCACAAAAAACATTCTCCTAAATTATGTGCATTCATACAAACTATATTTTTGTCTCCTATTCACTGGAATATCACTGTAATACACTGAAAATGCAAATATACAATTTGTATTTAAAATCAGTACGAGCCCTCTGTATACATATGTACATGAATATTTGGGTTAGTGAGAAGAAAACAAGTTGAATGTTTTCACAGAGGAGAAGTCTGCTCCATTTCATCAGTGCTCTTTGAAAAAAGCGTATTTCCAACATAACTGATACAAGAATGGAATAGATTACATATGAAATATTATTAGTTAAAACACTTATCATTATAGATTATTTTGAATATACTGAACACCAAAGATACAAATGACTGATTTTGAAAGTTCTGAAAAAAAAAAAAAAAAAAAAGACACTGTGGGGAAAAGATAGTTAAAACTAACGAAACTGATAGGAAATCATGGAGTAAGTGTGCTGGTTTCTTCTTAAAAAAAAAAAAAAACCAAAACACTATTTTTAAAAGCAGAGCTTGTCATGGCAAAGAGAATGCCGGAACTTTCTGCCAATAACAAAGAAATTTACTGCCCCCTCCTGGACTGGTAAAACAAAGTCACGTTTTCTCTAAACTTGGTCACAGATGATAACTCTTATTAGTTAACACAGAGCCTTCACCCATATCTAAAGCTGGTAGAACAGGTGATGACTATGGATGACTGCTGGCAGTGAAAAGCCATCAAGTTCAACACAGGAGGCTAAGAACTTGATTAGATTATTTTCTAAAGATAGTCTTTAACTGTATTGGTTATATAGCAACAGGGTAAGTTGTTTTGTAAACACCACAAAACAAAAACGCACATGAAATCTTGGCATCACAATTTACCTTCACCAGAAGATTCATAGCTAAACTGCTGTAGGGAAAACTTTCTGTCCTAAAGAGCATAATGATCGATTTATTTACTTTTCTAAATGAAGCTGGTGTTTTGAGTTTTTTTTGGTGTGTGTTCAGGTTGTTTGGTTTAGGGGTTTTCTCTTGGGTTTGTCTATTTCTCTTTTAACTCATTGGGCTGTTTTTTTTTTCTGGTTTGGGTTGTATCTTTGGGGTTTTTTTTGTGTTTGGGTATGTGTGTGTTGGTGTGTGACAAACTCTGCTTTTGCCTGCGGTCCCTTATTTTTCAAGATTTTAAGAAAATACTGATTATTCACAAAAATAAAACCTGCCAACTGATCCTGCCAACAGAAACTATGCATTATTTAGTTTTTAAAAGTAATAGCAATATCCCATGCAAAATTTAACTTGTAATGAAAAACCAAGCCATCATCAATACATAAATAGGAAGGAAACTGGCTACAGGAGCTTTGGAAAACACTAATAAAGAGATTTTTCACACTTAAACAATAAACAATTATTGTGACTATATTTACAATCAACTTTTAGACAACAACAGCATAAAAAACAACCCTTGCTGGCACAAACTAAGAGTAAGGATTGAAAAGGCTTTGTGAAATGGCAATAATGAGAGTGAGGCAGTTCAGGAGACCAATGGGTATAGATGCCAAAATAAAAGAGGTGAAGGGACTGGAAAGCCAAATGGAGTAAGGAAGCTTTTTAACACATCCCATGTTCTACCTGAGCCAGCTCCAATAGCAAAACTGGTACATCAGTGGCATAAAGCCTCGCCTTGCTCAGCTGTCACCTGACCTTGTCAGCATTATGAGTGCATTTCTACCAGGATGAAATATGCTTCAGCAACTTCCCAAATTATTTGGCACAAACATACTTTTTGTCAACATCAAATCTGCCTATTTTGTTGTCTCTTTGATCCTTATTGCCACTTATTTATAGGCAATGCAAAGAAACCCTGCTCTCTTTTTCAGTTTTGATGTCCTTTATGGCCTTCCTGGGGCATCACAAAGTGATACACTTCATGATCTTGTTCAAAATCACATGTAATTCTGTTCGTCATGTCCTTTAGGACAAGTGCTGCAGTTGTAGAAGTAGGATCTATTAACCACTGCACAGTTTTGCCCTTTGAGATGAAAATTAACCTCAGGCTAGGAGGTGAAGTTCTGAAGCTCTGTGCTTTTCGAAGCCCCTCTGGAATGACAGATACTTTTTAAGCCACAGGAACATGCAGCATCGGATCATCAAGTAAACAGTTACTTCCATACTCTGCTATGCGATCAACAGATTCTGATCCATTCCTGGTTAAGTGAAGCTGCCTCTTCCTTCATAAATCAACTAAAGGAAAGTACTATAATCTCCTTCTGAAACAAAAACCTAAGCTGTTCACTGCAGTTTGGAAATAATCAAATGTGTGCTCAAATCTCACACAGATATGAGAATGCTTTAAGATTCTGTGCTGATGAATTTGGCACACCAAAATACCCATCTGGACACACAAAAAACAATGCACAAGTGAAACCCTGGCCAAATAAAACACTTCAAATTGATGACTGTGGCCTTTCATTTAGACTGCTTATAAAACTCATGTAATTGTAGACTCTCCAGACATAGTACAAAAATAATAAATATTTTAGCAATGTGAGAAAAATGCATAAAACCCTTTAAAGGGTTAGCACCACAGAAACTGTTGGGAGCTTCAAGAGGCAAAGCACTTTACAATTACCTGCTTTGATATAATAACTCACTGTGTTATTAAATTCACTGTTAATATGGAATAAGGAGGTTTTCTAAGTACCTCATAGAACAGTTGTACAGATAATATATTAGAAGATGTAGACAGTCCTCCAAAAAATTCTGGTCGTTTCTCAGACTATCATCTACACAACATGAATTAAGATTCCAGAGGTACCCACTTTGCTCCTTTTTATTATCAAAAAAGGAGTGCTTTGGAAGGTGTTATGCAGACATTTTTCAGCTGTAGAAAGAATATTTAGCTAGAATACGGAAAATCATACAAGCTTGAAAACAATACAATCTTAAGAAAGGGACTTACATGACATAACAAGAAATCTAACTGACATGCAAATCTGAATTTGTGTGGGTTTGGTTTTTTGGGGTTTGTTTTTTTTTTTTTTTTTTTGTTTGTTTTTTGGTAGATTTCAAACTAGAGATGGAAGAAATTCTAATACAAGCACCATCCCTGGTAATTCTTCTTCAGCCCACACAAAAAGCAGTCTTCTGTGTTTACTTTTGAAAGGTAATATTCCTACCTTTCCTTTGCCTTTTACAATACGCATTTCCCTTCCCTAAAGGCTTCTGGAAAGCCTTTTACAAGTATCTGCCATTCTGCTATCAGGTATCACAGGGGGTCAGAGATGGAGGAAGCCATTTGGGGAGAAATGCAGGCATAGATCTCTCGTGACTCTTCCATCATGTAGGTGCCTGCTTGCACTGTTTTGCTTTACCTGTTGCATTTGTCCATAAAAAGTAAATCTGACAATTTTGTAAGCTAATTCACCTTCACTTGAAATAAACCTTGCATCACAGATAGCATTAAATGGATTTGTTAATGCAGTGGCATGGTTTAGCTCTGTAACTGCTAACTGCATATTTCTAACTGGTGTTAGAAAACCCTAACAACATTAATTCATTTTTTCTGCATAATGAAGAGTGGAAAAATGATCTATTTCCAATCTAGTTTAGGATGAAAATCACTGATCTACCCTCATCAGGATGATACTGTTCAATGGTGCTGTAAAGTGATGAGTTTTCTCCTAAATGTGCATTTGTGCATTTCATATTTTAACTTCTTTTTTTTTATTATTATTTAATATAAGCCCTGCCTCTGTCTTTCTAAGCATGTTTTGGGAGCATTTTTACTTCTTTTCACTTCTGCTTCTTTTAACTTCAAGCGTTGACTATATTCTCACCTGTTATACTTTTAGATTATACTTTGACATTATTTTATGCTATAAAGTTAGTTCATGCTATCTGACAGAACAGAGGTGAAATAAAAACTGAAATCTGAAGACATTTGTATAGATAATGATGAAATCAAGCTAATGTAATGTGTCTTCTATGACTGGAAATATGTGCCTGATCATGGTCCAAGATAATCCAGAAATCAATTGCAGAATCTGACCAGGGTTTACGAACAGGCCTGATCTTTCTGACACTATGTCCTCCGTTGTCATTGCCTTGAGGCATGTAGGGACACAGGCATTACAATAACCACTCCGTCGACAATATCCACCAGTTACAAATTGGTTCCATCTGTCAATGGTAAGGCGTCCGAGGAAGGGCAAAGCCACTAAGCCAATTTTCCATGCCTGGGGTACCCAAGCAAGGGTTCCAGCACTCTTCTGGACGCTTAATTAAAGTTTGTGTGTACTAGAGGTTGGCTTAATGTTTCAAACCAGTTGCAAAGATAATACTTCTAGCATGTAACACACACATCAACAACTGATAAGGTACAGAAGGACAAATGCAACTGTCCTCCCCCCACCCAGATCCAGAGGGACAAGACATATTTTGCAAGAGAAAGCCTGTTAAATAGTATTGGTCAAAAAGTAGGCAATTTTTAAAAGTAAACTGTTAAAATACTTTTTAACTAAACCACTGAAGAACCTAAGAAAAAAAACCACCCGCACGCCACAGGGTACATGGTAAGACAGAAAAGGAACAAAGGTAAATCTGAAAAGAAACTCCTGAAAAGGACCTTGTGATGACAAGTGGAGTTTCATATCCATGTTTCAACTGGTGAAGAGCATTCTGTTCAGACTGTGACCCTCTCCCTAGGCAACTAAAAGCTGCGCTGTTGTTTATGATGATTAATTTCCTGGGCTGTTATGTTTCAAGGTAATAAATTATTTACACTAAACTTCACTAAAGCTAGATGAGTTCAGACTTGGGAAGAGGTTTTGAAGGTGTGGAAAGGACTAGAATGTGGAAAACTAACATAAAATGGCTAGACAAAGAATCCTGTCAGCTTCAGAGGGTGAAAATTGTAAAAGAAAATGTAATGATTGACTGTAAAATATGTATGGCTGAAGTGATATTTTGAGACTATATTGTACTGTACTACTCCAAAAATGAGACACAAAAATAAACAAGGCATGAAAGCCTACAGCCAGGGTCCCAGGAATTACCCAGAATTCTCAAGCTACATGTTATAGCATGATTTCTAGATTAATTTCTGGATTATATTCAGCCACTGTCATGAATGTAAATAAACAATTCAGAAAGCTCCTATTCAAAAATATTAGGTAGAATGGATAAGAAACAAACGTACCCTAATTGGTAAATATATCTTCCTGTTTTCTATACACTAAGACATTTCTGTCAGGAGTGGCAGTAAGACCCCAGGCCAAGGGGAGCCAAAAAGTATTAATCCAGAGCAGATTCTTTCTTACTCGGTTCATTAACAGAAAGCGTTAGTAAACCCATATGCTGATGCACTCTACCAGTATTTATTTTTTACTAGACTAAAAAGAAATTTGACAAATATTTAATTAAATAAAAATGTCAAATTATTTTAATTAAATAAAACTCTCCCTGCTTCCTCCCCCTCTTCCCCCCCCCCCCCCTTTCTTTTTTACCTACAGATTCTTTCATGCATTTTCCCTTTCGGTTAAAGAATTATTACTTTATTACTTTATTTTAGTAATTATTTGGTAATTTAGTATTTCAGTAATTATTTATTAATTATTACCTTATTACTACTATTTGGTAAAAAGAAAATAAAATCTTACCAGAATATGGAATGGGTTGCCAATCATAGAATCATAGAATAGTTAGGGCTGGAAAGGACCTTAAGATCATCCAGTTCCAACCCCCTGCCATGGGCAGGGACACCTCCCACTAAACCATGCCATCCAAGGCTATGTCCAATCTAATTTTACTACCTGGATGACTCATGACACCTTGAGTTAATTTAAAAAAAAAAATCTCACCTATCTGTACTAGGGGGTAAAATTATTATGAATCTGCTCCAATTCTTAACTCAAAGATAAAACAGAGGCAAGTTGTAACTAGTAAATCTAGGTTTGAAGCAACAAAACCTACGCTGCAAGATTTAAATGCATCTATGCAGACATACGGGGCTTCATATTGAAAATATTACATACTGAAATTGCATGTCCTGGTTTGTTTACTTGGAGTCTAATAACAAAGACACACATTAAGTATGATTTAAAGCTTACAAGAAGAGCCTAGGAATCAGTGAATACAAACACTGAGTAATCCCACTTGCACCATGAGCCTGCTGTAGATGCCGAGGCAATTCACCAGGCTTCAGACTTCCCACTTCTACGGAGGGAGCAGGTAACAACACTTACCCACCTACCACAGGTGTTTCAAAGTTAAGTTCTTCAACTGCAGAGTTGCCTCAAATGCCTGTCTTACCCAGATACTAAAAATAATTCCACTGACTGAAGCCATGGCCAAGAGATTTCTACTTGTGTGATCTTTAAAAAACAAGGTCCTAAAATGTTATTTTGTTGAACTAATTGTTTGGGGTTTGGTTTTGGGTTTTGGGGTTTTTTTTTGTTTTTTTTTTTTTTTTCTCCAATAAAGCACCTTTAGGTTACTTTCAGTTCTGTGTATGACATAATCTATACTATTTTAATAATATGTACTTCAGATGTATGATGATTAGGGAATAATTGTGCACCTGGGGAGATAGCGTAATTAGAAAAGCGGCACAGTAGGAGAATAAAAATGATTTTAAAATCTTCAGAAATTAACCAGTCTCTATTCCACAGGTGTTTAAGCTGCTACAGGAGCATCAAAGCGAGAAGCATGAACACAAAACCAAAGGAATTTGTGGTATTTTAAATAATTAAAATTTCTGCCCTATCATTTCTCAAGGCTTGTAAGAAGCAAGGACGTGCAACCAACTGGGTCAGACAAATGAATCCATCCACGCAGCTGGTAAAAGAGTGAGCACAGCTAATGTGCTGGGGTACGAATATTTGGGCAGGTGTAATTATACTAATGATTTATTGAATGTTTGATTAATTGGAAATTAAGTGAATGCACAGTGGCAGAATTGTCATAGCAAATCGTTCAGCTGTTTGGTTAAAAGGTGCTCAATCTCCCCTTCAGTAAAGCAATTAAGAACATCCTAAATCATGGAAATGAATTACCTGTGCAGAATTATCTGATGTAACAACATTTGTACATACAAACTGAAACCTATAAACAAACTACCTTAAAAAGAAACTAAATAATGAGCATGGGAACTTAAAACACAAGTACCTTACACTGCTCATGAAAACAAAGGATTAAGCGGCCCTCCTGACTTCCCAAGATACAGCATGGGAAAGAAAAATACATAAAATTGCCTGAATAAAGTCTAAGTACCCAGACAAGAAACCTCTGGAATGGGCTCACGTGGTGACTCATTAATCACTTAACTGTTAACAAAGCTGTATCCCAGGTAAGTCTGTGTTCTTATGCTTTGATTGAGTATTGTTTTAGACTAACTTTAATAAAGAACCCCTACTGTTGCCTTATTCAAATTTTCCAAAAAATGGTTATGGAATCTGTGAAAATCAGGTTCTGACAATTCTTCATTCTAAGTTCACTGATTACAATTCAGCTCCAATTCAAAATTACTTTGAGTGCTGGAATTGCAGGTTCAGCTTAAGATATGAAACCTAGTTGTTTCCCTGGCATATTTTGACCTATCTATACCATTTTGTTCCAGAATTTGTCCTGCAATAGCTTTTTGATAACGTAGTTAGTAGAATAAAGTGAAGTCCCTTCATAACAGATATTATCAGAAGACTAAGATTATATAATGCAAAGCTAGAATCAGAACATGCAAATGAGCAGTCAGACTGCAGCAGGTAATTATCAGATAATAGGTTTACTATTCTTATCATTTAAAGTATTTGCTAAGGCACTTATGAAAATTTTAGAAGAGAACAGTAAGCCCACAGCAAGCTCCTAGAGCATAATATTTCTTTTGGAGTTCTGTAAAAAACAAACACAGACTTTACTATTAATCTTGATCAGTTTAAGTGAGCCTGACAGGACAGAGATCAGGAGACCACAGGCATACTGCAAACCCAAACAAAAGTCAGGGCTAGTAATTTATTTCATACTTCTGTGGAAGAAATAAGTTTATTTGAGTGGGACATAGGTGTCAGCCTTGAAATGGCACGTTACTGAGGCACTATTCTGTTTGAATGTTTCTGCTTATGTTTATGCATATTCATGTGTGACATCTAAAGCATAGGTACCTGGACAAGCTGTTTGCTATATAAAACTGGATTTTGGTTTTTTTTAGATAGTCTATATACAGAATAAATCCGTTATTTGTATAAAGCAAAGAGTTCTGCCCAATTACTAATCACAGACATTACTTAAGAGGACCCAGAAGATGTAATGATTTCCATGTTAATTCATGGTGACTGTTTTCCCACTAGGCTCCAACTATGTCATGATGCAAACCATATAATGTCTTAAGTTTAAGCATAGAATTGTAATGATCAAAGTTAAAAACAATCTGTGCTTTCCACATTTACCCTCTAGACAGGACTCTACTAATTTTTTTCTTGTTATGAGAAGAAAGAGTGGTAGCCATTGCTGAACCACAGGACTAAAGAGAGATCAAGTGAGCTATATCCTATTACTTGTATGTTCATTCTCAATATAGCTCTCTTGAATAGCTCCTTCAGTAGTACTTGAAAACACTTCATACTATAACCACAGTAAAATGAACGCCACTTGAAAGAGCCAAGCATGGAGCAAGTCTGTGACATCATATCACTCTTCCTTTTCCACTTAGTGGCAGAATCCTCTGATCCTGATTAACAGAAAAGCTTAATTAAAATAAAATTAGCACTCTGCTTTCCCTGCTGTCCTCCCCGCTGTGAAAATCTAGTGGCACACCAACTTGTAATTACCAAATTGACTTATTTAAGAATGTGTTCTTTGAATTTCTATTCATCATATTTTGTTCTCCAGCCAGTCTGGCTTTTTACTGTGTCAAGAAAAACAACCACTGCCCTTTCATCCACATAAGGGATACTAATATAAAGATCATTGATAAGCTCCAAATTGTTCATCCAGCAGCTGAAATTTTACTTATGGTTTTGCATATCCCTATGAGCTTAAAAATGCATGTATTATTAATACTAACATACCAAAAAATGATAAATGGCAGGTATACCTACAAAGCTATTCACAGAGAAATCTTGAAGAGTTAGCAATGCTACTGGCACTTTTAGAGGCAGAAGCTAGCAAAACAAGGAGCAACTGAATCAACACATCACTTTTCTAATTTGATTACTGACAGAAAAAAACAAAAGAGGAAAGCTGACTTAAAACAGGTTGACAGAAAACAAGTAACAGCCAGGACATCAACTGTTAAATCCCCTACAACATGCCACCCCTGAAAGAAAAAGTGTTGACTGGTTAAAACCCCAAGTTGAAATGACATTCCCTGTATTGCTATTTGTGCCTATTGCCTCTTGTCCTGGCACTGGGCACTACTAAGGAGAGTTTGGCTCTGTGTTCTTCTACTCATAACAATCAGGTATTTCAGAGGGAGGTATCTGAAATTTGATCTCTCCATGTTAAACAATCTCAGCTCTCTCAGTCTCTCCTCATATCTCTGATGCTCCAACCCCTTAATCATCGTTGCGGCCTGTTGCTTGGCTCACTCCAATAGGTACATATCTCTCTTGTACTAGTGGAGACCAGAACTGGACACAGCAGTCTAGATGTGGCCTCACCAGTGTTGAGTGCAGGGGATAATCACCTCTCTTTACCTGCTCTACCTTTACAATGCTTCTCCTAATGCAGCCCTGGGTACAGTGCTGGCACTGTTCAACCCACTGTCTACCAAGATTCTCTTGCCATTTTCTGCCAAGCTGCTTTCCAGCCTAGACTGATGCACAGTTATTTATTCATTCCTATGTACAGGACTTTGAACTTTGTTTTTTTGAACCTCATGAGATTCCTGTCTGCCCGTTTCTCCAGCCCATCAAAGTTCTTCTGAAAGGCTGCACAACCTTCTTGCATATTGAACACTCCTCCCAATTTTGTACCACATGGAAAATTGCTGAGGATGCATTCTGTCCCATCATCCAGCTCTAGTTTCAAATATAATAAGTGAAAGTGGAATAACTAATTAGCACTTTCTGCCCCTCATTTTCAAAGCAGAAACCTGTCATCTTCTTTGTCAAGAATCAGTTGCTTTCCTTCATTGAATGACAGATGCAACTCTCGCAGATGCATCTCTCAACATCATTGCATCAACAGATGCAACTCTCTCAACATCTTAAGATGCAACTTGATGTACTGCAGATACATACTTGTACACTAATGCCTTTCTCAAAGTCTTCTGCAGCATTTACACACACACCTTAATGTTACTGCTAGCATTTACACATTAGCTGATGTGCTAGTGGTATTAAGAATAAATAGGTAGGATTCAGGAAGTATAAATATCTTGCCTATAAATATACCAGAAATGGGAATCCACGTTCCTATTTCCACTTAATGCTAAGAGGATGAAGGAAACTTGACTGGAATTTAACAGGGTTGGTTTGGTTTTTACACAGAAATTACAATAAGCCTATGAAACAATGATATTTAAACACAGACAAGGTCAAAACCCACCCATTATCTGAAAGACAGGTACACTGAAAATGAGAATAGCCAGCTAAGGGAGAGTAGGGAACAATTACAGTGGATCTGATGAAATTAACAAAATAAAATAATGAAGACTGAAGATATTCTAGATGATTCTCAACAATTATCACTCATATCCTGTGCTGTTGCATATTGCAGGACTTAATTTCCTTATCTATAGACAAACAATAAGCATGTTATCTGATTGCTACCTATATCACAATGTTTGAGAAAATAAATTTGGGTATGAAACTACTTCCCTCATCTAGCAGCAGGAAATATAATATCTCCAGCCAAATAGAAAATCTCCATCTAACATATTCCTTTGCAATAGGATAAGATGTTTCTATACCAACAAGAAAGAAAAACAGATGATGGAACATAGTTGGGACACAGAAAACATGGTCAGACAAGATTTAAATGAACTAAATATTAATCATTCAGGTGGTTTTCCAGATATGGTATGCTATGTAAGAGGAAATAAAGATGTTTAAATAGTTTCTCACAAACATGTATGATTAATTCTGCTTCTATTCAGATAATAACAACACATTAGAATAGGTGCTGACATTGAAACCGCCTTGCATGTAGTAGTTACATACCCATAAACTGTATTTTTAATGTAGGATCAAAACAGATTTCCCCTTTGCTAAAAGAGTAATGAAATATTAAGAAAGAATTACATTATTTGATGGTTTTGCTATAGGGACTGAGTTTGAATCAGCCACCTAAAACAGAAAAGTCATCTAAGAAAGTTAAGAGAACACCAGCAGCCAGTTCAGTATTTAATTAAATTTGCTGGTTTCTCTGTAGTACAGAGGAGGGAATTCTGTATCATTTGAGGAACAAAATTAACATAGTTGATATTTAAGACTGAAAATAATCTACAGTGAAGAGAAATTATAATTTGCTAGGAGGAAGGACTAATGAACAGGTTTCCAGCTTTAGAGTGAAGTATCACTTTTTTCTTTTTCTTTGAGACAGTGGAAAGAGGAATGTGACTGTTTCACTGAGCTTTCTTGTTGAATGCATCAAGAATCCTCAGCAAAACACTCCTGCCATGAAAAACTCTCAACAGAGGAAGGAATCAGTTCAGGGAACAGTGCATGAGGAAACCAAGACAATCATCTGCATGGAGATATCAACTATGTAACAAATTTCTGATTTAGAAACCCAGTATCTTTCACTGTGAAAACAATGCCCATTCTTTAAGTCTTCCTGAAAGCTAACTGCAAACCCTACCAATTTCTCCCTAATACCTGTATGCATACACACACACATATATATAGAACCTGTATATGTATATAACCTAGCAATATACTTGAGGATAGTCCAGGAAATTTTCAATAAACAAAGAACACTGCTAAATCATTCAGAAGTCTTTCAAATGCTTTCACTGTCCTAAGAAGGCCTGAGGAACAGATACCCAGATTTTTTTTTGTCCTGGTAGCTGCAGTGCCCAAAGAAACTAAACCTGTTTGTAGACGCAAACTGAAGAACTAATTTTAAGGCCATAAATATCCTTTTTCATTCCTAAATAAATCATGTCATTCCATTCATTAAATACATGTACTTCTTTCCATCCCCATATAGCTATACTTAACTAGAGGTGACGAAATTTTGCTCAGGAATTCCTGCCAACTAGAATATATGCCAATGAGCCACTTGGCCACAAGATTACTGAGACACATCTTCCCTTGTCCTCATCAGTTCCCTGGAGGTGCCTTTCTTAGAGCAAGACAAGTATTATAACCCTATCTGCACAAACATTCAGGCCCTTGTCAGAAAAGTTCAGACTGGCAACAGGCAGAGGAAATATTCCTAGGTAGATGCTCAGACTACAAAACTGAACACAGCATAGGATATCTATTCTGTCCTGACCAGCATTGGTTTGTGTAAATACTGCAGAAAGTTTATGTGACAAGTACATTTACTAGAAAACAAATCCTTCAAGGAGTGACCATTTCTTCATTTGCTCATTGGGTAGAAGGCCTAAGTTGATTATCTCCCTTGTAAAACAAGTGGATGACATACGTATCTCTGAACAACTTAAGATTTTCAGGAGAAATTTTCACTTAATTATTAGGGAAATACTTGTCAACCTAAGTACTTTCCTTTTTACAGCAGCAAACACAATCTTTTTTGAGGTATTAACTGCCCTGGCTTGGGATCTTCCATGCTCTACTTTTCACTTTTCAGTTCAGCTTCTTATTATAACATTAATGTAAGCTGCATACAACTGCAACAGCACAGACTGCATGTCTGAAATCATAAAAACAAGACAAAAATCTCACTCTAATATGAAACATATAATACATATTGCTTATATAACCCAATTAGTAGCTCAGCTGTGTAGAGAACAAGTGGTATTAATACTCATGTAATCTTCTGGGTTTTTAATATATGGACAGAATATGGTAAATTCCTATCATATTTAGACAGCTGAAAATATGGTGGTAATGACAGGGAAGATGTTATAGCAGCTTCATTGCTTTTTGTTTCAGTTTAAGGCAGGTGCCTAGGAGACTTTAAGTAAATTAGGAAACCATGATGGAATGTGGTACACGGTTCTTGAGATATTACCGCTCAGAGCATCCTGGTGCCAATTGCTGTAGTGATGAGGGCCTACTGCTTGCCACCAGGCAGAAAATTTTCATTAACCAACCCCTAGGATTTATTCTTTACGATGTTTTTGACATTTACACAACATTTTTCATTTTTCATTACCCCAAGAAAAATAAGGGGGCTGGAAAAGAATAAAGGATCCTTCGTTTGCCGGAACATCCCTTTAAAAAGACTGAACTGGCCTTCTGAAAGTGTATTTAGGCAGTCAGTTTTGATTTAGTACAGTGTTATAATCAGCAAAGAACTAAATGTGGTTTTAGACTTCCCTTTATTTAGGGAATCATTAGAATAAAACATTCCCCATATTTTATGTTTTATTAACAGACACCAAAAAAAGGAAAATACTGTTACCCCTCTTACTTCAGTCTTTGTGTTTATTTCCAGCATCTAGTGGGCTAAAATCTTTGTCAGTGTAAATATATATACTACTACACATGTACATTAACATCAGTTGACAGTGTGATATGAAAACCATATACAATATCATCAGAATAAGCTTGTGTAGGTATTTTTCATTTATTCCAAAAAATACAATTCAATATTTCCCTATTCAGTAAAAATATCTCCCCCTTCCTCCATCTGATGCCTTCCAAATTGAATTAGCAGGGAAAATCAGTTCTATATCAACTTGATGCTTTGACGGGAAAATCTCAGGACTTTCTTCCACGCATTTAGGTATTTTTGCATGCTTTATCTGGAACTATGCATGTCCCATCAATTTTGCAAACAGAGGGTGCAAACTCACACATAGAAAAACTTCAGAGCAAAGCTATTATTAAACTTTCTTTTAAAAGTTGGCTGGTTTGTAGTTTTTTCTTTGGTGCTGGTGTTTTGTTTTTTTTTTTTTTTTTTTTTCTTGTTTTTCTGTTGGTTTTGTTGGTTTTTTTTTCATAGAATCATAGAATCCTAGAATAGTTAGGGTTGGAAAGGAATTTAAGATCATCCAGTTCCAACCCCCCTGCCATGGGCAGGGACACCTCACACTAAACCATGCCACCCTAGGCTCTGTCTAACCCAGACTTGAACACCGCCAGCGATGGAGCATTCACAGCTTCCCTGGGCAACCCATTCCAGTGCCTCACCACCTTCACAGTAAAGAATTTCTTCCTCACATCCAATCTAAACTTCCCCTGTTTAAGTTTGAACCCATTACCCCTTGTCCTCTCACTATAGTCCCTAATGAAGAGTCCCTCCCCAGCATCCCTATAGGCCCCCTTGAGATATTGGAAGGCTGCTATGAGGTCTCCACGCGGCCTTCATAGCAGCCTTCCTTTTTTTTTTTTTTTTTTTTTTTTTTTTTACTGTGTCTCTATGTATTATTCAGTCTCTGCTTCAATGCACAGGAATGAAATTTACCATAAGAAAATCTCCCTATTGATCATAAATACATTTCTTTTCTCAACTAGCTCCTATAACCAACACATCCCCCACAACAAAATACGTAATTTTGCAGAGAACATTGAAGCTCAGCAGTTCTGTGTGTTTGCTTCCTCTTTTCTTTTTTTATAACATGGAAGTATCTCAGAGCTGAGAATACTTTACTTGGTGACATCCAGCCACTTCTACTGCCTATCATAGCAGCACAAATAGCATGACAAAAGGAGAACCCTGTCTGTAATGCAGTCATACAAAAACTGAAAGACAGTCATGAGAATCTTTCACATCAAAGCAAAATACAAGCAAGCTTTAAGAGCACAAAGCTCCCCGGAAACATCCCTCACATTTCTTCCTCTGCATTTGCAACAGACGAGTAATACTCATGACCTTCAAGTTTAGCATATATGAATAATTTACACTAATCAGTGAACTGATAAACACCTTTCTATACTAGAGCAGCTACATACTCCCATATAGGAAAAACAATTCCCCCATGGTTTAAGAGAAATGTGGTTGTACTTGAGTACATGAGCACCTTAAAAAGTGAATTACTGAACGTACACATGGAGGTCCAATTGCCAAGGCCAAAGACATATTCTTCATCATGCTGCACTAGTACTTTTGCAATTACAATTGCAACCAAAAGCAAGATTCTTTAATGATCATGACAAATACTGTAGCTGATTTGTTAACTGTTTTTGTTACATTCAGGCAAACTAAGAGAAAAGTATTTTTCCCTAGTAAGCCCCAAAGATTCTGGTATCTGTATGAAATTGCAATTGCCCTTGATTATCAACAGCTTCCCTATTACATAGAATTGCCACTGGGGCTGGCTTATTTAGGACTAAAAATATAATGAAAAACCTTTAAGTAGACCAGATAGATTTGCATGGGACTTTCTAGACCATCAGAAAATCCTGCGATCGGAACTCTCACAGATTCATTGGGTGCTCTGAATAAAACTCAAAGTAGAGGCTCATCATTAGTCCTTTGTTGGTTTTTTTTTTGTTTTGTTTTGTTTTTTTTCTCCTACTTCCACTTGAAGATAAGTCAGCGTTATATGTCTGGAATAATGTGCTATTAAAAAATTCTGTTCTTCATTAAAAAAATCCACTATATTCTGTAGAACACTAAAGGTGCTTGACTTTTCCCTTCTAAGAACACCATTTTTACTAAAAATGAGATTCCATTTTACAGTATCTTAAGAAAAAAAGAAATAAAGGAAGAAGAAAAGGTATCTTTAATGTGTAAAATAACACATTACAATGTTAATAGTTGCCACAGGAATCATTTCCAATGTCCAACCATAGTATTTTAGGGATGGCCTTTAAAAAGGATCTAGCCCACTGTTAAAAGATCTTATTGATACTATTGCAGTCTATATCCATGCTCCTTCATGCTCATTCAGTGCAGTCCGTTCAAGAAAGTATTTGTTCCACGTCTCCAAGAAACACCTGAAAGCTATTAACACTGCAAACAGAAAGGAACTACAGTATACAAATAGCAAGACTCCTCAAAGGCAGGCACTGAAGAAAGCCTAACCTGAAAGCCTTGTCAGAGATAAGAACAGATGAGGAAAGATCATTTATTCCCAAGGAAATAAAGGAAATATTAAACTTTTGGAAGTGATGGTCACTAGATAACAGTCCTCTTACACTTAATATTTCATTTTCTAGCCTACCAATTGATTACTTGTGAAAGACAAGTCACATGAAATCAGGAAGCCCTTACAGCTCCCTGCTGCCAAAATTTATCTTAGCAGGAGGAGACAAACCATTGCTAAACTGGATGCCAGTGCAAGTCACTGTGGAACAGAGAGAGCCCAAGAGCCCTCTATTTTTAACCCTCCGTGTGAGGTTTAGGAAATCAGTATTCACATTTAATGCTAAGTCAATAACTCTCCAAATCATAAACCCTGAAACAAGAGACTTTTAGGCTTTTATCCCCTTTTGTATTTTATACATTTATTATTGCTTGCATTGTTTTCAAACTTTTCACTGCCCCTTCATATAAATGGAGTTTGTTTTGTTACCATTTGCCAACTATTAAGCATAGAAGACAAATTACAGCAAAGACAACAAGAATTTTCAAGTAGACTGTCAAAGAAATAATTTAGGAAACTGCATATTTAAAAATGAGAATTTTTAAGGCAGCTGAACAATTCCATGAATGCGTATATCCAAGTAAACCAAAAATCTTAAAAGAACACCTTTAGGGAATTTCAAAATTAAACAACCAGAGTATCAGTAGCTTTTTCATGTTCTTTCTAAATACAATCTGGAACATCTAATTAAATGTCAGCATTAATTTCTTCTTGCATTTTTTAGTTTGAATTTATTAGTGCATCTGCTTTTCAAAAAATCACAATACCAAAACAAAACAAAGAAAGAATTAAACTAAAAAAAAAAAAAGAAAAACAAATTAAATACTGTTTTGTCAGAAAGGTTATGAATTACTTGAAAGGCTGGCGTATTAAGTATTTGAGTAAGACTGATTTACTATTATGGGATTCCGATGAAGACAGCTGATATAATCTGTATAATTCATCTATGCCAACTCCGGGAGATCCTTATCTCCTAAAAGAAATTGGTAAAGATAAGAAGAATTGATTTCCTGCCCCACCCAGCGCTCAGATGAACCCATGTTGGAAGAACAACATTACTAGTTTGATGTTTACTGGAAAACAAAATCTCACCAATATATTCAGCTAACTTGTGAGGATTAAAGGCCTCACCTTATCACCAACAACAGGAAACAGTGAATTTAAACAAGTGAGCAATTACTGAAGGTTTTGTTTGAGTATAGAAAGCCGGTATGCTAGAGAATCTCACATACCTCACATCAACAATATCATAGTATTGTCTTCTGCAAATAAAAATAATCACATGCTTTATTCTAAAATAGATTTGCATGTACCTGAAAAATTCAGACTGTTCAAAATAACCGATTTTATATTATTATATGACTGCTGTTTCTAGAATAATCAAAATTATTCTGTGACATAATAAGCAGTTCCACATATCCTGCAGCTTTACAACAAACTTCACTTTGAAAAGTTATGTAGGAAAATGAACAAGACAAATCATAAAAGAAAATCCACAAAGAAAAAATACAAATAAACATTAGGCTGAAATTTTGGCTTTACAGATATCTCTGGGGGGAAAACAAAAAACCTATTTGTATAAATGCATTACTTTCTTGGTTGACAGGTAGGCCTTATATACCTCAATCATACATATCAGCACCACTTCCTGCTGAACTTTTTCTCAGAACCTTCCCTCTGAAAAGACCAAAGATTACGTAGAAGACAGTATTTCTGAGATGGTCTCTCAAAGGAAACTATTAGCTACATTGCTAAATATGCCAAATTCTATTGCATAAGTTTCTTTACCAATTGAAGCTATCATGACAAGATACTGGTTTATTACTGATTTACGTGATTGAAATTGGGATAAAAGTAGCTGTGGTGACTGTAGCCTTTGTCTCTATCTTTAGGGCAACAGTCTGCATTTAGTATGTAATGGAATATCTTGATAGAGCCTCATGAGTACTTGGTACCCTTTGCTCATATCGCATTTTCTGCTAAATGTTCTGTTCTTTGAAATATAATTAGCTGTCAGCAGAAACCTAATTTCAAGAAACTGTTTCCATTGTTTAAGAGACTTTAAGAATCTGCCTACAATTCAGCCAAGGTAGCCACACATGCCCATGAATGATACAGAGGGGTCTGTGATTAGAATTAATCTGTCACATAGTAAACCAGAAGAATGTATGTTGTGTTGTATGTTGTGTTGTCACACAGCTTTGGAAAAAAATCAGACAAATATCTTAGCCAAGGTGCTATGAATGTTCTGTTACTGCACATACTATCATAGGCTTACTCTTAAAAGCAGGAACAACCACCCACACATGCCAAAATCAGCTGAATTACCATTTCAAAAGAAATGAAAATATTAAGTAATATTGTGGGAGGATTGTAACATCTGAAATTAATCAATTTGGTGTAGCCTGTGTATATGTAATCAAAATCAGAGACCTTATGAAGAATAACAGAAAGCCTTCTTTACGGAGACAAGCTTCGGAAGCCAGAAGTAGACTCCAACAATTTTTCATAAATAGAACACAGAATAGGAATTATTCTTCTAACAGTCAAGTTCTCCATCCAATTCAACAACCAGGTAATTATTTCCCTTAAGGCAATATCCAGCCCTTGCACTGTACAATAATATAAGCATTTTCAAAAGAAATTACACTGCTAAAATTATTTAAAAAAGAAAAAAAAAAGCTAAGAAACAACCCTAAAACAACTAAAAAAAAAAAAAAAAGTGGTCTGATACTTTAGGTATCTCATTTTACAGACTAATACTTAGCACAAAATATTAAGTTAGAAGATAAGCCATAGACAGTTACAGCTGAGGAAAAAGAGAAACAAGCCCACAACCTAGGCAAACTTGATTACAGAAGTTGTAAATTCCATGCTTTGCTGCACAAACTTATAGATTTCATAGGATAAAGCCACAGAGCCATTTGTGTTAATCAGATCTCTAGACTGGCAGTCATTATAGCTAGTATATCTAGCTTTTAACATACACAGACTACTACTAAGAGAGCATTAGCCACATCAACTTATGCAAGAACTTGTGCACAGAATCAAGCTGGATATCATCAATGTGTCTATCAACTAGAATTTCCCTTTCCATAGATTATAAACAGCTGTATGGATATAATCTAAACACTATACTTAGAAATTCTGATAAGTTTAATGTAAGTAATGGTAACTGAACTTACAATTAGGACTATTTCTTGTGCTCCACTTTACACTTGCTAGCACAGTTTTATGACAGAGAGCAAATACAGTGTGAGACAATATACATTATCATATCAGCAGTTCATCATCAATGGCAGAAAGAATATATACAATAAGTTATGCAATTTCTAACGTGATTTACACACCTGGTTTACTGTACCACCTACAAAAAAGTTTTCCCTACAAACAGCAATTGCGGTTAAACTCCCCACCTGCTATTAAGCTTGCCAGTCAAAAAAATCTCATTCAGCTATACAGTATTTCTGGAAATAAACACCTTGCTAAGTAGCCAGGTCCTGGAATGTGCCCTGCAGGCCACAGAAGTCAGACTTTAATCGACTGGCAAGAAAAGGCAAGCTAATAGTTGTGAGTCTCTGGTTTATCCCCAGGAGTTTTACACTGGAGTTGTGTAGTAAAATAATCCATTACTAATTTCACCCTCCCTTATATAAATGTCAAACACCGTATTAACTTTTCCCTTAAGGACAGTTTTGCAAATGTTTCTGTGAAAAATACTGCAACAGCAACCTTGTTATAAAAGCACAAGCTATTTGGCAATCACACACACATTAATAAAAATAAATAAATAAATAACCCCAGTACTGCAGGTAATAAAACTGCTCAGATAAATATGCTAACGCATAACAACCATATTACAAAACAAAGTAAATCTCAGCAAAATGCTGTAGAAATGGTGGGGTCTGTGGTATACTTTTTCGATTAGTAACATATTCACTTGTGTTTGGGAAAAAAGGAAAAAGAAAAAAAGAACTGCTTTACTGAAGCATTTCAATCATAACTGTTACAAAACCAAATCAAATAAAGTCTATTTTCAAAAGCATCATCCCGCAACAATTCACCTACTTATCACCAAATCCATTAAGCCAGCTTTGTATTATATCTTTCCTAGGCTCGCTTTGTGAATTGGCTAGCACATCTCTCCTCATTCTTAACAGAAATAAGTAAAAAGGAAATCCTTACCAATATATATAATTCCTGCCCTAATCCTTGCCCCCTAATAAAATAATCAAATACAAATACTACCTAAATGACATAAAGAGTTCTGGGACAAGGGTGGTGAAAGAATGAAAAAAAAGAAAAGAAAAAAAAAGCACTGAGGTTTCTGTCACATTGAAGTCACTTGGACGCTAGAACTGCTCTCATTTAAGGCTGAAACATACACTGATAGTGTTTAGGAAAGTTTCCAAGTGCCAGCCTGAAAAATAAATTGCATTTTCTAATGCCTTAAATTAATTTAATCTCTTGGCTTTTGTGTGACACAGAACGAGCAGCAGCTGTGACATACATGTATTTTATGCAACCTATAAACCAGAAACTTAACTACAGTTCTAAACATTTTAATGCAGTACACTGATCTGGCCAATGAAATAGTTATATTATTAGTATATTCAGCAATTAGTGCAGAGAAAAAGTATAAAGTGAAAGAATGGCTTGAGAAAAGGCATTTTTAAAAAATTCAGAATTTTAGTATACAAAATGTGTACAAAAATAGACAGTGGAGAATTCACCAAAATAAAAATAAAAATAATACACAGAGTAAGCAGAAAAAAATATTTTGGAATTGTATCAGGCCTAAACCAAATAAGATAAACACACAGATGAGTTGTTGTGACAGTATAATAATAGAGAATCCTAACCATTGCTTCTGTTGAGGATGAGCAAGCCTTAAATAATTTAGAAGTTATTATGAAATTAAGTTGTTGGGAAGAGGAATAAATAAAGTATTCCATTTACAAAGAAGGGTTTGCTAACTGAACGCGTATTTTTTTAGCCTACACTGCCATCTTCTGGTTATGTGAGCTGTATCCTCATGGTATGGCAGACCACAACCAGTTAAAAAATTAAATCCAAGAACGAAACGTGCACATTTGTACTAATAGATGACAAGGAAGAGATCCGGAGCATTGAATATCTATATGAAAAAAAATTATTCTGAAGTGAAGACAAACTATTTGAGCAGAAAATTCAAACGAAGTGACAAAAACTATGTCTGAAAATGCTGTGTAATCTATAACCATGCTTGCCTTGGGGTTTTCTTTTAAAACAGTTTAAAATATTTAGTCAATAGTTTAATCTTTGAGTTGAACTATGTAAGTTGAAAAAGACTGGGGCTAATGTAGGATTAGGGGCCGTAAAAAGATAATGCACCAAGTGATATTTTATTAAATAATTGAGTAAACTTATATATTTTAAAGCACTGTCTTAAACTACATACATGTAATACACTGACTGTGCTTCACTACACCAGAAAAAGGAGAATTCTGTTTGTTAAAATGATTACTACAGCATTTTTTCTCTGAAACTACTCTTTACCAACTTCTAGGATAACCAAAACCAACTTGAGTAACACTTTAGACAATACTCAAAGAAAACTAACAAAGAGGCAGTTTTGCTCACTAACAAGTAGCGGCTGTTTCAATCATCGGTC
This sequence comes from Myiopsitta monachus, assembly GCA_017639245.1. Taxonomy (NCBI): domain Eukaryota; kingdom Metazoa; phylum Chordata; class Aves; order Psittaciformes; family Psittacidae; genus Myiopsitta; species Myiopsitta monachus. The sequence continues at coordinate 838,127 of CM029926.1, read as the reverse complement.
TGGTCCTGAAATTCAGACATACAGGATAAAAAATGAACTTAGGTAGGTTTTAAAAACACAGGAATGTAAAAGGAGAGGTTTTTACAAAAATTACTTACTTTAAAAATCAGTCTGAAATTTAAGAGATTTTTAAATTAATTTTGAAGCAGGCAAGATGATGCAAAAGAACAACTACAAGGAATATTCTGAAAGATAAGTACCTCATTAGCATGCAGAATAACATGGCTTAGATTCTGATCTGACTCAATTCTGTGCTAGATTGCAACACAGCAGATTATAGTATACTATTGTCAGGTTTAAATGTAGAAAGTATACAAGCCAAGTTTCCAAAAGCAGTTCATTTTACAGGGCCACCAAAAGAGAAACTGACATTCTTTGGCAGACTTTGTGCATCTTAATGCTCTTGAAAAGTGAACAGAACTTCTAAAAATTGTGACACTTTTCTTCAAAGACTTGACTTTAGGAACACATGTCAAGAGCTTTGAAACCAATCAATCATCAAATTTAGTAGCAACAGCTAATCTCTACATCTAGCTCAGTTGAGACTGTGAGCATCACAAGTGAGGCAGCCCAGGCTCCTGTGCCTTCTCCACATAAGGTGTACCTGGATGCTTTTTCCTTTAAGCAGTACGATGAAGTCCCCCTAGAGTCATAGCTGTTCTCAAGGCAGTAATGTAAACAGAGGAACCTTACCCACTTAGACATAATTATCTTAATGACCATGGCAAGGAATAAGGGAATGCCAAGAATTACTAGGTTTTTGCAGGTCATTGGAAGGAGGAAAAAAAAAAAATTAAAAATAATAATAATAATAAAAAATAAAATAAAACAAAAACAAAAACAACAACCAAACCAAACAAAAAACCAAAATCAAACCCAAGATTAGTACTTGCAGGCATTTCTCCAGACTCTTCAAAGATATTTTCAGGAACTGCTTCGAACTAAAGGGTTGGAACCCCAGGCAACATTCCAAAGAGATCCAAAAACAAGCATTTAAATTCCATAGGAAAAAAACTGACATAGAATCATAGAATAGTTAAGAGTTGGAAAGAATGTTAAGACCATCATGAGCAGGGACACCTCAACACTAAACCATGCCACCCAAGGCTATGTCCAATCCAGCCTTGAACACCACCAGCAATGGAGCATTCACAACTTCCCTGGGCAACCCATTCCAGTGCCTCACCACCCTCACAGTAAAGAACTTCTTCCTCATATTCAATCTAAACTTCCCCTGTTTAACTTTGAACCCATTACCCCTTGTCCTCTCACTACAGTCCCTCATGAAGAGTCCCTCCCCAGCATCCCTATAGACCCCCTTCAGATACTGGAAGGCTGCTAGGAGGTCTCCACGCAGCCTTCTCTTCTCCAGGCTCAACAGCCCCAACTTTCTCATCCTATCTTCATATGGGAGGTGCTCCAGCCCCCTGATCATCCTCGTGGTCCTCCTCTGGACTCCTTCGAACAGTTCCATGTCGTTTTTATGTTAAGGACACCAGAAATGCACACAGAACTCCAAGTAAGGTCTCACGAGAGCAGAGTAGAGGGGCAGGGTCGCCTCCCTCAACCTGCTGGTCACGCTTCTTTTGATGCAGCCCAGGATACGGTTGGCTTTCTGGGCTGCGAGCGCACACTGGAGCCGACTCGTCTTCATTTTCTCATTGACCAACCCCCCAAGTCATTCTCTTTAGGGCTGCTCTGAATCTCTTCTCTGCCCAACCTGTAGCTGTGCCTGGGATTGCTCTGACCCAGGGGTAGGACCTTGCACCTGGCATGCTTAAACTTCATCAGGTTGGCATCAGCCCACCTCACAAGTGTGTCAAGGTCCCTCTGGATGGCATTCCTTCCCTCCAGCCTATCAACCAAACCACACAGCTTGGTGTCATTGGCAAACTTTGCTGAGGGCACACTCAATCCCACTGTCCATGTCACCCACAAAGATCTTGAACAAGAGTGGTCCCAACACCGATCCCTCAGGGACACCACTCGTTCCTGGTCTCCAGCTGGACATTGGGACATTGAGCCATTGAGCACAACTCTTTGCGTGCGGCCGTCCTGCTAGTTCTTTATCCACCGAGTGGGCCACCTATCAAATTGATGTCTCTTCAACTTAGAGAAAAGGACGTCATGTGGGACAGTGTCATACACTTTGCACAAGTCCAGGTAGATGACATCAACTGCTCTACCCCTGTCCATCAGTTCCGTAGCTCCATCATATAGAAGGCCACCTGATTGGTCAGGCAGGATTTCCCCTTAGTGAAGCCATGCTGGCTGTCACCAACCACCTTGCTGTTTTTCATGTGCCTCAGCATGCCTTCCAGGAGAATCCACGCCATGATTTTGCCAGGCAGAGAGGTGAGACTGACTGATCTGTAATCACCTGGGTCATCCATTTCCCCCTTCTTAAAAATGGTGGTTATATTTCCCTTTTTCCAGTCATCGGAAACTTCACCTTACTACCATGTTTTTTCAAATATGATGGACAGTGGCTTAGCAACTTCATTTGCCAGCTCCTTCAGGACCCATGGGTGGATTTCATCCAGTCCCATGGACTTGTATACTTTCAGGTTCTGAAGATGGTCTCGAACCAGATCCTCTCCTACAGTGGGCCCAGGGTCTTCATTCTCACAGTCTCTGCATCTGCCTTCCAAGACTTGGGTGGTGTGGTCAGATCATTTGCCAGTGAAGACAGAGGAAAAGAAGTCATTAGGAACCTCAGCCTTCTCCAAATCCAGGGTTAGCCAGTTCTCCTGATAGCTTCTGGAGGGGGCCCACATTGTCTCTAGTCTGTCTTTTATTTGCAATGTACCCATAGAATCCCTTCCTGTTATTTTTAACATCCCTAGCCAATTTTCATTCTAAGTGGGCCTTAGCTTTTCTAACCCGGTCCCTAGCTTCCCAGACAACATCCCTGTATTCTTCCCAGGCCGCCTGTCCTTGCTTCCACCTTTTATAAGCCTTTTTTTTCCTTTGAAGTTTCCTCAGCAGCTCCTTATCCATCTAAGGAGGTCTCCTGGCCCTCATGCAGCACATCCTTCTAGTTGGGATGCAACACTCCTGAGCTTGTAGTACGTGATCCTTGAATATCAACCAACAGTCTTGCCCCCACCCCCATCCTCTAGGGCTGTATCCCATGAAACCATACTGTCCTGGGTTCAGCAGCAGCAGTCATTTTTCTCCTTCTTAGTAGCTGGTGCAGCTCTGTTTTTTGACTTTCAGCCTGGGAACAGCGTGGATAATACCGATGTTTTTAGTTGCTGCTCAGTAATGTTTACTCTGACCAATGACTTCCTGAGTCTCATGCTCTGCCAGGGAGGAGGGGAAGCTGGGAGGAAGCAGAGACAGGACACCTGACCCTAACTGACCAAAGAGGTATTCCATACCACAGCACTTCATGCCCACTATATAACTGGGGGCAGTTACCCAGAAGGGTTAGATCACTGCTTGGGTCAGGCTGGGAATCGGTCAGTGGGTGGTGAGTGGTTGTATTTTCTTCCCTTGTTATTTTCCTTATCATTATTATTACTGGTGGTAGCAGTAGTGGTTTGTGTCATACCTTAGTTACTGGACTGTTCTTATCTCAACCCATGGGAGTTACATTCCTTCGAATCTCCTCCCCATCCCTCCTGGAGTAGAGAGGAGTGAGAGAGAGGCTGCATGGCTGACTGAGCTTAAACTACAACACTTCCTAAGCAGCTTCCTGAAGAGGCCAAAGTCTGCTCTCTTGAAGTCCAGGGCAGTGAGCTTGCTCCATGCTCTTCTCACTGTCCCGAGGATCTCAAATTCGACCATCTCATGATCGCTGTAATCAAGGCTGCCCTGGAGCATCACATTTCCAATCAGCCCTTCCCTGTTGGTGAGCACCAGGTCAAGCATGGCACCTCTCCTTGTTGGCTCCTCTATTATTTGCATAAGGAAATTCTCTTCCACACAATCGAGGAACTTCCTGGATTGCTTGTGCCGGGCCGTACCGTCCCTCCAAGAGATATCAAGGTGGTTGAAGTCCCCCATGAGAACAAGGGCCTGCGACCATGAGGCTGCTCCTATCTGTCTATCGAGTGCTTCATTCACCAAGTCCTCTTGATCAGGCAGTCTGTAACAGATCCCAACAGTAATGTCTCCCATTGCTGTTCTCCCTTTAACCCTGACCCACAAACTCTCTATTGACTGCTCACCTGTCCCCAGACAGAGTTCCACACTCTCCAGCCTATCCCTAACATAAATAGCAACTCCCCCTCCCCATCTGCTGGGCCTGTCTTTTCTAATGAGCCTGTAACCTTCCATACCAACACACTAGTCATTGGAGCCATCCCACCATTTTTCTGTGATGCCTATGATATCATACCCCCATAGACGTGCACACATCTCTAATTCCTCTTGTTTGTTCCCCATGCTACAGGCATTTGTACAGAGGCATCTGAGCCAAGCTCCACATGAAGCCAGATGAAGCCAGCTCATTGGCTGGTGCAGCTGGAATATCTCTACATTGCTCCGAGCATTTATTATAGGCACTGGCAACTGACTGGGAGTGTTGGGATGGAATGATGGCCCCCTCCCCCAAGACATCTAGTTTAAAGCTTCCTTGACCAGTCTGGCAAGCTTCTTACCAAATCAATTCTTCCCCTTCATTATCAGACCAGCTCCACCAGCCCCTAGTAGACCTGGCCTCCCAGATTGAGTCCCATGTTCTAGATACCCAAACCCCTGACTATGGCACCACCCTTCTAACCATTCATTAACCTGGCCAATCCTCCTAGCCTTTCTAAGGTCCTCCTTTTATCCTGGAGAATTGATGAGAAGACTATCTGAGCTCCAGAGCCCCTAACCACCTCTCCCAGGGCCCTGTAGTCCTTCTTTATGTTCCCCGGGCTACATAAGAGCATCTTATAAAGAAGCTCTTAGATTCTACATCTATGTTTCATTTAAGGCCTTAAGTGTACCAGCCTCTGGCTCTGGTCTGACAGTCAGTGCTCAATGACATGAATAAACTGAACAGAAAATGCAGTTCCTGCTGAATTCAGTGAACTAAATGACAGAATTCTAATACATGTAAAATAAGATGAAGACTTTTGGCCTGTGTTTCCTGAATTCCATTCCATGTTGGTATTTACGTTGCAGGAACAAAAGGACAGGCCAAACAATTCCACAGAGGCATCTGCACAGCTCTCAAGACATTATTAATTAATTGTGTGGCCATCAACTGCACCCAGTTCTCAGCCCCTACAATTGCAAAGTACAACTGACTGTCACTAAGAATGTTCTCTGAGACACTGTTTTTGCATGACAGTACGGAATCCTCACTTATCACCAGAGCAGTTAAAACACGAACTGCTGAGCTATTGAAAACTTAAGCCCTGACCACACAGAGTTCACTATAGATGCCATTAATTCACCCATCAAAGTTGCCTTCCTCAAACATTTTCACTTGGAAGGATGTCTTGAGTTTATGAAGCACGTTATTCCTCCGGGTAACTATCACTTTTGGGAAGGAAGCTTTGTTTGCAATCAGACTCATTAAGTGGAAGAAAAGGAACTCTGAGACACCAAGATTTGCAGTCTCATTCTATTGTGTTACTAATAAGTCTCTATTTATGCTGAAGTTTATTATTTATTGTAGTGAGAAAAGAAACACTATGCAGAGCATTTGAACCTATTTAAATATATTCAAAACCTTAAAGCAGGCTATGATCAGTTAACCCAAAACTTGAACTATAGAACTGATAGTATTCTTAAAGGAAGATGTTTACACTTTTTAAAGGTAAAAATGACATGACTGAAAACAATGAAATACAGATTCTTATAGTTTAAATTGGTTTCTTAATCAGAGACACTTTTAAGATTATTTTTATATAAATACAGCTGTAATGAATAGACAAAGTGTTACTTTCATGCATTTTATTGAATTTTGATATTCTCAAGGATTTTCTGCAATTCTGAGTCTGTTTTAAAATAAGCTTTTTTACTTAGTCTGTGTAATAAAGATTGAAAATTTGTTAGCTTTTAATGAACAGTGCATCACAGTTCTTTAAAGCTTTTTATAGACTATAACAAATACAGAAGAGCACAATTCTTCTATTTGACTACTTTTCAAAACTCTTAGAACACTGCCATGAAAAATTTCCTCCCAACATTGGTTAAAAAGAACTGATTAAACATTTTGCATCTTCAATAGCAGCAAAAGGTTATCAAACCAGAAAACAAAATAAATCCTCTCAAGCTGTCTATAAATGTGTTTTACTGCTACAGAAAACAATGGTGAAGATATTGACTTGGCAAGGTCAAAAGAGCCAGAAAATGTTTTCTTGACTGGTTGTTACCTATTACACTTGTCTTCTCAAAATTAAAAAGTATAGCTTGATTCAGGCTATTACTAGGAATCAAAAACCAAACAAGCAACAAAAAGTAGTAAATTAACTTTTGTTTGTACTTTAGTCTGCTGACAGAAAAGGGTAAAGGAAAAAATATACACACCATAATTTTACCTTTAAACTTCAAACATCAACATTCTTCTTTTAATAATTATACTGTATTTTTCAGAAATACCTCCCAATATTTTAGAAAAGTTGTTACACAACAAGTATGCCATAATGAGACATCCCTTCACATATACACAGTCCTTTGAATATTGCCCTGGGTGTCCTGTGTCAGCACTCAAGCAGCTGAGATAAATCACCAGATTTTTCTGACCTTGATCAACAAGAAATTTTCAGCTGAACTACACAAAACTGCTCTTTTTGTAGAAATCATATCTGGAAAGTATGTTGTTTATATATAGTCTCTTCATCACCCCCCAAACAAACAAACAAAACCCCAAAACCCAAACAACCATAAAGTATACCTCTTAAAGAAAAAAAGGGAAAAAAATAATCCATTAACCCTTACTTTACTCCTTGTATAACAATCGTCAATGACATTTCAAAGATAATAAAAACATGCATACATATTCAAATGTCCAAATATAGATATATATTTAAGCGTAAGTGTCCTGATAGCAATATGTTTCATTAAAGGAAAAGATACCCTGCACCACTGGGGAAGAAGTCGATTCCGAAAGAGCTGAATTAGGAAGTTTTGATCTAACCATCCAGTACCAGACACCTAGGCAGCTGTAAAAAAAAAATCTATAACTACAGAGAAAAGACCTACCTGGCAAAAGACCCAATACAACATGAAAAGACAAACTGGAATCAATGAGAAATGAATTGGATTACTGGACAGAAGCATATTCTTGCATGTGTTCAAGCTACTGGGAAAGTAATAGAGCCAGCAGGTATAAAAAAGGCCTTCCAAATATCTGCTTACCCTTTCATGATCCAATCATAGCTATCCCGTTAATCAGGTTGGATTGCATCCCAAATATTAATTTGGCATACAAAACAGGCTGATTCAGTCTTTCCCCTTCAAATATGCTGAAAACAATCTGCCACTGATAATCTTGCCATGCATGTGCTTCTGGAAAGCCATCTGATCAATTTACACCTAATGATAGTAGAAGTCTAAACTCAAACACAAATGACATAAGGCTTTCCCTATTCATTAATAACCTGTAAACTCATCCTCTGCTACCCAAGATGTGCTGAAGCACTGGCAATGGAAGGGAGACAGTTCAAATAATTATGGACTCCTTTCAACTACAAATAAACAAATAGTGCATGCATGAAGAAAAGATTGCTGACTTAAGAACAGGCAAAAGCATAGCTTTCCTCACTGGCCATAAGACACCTGTTCTGATGTTGCAATTCATTTTGGCAAACAGTTTCAGTAACGTGAGCCTTCCTGATAGATTTTCCCTGTAACAATGTTGGTAACACACCAATTTCTTGTTACACAAACACCGTTTGCACAGCACCAACACCTTTTTTGCTCAGGCTGAGACCCTCACGCCTCTGCGCACCGACCCCCTCAGGGAGGAGGGTAGCGGCAGGTGAGAGATGGGATGGGGAGAGGACATGGCTGCACGGCTGATCCACACTGTCCATTTTTCCTTTTTTTTTTTTTTTCCCCTCTTCCCTCCTCACTAAATAAACCCATGAGTTTTCTTGCTTTTCCTGTTGCCTTGTCAATCCCATCAGGCAGGTGGCTGTGGGGTTACTTGGCTACTGGCCTCAGTCAACATGCTACAATGCACTATTGAGTCCTTTGGGTTTACATTCTTTCCCTTCTCCTTTGTTGTGGTCATTTCATTAAGCATAGTCACAGCATCAGCTAGGTTGGAAAAGACCTTTAAGATTAAGCCCAACCATTACCCCAGCACTGCCAAGTCCATCAGTAAACCATGCCACTAATGGCCTCATCTACATGGTTTTTGAACACTTACGGGGACAGTGATTCCACCAGTTCTCTGGGAAGCCTGTTCCAACACCTGACCACCCTCTTGGTGAAGAGATTTTTCCTAATATCCAATCTAAACCTCCCCTCGTGCAGCTTCAGGCCATTACCTCTTGTCCTATCACTTGTTACTTGGGAAAAGGGACTGACTCCATCTCACTACTACCTCCTAACAGGTAATTTTAGAGAGCAATAAGGTCCCCTACGAACCTTATCTTCTCCGGATTAAACAACCCAGCTCCTTCAGCCATTCCTCATCAGTCTTGCGCTCCAAATCCTTCAGCAGCTTCATTGACCTTCTCTGGACCCACTCCCAACAGTAAGCAGTAATTTGGTTTAGATCACTGTTTTCAGACAGGCACAATTCCTCAAAAGAATGCCCACAGCAAGCCAAATCCTGTATGATGCCTGGATACCAACACTGGAGGTTCATAGAAAGGAACAGTTACAGAGCCCTATCCTCTGGAGCCAAACATGGCTATGCACAGATGGACGTGTTTCTGGCCAGGGGAAAAAAAAAAAACAAACAACCAAACAAAGAAAACCTTTTAGGCATGGAGTTCCTTCTAAAGTGCATGTATGTCCAAGAACTGAGGCTTCTGTATGGAAAACAAACATTTCCAAGTCCAATGTAGTTCACACTATACATCCAAGATTTACTGTCTTGACAGAAATAGTCAAGGAAAACTACTTCATTTATTTTCATACTGCTCAGTCCCTGTATTTTCTCTTTTAGGAAGGTTTTGTCATTTTCTAAAACATTAAATTAACCAGAGAAGTTACAAGTATTTACAGATTGCAACTTGTGTGTTTATTTTACCTTTTGGAGAACTGAGAAAGACAAGTTAGCAAGTGTTCTATTAATGCTGTTCTATTAAGTTCAATCAGCTAATGTGCAACCTCTGTATCCGTTAATATACGAAATGCTGTCCTGCAATTTTAAGGAAAGAAGATCAGAATGCATTGGCTAGGACTCAGGAATAGAAAATTAATGGAAAATATATATATACACCCCACTTTAATGAGACAAGATCTGCAAGATTATTTGTCTAATAAAAAGTGGATCAGCAAGCCTGATGCATAAGAGAAGTAAGAAAAATATGTATTTTCTAAATAGTACCATCTGGGAGCTTTATGCAAGAATAAATACTCTTATAGGCTGGATAACTCGTGATTCTCCATGAGTGCAGAACACTAAGTGGCTTCCCACAGTGGTCTCATTATATAAAGTTCTCCTAGGAGTTATTCTGCTGTGTATTTCTGCCCCATATCCCAGCAAACATTGACCTACTCCATTTATTGTCATCATGGCTAGATTTCACCTAGCTTAATGAACTGATTATACATTTCCAAACACAGAAAGCACATTCTGAGCAAGAATAAGTGAAGTCAATAATGACAGCTTGTAACAAAGATTTAAGTTGAATGTCCAGCACTTTAAAACTCAGGCTAATTATGTACGTATTTAAAATCAGAGGTAATATGAATTCTACACACCTTTTTCCCTTCCCCTTTGCCTTCTCCCCAAACTGACCTTAGCTTTAAAACTTTTTAAAAAAATATCCAGTTAAGATATTAAAGTTATATCAGGCTACTAACATCCTGTGAGATTATATTTTCCTACGTCCAAAAAAAATTGTGACGTTCCAGATTGCTAAAATAGGTAGTGACTAAGAACAGGAGGCTCAGCTCAAACAGATGAAGTGAAAAGCTTTTTTTAATCATGAAGATGTATAATTTTAATTTCCGCACTGTTGAAATTACAAACCTTATTCCATATGGAAAATTCAACATGAGAGTTAAAAAGTAGTCAAAATGGCTACTGGTTGCAGGCATAGGTCTGTTCATATCCTATGCTTGGAAACATTTGCCTGCAAAAACACCCCTAGCTCCTAGCAAGAAGCTGAGAATAAGTTCACATTACAGCAATTTTACCACACTGCAAAGCAAACCTCTTCTGCTGCTGTGACAAGCAGAGTGCATGAGATGGCATCTATCTCCACATGCACAGTCCACACAGGCTAGAAATAGCCTACGTTGTCTTTTGCCTCTGTCAGCTCATACTGAAATACAGGCTTTTAAAACTGCATTTTAGCACATTTTGGAGGTAATTTGTATGAAATATACATATTTCTTATCTTAAATAAAGGTCTCTAACTTCCAACTATGTTTTTGGTAAATGTGTCTTTGAATTTCTCACTATGTGGTAAAAGCATACGAAGGCATTTAAAAAACAAACCAAACATAAAGAGGCAAAAAAACCAAAAAACAAACCAACAAAAAACCACACATTTTTATCCATTAAAAGCCTAGTGCCTAGTGGCCTTGGCACCCTTCATTAGTAGGGAACCCCAGCTTCTTCTGTAGTTACCAGTCTGGATGTCTAAGAACAAATGACCTACCTGCAGTCTCCAGACTACATTCTGCATGCTTTCTGTATTCTGATGACCTCAGAGTGTGCCCATTACACTTCCAAGTGCTGTTTATGGAATTATTTTCCTCTCCTTAGCCATTCCCACAGCACACACCTATTCCTAGCATGGCAGCCATTGAGCAGGAAATGCTGGGTTCGCTGAGGGGACACTGCATGCCCTCTGAGGGTGAGAGCCAACATAGGCTGTGGCTGGCCAAAACTGGTTCCAGCCAGCCCCAACCCACTTGCAGCCCCCACTGCAGGCTCAATCATAGCTGCCCTGCTCCAAAACTTCATCCCAGCAGTGAGGTGCATGGCTCCCTCCAGCAGGCCAACCCAACCGCTCCTGCTGCCCTTCACCTCACCAGAGAAACTGGGATGGACTCAATTCCCAGGTTGTGCATTAGTATTTTCCTCAGTGATTGAAGGTTTGTGTTGGTAGGCAGTAAGTTAAATGAAAGAAAGAACCCTGACTCAACAGTTTTGTTCAAAAGAAAGAGATAACTTTGCATCAATGTAAGACTTCCCACCCCCTCCAGCGTTCTTTAGACCAGGTCCAAAACCAAAAACAAAACCAAACGACAAACCCTCAAAAACTGAAGAGGCTTCCTCCAGCCTTACAGCAGGAAACACAATGAAGGGTCAACAGTCTGAAAGTGCTGCCATGGCCATGGTGGGGTTTTACTTTGTGCACTCCTAAAAACTGTGGGAGACAAAGTGAACCAGTCACTCAACAGGAGTCGGGCGCTTTTTCTTGTTACTCAGCCTCTCCAGCTATCAGGGTTAGCAAGCACCACGGAGAAAACACTGAGCTATCTGAAAAAGCAGCAATTCTACTCTGTCCTACTTCATAAAGCTTCCCGCATCCTAAATTGAAAAGCAAGAAAGAAGATAGGGAGGAAAATATCAACTTCAAACTTACTTCTCTATAAAGCACCAATGATCATTACACACTGAGATATAGTTAACACATTTAAATCCATGTCATTCTGGCCTTGGAATCTGGACAAAGAATCATTGCAAAGAATCTGGTAGGTCAGATAAATAATTGAAAATTATGCAGATAACATAACTGCTAAGGTCAACCACACCTAATCGATATGGGTCATGAATAGCTCGCACTGCCAGAAAACAAACATACTACATAGGAAAATTTATTTCATTCACAAATACTGACAAGATCCAAGACCTGTTCCTATTCCCAGCATGCTAATATTAACAGATATGTGTGTTCTCCCTTTTTTCATGTAACTTCAAAAGCCAATTCCCCTCTGCGTTTTTATATATGTTGACAAGTTAATAGTCAGACGTAGGCAAAAGTTCAACATGGCTTTAGTCTCCCACAAATTCTTTTTTAGTTAATTTTGGCAGATAATTAGCATCAGATATAAGTTCTCCTTCTCCACTTGATTGTTTGGAGGGGAGAACAAAACATCTGAGAATTTCAATTTTATATTTGGCTGAGTATTGAAGCCAAAGATTCCTTGTCCCCAAGTGATATTCAGCTCATTGTATGCTGGCAAAGTACAGATAAATATATTCAAAAGTAACTTGTGCATACATTTACTTCAGTGAAAATACATGGTTTTATTAATTTATATAAAGGTATTAGATATTTCAGAATGCTATTTCTAGCTTAGTGAGCTTTTTTAGGCGATATTGGCAGGAAGCCATCATGTATTTAATACAATTTATCTCAAAGCAGAGGAAGTTCAAAAATTATGGTGATTGCTTTCTGGTTTTTAAATTCATATAATGCAAACATCAGGGCTGAATGTAATAGCAGATAAAGGCATGTTTTAATGCCATTTAATGCTCTGATGTTAAAAAGGCTAGAAAGAGAATCAGCTGAAGGGCATGACTTCCAATCCTGGGAAATGATAAAAATTAGCACTGTTTTCAAAAAAAAAAAAAAAAAAAAAAAAAAAAAAAGGTTTTGTTGAGTATTGGATTTAGAATGCAATCAGATTTTTTTAAAATACATATATATATATATAGAGAGAGAGTGATGGTTTTTAAACTTCAGTCTACTCAATGAAAAAAATCGACATTTCAAAGGTACCAACTACTCAAAAGGCTCACTGCAAAGTCACTCATTCCAGAAAGTTTTTCTCAAATGACACTGAAATTAACAGTACCACAGAAAATAAGTTTTTTGTATTCTATATTCTGCACATGCATGTAACAAAAATTTGCTAGTTTGCTGACTGATGCCCTCAATCAAATTTGTTTACAACACGGGCTAATCTATGTTGTAACATGGATTACATTTCTATTCTGCCTGAACAAGAACTAGATATTTCATCAGTATTAGAGGACTCTGGAAAAAGAAATGGTTTACCTTTTCTATGGTTCTTTCTTCATTTTTTGACACTTTCTCCCAGGAGTTCTAACATGAAAAAATTGTCCTTAAAAGAATAAATAGCCCCTTCAAGAACTAATTTGCTACACAGCCACAGAATTATAATTTCAAGATTTACCCAACTATATTCAAAATGAATATTTGAAAAAAAAATCTTCTCCCAATAAAGATAATTTATGTGCAACAGCAATCATTTTTACACATAGTAGTACATGGATAGAAAATTTAATGGTTAAAGTCGGAACACATTGGCAAAATACCAAAATGTAGTAAACACTTTTTTTAAGCAATCTTCTTCTAGTATATCTGCCTTCTAGTGTAATAAATATACTACCTGTGTCCCGTACGTGCGTACTCAGCATATGCAAAAGTCACACAGCCGAACACATTGACACTTCAGTGGGAAATCAAATTATAGTTTTGGCACTTCTGTCACTCCTGTCATTTCAATTCCACTTTATCAAATTACAGATTGCTAATAAAGTTGGATTAAAGGGAAAGACAGACACACACAGAGGAGCAATTGTCATCACTTCAGTTGTGAAATTCCATAATTGCATGTCAGTGTCAGAAAGAACAAGAGAGCAGTAATAGGACTGACATGATGATCACTCAAATCAAGCTTTCCAATAAGACCTTGCACTGTGTCAAGCTACATGCCAGGAAACGGACTGGATTTCTGCGTATTTCCTCACATTAGAGCTGTCAATATTTATCAAATCAACTAATGCTGTGTGTTAAGTTCTAGGGCAAATTTCTGCTACCTGTATTCCCTAAGTAGTGCTTTTACTAGTAAAGAACATAAACTTTAAGACATAGGAGAGAAAAATAACTTTCTTTTAGAAATATCACTGAAAGTAATGAATAACAATATATAATAGAATCATAGAATACTTAGGGTTGGAAAGGACTTTAAGATCATCTAGTTCCAATCCCCCTGCAATGGCCAGGGACACCTCACACTAAACCATGACACCCAAGGCTCTGCCCAACATGGCCTTGAACACCATCAGCAACGGAGCATTCACAACTTCCCTGGGCAACCCATTCCAGTGCCTCACCACCCTCACAGTAAAGAATTTCTTCCTCATATCCAATCTAAACTTCCCCTGTTGAAGTTTGAACCCGTTACCCCTTGTCCTCTCACTACAGTCCCTCATGAAGAGTCCCTCCCCAGCATCCCTGTAGGCCCCCTTCAGATACTGGAAGGCTGCTAGGAGGTCTCCATGCAGCCTTCTCTTCTCCAGGCCCAACAGCCCCAACTTTCTCAGCCTATCTTCATATGGGAGGTGCTCCAGTCCCCTGATCATCCTCGTGGCCCTCCTCTGGACTCCTTCGAACAGTTCCATGTCCTTTTTATGTTGAGGACACCAGAACTGCACACAATACTCCAAGTGAGGTCTCAGGAGAGCAGAGTAGAGGGGCAGGATCACCTCCCTCAACCTGCTGGTCACGTTCCTTTTGATGCAGCATGCCTGAACAACTTAGACTATAGGTCTGAGTCAGGTTTCTGAGTTTCAGGGTACCTGAAAAGCAACAAGTCTTGAATTCAAATCACTGTGGAGGAGTCAGCCATGGATTTCAAGTAACTTTTCTGGTAATAAACAAACAAACAAGCCACCACCACCTTGTCTAATTTTACTTTTTTGTAGAAGCTGTGAATACTGCCAGCTCTGTACTGAGGAAGATTCAAGAAGCAACTTGCAAATCTGACTTACATGATCCAACATTTCAGAGAAACCTCTGACATACTGTGACAGTGGATACTATTCTTGGAACAGCTCATTATTCTCACCGCTGGGTTACTCCTCCTTGGTTTTGAATTCTGTGGTCAATCTTCTATACTTTATGAGGTCCTGTCATATGATGGTCCATTAATACTCCTTACTATCTGTACCACCGTTAAGGAGGCAAAACAAATAGGAATCATTTGTTCACTCTTGTAGACACCAGAAGGGTCATTAATGTTCAAAACTTCCTTATATTCACTTACTCATATTCACTGATGGGAAGCTCCTAAACAGCATAAAAAGGGATTATGATGAAAAGAAACAGTATATAAATATATCCGTATCTTAGATGCCAGTAGTTGAGTCAGTCCCTCCAGGATGCTTCTTATCAGCACCCGTCATTGCTATTTCATACCCTTATTAATAGCCTCCCAGAGTAACTGGAAGAACAACATTAAAGAAATGGGATAAATTTTCTTCCTATTACTAAGAAAAAATTTTTCCCTTAAATTTTAATGGAAAACATTTTCATGCGATCATTATAAATTAATTAAAACAAAACCAGAGGATAGGTAAAGCTAATGCAGCTTCTTTTTCCCATTTTGTCTCAGACTCACTTTGTAACCTTGCCTATGTCTCCCCTTCACACTTCTAGTCCCTCACATTTAACATGAGCAATATAAATGTAAGTACTTTCCTCACAGGTGTTTTTAATTTGTTTGTAAAGTACTTGGAGATCCTCTGACAGAAGGTATTAAAAAAAATAAATTATAAAATACTTTCCACAGCAGCCATAGAAAAGGGAAGACATTATTGCCTGTACCATATCCCGCAGAAGGTAATAGAGAGTTATGAAACATTATGTCACTACAGGGAAATTTTCTAACTTACTGACCTATCATGTTATTGGCCTAATGCATACCCATAAAGTCTATTGCTCTCATAAAGCCTCTGCACTCTGAGCTCCAAAGTGGTAAATTTTAAAGTCAAGGTGCATCTCAGAAATGTTCTCTTCATGAGCCACTTCTCAAGAACAGAAAATTAAGCAAGATATCTGGAGTGACCTTCAGCCACCAAGCCAATAACACTTAGCTGCTAGCTAACAGTCAGCATTACATTTCCTGCAAGGAATCCTGAGGAGAATGTCTGCATATTACAGCAAAAGTGAGTCTATTACTAAAAAGAGTATGCTAAAACAAAAATGAAGAAGCTAAAGCTGAATAATAAAACATTCCTAGCACAGTAAAAAACAGCTGAAACAAAATTCTCCAGCACAGAAAGGCCGTCATAAACTGACTTCCTATTCAGTTTTCAGGGTCTCAGTTTTCCAGCTAACTGCTCAGACAAAATGAAGATGTGAACTAAGATTAAATAAAAGATTAGGAAGATTTATTAGGGGCAGGTTTTTCAGGTAATGGCAGGTGATGAAGCTGGTGTAAGAGAAAAAAAAACAAAACAAAAAAGGCTTCACACATTAAGACTCTTCTAAGACTGGAAACTTGAGACTAGAGTTTGGTTACATCTAATGGAAGAGAAGATTGTACAGGAATGCACATGGTTACCCTTTTGGCAAAATGGCCAATACCCTTATTGATTCTCTTCAGTCACAACCATTTAGTTATATTGGAAAATGTGGCAGAAGAAAAAATAACAAACACCAAACAAAAAACTGTCATCACCGTTGCAAGAGCAAAACTCCATGCTGAAAAACGCCACAGGCTTTGCAATTATGGCCCAAATTCCAAAACATCATGTAACTAGCTTCAGAAATAGAAGTATTTTTACAAAACTTACACTTGGTGCTTTTTACCAGGTTTTGTTCTGTGAAAATTTAAAAGACATGTTTCTACATATGTTTCTTTGAAAAGCAAAGCTGAGACGTTTCCATGATCACAATTCATTATAGATCAAATATCATGATTCTCTGAATGAATGTATAAGATCAAAACAGAACAGGCTGGGTGTGACAAGCACAGCAAAGAATACCCATGTGGTAGGAAGTGAGTCATACACGCACTTCTTGGTCCACTGCTGGCACTGGTAAACACACTCTAGTAAGGCAAAATTGTACAGCCCAGTTACAGCAGACTGTTGATTATTTGTCACCTGATGCCTTCTTATAGTCCATGGAATATTTTAAGTTTGTAGTCAGCCTTGAACAAAGAGAAGTTGTGAATGTCCCATTCCTGGCACTTGGACAAGGCCTTGAGCAACCTGCTCTAGTGGGAGGTGTCCCTGCCTGTGGCAAGGGGGTTGGAACTAGATAAGCTTTAAGGACCCTTCTAACCCAAGCCATTCCATGACCCTATGATATTCTCAAACCTGAGAGCTTTCATCCTCACAGAAAATGTAAGTAGACTCTTACATAAAACCGTCAGTAGAAGTAACAGTGAAAGGAGAGACAGATCATAGTGATAAAGTGGCCAGGATAATTAAATTCTATTTTGTAACTTTTGGAATGTTTCAAAATAATAATTGGTTATTAAATTTTAAGTTTGCCTTCAGGCAATGTTTTCACCATGGTTACATAAATTTCTACTTCAGGAGTTAAAGAAACTTCAGGAAAAAGGTTACAAGAAAAGGCACCTTCCATTTTTATATTTGGTTGCTGATTAGGAAGATTTGCCATTAATTACTAATGATACAGTACATTAGTAGCATATTCCATTATGGAAGTGCAAATTATTAGATACTAATGATGCATGTCCTAATTGCAGTAGTTTGTTTTGATTTCAACCTAGATAAAACAAAAATATTTGTTTAAAATGTTTCAGGTTCTATGAACTACATTAAGCTCCTAATTTATGCTTTCGAGAAACAAGTAACAATGCATTATCATTAACCAAGACTGATGTATCCTTATTTGATGATCATTGTATAGGACACCAATAATATATATCCCAGAAATGTGAAGTAATTTGGCCACTTAAGCTTGGTAGAAGCTTCAGTTCTGGGACCAAACACAGAGAAAAGATAAAACCTAAAATGTCAATAGTATAGGTATTTATTACATTCCTATTCTTTCAAAATGCTTCAACAAATTCACATAATGAAGATAAATTTGCCAGACAATTCATTACATTAATTCTAGTTTTTATATTTGAAAGCTAGAACACTGAGCAGGTGGTTATGGCTGTTGGATAAAAACTGTACTTTTCCCAAGTCAACAACCAAACCATAACTCAAAACCTAGCAAACCTCATGTCTGTTCTTCAGTGATTAGTGAGGCAAGATCCCACATGAGACTGTAAACCTCAAGGCATCAGTAGTTATAGTCAAAAGGATGAGAAATTCACGGCACTCAGCACTGCAACATTGAGATCCTCCAGATCTCCAGCTCATCAACCTTAATGATACAGTAAGAGAGAGACAAATCAAGAGAGGCTCTCCAGGCTTCACAGTAAGTTTGGACAGCCTGTGAATGGCTCCTCACCTTTGTGCCACTGCTTCTGAGAGCAAGAAGTGAGAAAAGTGAGCACAACAGGTCAGCAAAGTAATAAGGCATAACATGGGAATCTCATGCTCTTTCACTTCACTTCCCCCACTCAGTCTTAGGGCCTGGATTGTCTCAGAAAAAGTGAGATCACATATTCTGCACTGGACGAGGTTCCCCTTTCCGGAATCGGGCAGCTGGGCTAGTCTTTACAGCCCAAGCCAGAGAAGAGAGCTCACTCCTTAGGAAACCACTCCAACTCAGAGCAATCACTGAGGTCAAGAAAAAGCATCAGATATACAGCTCCTGTAATTTATACAGAGGTAGAAATCCTCCTGTCATAAAACAATGGAAAAAAAGAAAACATTGGTTTTCTTGTAACAAGTTAGTGCATCTGCTAAAAAAAAGGAATGCAACACACACATTACTATGACTGCAGTCGAAAGCATGCCAGGCTGTTAACTTCTCCCATTATTCAAGCAATAAAAAGAACTTTTGGTTGTGCAGTTTAGGAGCTGCTACCCACACTGAAAAAGTTAGATCTTGTTGTTTAGAAATAAGGTCCCAAACTGCATTCTAGCATACTATAAGCCAACAGTTTAAACACCTAGACAGTTTTGTAACAGCTAATGCCCAAACCTGAAACCTAAATGCCCGAGTTTCACAGTAATGTGTATCAGCTGATGTTAAAGATACTAAATTACACAGCACATGATATAAGGAAAGCAAGTGCCTGGAAAACACAGGGTTAAAAGACTTTTAACTTAACTTAGGTCTAAGGTAGAGAACAGTGTTTCTCTTGTAAGTCTGTGGTGTGATAACAGAATTTAGTAGCCTTACCAACATGAGTGAATTATTTCTTACCATCCTTCTAATGAGTGAATTGTTTCTTAACAATCCTAATTATCAGTTAATTTGGAGACCATGACTCCCAAACATCTGCTAGCTTAGGATACTCCTTGTCTGCCCATCCTGTTTTTCTTGCAATAAATTTTGTACAAAGGTCACACTGCTCTAAATCTTTGCCAGCTATCAGAAAATTACAGATATGGCTGGTTTCAGCTAATTGTGATTACTGGGGCATCCAACTGTGCCAAAGGTGAAAAGTACACCATGAGGAAGACTGATGACTTCATCTTGAAGACCCCTGCCCAGGACCATTGGAGGGTAGTGTAGAAGCGCCAAGAGGGAGGAGACTTATGATAATGAGTTCCTAACCTAACTGTAATAGCCGCTCCGCTCTCTCCAGAACCTAACGGATATGCATGCTTATGTGTAATAAATATCTGCCTGCTTAACCCCTCGGTGTGCAAGTTAGGAGGAGTGATCCCCCTTGCACCTGGGCCCATAATAAACATACCTGCTTTACAACTCTGAGTTGTAGAGTCTGATTCTGTGCTTCAGGATGTGCTCGCCATTTTCAAAAACTCACTTACTACCTGGCACTCAGATAAACTACACAGATTTAGTAATCCAGAACTGGATTCCAGCTCCATTTTAAAATGTCAGCAGGAAACATATTATAAAGTAAACCAAACCAAAACCAAACCAGCTAACTTTCTTTAGTGAGAAAGGGTTGCTTTTTATTTCTGACAATTTATAATTTTTAAATTAAATATACTTCCATGTAAACCATTTGTTTCTTGGTTAGTTTTTACCATGAACATGTGTACCCTAATTTTGATTCAGCTCACTCTGCATCTGAAAAATGCTTCAGAAAAAAAAAAAAAAAAATGGAAGTAACTGCATAAGAAACAAGGAGGCATAATTTGTCACTAGTTCAAATTTAATGCAGCCTAGAAGAAAAGAAGAGATAAAATGCGGGAGAATTTGGAAATTTTACGAAAAACAGAATTATAAAATATTAACATAGGAGAATGGGGTTTATGGAAGGTATAAAGTCAATAAAAGAAAAAAAAAACAAACAAACCCAGCAAAACAAGAATGATTTGGTTTGTTAAAATGCTTTGAACAACAACAAAGACCCTAAGCCTCCTAGAGAACTGAAACAGCACTAGGATTATAAATAACAAGGATAATTCCTTAAATTTAATGCACAGGAAAATGCTTGTTTCAACTCTTCAAGCAATACAGCAAAGTTACTGATCCTACTGACCCGAATTTTGTAGTCCTTTGCTAATATAAAGCGATAGGATGCTGGGGAGGGACTCTTCATTAGGGACTGTAGTGACAGGACAAGGGGGAACAGGTTCAAAGTTAAACAGGGGAAGTTTAGATTGAATATCAGGCAGAAATTCTTTACTGTAAGGGTGGTGAGGCACTGGAATGGGTTGCCCAGGGAAGCTGTGAATGCTCCATCCCTGGCAGTGTTCAAGTCTGGGTTGGACGGAGCCTTGGATGGCATGGTTTAGTGTTGAGGTGTCCCTGCCATGGCGGGGGGCTGGAACTAGATGATCTTAAGGTACTTTCCAACCCTATTCTATGATTCTATGATTTTAAACATACCACTAGGGTATTTTTAAGCCATGTCATAAAGCTGATACTATTTCTAGATTTCAAAAAATTCTGCTTATACATATCTACTGTCCTTGCATTATCCTACAGTAAGCTAGTTCTATTATACTGATACACATTGGAGTAAAACATTCAGTGTTGGCTTCATTTAAATGTAAGAAATTCAACCTGCCTTAGTATAGAGGACTTCAACAGACAGCATTAAGAGCTGCTTGGTATCTAAGATACAGCATACTTTCTTTTCTAGTCACATTGACAGTTTAGTATCTTAACTGAATTCTTAATATGTTTTTGTATAGCTCAAAATAATTCCCTCTCTTCATTCCTGAAGATACTGAAAATCACTGAAATTCTGCAGAACCTTTGTCACAACAAGCAAAGGAACTGTGATTTCCTGCCCTAACTTCAACAGCATTTCACATCAGACTTGCATGATGTTGTTTTACAGACTTTGAGCTAGCATGAACTAAAGTGCTTAGTTATAACACTGGGTACTAAAACTTCATTTTTGCAGCAACCTCTCCCTTCTCAACAGCTATTTTTAAAAGGAGGAGCACCTGAATGCTCACTGGATGATGCAGTAGCCAAAAGAAGTTAAAGAACAAACAAAAAACCAAAGAAAAACAACCCATAAAAAAGAAAAAAAAAACAACAGAAAACCATCTGGAATATTAAGTAATAGAACATGGGTGTCATATTTTATAGCACAGTTAAACTAATGCCAAAAAAGACCTATTGTTTCAAAACTAAATTGAGAATATGATGTTATTAATGCTAGAAGCCACGGTTCAATTGTGGAAACTGACAGCACTTCAATTTAAGAATTCCTTCGTAAAAATGTAACTTCATGCAAGTATATTTAAACTTACATGCTGTAACATATTGTTTAAAAAAGGTGAAGAACACAAGTGAAAACATTTTAAGCATATTCACAGAAAAAAAAAAATTTCAAGCATCAACTGATTAGAAGCATAAAAAAAATAAAATAAAATTAGAACCAAAGATAGTGCTTCTAAAGCAAGAAAACACAGTCCTGATCTTGCTGGTTTACAAATATTTCGATGGTATGCCAACATTATCATGACACAACAATTTTGTTAATAATGGAAATTAAGAACAGAAGTGGAATCGCCTTTTAAGCTATTGATAGGTTTAATTACATGAAGATTACAATTCCCTTCTGAACAAGCAGTTGTAAAAAATTCTGACACAAGTGTATTCTATAGAATAAGATTATTTTGTCCCCAGTGAAGTTAAAATACAACATTAGAAAAGTTATTGTTAGAAAACTTTTTCACATATACAAATGTAAGCCAACATATTTCAACATGGTTTAGCTAAAAATCAACCAAAGACCCCACTTCCTAGAGTTGCCTGACAAATGATATTAAAACAAGCCACTTACTTTTCTGTCCTCAGTTTCTACAGAGGAAATGCACTCTGCTTTAGTACCCTGAAAAGGCAAACAGAAAAGACATGTCATAAAGCATATTGCCCAAGTTTGTGGGAATAGTTCAGGATGAAGAAAGGGCATCAAAGGCTGAAAAGTGGGTTTCTCAACCTATTACACTTCACTGAACTGTTGTTTCACACATATAGTATATCTAAATGTACGAAATATAGTATTACAGCTCTAAACATAATAGGTCTATTAACCTTTATTACAAGCATAAAATTCGAAGACAGGATTAAAACATCACAAAAACCCAAACCTACTTCAGTATAGCTCAGCCAGCTCCTAAGACAAAAATATGATCTCTGCTATATGCTGTGTTTGCTCTTTCTACTTGTATCGCAAAGAAAATATAATTGCTTGCTCACTCCTTTTTTATTTTTGTTTTTTATTAGTGATGGCAGCTTAAAACATATAAAGGTGAGCTTAACACGAAATAACTGCTCAAGCTTTTGCCTGTTCTTAAGATGCTAACTAGGACTTGATGAAGATAATTGTGTCTAAATCTCATAGCAATATGCAAGAATAATCAAGCATCTGATATATGCATATATATACACACATATATACAGATACATATATTCTGGACTTTCGTTTTCTTCAAGAGTCAAATGAATAAACTTCAACCTGATGATGCCCAACAAATGGTATGTTGGGTTTTTTTTTCCTAATGTATTTGGACCTACTTTACACCTTTTGATTTTTGCCAGCAGACTTGAAGACATGCTAAAATAATCATTATCACAAAAATTGTTCTCTGAAAAGCATTTATTTTTTCATACTAACCATTTGTACAACAAGTTACTATTGAAAACTGAGTAAGCCAAATATAGCTCAAGTCATTAAACTGTAGACAAGTGACCTTATATGACAACTTCCTCCTGCAAGTAATAGAGGAGCCAACAAGGAGAGGTGCCATGCTTGACCTTGTCCTCATCAACAGGGAAGGGCTGGTTGGAAATGTGGCTCTCCAGGGAAGCCTTGATTGCAGCAATCATGAGATGGTCGAATTTGAGATCCTCAGGACAGGGAGAATAGCGTGCAGCATGCTCACTGCCCTGGACTTCAAGAGAACAGACTTTGGCCTCTTCAGGAACCTGCTCAGTAAGATTCCATGGGAGGGATATAGTCCTAGAGGATGGGGGGGCCAAGACTGTTGGTTGATATTCAAGGATCACCTGCTGCAAGCTCGGGAGCGATATATCCCTACTAGAACAAAGTGCTGCAAGAGGGCCAGGAGACCTCCTTGGATGGATAAGGAGCTGCTGAGGAAACTTCAAAGGAAAAAAAAGGCTTATAAAAGGTGGAAGCAAGGACAGGCGGCCTGGGAAGAATACAGGGATGTTGTCTGGGAAGCTAGGGACCGGGTTAGAAAAGCTAAGGCCCACTTAGAATTAAACTTGGCTAGGGATGTTAAAAAATACAGGAAGGGATTCTATAGGTACATTGCAAATAAAAGACAGACTAGAGACAATGTGGGCCCCCTCCAGAAGCTATTGGGTGAACTGGCTAACCCTGGATTTGGAGAAGGCTGAGGTTCTTAATGACTTCTTTTCCTCTGTTTTCACTGGCAAATGATCTGACCACACCACCCAAGTCTTGGAAAGCACATGCAGAGACTGTGAGAATGAAGACCCTGAGCCCACTGTAGGAGAGGATCTGGTTCGAGACCATCTTCAGAAGATGAAAGTATACAAGTCCATGGGACTGGATGAAATCCATCCGTGGGTCCTGAAGGAGCTGGCAAATGAAGTTGCTAAGCCACTGTCCATCATATTTGAAAAACCACGGTAGTCAGGTGAAGTTTCCGATGACTGGAAAAAGGGAAATATAACCCCCATTTTCAAGAAGGGGAAAATGGATGAGCCGGGGAACTACAGGGCAGTCAGCCTCACCTCTGTGCCTGGCAAAATCATGGCGTGGATTCTCCTGGAAGGCATGCTGAGGCACATGAAAAACAGCAAGGTGGTTGGTGACAGCCAGCATGGCTTCACTAAGGGGAAATCCTGCCTGACCAATCAGGTGGCCTTCTATATGATGGGGCTGCGGAACTGATGGACCGGGGTAGAGCAGTTGACGTTATCGACCTGGACTTCTGAAAGCGTTTGACACTGTCTCACATGAGATCCTCTTCTCTAAGTTGGAGAGACATCAATTTGATAGGTGGCCCACTCGGTGGATAAAGAACTAGCAGGACGGCCGCACGCAAAGAGTTGTGCTCAATGGCTCAATGTCCCAGTGTCCAGCTGGAGACCAGGAACGAGTGGTGTCCCACAGGGATCGGTGTTGGGACTGATCTTGTTCAACATCTTTGTGGGTGACATGGACAGTGGGATTGAGTGTGCCCTCAGCAAAGTTTGCCAATGACACCAAGCTCTGTGGTTCAGTTGATATGTTGGAGGGAAGGAATGCCATCCAGAGGGACCTTGACACACTTGTGAGGTGGGCTGATGCCAATCTGATGAAGTTTAAGCATGCCAAGTGCAAGGTCCTACCCCTGGGTCAGAGCAATCCCAGGCACAGCTACAGGTTGGGCAGAGAAGAGATTCAGAGCAGCCCTGCAGAGAAGGACTTGGGGGTGTTGGCTGATGAACAAATGAACATGAGCCGGCTCCAGTGTGTGCTTGCAGCCTAGAAAGCCAACCGTATCCTGGGCTGCATCAAAAGGAGAGTGACCAGCAGGTTGAGGGAGGCGATCCTGCCCCTCTACTCTGCTCTCCTGAGACCTCACTTGGAGTACTGTGTGCAGTTCTGGCGTCCTCAACATAAAAAGAGACATGGAACTGTTGGAAGGAGTCCAGAGGAGGACCACGAGGATGATCAGGGGGCTGGAGCACCTCCCGTGTGAAGATAGGCTGAGAAAGTTGGGGCTGTTGGGCCTGGAGAAGAGAAGGCTGCGTGGAGACCTCCTAGCAGCCTTCCAGTATCTGAAGGGGGGCTATAGGGATGCTGTGGAGGGACTCTTCATGAGGGACTGTGGTGACAGGACAAGGGGTAATGGGTTCAAACTTAAACAGGGGAAGTTTAGATTGGATATAAGGAAGAAATTCTTTACTGTGAGGGTGGTGAGGCAGTGGAATGGGTTGCCCAGGGAAGTTGTGAATGCTCCGTTGCTGGTGGTGTTCAAGGCCAAGTTGGACACAGCCTTGGGTGGCATGGTTTAGTGTGAGATGTCCCTGGCCATGGCAGGGGGGTTGGAACTAGATGATCTTAAAGTCCTTTCCAACCCTAAGTATTCTATGATTCTATGATTCTTTTCTTTGCAACCTTACAGGGTATTGTGCAAAGCTAATTTTCCTTGCATACTGCAATTTTAGAGATTTCTGTTGGGATAAAATGATATATAGATGTCATTAGAAGTAAATCCTTACCCAGCCTCTCACTGAAGCTAGAACTATACTCATCAGAGTTTAGGTTATTGGCTACACTGACTTGCTAAATAAATCCTAGACCACAAATTTAAGGCTGACAGCTAATAGCAGATCCCATTAAAAATTAAAATAAACATGAAATTATGTTTCTTCAACATCATGCCTAAATCTTAAATGAAGGACTGGTATTTCACTTCCAAATACCTAAGGCATATACCCATAAACAGATAGATAGACAGACAGATTGATAGACATATTAAAAAAAATTAAATCAATCAAGAAAGAGGAACTGAGGTTTCCTGAAAAAAGTACACTTCCATTCACAGCAAGATATATCAAAGATGTTTTCATTAGGCATACCCAGTTCCCTCTGTCACTTCTTAAGTAGCATAATTCCAATAATAAAGTTCTCTTTTATTCTAGTTATCTTAATATATAAATCAGTACCTCAAATACTCTTTATTTTCAAAATACTTTTCATGGGGAGCCAGACTGTACTTTTTGGAATGCAATGCTCAAAAATGTTCCTTTCAAGTGTTACTTACTGGCAGCTAGACAGTTTCTCACTACACCTCTCCTCCCATTTGGTGGAGAAGGAAATATTACCTCCCCCAGAGGCTGACTTCCTGCACTTGTTTGTATATTTACAGTCAGATTTTTTTTTTTTTTGGTGAGTGAGAAAAAAAGCTCAACTTTTGAAAAGCTCTCTGCCTCAGAGGAATGAATTGCAAACTTCATTAGCACCAGTGCTCTTCACCTGCTAGCTATGCCCTAGACCACCTTTTGGAAATAATGGAATGTTCTTGAACATATTTATTGGTTAATCAAAAATTAATCATATTTTTTCATATTACCAAAGACAAGGTGGCTCTATTTCACATACTGACCCAAATTAACTGAATGCAGAATAAAGTAGCTCCTATCAGAAACAAGTCATAGCTACTACAAACACTCAGTATGATGAATATACCTTGTTCAAGGCTAGCAGTGCTTTGATTGTTTTTGCTGCCTATAAAAGATTTTAGTTCTCTATTTTGCCACCGCCATTTCCCATTAAAAGCAATTTCTAAGAAACCTAAATTCATAAGAATTTATTACTCAGTATGAATTAAAAATGCAGTTTTACCTGGAGAAAACAAAACCCACCTTCCTCCCAGTGTAGCTTATGCCACATGGCTGCCTACAACCAGCAATGCAAAGGTACCAATTAAGCCTGCAGCCCAGCTGAAAACAATTGAGGCCAACCCAGCTGAGACTCACTGCTGCAATCAGGAATTAGACAAAGTGCATGGAAGTTAACTGATACCAGCCATAAAGAAAAGATACAGACTGGAAATCAAAGGACAATCTCTGACTTGTATTTTGTCCCTGAATATCCAAAGATCATTCTACTTTGTGGGGTTTGGCTTTCTATCCAAAGATACAGAAAGTGAATATTATGAATTAACCACTGCACCATAAACAATAAAAACTACATATGTATGGCTTCAATATTACAGAATATTGAAGCCAGCAAGAAAGAATGGTATTGGATTATCATTTAAGTTAGGTAAAGTCAGGTTTGAGTAAAGAAATAACTCTATGTCTTCAAGTGTAGAGACCTGAACTTAGACTTCTGCACAAGAAAAAAAAAAAAAAATAAAAAAAAAAAATCCAGGGTCCACTGTTATTTTGTTGGGTTTGGTATTCCAAGTAGGAATTTAAAAATATTGCCTTATTTTTTACAAACTTGCTTTAAGAACATTATCAAAGGATAATCTGGACTGTAAAAAACCTTTAATATGTAGCACCATGCAAAGTCTGAGTTCCTGAATAGGATTTTTGTTTACCAATTGATGAAGTCCTCACAAATGCATGTACTCTAATAAAGTATACCTAAGGATACTGACGGGTTATCTAAAGAAGGACTGAAGAAGGTTTCAAGAATCCCTAGTCCAAAGGGGTCAAATCAGTTGGAATGAGTTAAAAATTTGAACAGTAAAAATTTGTGCAAAAGGTGGAGAAGAAATCACAGAAATCATAGAATGGTTTGAGTTGGAAAGGGCCTTAATGATCATCTAGTTTCAACTCCCTGCCATGAGCAGGGACACCTTCCACTAAACCAGGTTGCTCAAATCACAGACAGACTGATAAGGATTGGTTTGGGGAGCAGGCAAACAGCCTATAGTACAGGAAAAAGTAAACATTTGAATTATTTTAAAGTCTTAAAATCAAAAACATCTCCCCCCCCAAAAAAAAAAAAAAAAAAAACCTGCCAAAGACTTATGGGAAATAAAATTACATTCATGGTGAAACAGAATATGTGAGAAAATACACTCCAATCAAGAAAACAGAAAACAGTGTCTTCTAAATCAATAATCTGCAAATTTATTACCTGAATAATGAACTGCAACTTGCAACAAGTTTTCTTTTAAAAATAGCAATAACAGTTCATCACTTTGCAGAAACAGAGGAGTTGTACAGAGGAGTTTGTGGTGAATCTGATGTCTCTAGAAAGTCTATGTTGAAGTCTTTTTGGAAGAAGAGCAGTCAGCTACTTTGGTACCAACTGTAACTGAACTTTGTTACCAAGTGTAACTGAACTCAGAGTTTATTTTTAAGTGACAATAATATTTCATGTTAGGGGTCTGCATGCGTATGTTAACCTTTAACTGCCCAAGCAAACAAACCATTTTTTTCTGAAGCAATTAGTGTGCAATTCTTTAAATCAGCGAAGTTACTGGCATAACTGAATACACATTTAAATATAAATACTTGAGTATACATCACCTACATCCTACATACACATCTTCTAAAGAAATACATATACAGAAACGAAGCTTTAAAAAAAAATAAAATCAAACTTAACCATCTATGAATCTCAAGAGTAAGAAAGGAAGAACTTCTCTGGGAGACATCTGTGCTAATTCTTATAGAGTGCAAACTGACAAAGCATTAATAAACATTTTAGTATTTGTAGTGCAAAATTCCCAACTGCATGAATTATTTGAGATTAAGAAGTAGCATTGCTGTAAAGCAGGTGCAAAATCCTACAGATGTGAATTTTTGCTGGGTTTAACTTATTTTGAGTTAATGATGAGTTTGATGATGAATGCATCAGGCACTTTCTTTAATGTTGTTACATCTCAAAAAAAGTTAAACCCAGCAAAAATCTGTTTCTCGTGAAGAATTATTCTTTCAGGCAAATTATATTATGATAGAATACTTTGTAAGAAGTTTCATGGGAAATATAGAAAGAATGAATTACAGACATACCATTCCCTGCCACTAAGGTAGAAAACCCTCTCATCCATTTCAGTTTAAGCCCAATACAATTCCTTCTTAACTCTAGGTGTCACTGCACAACAGCCAATTAAGGTATATTATTCTAAACACAAGAGCTCTATTTATTATTATGTGGCAGCACAATGTGCCTTTTTTTGCCTATTATGTTGTGTAGCGGCAACAAGGAAACAGAAGGTTTTATGTAGAATATCACCAGCAACACAGTACAAACACAACTTGTTTTGAACTGAATGAAGTGCCATAAGGGACACTGCCACATATATTTCATGCTAGAATTGCATTAATTGAGATGGTAAAACTATGCTCCCCTCTGTGTTTGCAGGCACACAGTTCTGACAGGTAGCTTTTAAATGTTCCTGCTGACAAATATTTTAGTCACATTAGTGACCAGCTGGCATAGATTTATGGTTGTATCAAGTACCATGTCTACCAGAGAGAAAACTGAGACCAAGAGGTACTATTCCTTCAGTACTAGTTTGGAGACAACTGATAATTTAGATGACTTGACAGCAAGATCTACTACAAGTGTATAGAATACATCAGATATGATACACATTTTATTCCTGAGCAGGCTCCCCTTTTTCATCCCAACTTTGTTCTGCTTCATCATTCACTGTTTCAGCGATTTTGAAGATTAACATGGTAGTCCCTTGGAAAATACATCTTATGATATATGATAACATAGCTAACACCTGTACATGGCTGTGTACTTTATCATACCTTTTTCAC
Organism: Myiopsitta monachus; assembly: GCA_017639245.1. NCBI lineage: Eukaryota > Metazoa > Chordata > Aves > Psittaciformes > Psittacidae > Myiopsitta > Myiopsitta monachus. Next base: position 808,548 of record CM029926.1, on the reverse strand, counting down.
TTTGTTATCTCCCTGCTATCCAAAACCTATTTCCTCTACTTCCCTATCATCCTAACACAGAATACCAGAAACAAAACAAAGAAACCAATCCCAATAAAAAAGCAAACTCTACAGTCTCAGAAACCTCAGAAAATTTGTTTAAATTTCTAAGATCTTTTCTTTTTCATGTGAAAGTAAGTAAATATAAAAGGCAAACAGAATTCATATGTACACACACTACTGCCCTGGCCTGTATCAGAAGGAAAGATGAGAATCCGGAAGTTATCAAAGCATTTCCTAAATTGTTTTTGTGTGAAATATCAAGAATGGTCAGTAGGTGGAAGCAAATACCCTCGTCAAATCTTACTCAGCTTCCCTATGAAAGAGAAATATTGCACTAAGTTGGTCGGGTATTTTACACGTGTCCTTGATATCCCAACAAACGCTAACACAAATTATGTCTTTCCTTCACAACAGTGATTTCCAGTTTCATAAAAGGCCCGTAGATTTAGAAATAAAAGGTTTGGGTTTTTTCCAGTTTTAAAATTTTTAAAAGTGAACCTGATTTCTTCTAATGACTTAAAGCAGATACTAAGGTAGCCTGATGTGAAATAAAACAAGAATATATATACATACATATATATACACACATAAAACCAAAAAGTACACAATTTCTAGGATATTATTTTTTGGGGGTATTTTTATAAAGTGTTTAAATGTATCAAAGTCCTGAATTATTGAGAAAAATATTTCATCTTTTTCACTACCTGTTAGCTATTATATTTCATTATTGCTGCTAACAAACAGGCTGCCAGCAGAAGAATTCATTTGAATTTCATATTGGTTCTATTTTATCCATCCCAGAGAACAAATTAACCACACAGTAATTCTTACTGAAGAAGAAAATAAATGAAAAATGAAACCTTAGAATGTGACATTCAAGTCTGTACTAAGTTGCCAACAACTGAAGGACTCATGCAGAAGTCTCATCAAATTAAGAAACCAATTCCAAGATTTTAATGGCTTCAGCAGCTGCAATGTCAAAGATGTAAGAAAGGAACTTTATTCATGAAAGCAATAGCTTCATCTCTGTTTACTAACGTTTCTGGACCAACAGAGGCTTGTGTCTAGAAGCACAGACCAGGAGAAGACTGGCAGTCTGCAGCTTTTTGTGTTGCCTCAGGGCAGCCTCAGGGCTGTTTGTCTAGAGTCAAAAAGGAAAACCATCTGATCAGGGATTTCAAACCAAGCTTCTCAAGACATAGGGGAGCTTAATTTTGTTGTTTCTAGCTAAAAGTAGATGACTTCAAAAGAAAGGTTTACAAGACTCCTGGAAAGTGAAATGACAAATCTTATAATACAAAATACTGCTTGTAAAAAAACTGATGTATTTTTAATGTAGATTTGAAGGGACTCTGGTGTGTGCCCTCCCACTCATCCACCCACCATCCGGCTGTGTAAGTGGATATGTAATCTCTTCTTTCTTGTTATTCTAGTGTTTTGCTTATGTTCATTTACAATTTTCAAGGCTACCAAGAGGGGAAAACTTCCCCCCAAAAAAAAGAAAGAGGTTGACTTCTTCCATTAATACAGACTTGTCAGAGGGAACAGGTGCTGTTTGCTTTATGGATTGGAATATGTGAAACATTACTTTTTTTCCTCTTCATTCTCCCATCCTTATGAGTTCTTAAATACTTACAGATGAAGAAACATCTCTCCACAGTACAGAAACAAGCCTTTGGGTGCCTCACAACTCGCCTCATTTCTCCTAACATACATTTTCACCAGTCCAATGATGCAAAATTACCCTAGTGTAAATCTTCTGCCTACAGATCATCACAACTGCACAAAATAACGTAAAAAAAACCATGGTATTTTCAGAAAAGATGCATATAGTTTTAAGACATGAAACTATCATCTAGAAACATCTAGATGTGTCTGTAGGAATTTGCTGTTGAAGCCTAGAAAAAAATACAAGGTTAAGACTTAACTTGGGGGCTAGTAAGTATTTAGTTTTCAAAGATACCAATGTATTGCCAGATAAAGTTACCAGTTTGAACAGACTGAAAATGTTTAAGTTTCCAATATGCAGCATCATTTTGATCTGTAGGTCAAATCTGAGACTCCTCTCTACATGGGCCTCTATTTTCAAGGCTGAAAGTTGCCATGCTCAAAGAGCAACACAGTTGTCTCTGAATCCATCTTCAGTTTCAGATGCAAAGTGGGAAAACACATGCAATTTCCATTTTCTGGTTTGTGCGCAATTTTCTGAAGAATCTAAGTATTCTTCATTTTTAACGGATATGGAAAAGAAGTGTCACTTCAGGAGCAACATCAGGTTAACCACCATCACGATAATCTTCAAAACTGTAAATTTTATCAGTTCTAACTGCTAAAACTGAATTTTTAAACTGTAAATGTTATTTATCTAATAACACCCCCTTAGGTGTTAAGTAGATCAACAGCCACACACATATTGGTATATTTTAAGCCAGTAAAATCTCAATGACCAATATATATTCCTGATATACCCAAAATAAGATTTGCTGATGAAGCTGCAGATGTGGGTTCAACACAGCCTACACATTAGGTAAGCTGGTTAAGATAACAATTGGCAATATATACCCAAAGTTCAGATGAAACATCTATGGAAAACAATCTAATTTGACAGTTTATGATTTTAAGTTAACAGCAGCACAGGGGAACGATTGGATTCCTGGAGAAATCTGGTTTCATAAAGGAAATAAACATACAAAATTACTTTGTACCAAAATACCTTTAGAATATATTAACTAAATTCAGCTGAAGAGTTATAATGTTCCTGTATTTGTTATAAATTAGTGGCTGACTAAAAGGAAAAGACCAAATACTAACTCCAAAACCAGCCACTACACCAGCTGTTAACAGACCTCAAAGAGAACAGAGGATGCTGAGATGGAGAGGACTTCTTACCTGAAGTCAAGATACTAAACTGGCTGCTGGCAAGGACACCGTGTTTTTTTGAGAGGGGACTGTGAGGACACGTTACAAATCTGTAATATACTGACTTATGTCTACTGTTCACAAAGATATCTCATTTCAAGACTGAAGACGATTCTTCCTAAAGTTGAACAGACTTCAGTAATTTCTGGAATCTGATAAAAAGTAAACATAAATTTTAACCGAGATGGGAAATTTTCAAGCTTACAGTGTAACAAGAAAGAAATTTCTTAATGAAAGAAGTTGCATGATGATTGCAGTACTAAGAAAACAGGTGCCTATGAAGACTCAGTGAAAACGTGGTTTTTTTCTTTGATATTACTCTAAACTTTTGATTGTCACAAAAGGTTCAGGTTTACGCTTATAATATGTATTAATAAATATGTCTATTTCCAAGCAGTAAAACCAGTTACATTCATAATAAACTGGTCATGTATTCACTGTACTTTTTTGGAGCAAAAAAGGAAAACAGAACTTCATATTGGAATCAAGTCTTCACTGCATAAACAACCTACAAGGATTCTTTAGCATTCTTGTTCTCTCCCATCCCACCGAGGGGGAGTGAGAGAGCAGCTGGATGGTGCAGAGCTGCCTACAACAATCATAGATGTATTATTTCTCAGCTTCTACCTATTCACAAACATTACAAGTAGTCAGGTCTCAAATGATCTGTAGATCTCAAAAAAAATCTACAGAAACCTATTTCCACTTCCTGGCATACCTCTGCATCATTACGCTAATAAGAATGTTGTAACAAAGGCATGAGTGAAGCTTGTATCCAAAGGACTATTCTAATCATGAGCAAATGAAAAAAAACCTCTAATGATGACGGTTACTGCTATAACATCCAAGAAAAAAATAAAGAATTTAGCTAGAGCCTAAGGCAGCAAGCCTGCGTAATTTGGAATGGCTACAGCTTTCAGTTGTTTTCTTATCAATCACCAGTCAGACTTTATTGTTATTGTTGGCAAGAAGAAAGTGACTGAGGTACAGTTCCTTCTTCTATGGCCAGTGTAGGGGATACAAGACCAGTTTCCTTTGAAATATCTGCCAAGCTATACTATGATGAAGACATCAGAGCCCATTTCTTTTCCAAATGTTTTTAGGAACCTCATCGTTAAAAAGATACTGGTCACATAAGGGCCCTGAAAGGCTGCTGAGTAGCTCATATGCACATCACAAAGCAGCTAAGACAGCCTGTAATGCAGACTGCTAAGGAAAACAAGCAGAAGCAAATGTCAGTTGCAGGTAAGTGTTACTGCTTGAAAACAATCAGCACCCAATATCCCCAGCAGGTGCTCTTCTCCTAAATAAATGTGCTGGAATTAAAAATGTTTACTTTCCATTTAAGTATCTCACTACTAACATACATACATTTAAGAAGTAAGTATACAGATGATGCATTGTTCCTCCTACTTTTTCTTGGGTATTTTTCCCCCAATTAGATGTTTTGGCCTATCTCAGCAGTAACGTGCTAAACTCGCAAAGTACAAACATCCCTGGCACTTTTCTGCAAAAGACTGACTCTATCTCAGTACTGGTCAAGAGACACATCACACAGTTGCAAAATAAAAGAAAATAAAATAACTTTAAAACCCCACAACAAATTCCTTAAAAAAAGAATATTGATTACTTAGTTGTAACAAATACTTTTTCATGTCTAATAATTCAGTTCTATTTTTTCTTCAACCGAAGTGCAGATAATCTCTGTGCAATATTATATAATATGTTAAGATATTTCAGTATAAAACCAAAATATAATAGCTACTATATTTGCTTTAAAACTGATTTCACTGTACATACAGGCTGGCAATTCCTCACTACCACCAGACCCTCTCCCAGATGTGTATGAAAGATGAATGCATAAAATGAGCTATGGCATTTGAAAGAGCGAGGTGCTAAAATAATCTTAGGCAAAAGGTCAGCATAACGAGCAATTAATTTACAAATGATTTGGATCCATCAAAAAATAAGAAAACCCAGTTTCTTCTTTCTTAAACTAGTAGAGAAATGAGAAGAGCAATGTATCAATCTAAATGCAGTTTTTCTAAGGTTATCATTTTTATTAGTCTTATAATCTGCGATTTCTCACTTACTAGACACATTAAGCCATCTATTCAACAGAGAAAACCCAGTAGAAATGAAGCTTCAAGCATCATACTGTGAATTTTAGGAGCTGTAGGGGAATAAAACCTCAAATGAACCTGCAACTCTCATTTTCCCTCACATCTAATCACGAAGCTTTTCTACTTAAACACATCAACCATGGGCTGAGCCTTCAGTTTTAGGCTGCAGGCTCTCAACCACACTGGGTAAGATGAGACATTCATCTACCTTAACACCCTGTATGGCACCGAAAGGTCTATACTGTCCCCGGAACATTGATCTCTAAGACTGCTCTTTGATGACTGACAGACTGAACCAGAGTCCTAGGGATGGAAGAGTAAGGAAAGGACACAGTCAGAAAACAGTCTGTAGCAAAAGCTTAGGGCAGGTATATATCTTGTATGCAAACTATGTTTTGTATACACAACACATGTATCCACATCACTCATGTTCTACCTCAGAACCCGGTGTATCAAGCCTGATGTGTAGCAACTAGGTTATTGACTACCAGTTGAGGCACACCCTGAGCTAGAAGCTGCTTTCAAGTCATTTAATAACCATAAGATTTTCATCTTCTGATTCCATCCATTCTGGTTTTTAAACTCCTTATACTTTTGGTCTCTGAAATAAGCCACCTCAATTCCACAGTTTAATTACACATTATATGCAAACCCACACCCTTTTGTTTGGTTACAATTTGCTAATCTATAGTTGATTGGATGTCAACAGTTCTTCCTTTCACTAGTGAAAAAGTGAATAATCATGCCAGTGTTGGAAATGCTCCAGAGAGGTGTCTCACCCAAATGTTAGATTTCATACTAACATACATCTCAATCCTAAGGAGAAAATACTATCTTGTTGGTAATAACTTTGAACTATTTGACATTTGATAGAACTTAAATGTTCAAGTTTAACTAGTAAAGTAGGTGATATATTGACCCAGGAAAGAAAGTGCAATATTTATTTCAAACTTCAATTTAAAAGATTATCTGATCAAATCTGATGGCGTTATTGTTAAAAAAAAACAAACAAACAAACAAAAAAAAAAACAATGTCATGGGTTCAGCAGCAGCAGTCATTTTTCTCCTTCATAGTAGCTGGTGCAGTGCTGTGTTTTTGACTTTCGGCCTGGGAACAGCGCTGATAACACCGATGTTTTCAGTTAAGGCTTAGAATGTTTTGGTCTGACCAAGGATTTTCTGAGTCTTATGCTGTGCCAGGGAGGAGGGGAAGCCGGAAGGAAGCAGAAACAGGATACCTGACCCAAACTGACTAAGGAGGTATTTCATACCACAGTAAGTCACGTCCAGGATGTAAAAAACTGGGGGCAGGAACCCGGAATAGGGCAGTTCACGGCTCGGTCGTCGGGTAGTGAGCAGTTGTATCCTCTTTCCTTGTATTTCCCTGGTCATTATTATTACTGGTGGTAGCAGTAGTGATTTGTGTTATACTTCAGTGACTGGACTGTTCTTATCTCAACCCATGGGAGTTACATTGTTTCGATTCTTCTCCCCATTCCCTTCCCTCCCTCCGGAGGGGATGGGGAAGAAAGAGGGGAGAGTGAGCGAGCGAGCAGACGGGCTGCGTGATTTACAGCTTAAACCACGACAAACAGCCACCAACAAAACCAAATGGCAGAAAATAAAGGATTGCGCGCTCTGAAACGTCAACTCAGCGTGGCCAAAGGAATCTGAGGGACAAAAAGTACATCAGAGCTTTGACCACCCATCTCCACATTGTCTTTCTGTGTGTTCTTTCTACATTATAGAATACATGGCTGTTTTTGTGAAAGTTTTACTTCATTTAATCAAGCTACCCAAGCATGAATAGTAAATAGCCTCTAAGCTGAAAAATTTGGAACAAAGTAAAACAGCTCAGTTTCAAGTGCTAAAAAACTGATTACATCAAAACCAATTTTTGATGGAGCACAAATGGCATGGTTCCTGAATTCAGAACATTTCCTTGATGTATTATTTTCGACCCAAGGTACATAGAACTGCACACATTGCCCTTTAACTAAAAAGTTGTTAGAATAGTATAGTGGAAAAATATATTTCTCCCTCTTTCTCTATAAACCAGGTTAATGTACTTTTATTTGATCTGGTAATTTTTTCAAATTACCTTTTGGGCAGACCAATTTAAAATTTATGATTCTAATATACTGAAACTGTTATTTAAAAACTGAACACAAATTCTGAACCTTAGAGAAAAAAACACAACTTCTTTATGGAACCTGAGTTACAGCAGCTTCTGCTCATCAATCCTGCTATAATTTAACCCAAGATGGGTATAGAGAACACAGGTTGAGAGGTGACATGTGCTTCCTATTTTACAGTTCATATAACCACTAATAATAACTACAGGAATTATAAAGACCGGACACACACTGAACTGTAAAATCCAATACTCTTTGCCAAGGTGAGTTGGGGGGGGGGGAGGGAGGGGGGGAAAGACAGGAATTAAGCTAAAAAAAAAAAAGGGCAACAAAAAAACCCAAGCTGCCTCAACTAATTGTACCATATATAATGCATCAACTTGGCAAATGACATGCCTATAATGTGTTTCTTTCTTTATCAACACAAGGACTTCACTAAGGGTATCTCTAATGATATTAATTTATTAAAATTAGTGAAACAGATCACTTCTATAATGTAAATAGGCTGAAACTTTTCTATCTAACAAATTGTGCTCTGTAAATAAGTGGGGGGAAAAAAAAATCATTTACAACCTGAATCAGAGAAAGTGTTTCTTCAGCTGGTTTCCTGCCAATTAACCGGCTTCTCATTTTATTTATACAAGGCTATCCAATTATAAACTCTCATAACAACTGCACACTCTTAAAACTTGGACTTCTCTTTGTTTCTAAGGCAAATTTCAGGTCTGAAATCTTAAGTGCAACTTAAATCATAATCCAAGTTCCAAATCTAATTGTATCATCTCTATACTCAAACAACAAATGAGGGATCCCATGGTATTGCAGAGTTGTTTTAATTTTGTTGAAGTGATCACTGTACTGATGTGCTTTGATGTGCTGATCCCAAACACAGGAATTAACACAAATGCATTTCATACACTGAGCAGATTAAGGTCCAGGTTCTCTCCTATGGTATAACTTAATACTTAAGTTCCTGCATCAAATGCAAACCCCAGTATTTTTAAAATACATTTTAACCCACTATTATAAAACAGAGTGTTATTTTAACAGTCAATTCAGTAGCACCAGCACTAAGCCTCCTGGGCCTCATTTGCTACAGCTATGCTTTTGCCAAGTAAAAACAAGGACTAAAGACCACTAACATATCCTCTGGAAGAAAATCATTATATATACACTTCTAAACCAGAAAGAAAAAATGCTATTATGCCTTGCCATAGCTTAATACACACAGAAGTATTACAGTACTATTTTCCACTAAAATAGAGCTGGTTTTCTTTAAAACATGCATACTTAAACATAAACATAATTAACCACTTTTCAACACTTGCTAAAGACTGAAAGGATCCTAAACTAGCTCCACGTGGTTAGAAAAAAATATACATTGAACAAAGTATAAAATACAGCATTTCTTTCTGCTGCTTGTGAGTTTTTGACTGCTTAAATTGATTAAATATGCAATTTCATCACTGGTTTTAGTGCATCCAAAATAACATCTAAAAATGTTGCAAATTTTACAATAGAAATAATTAAAATCATCATCATGACCATTTACACTGTAATTGCTCCTACTGAGCCTAATGAGTATTAATGATGCAGCCAGAGAAATACATTCTATCAAATTATGTGATGATAATCAAATGATATTTAGTAAATTATACCAGATATTTTCTGACTACTAACATTTTGGGTTTGCTGGAAAAATACATTCCTTAACATCGTATAATGACACAGTAAATCCAACATCAAGTTGACATTCAAGAGAAATAAACTTCAGAAAAGCAGATCCAATACAAGATTTTCTACTGAACAGCAGATGAATGCTGAGATTCTGTTATCAGAGCTACACCACAAAATATTGTCTGTACTGTCCGATTAGAACCACTAACATTTAAAAGTTAATTAATGAATATATGCTCAAAAGACTAAGTCAGCCCATGCCTGAATTATCAGAGACTCTAGAGGACTATAATCAAACAACAGATGAAGCATACGTGATCTCCTCCTTCTGTCCCTAGACCTCCTGCAATGCTGAAAAAAAAGAAACAACAAAAAAGAACTTGCAAAATTAGCTACCCAAATGTGCATGTATTTTAAAGGATTCAGTTAACTATACTTTACATAATTCCCATCTGGTATCCTCAAAAGCAAAAATAATAGTATTCTCAGTTGTCACTCATGGCAACCACCTAATCAGCAACTGTCTGCTGCTTTTAAAGAATTTCAAAGTACAAAGGGAACTCCACAAAAAAATAAAAGTACAGAGGGAGCTTTCGATTAGCAGGTTGTTTTCTTCATATGTGAGACTAGTGAAGATGATGAAACATTTTTCAGAGTCTAAATTTGACTGGAAGAATTATCACGGATAACACATGCACTATTCTGTAACTATATAAAACCTTACTCTAATTGATATAATACCTAAACCCAATACAGAAGTAACAGTACAGGGTAGGAGGAGGCAGTAATGATGGAGTGACAACAGCTACCTGCATTTCAACAGCTGCAGAAATACTATCATTGTGAACATGGAGCACATAGGGTATGTGACTGTGAGCCAAAAGCACAAACCAGATGGCCACCGGGAAAGAAGGAGGAGGACAGAAAGTCGGGTTTCAGTAGCCCAACATCTAGGAACACCTTTCCCAGCCTAACTTCTTACTGCTCCAAGTTCTTAAAGTACATTCCATAAAATCGAATTTTCAGAGGAGACCCTCAAAAATCAAGTTACACACAAGATTTCTGACAGCTAAAAAAAAAAAAGCCTTAAAACTTGCTTTTGATATACCCAAGTAATAATTAAAAACAATAATTGAAAAAACACCAACGTAAAAGCTCAGAAAGACACTAAGCAATCCTGCTAACCTCTGAAGCTGTTGCAGCTTTTTTTGCTGAGGCTTTCCATACCCACTTCCCAGCAGGTATTTCGGCTATGCACCACCATTTTACCCATGCTTTCAATTCTGTTGTTCTCCGCAAAGCAGTATTTCTTGTTCTAAGTTTTGTGGTTTCACATTACTTGATAACAACAACAGAAAAAAAGGTATTAGATTTTTTCTACAAGATGAAGTAAAAACTCTTCATTCCAGAAATCAAAATGAGAGTGACTACAAGCCTTAAATCATCTTTCTTTACTAAAGTAGCCCTACAGTGTCGCTGCTAATGCTATCTCAGCATGGATGTCTAAAATCTATAGCAAAGAAAAGAAGCTTAAGTGTCTTTATCTTTCCTTTATTCTCATTTCCGATTTGGCTACCTAAAAAGACTTTACAAGAACTGTTTGTAGACGTTGCACACTACAATGACAAACAATGATTTACTTTGTATATTCATAACTTACTGTGAGTTCAATGCTAGTATTATGTTGTTTTAATTTACTCACAAGTCAGTTTTAGGCTTATTAATAACCACAGAGAAATATACTGAATAACAAGCTGTGAACATGATTTAAATATGTTCCAGAACAAAGAAGTTGGGAAAATGACAAGTCTGCAACAGCAAAAAGGAGTTTTTTTCCTATTTACTTTAGAATCTGCCATTCGTTATAACATCCACTGAAATGTTACCAATCATGAAACTGTGATGACACCTTAGTTAACTTCTTATATTGTTACAACTACACACTATGAAGAGAGAAATTATTGGTTTATTTGAAACTAGCAAAAATATTTCCAACACCACATCCAGCAATATCAGATAGGTTCAAGCCTAGAAAAGGAAACAGGCTGGAAGTTATTCAGAAAAGGTATTTTGGCTGATTTGAGAAAATCAGTAATTAATGACACTGAAAACTATTGATAACACCACAAACATCATGAGCTGACATGCAGGTGAATATGCATGTTTGCCTATGACAAGAGCTGTACTCACATGCAGACAGACATTGCTCTGGACAAGTGTAGGTAAACAAATGCATATGCAGTGAACATTATAGTAGTAACAGTGGAGTTTAAAGCTGTGTTTTAACGGAATGGAGTAAAAAGAGAGAAAAACAAGATAGTATGTTATATATATGGATAGGAAAATTGTCAGTGAGAAAAGGAGATTAGAGAATGGCCTGTAGAGAAAGTCGCATAAATCACAACCCCTGAATGCTGAAGACAGGATAGGAGAGACAGGAGAACAGGCCTCCTGAAGAAAAAAAGGTCACTTTTGTGGAAGCCCTTTGAGTTAGGTGAAGCTTCTCCACAGTCCTTACTTAGCCCATGAGTTCCCTGGTAACAGTGAGGAACAAAGCTTAAGGCAGAGGAGGGAAAAAAAAAAAAAACAAAAAACAACAAAACAAAACAACACAAACAAAAAAAAACCATGTTTTGAGGGAGAATAAAATTAGCTCCCACTTCTGCAGCACATTCCCAGCTGCACAACTCTGAGCTGGGTAAAGGCCGCAGCCAGATCAGCTGCACAAGTGTTACAGAATCTTTTCAGTTACATACAGTATGGCATATCCCAAATATTCAGAAAGTATGTTGAGAATCTGCAACCAAAAAAACTCAGATGCTTAGATATCTGAACAGTTCTGTAGCACCATCAATTCCAGAAATCCTCAGGTAAGTCAAGTACAAGCAGAAGTCTACTTGTTAAATAATGATGTGAGGCTGCTACTTTAGTCAATTAATAGTATACCAAGTAAGCAGATTCGATCAACCCTCCTCTGAAAATGTGGACAAATTCAGAAATATTGTGAATATTTCAGCAAAACCACAGGAAAGGAAAACTTAAAGAGACAATTTCTAGTTCAAAGTAGCTAAAGAAAAGTGACAGGGACATTCAAGGACCTATCAATGTAACTTTAAAAGATATAAATGCTACAGCTCAGCAACAGCACAGGAGCTAACAGATCACCATTCTAGTTGCAGCATAGAACAAGTGTAGCAGAACTTTGTAAGTATCTTAGTGCAACTGGAAACTCTTCAGCTGTTTGTGAGATCACTCAGAAATAGAGGGTTGCTTCTGAATACCCTAGGTAAGCTGTCCTGAGTTCAGCAGTAGCAGTCATTTTTCTCCTTCTTGGTAGTTGGTCAGCACTGTGTTTTTGACTTTCGGCCTGGGAACAGCGCTGATAACACCAATGTTTTCAGTTACTGCTTGGTAATGTTTATTCTGACCAAGGACTTTCTGAGTCTCATGCTCTGCCAGGGAGGAGGGGAGGCCGAGAGGAAGCAGAGACAGGACACCTGACCCTAACTGACCAAAGAGGTATTCCATTCCACAGTACGTCATGCCCAGGATGTAAAAACTGGGGGGAAGAAACCCAGAAGAGTTAGTTCACGGCTTGGTTCTCAGGTGGTGAGCAGTTGTATTCTCTTCCCTTGTATTTCCCTTGTCATTATTATTATTGCTGATAGCAGCAGTGGTTTTTTTATACCTCAGTTACTGGACTGTTCTTATCTCAACCCATGGGAGTTACATTCTTTCGATTCTCCTCCCCATCCCTCCAGGAGCAGGGGGGGGGGGGGGGGGGGGGAGAAAAAGAGGGGAGTGAGTGAGCAAACTGCGTGAGAGGCTTAAACCACGACAGTAAGCATATCAGCAAAACTTATCTCCACTGGTCTCAGTATGATTGGCTGGTCTGTTAAGTCTGGAAGGGACAACGTTCTCCCTTAAACAATTTCTTTGTGGCCCATTCATCAGAACTGAAGGCATTAATTTCTCCCTTTGCTAAAATACATTACACAGGCAAGAAAGTCTCCCGCAGTCAGTAAAAGGTGTCTATAATGTAGTATCTAATATAATTCAGCATATGGTGCCTTACTGCAACTGATCTTACTTCAAGCCAGAGGCATATGTTGTAAATCATTCAGCAGGCAAACAAGTCAGTGAGAAAATAACTTATAGCAGCCTTGTGACTAAAATTACCCTTTACATACCAAAAATAGCCAAACAGTAGAACAATAAATCAATTGTAATTTAAAATCTTATTCGAGTAATATCTTTAAGGTTTTTTATTTCAAGAAGAAACACTTCAGAAAATTTTTGTGTGCATAGTTTCAACAAACCTCAACATATTGTATTAAAAATACAAAGCAAAACCTAAAAATTCAGTACAGACTCAACACAGCATTTGAATTTGGGAATATATGGCAACAGCACATAATAGCAAAGGTATGTTTACAGCAAACTGTCTCTGTTTTTTGAGGTTACTGATGCAAATATTCACTTCTTTTCATTTATGCATTACTGTTTTGAAGCAAAACCAACAGCTGCTTCTGATTACTCATGAGAACTAGTTTCCTAAAGTTAATGATACTTTAGTTTCCTAAAGTAATGATACATTAATGAAGATGCAACTGCTTCATTAATGTTACTTGTTCTTCAAGTCATTAATATTTAAAGTGTAAGCACAGAATTTCAATAGAAAAAAAAATTGATCTTGAAATTGAAGCCTCACACATTTAAAAAATTAGTGTTAGAATTCTAAGAGCAACGAAAAAACAGAGAAAGCATTAGGAAAAACTGGATATTTGCCTACTCTTCTGCTTAAAATTACTGTAAATCATCACATCTCCATATATGGAGTAAAAACTTGTGATCACTCTTCCTCACTGATGTCTCCTCCTTAAATGAGGTAATGTGATACTGGCATGATTTCATCTTGCTACTTGTAGACATGAAAATTCAGATTAGCAGATTCCTTTCAGACACATTTTTTTGCAATAGATACATTTGTGTGGGAAAAAAAAAAAAAAACTCGTCTTGAAAGATACTTGGTTATGAAGAGAATATTAAAAGATCTGAAAAGAAGTTGTCCATAGCAAAGAGGCTGTGTAGAGCACATCCTGTGAAAAGACAAAGAGTGCTCTTACCATCTGGGTCAGACACAGTTTCTGAAATATGATTCAGAATTTTTAGAATAAAATTGCTTCATACTTAACTTTAGGTTAAAAATATTTAAAGTTCTAAAATAAGCCACTGCACCACTGAAAATTAATCAAACCCACATTTATTCATGAAGGACATAATATTACAGAATTTTCAAGTCATTGCTCAAATTTCACAGCTAAAAAGTATTTGACAAGCTTGTTTATTTCTCTATATAGCATAATGAATGTATTAGCTTATTCAAATAGTGAAGTGAAAGAAAAAGTGACATTTAATGAATTATTTTTTTATTCAAATTATTAATAAAATCATTGTATAAAAGTACAGGGCAATTCAGCATTTTGTAATACAATACAAATGTGTGGATACAAAGCAGTCACGAGCTCTAAGACAATCACATGTAAAAAAAGAGAAATTTATTAACTACTTATTATCTACAAACCTAGCTAAGTTTCTGTATACCAAGTTATCCCAAAAACTTAGCTTAGTTTCTATGTATATTAACTTTTTTTTCTCATTAGAGTAAAACAGTAAAAAATACTTCTAGCCAGTAAGATTGAGCATTTCTCTAGGAAAGCAAGCAAAACTGTAGATTCAAGAAAACTTTAAAAAAAAGAAAATAACCAAATACAAATTAATTTTGCTGATACAGTTACATTATTATGAACCCATTAGTATGATCAAGTTAACATTTTTCACTGTTTAAAGTTATTGAAAGACTGAGTCTAAACTTTCATACTTCATGTCTCACAAAGGAATATTTTCAGTCTGTTAGCAGCTTAATAAAATATTTACATATCTTCACAGTAACAAGAAGATGAGTATAAAAGGGTACCTGCGAAAACACTAATGTAAAGACACCCCATTCAAATTACTTATTTTTCCTTGCAGAGAACTATAACATTTTGGACTAACAAAATTCTACTGTAAAAGCAAGACAAGGAAGTCAAGTCTATTGCAAAGCTATCGGTTCCTACCGAAAGTTAGCCTTACTCCTCGGCATAGCACGGTCCAAAAGAGTGCATCTGCTCAAAGCAAAACCAGACTGACGCAAACAGACAAAAATACTGGTTCATACACTGGAAAACTTCAGTCTTCTGTACCAAAAAGTCAGTACCATAATTTTAAGCTAGATTTCTCCAGTGATGTTATATTTTTATGTTAATTTGCATTTCTAAAAGAATTATTTTAAAAGATTCGCTTCAACCAATATGATAAAAATACGTAGATTTTAAGTGGATAAGAAAATTGTTCACAGACACATTTAATTAAGGAGGCTTAATGTAAATATTGAAGACAAAATATTCTAAAGCAAAAAAATGAATTAAATTTGTGATAACACTTTCCTCTTAATACAACAGACTAGTCACAAACACAGTCAACGTCATAGGAACAGGAATGCAATTGCATAACCTATAGCTAACTATTGGATCTTGCTCATTTCCAGAGTGCTCCTGTTTATATTTATAATCAAAAAAGAAATAAATTATTAAAAAACTGCCAAAAGCACTGAAAAGTAATACATGTTGGTAACAGAGCCAAAATGATGAACAAATCCAAGTTTAACAAACAGCTAAAGCCCATATCTAAACTTGACACATAATGATACAATACCCTGCAGGACAAGAGCTAAAGAGAGGAACAAAAATGTAAATAAACTAGAGAAGCTCTTTCCCACAACAGCTGTCTTGAAACAATTAACAGGTCACTTTCTGGTTAGCTAAGGAATGATCACTTTAAAGCAAACCTAATCCCCATATTTTCACCAAGGGCCAAACACCTAAAATGTGATTCATACATTGCCAACTTCATTAGCTCGTTCTCATTTCAGTCCATCAGTCAGAGCAACAATCCTCTCACTAATCCCATCAAGGGGATTTTTTTTTTTTGTCGTTAAATTCCATCTCTCACCAACTCTGATAGGGGAATCAAATACTGAATAATACATTCATTGAGTTACTTAATTAGGTGGGTGAAGGTGAAACTAAAACAGCTGAGTCAAATAATGAGATGTCAAACACAGCAGCTTAGACCAAGGAGGGATTTGAAAGCATTCTTCCTGACAGAAAGAAAAACACATTTTTCCAACACAGAATATAAAAGGATTTATCCTTTCCATTTCAGTCCCACGAAAAATATAAGTTGGAGGAAAAACAGAAAAAGTGAACTGACAAGAACAAGGAGAGTAGAAATCATTCACTGCACAGCGAGCACCATTAAGTCGTAGTCAAACCACTGGTTTAATACAAAGAGATAAAACCTCAAACAAAACATTTTTCAGAAAAGTGAAGTAGAGAATGCAAAACTATTGCAATGTAGAATTATGATTAATGAAGTAAGCCTATCCTCATTTAAGGAGAGATTTTATTCTCCCATATAGCAAATAAACAATTAATGTATCAACGAAAAATCTGGTAGTCTCTTCTCCAGGTTGCTGTTCACAGTCACAGCATATCTTATTTTCTGCCTTTAGCATTAGCTGCAGACTTTTCTAATCAGACACTTTGTATTTCAGTCAGAACTAGTTAATGATTCCTTGCTTTATTTCTGTGTTTGGACAAGGCTTGATTTATCCCTCCCCACCCCACCCCCGCCAGTCTCTAAATGATGATTTTCCAGTGTAAAGGAGCATAAATTTACATTTTGGCAGATGGGAGCTTTTCCAGAGACTCTGCTCAAAGGACTCTGTCAGAAACCCTGTGCAATGGCAGATATTCAAAACACTTTTTTACAATGGAGCTGAAAAGTAGCTCTATAAATAACTGCCTACATATCTGATATACTTGCAAAAAAAAACCCTTTAAAGTAAGCAAAATGGAAAGAAAACATTTAATGGGTGTAAACAAGCATAAGTGTGCAACATAGGATACCAGATTCATCAAATTCATGCAAGTTAGAAGCCACTAAACAGCTATTAAAAGAAAACAGGAGCAGTAGTACATACCTCTTGATAATCTGAACAACATTCAACAAACTCTACAATAAGTAATAGTAATTAATAATCCACCGGTTATCAGGTCACACATCATCACCAAAGTTAACAGGTGTGGAAATAGGATTGTTTTCTGCAATGACAACTTCATAAATCCAAACTTTCTGGAGCTGGTTCAGTCTGATTCTCCCATTCTCACAGTTTCAAACACATTTGCCATGTTTCCTTTCAAGGGCCTGCTCCCATTAAGTGTATCAGAATATTAACTTAAAATGGCCAACTTTTGTCCTGTAAGAAAAGTAGCAATTATCTTCAGGTCCTCATTTAATCTCTTGCCATGTATACAGATAGATATCAGGCTTATTTTCCTGCTATGTTATATATTGTTAAGATACCAGTATTAGGCAGTTCCATGTTACAGTAATAAAAATTTTACATTACACAACATGTAACAGTAACACAACATACTACATTAACTACAACAGTTCATCTTCGAGAAAATCTAGACTTAAATGAGGCACAAGCCACAGCCTGTGGTGGCTGTGTATCTTAAAAGACCTCTTCGCACTACAGTATTTCCTATGGCTACCTGAGCCTCTAATTAAGCACCTCATCGTGCTTCAGCCTTTACTTCAAATCATAACATGCAGCTGACATGGAAGAACGGAATATAACACTGTATGCAGAAAAAAGAACATTAAGTAAATGACTGCAAGTGAAAAAACCCATCTGACTCAAATGCCCTCTGTAATTCACCAATTTCTTATTTGTATTTTTTTCACTTTTTATTAACACTTGGAGATATCACAGTGTTTGTTTTGAGAAAGCTTAGTTCATCTCTTCCATTACAAAACAGGCATCTCCTCTCCATATTGCCAGACTAACAGAAGTAGGCTATGGGACCAGAAGTCATTCAGTGATTTAAAGTGAGGTGATGTTCTTCAGCACGCCCATGGGAGTGTTTTTCTAGTGACACGTACTTTAAAGAAAAAGAAACAACTTAACGTACACAATATATCTGCATTATTTAACTTACAGCCAGTGAAGTTCACAGAACCATTCGTCACATATAAATAGTAAATATAAATGTTAATCTAATGTTTTTAACTTCCAAGGCATACGGTAGAAGAACAGTCCTCAGAGTTTAGTAAAATCTGTATTTAATTTTTATCTTGCTTCTCATTTACAGGCTATTTATGCTATCATTTTTAAAATATTTTTCTATTTACTTCCAGCTCTTACAACACTAAAAATCCATGAAATGGGCATCTTAAAACTTCAAGCATTTCGTATTTATAAGTGAATCTCTTTTTTTCTCTCACGTTAATATAGGATATCTATAAATGCCTAAAAATCAGGAATGTTGCTTTAACAGATTTGCCTTTAATGAGCTAGGCAATTGATACATGCTTCAGTGCATAGCTGCCCATGCAACAGGGAACTGCTTTGGAGAATCTCAGTAGCTGTATCCTTAGGATTTACAGATGCCAGGGCAAATGTCATACATCCTGAAATTGCAAGCATATGGCAAAGACATTACAGAAAAAACTGTAGAGTTGCAAAAACCTGTAAAAATAGTAGTTAGTGCCAAAAGTAGTAACACTGAGAGAAACCATACTAGAAGATGAGTACTAGAATTCAGGTTTTAGCATCTCCTTAAATGACTACATAATTTTATCTAAAAAAGTAAAGACTAGTTTATATGAAGGACTGTGTAATGGTGAGCTCTGGGGTTTGCTTCCTTTACTCTTCTCCTCCTCTTTAGAAATAAGGACTTTTCTCAGCTACACTGTTTAACTGCCTAGAAGAGAATTCTGCAATGGCATGCTTCCTTGCTTCTTTGGTTACAAGAATGTAAAGCTTTCTTTCTTTATGGGATTAATGATGTAAAGCTGTGTCAAAACATTACCACACACACAAAGTCAAAAAATACAGTAGTGACGTAGTGAATATAGTAAGAGTATTCTGCACTGTAGCTATGTGACTTAAATGATTTCTGATTAGACTCAAATTACTGCACATGTGACTCTGCTAGTTGTCTGGAGTTATCAGATAACATAGACTTTACATGGAAACAGAACTAATTTCTGCATAGTGCTATCGGAGTATAGGCTTACATCAACAATGGCAGACATATCATTAAATGGGCAAATGTAGAAACATAATTAAATTAACTGATAACCATCTCTCTTCTTCTATCCAGACCTAATTTAATGCACTTGCAAATGTAATGAAGTTCACTGAATTGAAAAATACTGGGGAAATAACAGAAACAAGATTAAATTAATTGCAAGACATACTGATAAGAAAGCTTGTTTCAAATTATGTGAAGCACATTCCCCAAAGCCATTAAAAGGTTAGTCACATATCATACCCCTTGATGACAAATAACACATTTTCAATTCTTTTTTTACCAACTGGAATATCCGCTGTGTTTCATATAACCAGATGCTAATGGCTTAGTGTCCTCTAATCTTCAGGCGGATAAACATGTGGAAAATGCTTGGGCAGTAAAAAAAACTAAAATCTGGCCAACCACCAAAACGATTTCTACTCCAATTATTTCCATGCACTTCACATTATGAAATTTAAGATTAAGACATAGTAGATGCATTTATACCTCACAACATCTTGGCTGAAAAATTGTTTTCTTCGCTAAGAAAGCAGAACTTACACTTCTGCAAACAAGAATAAAAGCCTTCACTTTGAATACAAAATAAACAACTCCTAATTCTGCCTAGAAGTCTTCTCAAGCATGCAACAATTCTGAAGCAAGATCAACTGGCTAAAAGATTTTGCTTTAGGGGGAAAAAAAACAAAACCAACCAAACAAAAACAAAAAAAAAAAACACATAAAACCACAAACTAACAAAAGTTACAGAAATTCCATCATTGCACTAAGTACCCTGTCCAAATACTTAACTGTATTTGATGCCTTAATCTAAGAAACAAGGAAATCATTATACAAAAATATATTAGACATTTTAGGGAATTTATTTGAAAGGAGGCACTGTCCAGTATAGGCTACTAGACTAAAATATCAAGCACTACTGGGAGTTACAAGACACCCAATGACAAGCATTTTAGTAGAATCATATCAAGTAATTCCAATTTCATATTTCCTTTTACCACTATTAACAACAAAGGATTTGCATTAGCATGCAATGACAGCCCACTTCTACTCACATTCCCCCTGACTCTTCTCACAGCATTGTATTCCAAAGGGCAAACAGAGGGCTTTACTAAAGGTTTCATGCTTTAACACTGAAAAGCAGACAATGGTAACTTTAACTTGGGATTACTGACCAGCAACATGTTGTAGTGACAAGAAAAATAAAAAACAAGAGCTAGTTAAGAGAGTCTCTGAGCTACAGAGTGCAGAAAGGAAACAAATGTAGAGAAACAGGGTATTATATCACAGAGCATAATCTTTTAATATCCAGGGCATTCTAGTTCTAAACCAACAGAAGTTCAAGCAGAAACTTTAAAGAAGGTGAGAATTCCACTAATAACACCTAAAAATAAAATCATAGAATAGTTAGGGTTGGAAAGGACTTTAAGATCATCTAGTTCCAACCCCCCTAAAATGGCCAGGGACACCTCACATTAAACCATGACACCCAAGGCTATGTACAAGCCAGCCTTGAACACTGCCAGCAATGGAGCATTCACAACTTCCCTGGGCAACCCATTCCACTGCCTCACCACCCTCACAGTAAAGAATTTCTTCCTCATATCCAATCTAAACTTTCCCTGCTTAAGTTTGAACCCGTTACCCCTTGTCCTGTCACCAGAGTCCCTCAAGAAGAGTCCCTCCACAGCATCCCTATAGCCCCCCTTCAGATACTGGAAGGCTGCTAGGAGGTCTCCACGCAGCCTTCTCTTCTCCAGGATCAACAGCCCCAACTTTCTCAGACTATACTCATACAGGAGGTGCTCCAGCCCCCTGATCATCCTTGTGGCCCTCCTCTGGACACCTTCCAACAGTTCCATGTCCTTTTTATGTTGAGGACACCAGAACTGCACACAATACTCCAAGTGAGGTCTCACAAGAGCAGAGTAGAGGGGCAGGGTCGCCTCCCTCAACCTGCTGGTCACTCTCCTTTTGATGCAGCCCACGATACGGTTGGCTTTCTGTGCTGCAAGCACACACTGGAGCCGGCTCATGTTCATTTTCTCATCGACCAACACCCCCAAGTCCTTCTCTGCAGGGCTGCTCTGAATCTCTTCTCTGCCCAACCTGTAGCTGTGCCTGGGATTGCCCCCACCCAGGGGTAGGACCTTGCACTTGGCATGCTTAAACTTCATCAGGTTGGCACCAGCCCACCTCACAAGTGTGTCAAGGTCCCTCTGGATGGCATTCCCTCCAACGTATCAACCGAACCACACAGCTTGGTGTCATTGGCAAACTTTGCTGAGGGCACACTCAATCCCACTGTCCATGTCACCAACAAAGATGTTGAACAAGATCAGTCCCAACACCGATCCCTGTGGGACACCACTCATTCCTGGTCTCCAGCTGGACATTGAGCCACTGAGCACAAGTCTTTGCATGCGGCCATCCAGCCAGTTCCTTATCCACTGAATGGTCCATCCACCAATTGATGTCCCTCCAACTCAAGAGAAAAGGATGTCATGTGAGACAGTGTCAAACGCTTTGCAGAAGTCCAGGTAGATAACAATCAACTGCTCTACCCCTGTCCATCAGTTCTGTAGCCCCATCATAGAAAGCCACCAGACTGGTCAGGCAGGATTTCCCCTTAGTGAAGCCATGCTGGCTGTCACCAAGTACCTTGGCATGTGCCATGTGCCTCAGCATGCTTTCCAGGAGAATCCACTCCAAGAATTTGCCAGGCACAGAGGTGAGACTGACTGGCCTGTAGTTCCCCAGCTCATCCATTTTCCCCTTCTTGAAAATGGTGGTTATATTTCCCTTTTTCTAGTCATCAGGAACTTCCCCTGACTGCCATGATTTTTCAAATATGATGGACAGTGGCTTAGCAACTTCATTTGCCAGCTCTTTCAGGACCCACGGATGGATTTCATCCGATTTTACATCCTGGCCATGACGTGCTGTGGTATGGAATAACCTCTTTGGTCATTTTGGGTCAGGTGTCCTCTCTGCTTCCCCCCGGCTTCCCCTCCTCCCTGGCAGAGCACGAGGCTCAGAAAGTCCTTGGACAGACCGAAACATTACCAAGCAGTAACTGAAAACACTGGTGTTATCAGCACAGTTCCCAGGCCCAATATCAAAAACACAGCACTGCACCAGCTACCAAGGAGAAAAATGACTGCTACTACTGAACCCATGACAGCTTATCAGCACAAGTACATTTCAAAACTCATAAATCTGTGTGAGATTAATATTATGGTGTTTAGGATTAAAAATAAATTTTAAATGTCATGTAAGAGGGCAGACAAAACTGAATTCTCAAAGGATGATTTCCTCACACAGCCTCATGTACTTATTGTACCATTTATAGCACAAGAATGTGAATCCAGAAAAAAGATATGCTTTCTGATCTTAATCAAGGTGAAAATAAAATTTGGAAACTTGCATGAGAAATAAGATGTCTAGTATAGGGCACTGAAAAGAAATACAAGCACAGAATAGTTTTATGTTAAGCTACCCAGTCGTATACACAAAAAACATATGCTTTAAAGTGTTAGCTCAGATTAGCGACCCATCCAGTTCAGTACCTCATCCCTCCCTGTGACCATACCAGATGCCTCAAAGCAAGATAAAACCAAATAGCCTCTGCTTCCTACACAGTTTGTTTCTCCAAATCAGTTCTGAATAACATATTACTTAGATAAAATGTTTATTTACAGGTACTTAAATATCTATACAGATGTTTACAGGAAAAAGTAAATCATAATGTATTTCTAAGCAGAAGCAAAGTACATCTTTAAAAAAAAAAAAAAAAACCAAACAAACAAACAAAAAGCATTCTTAACTCTACCAATATATCCAAGAATAGTGATTCCAAGCCTCTTCAGGCCTTACTCCAGTGTTTGTTAACCAAGTTGTCAACATCTTTTTCCTATTATCTGAGAGGATTTCCTGTGTTGCAGCCTGTATCCATTTCCTCTCATCATTTTACTGTGTACTTCTATGGAGTCTGACTCCACCTTTTGCATATTGCTAGCGTGGACTGCAGGAAAAAAAAAGAGAAGGGGAATAAATGACAGCAAGGGATTTTATGCCTGAAGTAATTTCCTGGTCATGAGCGAGTGCACAAAGATACAGTATTAAGCACCCTGCCAGCTCCCCAGCAAGTTCAAGCATTGTACAAGGAGAATATAAAGCCAGGTGATGCCCTTCTTCCATTCTGGGATGGCCACTGGGTGCAATTCTGGAATTTGAGTATTTTTTCATTTTGCAGGAAAGATAATGGATTATGAACAGGAAGCTTTAAAAAAGGTGACAGATGCATTTCAGAATCAGGTGAGCAGTGGCAAATGCATCACGGATAGAAGGCGATAAATTGCATTACAGCAACAGAGGCTCTCACAAGCTTTGATTAGTCTTCACTGGCTTCTCTGCTAGATGCATCATGGCCAGAACTGGCCAAAGGTTAAATTTATATAAAAGCAGGAAATAACTGTCTAACAGTAACAACATAATGGTCACCTCAGTTTTTAAGGATGATGAAATTTCCCTATTGAGCTGGAGAGAAGGTAATTTTTGGCTAACATTCAGGAAGCAAATAGTGGTTATGCTGGACCAATAGAGAGAGGATGAACAGACAACCTAAGCACTGACAGCTCTTTTTCTCAGACATCCAATAACGGGACATTTTGCACATGTATTTTTGATAAACGAGAGCTGAAAATGCAAGACATGAATTTACTAAGGTAGCAGGGAAAAAGTAAAAAAAAAAAGCTTTGCATGTTCACTTCTAGCACGTGTGACAAAACAGCTGAAGAATGGTGACGAGGATTGTAAACACACTCAAGGAATTTGCAGCTGCAGTGTAGAAAAACATCTATCATGCTAATTGCTGTTTAGTCTTGTGTGCTTGACAAGTAGGACATCTGTGTTAGGATAACACCGAAATGTGATAGACTCAGGGGCAGGCACCCTATCAAACATGCTTGAGATTCCTGACCTGCCGTGGGAAAGATGAAAGCACAGCAGTACACTGTATCTGCGTGAACCCCTGACATACAGGTGAAACCAGCAGGTTCAGCCACCCTCCAGCAGTGATCCAGCTCATCAGTGCCTTCACTCCCACTTGTGTGCTGCTTGAGAATTCCCAATCTGTGAGGTAACAAAAAAAATTCTCTTTGCATTTCATCTGTGGCAGTGTGGCTGCTTCTGCATCCTGTCTGTGTCAGCTCACACATTCAGTGGGAAAATACCTCCTCTACCAAAGCTCTTGTTTATATGCAGGAAGACAGGAGGATCTCAGCATGAAGAAGAGCAAGCCTGCAGATGATCCCCAAATAGATCAATAACAAATCAAGAAGGGATGACAACAGAAACATTGCCAGTTACACACAGATTCAAATAATGCCAATTACTTAACTTGCAGCTTAAGAAAATAATGATTTTCATTGATCTGAATCATGAATTGATCTGAAAAAAAAATCATGATTTTCAGATAATCATTAATTTTATTTTTTTAACTACGTCTTGGAGCCACCAATATGCTTATTCCTGAAATCTGTACATAAATAGAAACATGGACAATAGGATTTTTGAGTCTTCCTGAAGAAAACATAACCTTTTCATAACATAAAATCATGAAAATCACAATTTTCAAATGATCGTTCATTTTGATTGTTTTTTTAATTACATCTTGGAGCCACCAATATGCTTATTCCTGAAATATGTATATAAATAGAAACATGGAAATTGGATTTTTGTGTCTTCCTGAAGAAAACATAACCTGTAGTCTGCCTGAAAAACTACTGCTACTAATCAGCTCCTATTTCAGTAAATGTATATGCACAAATAACATGCCATACATAAAGCATGATTTTTAAATGAGTAGCAAGACAGCCAACTAATGCAGAAATCACATTGTTTTATAAAAAGCATGGGCATATATGACAAGTGTATTCAAGAAGTAATCCATCAAGAGCTTTTCAATACAAAAGTACCACCTTGTATGGTTTTCAGAGAATTCCCAAACCATGAAACTCTGGCAATTGGGACAGAATTCTGGGGAAATGTCACTACGCGTGACCTGATCTCTACCCACACCTATGAGCAAATGGATGGGGAGAAAAAGGATTTAAAATAACAAAGACAATAATACAACCAAGGTCCTACAGTCATTTGAATCAACATGAAGAATTATTCAGGAATTGAAAAGATAAACTCAAAAAGTCTTTCACAGGAAACTAAAAATAAGAAGTGCTGTCTTTAGAGGTAATCTTCACATTTTGAGTTTTGTTCAGATTGATAGAGTATATTCAGCATTCCTCTCAGGAATGGGCCAGAGTAGCAACTGCTATAAATTGCTTTGGGGTCTCTGGTCTCTTGAAGTCAGAGAAACATTTTACTTCCAAATGAGGTAGTCTAACATACAACTCCACGGACAAGCAGAAAAACAAGTACAGCTGAAAAGGTCAGTTAACTGCTAACTGCAATAATTAAAAATTACATCTCATGAATTACAGATGGACTTTCCCCATCTACTTGAAACAATACACACGATACACACTTTTTGCTGTGAATACTTCCGAAACTACGGAAAAGAACGTCAGCTCAAAAGACCAGGCAGATTCAGGAAGGTCAGTATTGC
The DNA here is from genome assembly GCA_017639245.1 of Myiopsitta monachus. NCBI lineage: Eukaryota > Metazoa > Chordata > Aves > Psittaciformes > Psittacidae > Myiopsitta > Myiopsitta monachus. The sequence goes on along the minus strand of CM029926.1, from coordinate 782,822 downwards.
TACACACAGCCAGTAGAGCTGCACTGCTATCACGTGGGTCTTTTCCAGGGCTGACAGTCCCTCAATAACTGCTCCACTTTGGGCTCCCGACAAGCCATGCTTCCTGAAGAGTACTGCTCCTGCACAGAGTGCTGCACGGCCTCCCCTGGACTGCCAGGGAACCTCTGCCCCCTCCTGTTCTCACCAGGGTGCTCTTGGTCCAGTTCTCACATGTCCTCCTCACAGCTGTGGGCATTTTGTCATTCCATCAGCAGGTTCTCCTCAAGCTGCCCCAGACTGGCTGAGAGACTCAGCTGCGGCATTGAGCGGGGCAGTTACCGGCTAGAACCGCCTGGAACCAGCAGGGGGCAGCCCTGCCCGCCCCTCATACAGCCCCACCCCAACGCCTGGCTCTGACACCCACCGCAGCTGACAAAACACGAGGATTTGCCTCAAGTTATTCACATAAAATGCGTTAGGAAATAGCAGAATCTTACAGTGCAACATTAACTTACAGCCATACCTGACCCAAAACAATAAAACCCCAGAACAGAATACCTGAGAAAGACCTTTCGGAGGATTCAATGTAATTAGCCAGAGTTCCCACAACACAAATGTTAAAAGTTCAATTTCTTTCTTCAACTAGTAAAGCTTAAAAGAATAAATAATGCCCTTATTGGAATATAATCTATCATTAAAGTGTTTTGGCTGTTTGATTCCTTTTCCAGCACGGTTTATCTACCTTTCACCAAGCCCCCAAGCTGAAGAACGTCTCCACTTCCACAAACCACTACCTCATTACACGTTTTTACTCAGTACTACAAATCTTTTCACAAACCTGACAGCCAAGTGCACAATACACAGCAAAAGACACCTCAGGAGAGATGTGGAGAAGCTGCTGTGGAAAATCCACAAATATAACCTATGATAAATCTAAAGCTTATGTATCATAAACCATACACAATTAGGAGTGCGCTCAGTATTTATCAGATAATGGCATCATTCTCATAAAAGACTAAGCTTATGAGAGCACACTGTAAACAATTTTTTGCCATAATTTCAACTTACAGTGATAAAATTCAGCTTATATAGATACCAAGATCTATTTTAACTAAAATAGCAGATTAAACAGCTCTCTATTTTAGAGAATTGTTTTTTAAATGTCTCTTACCCCTCTGTTCTGTCAAGTTAACATGGGATTTACTGGAACTCTAATTTATGGAGATGTTTTCCCTCAGTGTGTGTGAAGGCATGCATACAAATATATTATTGTCATATTAAATCTGAACAGCTAAGCTCAAACGTGAATTTAGGAAAATATTAACATACTATCACTGTATTACTCAACCAGTTTGCAGCATCAGATTATCCTTTTTGCTAAGGATACCTAATGCTCTTTTAAGCCACCAAGGGCAATAGATATGTGCTCTGTTGTTTCAAAACTTCAGTCTTATGAAGCATATGTTTTGTTTTTTGTTTTTGTTTTTTACTGATTTGTTTTATTCAATCAGGAAAGGAAGAAATGACATGTCACTTCATATTAGAAACATGTTTGGGCCACTAATCTCAAATCTATTACTTCCAAGTACTGAGGGAAAGTTCAGGGAAGAAGTTCTTTACACCAAGTGCAATTAAATTGATTCAGCAATTTTGTAACATTCCAAGTCTCAGAATCAGGAAATTATGAATGGTTCCCTTTTTATTTCTTCTACTGTGCCTACTATAAATACTTCTGACTCCTGTGAAGCCTTAAATTTATTTGTGTTGATGCACCTGGGTTAAGAATGAGAAAACAGTAACCCAATTCAACAAAGCATATTCCCAGAAAGCATAGCCATTAATCAAGTAGCACTGCTGTACCTATGGAACTATTCTAGATCCCCAGTATATTTTTTAATTCTTTTTTTAAATCCTTTGTACAGATACTGGCATGTGCTCCCACAGAAAATGTAGATGGAGAACTGGTATCGCAACCACCAAAACAAAAAGAAAAATCATTCTGTTAGCAGAGGTAACCAACACAGCTCTGTGTCATGGAAGTACTGAAGAGCATGCTGAAACCCAAGGAGTTATTCTATAGGTCCTGAATAGTCAAGATACTATTACATATTTGTTAAGTACTCAGTGTTGAAACTGCTGTCCAAGGGAATATCTTTTATAGTATTTTGTTCTAGGCATGTTATCCGGTTAATCGCAAAATGTCAGTGAGGTTCTGCCTTTTCTTATCTTGAAAGAAAAACAAAATCCTACCTAAATTAAACTCTTCCACTCTGCATAATATTCCTGTAGCCTGCTACAGAAAAGAGGCAAATTCTGAAAGAAAGATGAACAAATACACTGTAATTACACTAGGACAATGGACATATTGAGTTTAAATATCTGTGTAAGACTGTGGTTACTTATGCATTTAAGAATGCACTTTATCTGCAAGCCTATGTAGTGTGTCTAGTTAAATATATAACTCCTCTCCTTGATTAAGTTAAAAAGGGGCCCTAATCCGTGACTGGTTACTCTATTGCAACTGGTTTCTCTGTTGCAACTTCAATTTAAATCAATTCTGCTAGTTTATATCCTTCTTTGTACTCTTCCTCCTGCCATACAAAGTATATCTTAAAAACAAACAACACAAAGCCCAAAACCAAACAAAACCACCAAAACAAAACAAAAAATCCCACCAAAAAAAAACCCAACAAAACCAAAACAAACCACCAAAACCCCAACCCCTGAGCAAGAATGCTCTGCCATTTTTAAAAAAAACCAGCATTTACATTTTGACAAGCAATAAAAACTGTAGCAATCAGAAGCTTGCTAAGAACACAGAAGTTTTTAGAGTGTTTATTCCGTATTCATAAGCAGGCAATTATTGTCACAAACTTATCTGCATCCCAAACAGCTCTTTTAAAAAATGCATTTTTTTTTTACTACTTCTGTGTACGCATCATCTCAGTTGTGTTCCTGAATTATTATTAATCAAACAAATTGCATCTCTCCATGAATAAAAAATACATTTTCTCTGATGGAGATTGCTGTTTCATTAGTTTGGCTTTCTTTTATGCAATGTATCATCATCCATGTTCTTTCACTATATGCCACATTGTCAAAATAGTGAATTTCAACCTTGTAATTGTATTGGATTGCAGGAGGTCTGGCTAAAATATTCAGATTTGTCCTATTAATCCAACTGGTACTGATTTTCCAAGAATTGATGACATATTTGTAAGCAATATTAACTGTCCTTCACATTAAATTAAACTGATCTCTTACTATCTATCATAACTATCAACTATCAAATGATGGAAATTAATTTATCTATCAAATCTAACATCTTTCAAATTAAGATAATGAAGGGTTTTGTGAGAATGTAATTTACTTCTCTCAGAAAATGTGAATTGCACTGAAGGCCAAGTAAAATAAGTCATCTTTGAGAGACAGATGACAAATTCAAAATACCTCACAAAGCACTACAGAAAACAGGAAGAATGAAAAATAGCTGTTATTTCTGAGAAAAAGGAACTCCTTATCAGGGTGGGATGACTTTTAAAGTCTGTTAGACCAATGCCTTCAAAACACGTGTTAGTACAACCTTAAAAGCTGTGACACATCACAACAAGCAGTTCGGAGCTGAACTGAGATGGAGTGTTTGGATGTGGAGCCCTGGCCCCAGTACTTGCAGGAAGCTAAAAAAAGTCATGAAAAGCTACATACCACCACTGTTGTGGTCACCTGTAGGTTCTTTCCTGAGATCTTTTACTGGGTCTTGTTAGGTGACCTATGTCAATAAGGTGAAGGTTGGAAGTGCTGCTGAGATGCTGATCCCGTCATCACCCTTTCCCCAGAAAAACATCGCATTGCTGTTCCTTTACGTAAGTTAAAGGGCAAATGAGTCCCTCTTGCTGCAGACACTGCTGCAGTCTTGTCAGTGACTTTCCAGAGCTCTCCAGACAAAAGAAATTGCAGATTCACAGCAGCGATAATGGGAAGGAGACTGAACTGGAGTTAGAATTGGTTTTCTCTTGCATGTATTGGGTTTGATTTTCAAGTGCCTGGATGTGCATATAAGGCCATGTGTGCTATAGGGTTTTAAAATGAAGCTACTGTATATTTTTAAGCTTGATACAACCCAAACTTTTCTAATATTACTGCTTTATTGAAAAAAAAAAAAAACAAACCTGAAATAAATGCAAATATGCATTTTTAGAAGCCCTAAGAATCACTAAATTATTGAAAAAGATGAAAACAAGTTATGTAAGGGTTTGCCTTGTTTCATCAAATTATCCTTAAATAAGCATGGGTGGATTGAAGACATCTTGCAACATATCCCACATATTTAGCCTACACTTTTGCCAAAGTATTACTTGCCATGCAAAATAAAATTCTCTTGAGTTTTATTTTCACTGGAACCAGACTAGGTTCCTGTCAGCACAGGAAGTAGACACTTCTCTAGAGAGTGATGGTAGATGCACATATAAAATACAAAGCCCAAGGGAAAGGAAAAAAAAAAACAAAACACCAAACACTGAACTGCCTGCTCCCTCCCCCCAAAAAAACCCAAACCCACCAGCCTTCCCACCTCCCAAACCAAAACCACCCCCCCACCACCTTTTATCTACATAGGAACAAAACCACACACTGCAAATAAATTTATGTCTGTGAAACAAACAAAAGAAAACCCGACTTTCTGCCCAAGTTATGATTTTCATTGTTTCCCCAAAGGCCTTTCCTCTGCAAGAATATTTTTATGGCAATCTTCTCCTCTGCCTTATGCTAGAGATTCTCCCACAATTCACTATTCTGCAGATCAAATACTGTGCCCAGTGGCAATACATGATATATAACACATGTAGGCAACAAGGAATGTCAGTAAGATGGTCTGGTTGAGATTCTCAGTTTCTCTCCCCAACATCAGGGGGTGAAATGTCACTGCCCGAGTAATCAACAATGGTTTGACCTTTTACCTTTAATTAGTCATGCTCATACAGGAGTGTTACTCAAATCTCGACAAACTTACTCTGTCCTCTTGTATGAACAGACCATCACAAGGTGGCTGAAACTGGCACGTGTTACGCCTACACATATACCTAGGAAGCCAAAATACACCTAATGCAAGTACTTGCCAGCTGTAGCCTGTAAAACAATGACACATTCATTCACAAAAATATTGAAAGCAGGTAAAAAAGAACGGGTTATTGATTAGCTTGTACAAGTTTTGTAATTTAAATATATTGAGAGCAAAACTTTCCAAATCCTGTAACAGAAAAGAATGAAGAAAATCAAAGAATCATAGAATCATTCCACATTTTTAAATAATTAATAATTGTATCACAGTCTGATGTTGTGAAAGCTGGCATGAAAACTGGAATGCAAAGTGTTGGTAACAAAGCTGTGAGATGAGACTATTTTGGTAAAGTTTGCAGTTGTTTTCTAGTAATTTTTGCTAAAACCCTTAAATAGTTTAAGAACAGCTATTTAAGACAAATGGCAAACCCTTTTAATAAGTGTTAATTTATATAGTGCTTTCAGGGAAGGAATAACATTTCACAGTAATTTTCTTGCAAGAGGGTAATTTTTCACATTGCAATTCAATCTGCATTATAGATTTAATAGATATGCTTGCAGTTGTTAAAAAATGTAACTTTTACTAATAGTGAATTTACCACTGAAACACAGAAAGCCGAAACACAGAAAGCCAAAACACCAGATATTTACACAGATGAAATGTGTAAGTTAGAAGGTGAAGTCTGCTGTACATATTCCCTACTCTGAACTAATGCAAAGGGCTGTAACATCCTTCCTTATGCCCAGTGGGTCTTTCATCATGTATGTGGCCTGCAAAAGTTTTAGGACGTTAAATCTTTTACAAAAATACAAATTAAATTGTTACAGTTCTGCAGCTTTTCTGACTCCTTAATAGCCCCAAGAGGCAGCTCACTCAAATTTCAAGCCTCCAGCCATCACCTTTCTTAAACTCCCTGCAACCAGACAGAGGATTTGGATTATAATTAATTTTTACTGCAGCAGCAAACCTGACACTAATTCACTCTACTGCATATGAGACAACACTGTTGACTGGTAACAATAACTCAATCAACCAGAATAGTGCACCCGCTATTTAGGACAAGCCCAGGACAGAGAAGCCATATCAGAGAATCACAGAATGGTTTGGGTTGGAAGGGACCTTAAAACTCATCTAGTTCCAATCCCCTGCCATGGGCAGGGGCACATTACACTAGACAAGGTTGTTCCAAACCCCGTCCAATTTGGCATTGAACACTTCCAGGGACGGGGCAACCACAACATATATAAATCAATATACACATATATAATATAGATCAACCTCCACATTCTCCAGCATTTTACCTAGTACCACCCATTGGCAGCTTACAATTCTGTCAGGCCTAGAAGAACTAGCAAATAACAGTCTTTGTTCCCATCAGTGTGTTTTTGTTTCATGTCATTTTTTTTGTTTAATGCCCTCACTTTTAGCAGACTATTGTATGCAACACTTCATTCTTAATTTCAAAGCTTTCTTTATCCGGTTCATATCAGCTAGCATTAGGGTTAGAGTCCCTCTACAGTTTACAAGTTTGGGATTTCAGTCAGTTATGTCCACTTTTTTTTCCCACACGACGATTTTACTGGTTTTGCAGGAGTTCTCCAGAGGAACCAGAATACAATCCCCAGTCCATCCAAACCTTTATAAACCTAATTCAGTAGACTTGAAGATATATTAATCGCTATTACATTCATATAAATGCTGTTACAGAATCTGCACATATACTTAACCTTTTTCTAGAGTGTCACTTCAATTATTCTATGCTTGGCTGCTAAGCCACCCCTGAAATGGATAGGATTTGATCTTTTCGAGAATACTAAGACACACGCACAAATCCAGATTTAAAAATTTAGTTTTGCTGGGGAGAAGCCTGCTCCGCAAGCATAACAGATTCATGTTGAATAAGTTTAAGTAAGTTCTTGGTTCGTGTACATTTGCTCTTGAACACAGTTTAAAACCATCTATGATAGCATCAATATGGTGGCAGAAGGTGAAGTGTGAAAGATAGGGAGAGAAAAGGAGACAATGAAAGGAGAAAAAAGCCGCAATTCTCATAAAATACATACGGAAGTCTGATACTCTACAGTAAACATACACAAGACAAACTGTCCATAATAGTAGAACAAAGAAGCAGGCTTTGGCATTTACATTAATTGGTATGGTAATTAATAAGACATATAGCACATGGTAAAATCGCTTCTGCCATCTGTGTCAACTGTCCCCAAGTAGAAGGAGTGCACATTTGCCAAGTTCATCAGCATTACGATTGCTACCTCACGCCAAGTCTTATTTTATTAGCTCCTATTAGTTTCAATGCTAAAAATCTATCAGCATTTCTATTTAAAACTTCTCATAACAACACCAAAAAACTCCAAATAAGAATAACACAATCACAGAATGCTGTAATTTGTGACTAAACTTGGTAGCTACAGCAATTAATATCCTATATTGTGTTTGTAAATTGATTTTCATAATTATTTACAAATTATTACATTTGTTAAAAATGCTACATGCAATGTAAGTTATCCTGTAACAGTGGCAGAAGTACAGAGTGGCTTCTCTGAAGCTGTAGCTAAGGTCTGAGACAAAAAAAAAAAATATGTAATACACTTCAATTTAAGATGAACATTAGATTAGATTATGATAGCAAAACAAAACCCCAAAACTACTCTTTCACATTCCTAAATAATTGCAGGGGGTTTACATAGGCTTTTTTTCCTGTGTCTTCAAATACCCTATACTGATAACGCCTCCAGCTATAGTTATATCCTGTAGAGTCACATCGTCTTATAAACACTAATCAGAATCATTTCTAATCACTAAGATCAAACTGTTTTGCTTAAAAGTCACACCAGCTCTGTCTTTGCTTGATGGTGAGCCACAGGCAAATGGCTGGTGTCCACCTTCAAGAAAGTCTAGAGTCTGCTGGGCCACTGCAGGACAGACCTTGTTTAGCAGGTCAGCACAGCAACGTACATATACAGAGACCTCCTGCCATCACTGTGGACTGCTCCTCTTCCATATCCTTTGCTTATAGCATTGAGTGTGCAGATGTACATACAGATGGATTTACCAAAGCACGTACACACATGTCTTTCTTTTCCACAATAGTTGCATTACCTCAGTAATGCTAGTTATTTGGAGACAGATTGCCTCTATTTATCTCAGGCAACTGATTTTCCTATTGCATTTATTAGTGCAACAGCAAGAGCTTCACATACAACTCCCTCACACTGCAAGCAAAACAAACCTCTGAGAGAGCACAAGAGAGATGGTATAGTTTCATGAGTGAAAAGCTACTTTGTGGGAGATCCTGTAGAACCACACACTTCCTTGAGTCACTCATCAGTCACAGGGACTTATCACAGAATTCACTTCTACAAACACCAAAGGACAACTGTCTTTAAATCAGACATCTTAAATGCACTAAGCCTTCTCTTTAAAAGCAGCTATATTCCATAACACCTACACATCCAGAATAAATTAGCTTTCTTATTCAGTTGTGTGAACAATGGTAAGCCCCAGAGGAAAAGTGAGAAAGACTAATGCCAGCCTCTGCCAAAATACTCATTAAATACACTTTCTTACAGATGCTTCCCTTGTTGAAAGGGTTATGGTGTCATACAAAATAAAAGATACATAGTCTAATAGGATATTTATGACACCAAGCAAGTAATTTGGAAATTGCCCTTAACTTTTACCTAGTGTTCATTGAAGCAATGTTCAACAATACTAAACAAAGGAGGAAAATCTATTATCTGCTACACTTTCCTCTGCACAAAGCCTACTGCTGAACACCTTAGAAAAATCTGATCAACGGTCAAAAAGGTGACTGTACAATTGCATATTTACCTGCTGACCACCCCATTAAGGCTGTCAATAGAAGTATCTAATAGTGTCAGCTACCACACTGGTTTTGTACAGCAAGCAGCTGCCCATTACCAGCTGCTAGCAAACCTCAACTCATTCCATACATGCAGCTGAATAGCTGTCATCTGGTAACAGATTTTTATTACTACCAGGACTGTATTTGAATTCAAAGTAATGACCTGGAAGTACAAAATTCCATATTCTGTAATCCCACAAGCCATGCAATTCTCCCTCTTAAATTACTATTGAATATCTATATAACATTCTCTGCTGCTCCTTCTTTGATATAATGCTATAAACAAGCCTCCTTAGTGAACAGGGTCATGGGAAGATTTACAGTTCTTTTTCACAGGACTGAAGGTGAATTTATTTTACCCAATGCATCCTATTTAGGTCTATTTTGCTAAGAACATTATTCTTAAAAGACATCTTAGCATATCCTTCAACATCAGACAGAAGCCACATTAAGTGGTGCAAAGATGACATGGTATCCCGCATGACCTTAATCAGCAGTTTAAGTGTAGGATAAAAGTGAGAACTGAACCTACAGCCCTATCACAACTGCCTTTTTTAAATGTCAAGGAGATAAACGTTGCTGCTCAGGCATGTTTCTTCACCAGACTGACACCCAAGGCTTCTAGACTTCATTCAGTGAGAAAGAAGGTTAGAGCAATATACTGAAACAAAGCACTGTCACGTGCCAAATGCTCGATGTACTACCTGAGAAAACATCAGATGCCCAATAATGACAATGGACAATGTCATATACCATGGGAAGGGTATATGAATTTTTATAGATAGGTGCAGTACATAACATAGTGTGCTATTCAATACAGGGTGCATTCATCCTCAATTAAGGCGTTGTGTGCCCTTAGCCTTCTGTTTATATGCATAACATAGTGTGCTATTCAATACAGGGTGCATTCATCCTCAATTAAGGCGTTGTGTGCCCTTAGCCTTCTGTTTATATGCACACCAACCCACAATTTGCCTTTTCTGTCACACATGGTGTCTCACGTACACATGCATGAACCTATTGTAAATCTTAGGAGCTAACTAGAATTTCCATTTTTAACCCATATCAAAACCCTTTACACTATCTGTGAGTTAATAAAGTAACCTGGCCTTATAAAGCATCTCTTCTGAATATATTGCTTCTGGCTTTGCAACAACACAAAAAAAAGATGCAATAATGCAACTCTTCCTTCCACATACACTCTGCACATAACTGAGTTGATTAGCTTTCAACATTACAAAATCAAACTGCTGGAACTTCAAACTTCTTATTTTGCAAATGAAAAGTTGCAGGAAGAGAATATTACTTTTGGCACCATATCAACCCAATTAAACCTCCATTTCATTAGAGTTCAGAAAGCTGCCAAAACCAATCAAATTGATCTATATCAAAATTGGACTTATTTTTCTCTGGTGGTGAGAATGCCATTAAAAATGATTTTAAAATATCCAGATAACTAAATGAGATTATATGAAGAGAGATGCAGGACACTTCAGCCTCTGTGCAGATAAGCCAGTGAGGCAGAACAACTATAAACGTGCACTGACTTCTTAACTTCTAAAGGATTTTAAATGTGGGTGAAGAATGGTCCTTCTGGACACAGCAAAACACAGGTTTTATGCATATTTATAAAGTGAATCCAAGTTTTGGATCTGTTAGCAACTGAAACAGAGAAAAGACTCATGACAGCAAGGAAGACACACGGATGGAGTAAAACTGACTTATCTGACAATCTTGATGATTGTCAAGAAGCTAGAAAACAAAACTGCTCACAACCCTCAACAGATATGCTAGTATGCTAAGATCTGGTAAAGTGAGGTTTTCTTGGAGAATGCAAGTAGGCAGCAAATAGGTAAGAGAGGACACAGGGAGATTGCCACAACTTCAGGGGACAAAAGAAGACTGGACCAGAATAAAGCACTATTTGGGAGGAAAGCAGAGGATTTTATTCAAAAAAGATTAGCTGAATGTTCTTCACCAACTACATCTACCAGCAGAAGCAATGCAAACTTGTGACACAGTTCCGAGTGTGAAATTAGTATTTTAGATGAAAGGTTGTCTATTCAATGTTAACATAAAAGCTTTAGTAATGAAATCCTTTTTATTTGTAACAACAGATAATCATCTGCAATGGAGGTTTAGCCTTTTTCACTTCTCTGTGATAACATAAGGACCTCAAATATACTGCAATAACCTTCTATTTATATATATACGTATATAAAATGCTTATATGTATAGAGACATGTATGTAGGACATATATTAATAAGTATGACTCTTTAGTAATTGAAAAACTATCAGGAGAGTAGATAAATAAGAGTAAAGTGAAAATGAACAATGCAGAGACTAAATGAGATATCCACTCTGACTGTTCTGAGCAATTTCTTTTTATTACCTTATTTAATAAGAACGATTGAACATCTTGGGAACAGCTGCCTTGTTAAAGAGTCCACATCCCCAGCCCTTTCACTAATGTTCAAGAGTAACAGTGTTAGCCTCTCAAGAACTCTCCCTAGTGATATGTGAGAATTTATATTCCTGATGTTCCAGAATTTATATAAAACAAAGTAGGAAAAGGGAACAGAAATGCTTGGAAGAGCTACTCTAATAAAGGAGAAGCCTTTTTCTAGTTGATAAATGCATTCAGTAGCGTATTTCTTTATGTAATGCCTCTTCAGACAGCAGAAGAAAGCCACAGCAAAAGTTTTGTTAAAACAGATGAAACATGAATCATTTATCTTGAAATTACATAGTGTAAATGCAAATTAATCAGTATGCTTAGACAACTGTTAAGTTGACAAAGTGGCTCTTAAAGTCAGAAGATATTAAAACTGTTAAGTAGTTCTTTGTTACACTGCCTGTAACCCTTAATATTTCTCAAAACCAACATGATAAAAGCTGTAGACATTCATATCCATTAAATAAAAAAGCCATGGTAGAGATTTGAGAGTGAATTGCTTACACTGTAATCAATAGGTTACTTGTTCAATAGAGGGCATACATTACTTTTACTCCAAGACAAGCGCACAAGACAATAACACTGGAAGTTATGTTTTGTTTCTGTCAGCGAACAGCTCTTTCTCATCTAAGCTTGTTACTCTTTCCTTCCACAGAGTAATGAGACTAGGACTGTCTGATGACTAAGGAGAGCTTTCAGAAAAATGAATGTCCCCCATCTGACATAAAACACCACTTAAGGATGAAGCAAGGTTATGAAAGGTGCAATAGAAGTAAAATGCAAGGAAACAAAAAAAATTAAATTGCAGTGCAGTCCGTTTCTTTAAGGACTAAACCATTTAACTCCATTTTGTGACAGACAGGAAAAACTGTGCAGGTAAACAGAAAAGGGTAGAAAGAAAAAAAGTGCAGCTAGGTGGAAAAGGCCCAGAAGCTGGCAGTGACAGTATAGACAAAAAAAAAAATCAGGAAAGTAAGCAAGAGACTTTCTCTTGCTTCTAAAAGCACCCCCTGCTCCTCCATGTCCTCCCAGAAGGAAAACACATGTGTGAGCTCCTCATAACAACATCAGAGAATTTGGGTGGGGTTTTGTGTGAGTACAGAATATACTTTCGGCACACAGGATCCTTAAGGAGGGCTGACACACCGACTTGGGTGTAAAAGATACCTGCAATCACTGTGGTCTAACATAACTGAAGCCAGAAAGCAAAAAAAGAAAAAGGGGAAAAAAAGCCAAAGAGAAAATGAAAGTCGGAGGATGGGAGTAAGGAAATTAAAAAGGGAAAAGGGAAATCAAAAAAAGTCTTCCATGGAGTGAGGAAAGTTCACTTCAGTCAGTAATAAGCCTTGAAGCACAGTCAGAGCACCCAGCAGGACAAGAATCCAAATCAACAACTATTACAACAAGCAGTAACAAAATGATCACAGGTAAACCACAGAGAGTGTATCAATTAATCAAGACTCTGAACTGTGCCCTACCCTCAAGCACACAAGGACAAGGTAAAGAAGCAAAATGCAACACAGTATGTTCTCTCTCATCTGGCGGACAGAATTATACTTTGCAGTCACAAGAAAACTGCTGGTTTCCTTAAGAATTTACTTTGCGCAGAGCTCCCTAAGTGTTTCTGAATGCCCTGATATTGGAAAGCTGCAAACACAAAGAAATATAAAATATTGAGCAGTATGAAACTTCCATGAGTTCTTGAATAGATAAAAGTAAAGCTCAGGTTTTCCCAAGACTCAGAGAGTCTGCAATATTACCATGAATGTTTTAGGCTTCAATTTAAAAAAGCAAATAAAATAATACATACATACATACATACATACATACATAAATCAGTAACTGATACCACAAAAAAAGCAAAAGAAGCAACAAATTGACAGAGAACTGCCTAAAGGTAGAACTGGCTTAAGGCAGCTCTGATTGTTTCACAATGCTACTAAGGGTATATCCACAACAAATGGTACCAGTTCCTTAACATCAATGCACAGCTTCAAGTTACACACTACAGTTTGTGATTATCTGTTAGCAGAAAGAGTCAATCCATACATTTATTACAGTTCTTCCAAATAAAAAAGATCAGATGGGCTGGAGAAGAGGGATAGCTGTGTACAGGAAAGGTGGAAGAGTAGCAATGGTTAGGGAAAAGGTATGCCTGAGCCCATACTGAAAAACAGCTCGTTATTTTCTCTTGGAATATATGATCACATTGTTACTACAGAGGAAAAGAGATGCCTGGCGATCTACTCAAACACTTCAGTTCGCCTTTTCTTCAGGCTCTCCTAATGCCTTACCCATTGTTGAACTTTGACTCCACATGCTTTACGATAACCCCTGTGAGAGTTCAAGACATTTCTAGAGGTCAGAAGCAATGGTTCACAAGTGTGGAGGTGACTCACTCCTGTCCAGCCGTGCTAGAATGTTCCTGGTCAATGACTGGTGTGAGCAGAAGGACTCACAAGTCCTTTATTACCGTCAGCCATGACCACCAGCAAGGACATTTCATGAAAAAAGAAAAAAAGTGTCCTGAATGCTTGTTTGTGTCATCCTGAAGAGCACAAGGGCCCTTTCCTTTACCCCCATCCCAACCACTGCATCCTATCAGTTTACCACCATACTGATTTCTAATGCTGGAGGATACAGTGGTTCAAAGCTGTAGTCACAAATAACTTCTAAAATCTTAACTAAAAATAAAAAGCAGTTTACATTAGTATCTTGAATTATGACCAGCATCTGTAGTACAGTACACAGCCTCTTTAAATACCTGCTATCTAAAAGTAGAAGTTCAACGTGCAGATTTGTTAAAAAATAAGAGCAACTGTGAGCCACTGGGGAGCCACATTCACAAACTGACATCCACCACCTGCCAAGAGAGATGCATACTGCACCCACTCCTCAGATTACTACTGGCTACACAACATCCCAATTCATTCTCAGGTCGATGCCAATTACTACTGGACCAATCCTGTTACCTTAAATTACAGTTTTATTAGTATTTGCTGACATCCCAACCTATTAAATCTCTCCTTTTATTTTTTAAAAGTGTAGTCTTTTATGGCCATGAAAAACAACCCCAGAATTACAGAGACTATTGGGAAGCCCAAACCCTCTAAAATAAAGGGTTTTAAATAAATGCATAACATGCTGCACAGATTATGTACTGTAACACATTTTGAAAGCAACAATTCTAATCTGAAAAGCCAGATGGCAAGTACACAGGAACACCAAGGCACTGCCTTAAATTAAAACTTACCTCTTAGCCTGAAATAAATTAATCTGATAAAAACTGTTTCAACACCACAAATGTGTGACCCCAAGACAGGATGTAATACTACAAAAGCAAACTTACTGGAGAGTAACTTAGCAAACTAAGACATAAAAGGAAAAAAATTAACAAACTAATACATTTCTGATACATTTTATTGTACTCTATACTCAGGGAAGCCTTTGAAAGACGCATATGGTAAAACATTCTGCGGACAGCCAGTGGATGTCTCTGCATGGTCACTGGAGGGTCATGAAGGGGTAGGCCTGCACCTAAAAGTTACACTAGTACAACCTACCATTGGGATAAAATCCACTAAGTATTTCTATGAGAGTGAATATGCTTACTTTAATACATTACCTTCTGTGGTACTAATATAAGTATGTGCTGTTCTAGTTCATTAATTCCTCTTGCAAAAAGCCACTCTATGAGGACTACTGTATGCTTGTTATGGGTGTATGGAGGACTTGCCTCATTTAGATCTAACCACAATGAAATCTGGTACCAGAAGGGCTTGTAAAATCCTGCACAGAATTGCCTCAGCATTTAGGAAACGCATGCAAATGATCCATCTTCTTGTGCGCCTCCAGGGCCTGGACCCCTGGACAACCTGAGCTGTCTTAACTCTTGCATGAAACAAGAAAGACATGATACAGCCTGTAACTAAAAGGTTATGATAGTATTACTTTTGCTTCTTAAAGTAACATATATAATCACACAAATATCTATATTGAGACCTGGGCATCAAAACATTGTGCTTACCCATGAATTGTAAATATTCCCATAGGTCCTTTGATCAGGAGAACTATGTGGAAAATTTTATTTTTCTGTCACTTAGATTATGTTTTAATATCACTTTAGTACTCCTGAAGAGTAGATTCTCAGGCATGGTTCATTGCAAGTGGAAGTTTTATTTCACAGTGCTACATGGGCAGACTGGTTGCACTTCATGTCTCTGACAATTTAAACACTTCTCTCCTTTTGCTGCTACACGAGACTTACTGACCAGACTATTAGTTTAGCATTAGCGGTTAAAGGTTTAGCTCATTTCATACAGAGAATGGATGTTAAACTGTAACTGCTGTCTTCTTATGAGAATTAACTAGAGGTGCAAGCAAACTTTTGTTGGAAGGAACCTAACATACAAGCCAAGCATTCCTGTTCTTGCTCTCAAAAGCTGGTATTGAAATACACACATTGTGGGTTACCCCACAGCAAAAGGTGAATGCAACAAAAATCCTCTTAGTACCTGAATGTCCTTTTAATATTCTTTTATTTATTCTTGCTTTCTGTTTTTACTGTCTTTGACTTTTCTCCTTCTATCACTTCTGACTGGAACGCTTTATCTGACTTTTCTGACTGCTTTTATCTGACTTTATCTACAGTCTGTTCGGACTGTAATTCTTTATCGTCTCATGAACCAATATGTTGCTGTTGATCACTCATTGTTTACTGCATTTCTGACCTGCATGTCTCCTATTGCAAAATCAATACAGTATTCGGATTTAAAATAAAACCCGAGTATTAACAATGCTTTATTCTGTAGCTAATAAGAGTACCATATTATTACTTTTTTATGCCCAATAAAAAATAAGAAACTGCAAATGATGATAGCCAAGGCAAAAACGCAATTTGCTTCTCAGAAATAAACCTTAAAAGCCAGAAGTGCTATGCACATTAAGCACCCCATGACTGACTGCACTATCCACAACACTTGAGTTTTATCTACACGTCATGTTCACTAATGTTACAAATTAGGTTTGAATACAGCATACATTATCTAGTGTTTTACAATATGCCTACAGACTGGCAAAGCCGAAAAAGCAGCCTGAAGCCCAAAATATTCTAATAAAGCATACAAGAGAAATCATATTGAACAAAAATTGATAGAGCAAGGAGAACAGCACAATACTCCACTTTTCATGTAGGACCACATTGCCAAAACACAAGAAAATTGGGACTGGTCTTGCACAAGGCATGTGGGCAAAACCAGAAGCAGCCAGGTGGGAAGGCTGAGAAGGTGGATTGCTGCTTGGGCACAGAAGCAGAAAAAGCAGCTGCTTTAGACAATGGAAGAGGTTCACTCAAGAGTGAAAGATGGTAAATTAGTTTAGGATAAAGAGAAGCTGAGATGCTGAAGCAAAGGAAGATCTTTGCTGATAAACGGAAGCTTAACACCTTTGGTGTTTGGGGGTTTGTGACTACCTTATATTACTTAAAATACAACCCTATGGAAATAATATTGTAAAAACCTGAAATTATCCAACCCCCAGTGGAGATCTTGTTTCATTGGTGTATTCTGTCACTGATGTGAAGGTAAACCTGCCTGTATCATCATTTTGGGGGTTTAGTCAAGCAAACACATCATTAACTAACTTTGTTTATATTTGTCATATGTACCTCAGATTGCTGATTCAATACTCAGGCTCAGTTTAGTAAATCTCAGTGCCACATTCTCATTTTGCTTCAAAATTAACACTTGAAGAGAGATACACATATTAAACAGGCCTATTTTGTTTATATAGAAGCTTAGCCCGCATTGAATAAATTGGGTTTTATTCTTAGCGTAGATTTGCAATGTGCTGATATGTAAATCTAAGACTGTTAAAGCAAAACATTTCTCCTGCAAAAAATAAATGTTGCAATAGTGTTTTTGCAATACAAAATTTGGTAGAAATAGTCTAGATGTAGTTAACTCGCTGCAAATTGAGTCCTTTAAAGAAAGAGGGTGTTAATAATTACAGGAAAAAATAGATACAGTTGCATTTAAACAAATACCACACGAAACACATTTGACCATCTGCTATACTGTCTTAGGGTATCATGTTGGCAGATATTACATAATCATCTGCATATGACAGATAATTTTAGCCAAGCCTAAATAAAAAACATGTTCTGATAGTTTTGAAGGGAAAAAAAAAAATACTAACCTGCTTTATAAACTTACCAAATATCTGAAGCGCTATTTATTATAAATACTGGCTGGTTTCCATAAAAACTATTGTGTTATAAACACAACAAAGAAAGAGAAAACACAGTATCTTTTTTTTGCCGTTTCATATGTATTTTGAAACACAAAACTGATCTGCCCAGTATTTCTCATGTATTTTACTCCTTTAAACCTTTTAAAAGCAGTGGCTTAGAAAAACAATTAAGTCATAAAGCACTCTTCTACTCTTCAACCACTATGCAAGTACTATTTGCTTGTATACCTTAATGCTATTGAAAGTAAAAGGCTTGGAATACATCTAGAAATGTTTTTTGAAACAGAAAAACATCCACAATTGGTAAAGATTGCCCTTGTAGTACATGTAGAGTACTTTCCCAATTTATACAGGAATTTCTGCAGTCATATCTCATTTAATTATGGTGATTTACTATTCATTATTTAAACAGTGAACAAAAAAGTACACTGCAACAAAGTGCTATCAGTACTGAAGGTCATTCTCCACATAATACAGTGAAAAAAAAGGGTTCCTAAAGCCACCTTCTATTTAAACCAAAAAAAAAAAAAAAAAAGGCCAAATTACTTGAAGATCTAACAAAATAAATTCTGTTATTGAAGACAATTGAATTTTACAGTACTTATAATAAATACATTATGGAATGAAAATTGACTGAAGAGATTTGATTTTCCTTAAATAAACTGGAACAGCTGACAAGGAATAGAAAACCTAGAGAAATAAGTTACCTTAAAAAATAAATAAATAAATGAATAAAAACAGAAAAATAAAAGCCCTTCAGGATTGGATTAAGTAAAGAACAGCACTTGTCAGATGTGATCAAGCCTGCAAAATTAGCCATACTGGAATGCTGTAGCATCTTTAATTATACAACTGCTCAATGGAAGTAATGCGTGAATCAGAAAGCAACTGATCTGGGAGGGAATGTCTCAAGGTCTCTAGTCGCCTTGCCGGCTCCAATGTAGGGTTAACTCCCAAGTTGAAGCAGGTTGCTTCATGTTTTGTTCAGTGAACTCCTGTTGATCTCCGAGGGGAGCTCCCAGCCTCTCTGAGCTGCTCCTGAGCTCTCCAGACCAGTTGGGATTCCCTCGGGTTGCAGCTTGTGACTCCTGCTTTTTTGCTGAGCACCCCCAGGATCATAACCTTCTCACTTCCCTTCTGGTAGCTGAATATACTGTTCACCCTAAATATTATTTTTAAATAAGTGCTATGTGGATATAAGTAAATCCATGACCTAATACAGCTTTATCTATGACCTAACACAGTTCAATATGCAACTGTTCAACCTCTTGGTCTAAAATATTATTGAATCACTACACGGACCAAAGCAACTAGTACTCATCCTACCAAACATGCATGTTTCAAAGAGAAAGCCTAAGCTTTCAATTAAGGGTCCACGCTAAGCTTTGTTTTTCACACTATCTCCTCTTGAATTTCACAACAGAATCCATTTGCTAGTCCTGTGTCCTGAGTTTTATTTTCAAATACCCACAAGGTGAGGAGCATTGAGAGCCTCTTCAGAATATTGACTCATCCAGCCCTACTAAGATCATGCCTGGTTTCCTCTTAAGAAAGACCTTCTCCTTATCAGATTGTATGTGTGAAGAGAACATCAACATGGTAAGCACATATAGCCTAACACAGATTATCACAGATTCCTTCACAGTCCTAATACAGTCCAAATGCATTAGCTAGCACTCTTGACCTGAGAACATCTGAGATAACTGTTGGCATGTTCCCTATTCTGGACACATCCCTGGAAGAGTGTTTCAAAGGAAACTGTGTTGGCATTTCTCTTCTGAGAAGTACTACCTCTAAAACTGGCCTGAACATTGACTCCCACAAAGAAATGGCACAATAACTAATTATTTGCATGTTTGTTTTTTTTTCCCCAGCATCCAGTAAGATGGCCATAGGCTAGCTGTGATCAATCACAGATGTACTTTGCAGATACCCATTAAGAATAAAATACATCATGAGTTTATTCCTGCTCTTCCCAGGTTGATTTGTCATTATTAGTGTCTGCCTGAAAGGTAAAATGAAAACGAAGAATCCAATGGATTCTATAGAATCACTATGGCGAATGTGTTGTAACAGCACATAAAACCTTCTGGTAAAACAATGATTTTGTTGCAAAGAGTTTTAAAGTGAAATATACAATAAGAAGTAACACACAGATGAAATATAAATAAAGGGAGAACTGATTGAGAGCAAAAAACAAGCAGAGAGATTACAACTGATGTAAGAGTTGGTAAGTGAAGTGAGCCAAATGCCAACGCTGACCAGCATTCCACATTCTTTACATAGAGCATGGAGTGCTAAAAACAAGACTCATATGAAACTGCTATAGTAGGATATAGCATTTTGCTAATATATATACACAAGATGGCTTACAAGAAATTAAAAACACAAAACAAAATAAAAAAGAAGTTTGTGGAAAACGCTGATAAACTTGCAAAAGAGTTGAATCATGTCCCCAGAACAATATAATGTGAACATCGGCAGCAGAGATTGCTATTACTGAAAACAAGTGACTAAAGACATTTTAAGTTCAGAATTACTGAAAGAGTGTAATGAAACTGAATCAGTGGAAAGGCAAATAACTCCAAGCAACAGCTTTAGAATTGCAATTTTCTCTTGAATGATTTTACTGCAAAGAACTTAATTCCCACTCATAATGACTACCCATTAGGCCAATGGCTATTAACTGCTGTCACCTATGAAAACTTTGCTGTGCCAGACAAAATTCCCAAAGTATTCCTTGCAAACAACAGTATCACTTCTTTCTAACTATGTTAGGAGAGATATTCACCCAATTGTTAACTGAGAAAGTGAAAACAACTTTCAGCCATATTCAGTCAAGCTCCTATTCTACCCTCACCAGATGATATATACATATTGGAGAACCGAGACAATCCAGTCAAACAAACAGCTGTCAATTGTGAGCTGTAAGATTTAACATCAACATTTCAGTCACCCTCACTACAACTGGCACATATGCAATCTCTACAAGTTCATTATTCATAGAAATTATTGCTAAGCAGTACGCTAGACAGGATCACTCGTGCACCAGGTACTGTTAATTCCTCAATTCTGTGTCTGTGAGTGCTTCAAAAATTCAAAAGCCTCCTCAGCTCATTACTTATGACAGAGCTTTTTGGGCTGGGAGGAAGACAATGAGGCAACTGAGATGTGTTTCTTCCTCCACTGGTCTAACAAACTTTCCAAAGAAAGTGCATCTTTAAAGTACAAGCAGTAAGGCACCTTCACCTTAGAGCTTCACCAGAGAGACTCAATTCTGCCATTAGTTCAGGTTTTTTGTTTTTGTATTTAGAATGTCACTGTTTTTTACCACAAATAAAAGAGTCAAAAGGAAGTAGATGCAGTAACTTATTAAGCAAAAAGCAGTATTTTCTTCTTTCTTCTGATTTCCTCTTTCTTCCACCTTCAACCAACATAAAAAGAGCAACTGAAAATGTGAAAACTTAAAAACAAACAAAAAAAACCAACACATTTATAATAGTTTTAGAAGGAGATTACAGGCACCAGACAAAAGCTCCACTTTGCTCTAATTGCCTATGTTTCCTTACCAGTGAAGCCACATCAACTTACGACCTGTAGCTTGGAACAAATAGATACATTTAAAATCATGTCTTAAATGACAATATTCTTTAGATTATGAAAAACAATCAAAGGGAAAATGATGCTGTAATGAATGCATCAGTTATTAGTGAATGCACCTGAAAAGGTCCTCTCCAAGAACAATGGAAAAAAATAATGTAAATAAAACCAAAGTCCCAGCACAACCCATCTTGAGCCCATATTATCCCTCTACTCAAGTATACTCCAGGAATTTTTCAAGGAGTGTTTGAATTTATTGAAGGGATTGCTGTTTATTAAATCAGCTTAACAGTGCACAGGGTTAATTGCTTTTCACATGCAGACTGCTGAAGCCATTCCACTTTTAAAATAGATCATAATTAAATGATGCATAAGCTTGCTCTAATAGTGATGTATAGCTTTTTAATTTCTACTCTACTAATCTCAAAAACTTGGTATTAAGAGTCCCCAAAGTTCTGTTATTTTCAGCACTTTCAAGGTTAGCTCCTGCAATGTTGGATTTTAGAGCAGTTTTTCTGTGTCCATTCCTCTGATTTAGCAAAGTAGGTCACAGTCCTCTCAGTGCCTTCCTTTGATTCCACCATCTTGCCTTTTATTTAATGACTATGTAGTAGAATAATTCCCAGTGTTTCAGTGCAGATTAACTCATACTAGACTGTTTGCAGTAAAATGAATTTGAATGAGTACTTTCAGTGGGAACCAAGAGAACAGAAATCCCTGTTTTACAAGTCATATCCCTATCCTCAACAAATGCACTGAAGTTTTTGTGAATCAGCTTCATAGCAAGTTTGCATGTCAACTATATTTGGGATTAAATTTCATCTCTCAATGAAGTATTTCTTCCTAATAACAAGATACTCAGCTATACGACCATGTAAATTTTATTTACTATAACAAATACATACTAAAGGTGTTGGAAAAGACACTTTTATTCACTGCACTCAAACTATTTTTCTATTATAGTTACACTATTTCAAACATACTAGTTCTCTCCAAAACACTGCATTGATTGGTGGTCCTACAAATAAAGCTGATTTAAATGACTATCCAGTCATGGAGCTTCAAGTAACTGTTATGTCAGTCTGGGTGCCGAGAGAGTATTGTCATTCTCCTTGTTTGGGAACCACGTGGCACCCAAACATAGTGGCTCTACTCTTCTAAAGCCACCTCCGCTCTCAGCAGGTTTTAAGGTTCACAGAACCTTTCAGATCTCTTGCTCTTGCTGCTTGATCAGGACACAAACAATAAGACTTTACAGTCTCCTCTGCTTCTTTACACCTCCCTTTCACTACCTTATTTCTTTCCTTTGTCTGCGTCCCCAGTTACTTAGAATATCGTTGCTTTAATTCTATCTAAATGCGATGTAGTACACTACAAGCTGGTTCAACTCCACAGTGATGCTGAGTAACTTTATGTCCTTAACCTTAAACATCTTTCTGGGAAATTTCTATCAATCTGTCTCATTGAAATAAAACTATTTGTTAATGTTTTTCTTACCAAATGCATTACACTTGACATACAGAAAATGACAAAAATTGATGTCATGTTTTCCAGATCAGGGGTGCTTTCATTTGGCACTACATTGTTTATGTAAGCTTAGGAGAGTCCTGCAAATTGATGTTGTAGAATAGGTACACACTGTTCTGACAGTGCTCACATACCCCACTTAGATGAATTACATCGAACAGCGAGAAAGCAGCTTGGCTCCTAGGCAATTTTTATCTCAGCCTTTATTTGAGAGTAACAGTGTTGCTAATTGTGGAAAACACAAGTGACTACGGCATGTAGGTGTTTTTGAAGTGGCGACCTAGAAAGCAACATTTCCAATCTCCCAATCCTACCTAATAAGATGTATTATATTGCCATGAACATTAAAATATTCTAAATTACTCAAAATTATTCAGAAAAAGCCTACATCTTCCCTAAGCAAAGTAACATTTCTACCTGGATTTTTCCTATAGCCATTGGAAACAAAAGAGTTCTAAAAGCAAAAGACAGAAATACACAAAATTGTAGATCAAAATAATTTAATAGGGTTATAGTCTCAGAGGAAACTAAATATCAACTCTGAAACTGACTCACCATTCATTTATATGATTTGACTATATAGTATAATGTTCAAATCTGAGACACAATTTAAACTGGGACAAGTAATCATTATTTAACCTAGATTCTGTAAATTCACCTCAAACATGTAGTTTTTTCCTAACAGCAAATAGTCAGTGACCTGCCACAAGATGCAAAAGAGAAGTATTTTGAAAATTATAATATTTTCTTCTTTCCATACCAAGCAATGCCACAAAGGCTGTCATAGAAGAAAACTGAATGGCACAGCAATATCTAAGAGAGGACTTACACAGTTAACAGCCACAGAAAGACTGAGGTATTAAAAATTAAGCAGCAGAAAAAGAAAGGCTTTGTTACCAATACGTTACTGGAAATAGAATGCAGTATTTAAAATAAACTTGCTATCAACTAAAGAGTTTACAGAAAAGAAATTCTCTCTGCCTCCATGAAAGCACAGGCTGCTTCACCCCTACTGAAAAAAAAAAAAAAAGAAAAAAGATGACGATAATAACAGAACCTTATTCCTACAGAGAAACAGATAAAATTTTAGTTCACATGCACTTAAGGAGAACATGACCAGGATTTGTCCCATATTAATTTTCTCATCTGGTTTCATGTGTAGGACCAGAACTTTATAATACATGACATGGATACCTGAACAGAAACGTGCAATTACAAATACATAAGCTATCCCTCTTACATTAAAACTGGCAGCTACTTTGCTAAGAACGGTTCAATAAAAATGCTTAACATTATAAATATTTCTAAGTATTATAACCTGCCTTGGAAAGTTTAGTGTTAGCAACAGTCACCAATCAACAGTGTACCGTTTTTACTTTTTTTAGAACAAGTTCTTTCTGTGGTTTCCCAGGGTGGTTTACTAGCAGAAAAAACTCCAACCTTTATAGTCCCTGACCATTGCACAAAGCAGCAGGGTATTTTGCATAATTTTTTGTGAGACAGCCAAGTACAAAGCTCTTCAATTTTCTTACAAGGTAATAACAGCAGTGAGAACAGAGCTTCTGTGTGCTGTTGCCTGCTTCTCCAGGGCAGACACCTTCTCTGTCATCTGTGGTTTCACTCCTACTGCAGTTCCCTTTCCCCTTCACCAGACAGCATTTGTGACCTTGCAGTCATTGTGGATTCTGAGCTCCTGCCTGAAGTGCCCATCAATCATGTAATTAAAGTCTTTACTTCTACTTTAGGACTCTAGCCAGGTTGAGACATATGTTACTTAGGCATTTTATTGAAACATTGATTCAGTGCAAACCCTTGTTTATCTCATCACAGTTGCTGAGAATTTTTTGTCTGCATGTCTTCCAGGTACCACATCTTAACATTTACTGTGAGTACAAAATTTAATAGCCAGAGCCCTTGACACTTCAGTCTTCATATTATATTTCCCTCATATTAATGGAAGGTACAGTTTTGTCAGTTGGTTTAAAAATCTAGATGGTGGGTCACTGTTCTAGTTAATTACTTTTTTGATTATGTCTGTGCCAGTTTGTAATTAATGTTTATAGTGATCATCATGATCTGTTCTGTACCCCAGAGGGAAAAACAGGTAGGCAAGCTTTTAAGGAAGAAGAGCTCAGCTGCTATATGACCACATCTTGCACCAGCCACATCTGTTCTGTGACCTGACTGCATGGCACGCGTAACTGTTGAGTAAAGATCACCCACATCACCTAGTAAAAGATCAGAAGTCAGAGCCAATGCATGCACAGCTTTCAAAGGACCTGCTGTCTTTACAGACGCATAGTTAAGTGATAACCAGTATATGCTGAAAGACAAAAAAGAATAAACACAAAAAACCTTTATTAGATCATGACCCCTGAAATCTGCTCCTCATTACACTAAAACAGACAAATAACGATTTGCAAGCATGAGCAAGTTTCCACAATCACTTAATAAGCTAGAGAAAAGTTCTACTTAAAACATATCCTCAAACATGATACAGGCATTTCAAGTCATAGAATCATAGAATAGAATCATAGAATAGTTAGGGTTGGAAAAGACCTTAAGATCACCTAGTTCCAACTGCCCTGCCATGGGCAGGGACACCTCCCACTAAACCATGTCACCCAAACTAAACCATGTCAAATCAAACCATGTCACCAAGTCAAGCAAGGGAGAACTGTTATCTAAGCTTTCTGCATTTTTTAAAGGTAATGAAACAAAAATTATTTCAAACAAACTTGTAATTAAACAACTATATTTATTTCTTTTTAAAACTGTGTTTTCTTTATCACTTCTAAACATACACTGGTACAGAAAAATTACCATGAATTTTGCAGCAGGTGAACATTACAGTACATTTTCCTGTCTGTGCTTTGAAATACATTAATGAGCCAATATCACGGCACAAAGAAGCAGAGGAAACTCATGTTTAAAACACTCTGGTCTATCAGTTCAACTTGCATTTACATATTCTTTTCTCCTAAAATTACCACTTTAAGATGATCAGAGTGAAAAAAGAATGGAACATTGTTACATTTATGAGGTAGCTGACATGTAAAATGGTATTTCATGGCTTTTGAAACAAAGCAAAGCAAACAAACCTGAGCGACCTTACCAAAGGGTGCTGAAGCCAAGGACAAAAAGGCTCCCTGAGAATCCCGTTCACACTGCCAAGAAATCAATACCACAAGCATTGACAATGCACAAACATGATACCCTACAACGGAAAGCATTCTGACAAATACAGAGATCTATAAAGAATTTACGCTGTATACCTAAGTTAGCATGCCTTAAGGTTTTCTCTATAGCAGCACTCTGTATACGCTACACTTTTTTTCTCAGTTTCAACCCTTAAACCTTAAAAGCAGTGTTTAAAGCAGGGAATAAATGGCAAGATCCGTTGAATTAAAGTTACAGCTTTGTGATGAGGATGAAGTTCAGGTTAGCCTTATAACTGTGATTTAGGCTGGTAAATCACAGTCAGAGTTGTGCCCATGCACAGTCCTTCCCTCTCCCCAGCCACCAGGATAAGAACTCTATACAAATATCCAGGAGCAAGTCTCACCCGATCCAGCTGAAGATGCTACCACCAGGTCACTTTCAAAGAGACTCACCCACTGGACAGACACTCGCCGTGCTGATTGGGTTCCCACAGGAGCATTAACATGCAGAAAGTTCCCAACAAATTAGTGGGGTTTACCTTGTTAAAATGTTAACATGATAGCTTCTTCACATCTTATGGTTCACAAGGTAATGCAAGTAACCCTGTATATTTTCCAGCAGTTTACTGCTGAAAGGATGAATTCCACTCTAAAATGGCCTGCAACAATTCTTGCATAAATTTATCAAGTGACAACTCAACTGCAATGTTACATTAAATTATTTTTCATTTATAACATGATGCTGTCGTGGTTTAAGCCCCCCACCCACGCAGTTTTCTCACTCACTCACTACCCCTCTTTCTTTCCCCAGTCCCGGCGGGATGGGGAGGAGAATCAAAAGAATTCAACTTGCACAGGTTGAGACAAGAACAGTTTAGTAACTAAGGTATAACACAAATCACTACTGCTACCATCAATAATAATACAAGAGAAATACAAGGAAACAGAATACAACTGCTCACCAAGCCTGACACAGCCAGTGCACCTCCCAGCAGCGAACCCTCCAGTACCAAAAAACTGACCATGCCGTGCACCCCCAGTCCACCACCACACCCATCCGGGTCTCTGCTCTCCGTTTTCACATCCTGGGCATGACGTGCTGTGGTATGGAATAACCTCTTTGGTCAGTTTGGGTCAGGTGTCCTGTCTCTGCTTCCTCCCAGCTTCCCCTCCTCCCTGGCATAGCATGAGACTCAGAAAGTCCTTGGCCAGACCAAAACATGAGCAAGCAGTAACTGAAAACACTGCTGTTATCAGCGCTGCTCCCAGGCCCCAAATCAAAAACACAGCACTGCACCAGCTACCTAGAAGGAGAAAAAATGACTGCTACTGCTGAACCCATGACAGATACCCACTCAACCTCGTACTTTACTTGATGGCAAATAGTGCTAGAACCAGCACAAAACTAGAGTTTATGACAGATTGGTATTAAAACTGAATGGTATCCAAGCAGAATACCATGTAAGCACATTAAATCACAGCCCTCCCTGCCTATTGAGGGTGCAGTCATTCTCCTGTTTGTCTATTAATTTTGCATATTTCTAAGGACAACATTTCCATGAACATATTTCAGCAGGTTGTGATGGAGTGCCACATGCTGAGTTACTGCAGAGTTACTTCTTCAGAAGACAGAAATCTCTACTGTGTGCTCGGAACAGCCCAATACATGCAAAACAGAAACTAACCGAATCTGGTAATTCTAAATTATAAAAAAAAATTGATCCTCTAATATACACATTAACCTGCTCTCTGGGCATCAGCTAAAAGAGAATGTGTTCAATGACTAATCAATCTGAAATCGTGACTTCAGTGAATGATATGCATACTTCCTTTTTGCAGCCCAAGGTCCTTTAACATTTTGCTGAATTTCTTTTAACAAATTAGAACTCTGGTGTGATACATTTTCTTGCAGCCATTTAAATTGATTGAAAAGTTTGATTTTTTTATTCAGCACTTTACACCTCTTGCTATCATCATCATAGAACGAGGCAGACCACACAGTTCAAGAAACATCTACTCATTCTGACAAGATACTGTCACTTGGACCACAAATAGACCTTATTTTAAACCTTTTTACTTTGAATGACAAAGATTACTTTTTCATCCTTCTGTATCCATACAGAAACTGTGGTAACTACCTGAAGAAATGATGAAAAAAATAGTGCAGTAGTACAAAGGAAATAATTACCCTAAATTATGAAAGTAGCATTTAACACTAGTCTCGTATTAAATATTATAATGTAACTGCTCTGAATTCAGTAAGATAAGAGATTTAAGTCACAATTTCCCTAAGAAGATATTTTAATTCTCAGAAATATGTCACTTTAATTATGAACTGTGAGACTTTGCAGAAAATACATTCCATTTCCATGTACTGTGGGTTTGGGTTTGTTTTTTTTTTTAAGTATGTTTGAAGCTCAGATGTTTAAATAAATTCATTTCAGAAACACCACTTAAATACCTACAAATAGTGTAAAATCTGTTACATATTAGAAAGATCAGAAACTTAAATTATTGCTAATTAAATACTAAGATACAGTAGACTAAGTAGCAAATGCCTATTTTGAGATCGCCCTTTGAGATGACCCCTCTGGTCTTCACCCAGAGGCATTCAGTAGGGCTTCTGCAGTTGCTATAGCTGACTTCTGTATATTCAAGGTTCTTCTTAACAGAGTGTGATGACTCCTCCTCTTCTGCCCTGCCTGTCTTAGGGGAACAGCCTATAGCCACCCTTGCAATCCTCCAGTCATGTGAGTTGTCCCACCATGTTTCAGTTATACTTATGATATCAGAACTTTCTGACTTGCAGTGGAGCTCCAGTTCCTCCTGTTTGTTCCCCAGGCTGCGTGCACTGGCACACGCACACTTACGATTCCTTGCTGCTATTACCCAATCAATTTGAAACCTTTGGTTCCCATGATAAATTGTTAATAATAAATATGTTTTTTAACTACTCATGATAACAAGCCACAGAGGTATTGTAATATGCTCACAGAAGATGCACAAGATACAAAGGAATACATCATATATAGTAGGCAGAATAAGTTTTATATTAATTTTGTATGCCTATACAGTAAGTGCCAGCTGACTGTGCACACAGATCTAAATCACAAAACATTAGTGAAAATTGTCACAACTTGGTATGAGACGATTTAACTTCTCAATATCTTTCTGGTAAGAACAAATACTGAGCAACTACTTAAGGGCTTCCCCTGAAAGTCATACTTCTTTCCTACTTTTGTTTACCCATATTTGATTTTATTTTTTCATTAATAGCTATCATACTTGTAGTCAAAGAATATTGACATGAAACACAAAATGGTTCTGAAGCCTCTGCTGGATCCTCAACAGCCTCTGTATTTTCATCCAGCACTGCCCTCAATTGAAGTTTCACCTAAACCACGTAACACATGCCACAGTGACATACTTGACCCTTCTTGCTTTAAAGTGCACAGTTCTACAGAAGAAGAATAAACTGCTCATAGTACAAAGCATGTTTCAAAAGCAGGTGCAAGCAGACCTGAACCTCTTTGTGGATTCTAACTGCCCAGATTGTTATTTGAATGCAGTACTTAACCTGATGCAAACCATTTTGCTGAGACTGGAAATTATTCTAGTTAAATTAGTGTGAAGTAGCTTTCTGTCTGTGAAAGTAAAATTGATATAGGATATAACGATTTCAGTTCTTAAGCATCAACAACTCTACACATCTCTGAAGAGATTATGCAATCTATTCTGAGAGGCATCATAAACTGCCAACAACAACAAAAAGAAAAACCTGGAGATTTTTCATGAGCATGTACAATGACATCTTTTGCCCCAGATATGGGCACAGTTTTGAGGTATACGTATTTATATGTCTCTGTGCATGCACATGTTCCTTCTTTCCTGCATTTCTAGGAAAAGGTATCAGAAAGGACTAGTAAGGACCCCTGCTTTCTTGAAAAACTGCAACAAGATTCTTTTCCTTATGGGAAATTCTAAACCTGCAAAAACTTGAATATTTCGGAAAATATCATTATAGTAAAAATATTTCTTATTCCCTTCCATCATTCACTCTGCTTTTGCAAAGCTTCTGCTCAGCTTGTCTTATGGAGAGTCTGCTTCATCCTCCAAGAAAAGGCCTTTAACAGAATCTACAATTAATGTGGGTTTACTTAATTAATAGAGGATATGGCATCATTGCACAATAATCCCTGACAAATTGATCATTATCAATAGTTAATGACTTCTTTGTTAACTAATTGCCATGGGGCAAAAGGGTGCCTGGGGAGAGAAACACTTTGCAAGGAAAACTAAGAGCTGCTAACAGCCATAAGGTTTGTTTTGGGAGGTGCTACTGGTATTATAAATCCCCTAGAATACTACTACTGATGATTCTTGGCACTGTGGCTGGGCAAAAGTGGCTTTCTGAGGTAAGAATGCACTGTGTTGAAAGCAATTATCTACCATTAAGAATGCGCATGCTTCACCAATTACAGCAAAGAATGCTGTCCATTATGTTTATAGCATTAAGTGTATGTGATAGCTTTTCTAAGACTCCAGGAAAAAACAATCACATTATACACACTATAGAGCCTGGAGAAAGAACAAGACTAAAGCAAAATCTGCAATGTATAACTGATTAATACATTCACTTAAAATCTTTTGTGATCTTCATATAAAGCCCATTTCAATGGTCTGTATAGCCAGAATTCCATACATGGATATGAGCTTGCCATCTACTAAAAACTCTTCCAGGGATACCAGCAGGCTACTTGCACTCCATTAACATCACTTGCTTGTAGTAGAAAAATAGAAGAAGTACTTTACATGCTGATCACAAGCACCGAGCAGGAAGCTCTAAGTGGACTGTAAGACAAATGCTTGAATTCCAAACTTTAGCTGGCACACTGAGGTTTACAGTGCAACTCAACCAGTGAAGGTTGGTACCTACTGGAACTCACACCTAGAGAATATCCTCAAAACTCTGAGGTTCCTGATAATCCCTCTCCCCCCCCCGATGCATATGAATTGCAGCCTGATTATTAAATATATGACTATACTTAAAGCACCTTTTTCTCCTTTAAGTGGACACATCTGCCTTCACCACATCTCATCATTACCGATACACTTCTTGCCTCCATTCACAGCCTCATTATTCTTAAATAGATACTACAACTTTCAGTTTGCCCACCCATAGTTTCTCTATTCCTTTCAAATGAAAGAGCAATTTTGAAGAATGCCAGAACTACTGATCTGCTTTTCTTTTGTGGGTTTTCAAATGTTCAAACACCCCTGCTTCAAAAAGTACAAAGTTTGGTGGTTCAATTGTTCTGTACTACACTGCAAAAAGATAGCAACTTAAAGAAAGAACTAGCATATAAGAATGGAAAAAAAAAAAAAGAGATGGAATTTGCTTGCATGGAACGAATATAAAGACTACCAAGAAAAAGGATGAAGAGCATAGAAATATCAAGATGGGCAAGAAGAGACAGCAAGAGATCTATTAGAGATGAATAATACAATTGTGAGAGAGCTTTTAGAGAGTAATAAATATACTATAGAATCCAGGATCCTATATAAAACATAGGATAATAGAGGGGATTTTATATACATTCAGGAAAAAAAAATAAATCCATGAAAGCTGATGTTGCAACAAAAAGGAGGCTAGAGTGGTCTACATTACATTTTGCGCCCCAGGTCATTATTGCTCTTGAGATCCTCATTATTCCATGGAAGGGAAAGCAATAGCAGCATAAGTATGTTGTGTGCAAGCCACCAGAATGACAGCGTGTATATAAACTACCTGCAGGTAAATGAAGTGGAAGTTACTTAAAATAATTCATAGGTTTGAAATGACATTCCAAATTCATTATACCCACTGTCAGCTGTGAGCCTATATGGCTAAAATCTTACTTTCATTCAATATCACATGAAAAGGGTCACAATAACAGATTACCACCAGAAGTGGATCTTTTGTTTTCCTCAGCAATTCACTCTTGCCCTGCGGAGGCCCAGTCTGAGCAGAGAGAGGGGTGTTGTCAAAATATTTGGTTCGTCAACTGCAGAGGGAACAAAGGGCAGAACACCTCAGGTTCAAACTGTCAGACCAAGAACTCTCCGTAGACTTTAACATCAAGACATGGAACTGTGACATAACCTGGTTCCAAAAACGTGGGTCGAGGAGGACAAAAAGAAAAGCTGATGTTTTGACTCCTTTGGTCACTGTTGTTCTTTTGATCAAATACTCAGTTTCTGTTGAGATTTACATGGGAAGTACAAATCCCATTCTCTCCCACTATGTCTAGCATATATCCAAATCATTTAAACCACAAAGCATTAGCAATTACTCATCGACATACCACATTTTATTCAGAGCTTTACAGAGATGATGACAAATGCTATCACAGAGCGACTTTTTGACCCCTGGAAAAGTAGTGGAGGGAGGATGGGAAGAAAAAAACAACCCATCCTAGCCAAGTGAACTGTTACTGTCTCACTGTGCAGATGAGGCAAATCACTAGTGCAGGCACTGTGTCTATAAGGAACCCTGATAAACCTGAAGTGAATGTAATAGAACTACTTGCCTTAAGCAGATGGAGAACACAGCTGGGAATTTACTGACAGGATGGGAAGCAAACCTTATTTCTTCAATCTCTTAGCCATCACCTAGGGGGACAGTGGTGAGACCTTATCTGGAAAGCAGCTGAGAGCCAGAGCAATGAATTACATTCAACTAAACCATTTAGACATTATTGTTAGTTTTCCCACACCCAGAACCTAACAATACAGTATAAACTCCTACTTTTGGTATCATTCATTGATTTTACAGATGACTCCGAGATATAAAAACTCTTGTCAATTTATCAACATAAAAAATTATCAAGCATCCTGGAGATCCTGAACGAATGGAAAGTTTTTAGATTATCAACTGTCTTTCTCAATTGCTAAATACAATTAAATTTAAAATACTTAAGCAAAAATGAAATATATTAAAAAAAAAAAATCTCCTGAGCCCCACACTGTCTTTTCAGACCAATGCCAGCTTAACATGCAATACATCATCAAAGGAACATTACGCTGATGATATAGAATTTACGAGGGATGTCTTGTATCTTGTTAAACAGGAAGTTGAAAGCAACAGTGTAGAACAGAGAAGCACAATAAAAATGTCTGCACATCTCTAGAGTCTGAGAAAATATACCTTTATATTTTTTAAGGGGACAGGGGGAAAAGAGAATGCAGATATATGAATGTAGACATAGATGATACAATGTTTCCTCCTAAAGACCTGCTAAGCCAAAAGTAAAGTAAAATCACAGACCTCTATGCTATACAATTCACCTTTGCTCTATAATTCACCTTCATGAAATGTGAAACTCCTATTGATTTGTGTCAGAGCAATCCCAGGCACAGCTACAGGTTGGGCAGAGAAGAGATTCAGAGCAGCCCTGCAGAGGACTTGGGGGTGCTGGTCGATGAAAAAATGAACGAGCCGGCCTCAGTGTGCTTTTGCAGCCCAGAAAGCCAACCGTATCCTGGGCTGCATTGAAAGGAGAGTGACCAGCAGGTCAAGGGAGGTGATCCTGCCCCTCTACTTTGCTCTCCTGAGACCTCACTTGGAGTACTGTGTGCAGTTCTGGTGTTCTCAACATAAAAAAAGACATGGAACTGCTGGAAGGAGTCCAGAGGAGGGTCACAAGGATGATCAGGGGACTGGAGCACCTCCTGTATGAAGATAGGCTGAGAAAGTTGGGGCTGTTGGGCCTGGAGAAGAGAAGGCTGCATGGAGACCTCCTAGCAGCCTTCCAGTATCTGAAGGGGGCCTACAGGGATGCTGGGGAGGGACTCTTCATGAGGGACTGTAGTGAGAGGACAAGGGGTAACGGGTTCAAACTTCAACAGGGGAAGTTTAGATTGGATATGAGGAGGAAGTTCTTTACTGTGAGGGTGGTGAGGCACTGGAATGGGCTGCCCAGGGAAGTTGTGAATGCTCCATCGCTGGCGGTGTTCAAGGCTGGGTTGGACAGAGCCTTGGGTGGCATGGTTTAGTGTGAGGTGTCCCTGGCCATGTTAGGGGGGTTGGAACTGGATGATCTTAAAGTCCTTTCCAACCCTAATTGTTCTATGATTCTATGATTTAGGAAAGAAAAAAACCCACCCCACCTTACTATTAAAGACACTTCACTCTTTTTCTTTACTCATAAATAATTTTCCTAGATTCCCTTTTAGTTATCCCTGAGAAAAAAATTAGAAGGCATTCTATATTGCAAATGATTCTTCAGACTTATTTGGAAAGGACTTGGAATAGGTGGAAGCAGTATCTTATAGTGCCAGTGCTTGTTCAATCCTGAAAGATTAGAAATTACCTGAAAAATAAGAAGGCATGGTGATCTTCTCATATGAGGCAATTTATAACAGATTATATATTGGTATAACTAGTTGTAATTGCGGAAAGTACACAGGCAAAGCCATCCACATTGGGAAAGAACTCGGAATTTTCAGTATAATGCTAGAAACCTCATCTCTTGGACAATGCAGTCTCCCCCAGCCACCTGTATATCCATCCTCTAGCTTCCATCAGAAATTAAAGATACAATTTTTGAAAGATATTCAGTACTTACAATCTGAACTTAAAGTGACAAAATAATCAAAGGCATCTCAATTTCTACTTCTAGTGGCTGTCCAATTACCATAGGCTTGTGGTAAATGTTGTTAACCATTCATTCCTGAGTCTAACCAGTTCAATTTATTTGTTGTATAGAAACTGAGACAGGAAGTTTTGTACATCTTAAAAAGGACAATGCAAGTATTTAGAAGGGACCTGGTTGGTGAGATTCATATGTTTCACAGAGTTAATATCAGAGTTGTTAGGATATGCATCCCCATATTAAAATTATTTTTTCAATAACAATTTTACATGTGAACTCTACCAATACAAATACTACCATGAATATAGCTTTTGCCTTCCTCTTTTCTGTTATGTGAATTCTGGCCAAAATGACACATTGTTATTTCTGTCTATTTAGTTCATTCCTGTAGCTAGCCATATGCTGCTGCACATCCAACAAACAAATCAGAAATGATACTTCAACAACAGTAGTATTTTATATCCAAGATTCCTGCTTACCACAGTATTTTAAAGGCACCACATGCTCATCAGAACAGTGCCAAAAGAACAGTAAGTACCTGCTGAGGCAGAATAGGAAGTGCCATGTCAAATACTTAAGTAACTGCACATTATGTTAAATTTATTCTGAAATATAATTGGCTGGAAATTTTAAGAGAAAAGACAACTCACATACCCCATGCTAGAAAGGAAAAGGTATAAACTACAAAGCTATCCCCCTGAAGTTGCACTGTTTTGTTTTGCTCTTTTTTTTTTCCCCAGATTGCACCCTTGAATCCTTTCGTATCAGACCATTGTTTCCAACCAGCATTTCAGTTCTACAAGGATACTTCCTTCAAGTGATTCAAACAAGTAACTGATGTGTTTGTTCAACAGCGTTACAAATGCCTTCGCTGTGTAACTGTGTAATTTATTGTATTTGTACCTGTTTTCAAAGTCAGGCTTTTTAAAAAAAAAAATTACTGTTGCCCAGTTTATGGTACCGAGATGCACAACTGACACTGTAAGTACTGTGGAAAAAAGAGCACATGGACATCCCAGGGTGAAAACCTTCAAATGAAAACACCCCTGGAGATGCAAAATCCCTCTTCAAACTGCAATAGATTTCAAACCCTATGAATTCTGTTGAAAACATACAACACTGAAACCTCACCATAAAAACTATTTCTTCATGCAGAGCAGGTGATGTTTCAAGTCTCTAAAATTGCAAATTGAACATTAACTCCAGGAGGTGATGGGAACATTGAGTGCAACAGAAAGAAGGAGGTGTATCTTCTGATGTTAAGTGCATCAGATGAGAATTAAGATGTGCAGGAGCAGGAGAAGCTAATTCAGAGCTCTGCCAATGAGAAGGCATACAATGTGACTGAAAGTTTCAGAGTAACTAACAACAGGAATTAGGATGCATGAAGAAGAACTTAAAATCCTTCTTTCTCATCTCAGAGAAAGCTCTGAGATTATAACAGAGCATATAACACCAAAACAACTGTAATATTACATAGGTGAGTCTCAAGTTTAGATTAGTACTTACATGGAATATGTGGGATTGTCTAGACTAGAAGCTCCATCCACGCTCAGTCTAATACTGCAGCACTACTATGCAGTTCAGCACCTGGCAAGAGACGTGCACCTCCAGGCTACCTGCCTTTCCTTGCTCTGCCAATTCACTGAAGTGCTCAATGTGAGCGCAAGCCCTGACTGCAGCATTCTGGCACTCTTTTTCTAGGAAAATCTGGATGCCAGTGTGAATCTAGTTTCAAGGAAACTTTTCAAAAAGGAAAATTTCAATTCCTACCCTGAAACACATGCTCCTCTGCTAAACTTTGCAATGCTTCCAGATTCCATTGTTATTGAACACAACTACTGTACACAGACTACTATTTCATTATTTATAACATCACAACCCAGAGAAAGAGAAGAGTAACAAAACCCACCTAAATTTCATCTCATTAATTTAGTTTAACATACTTATAAACTAGAAGAGTTGAAGAGTTTGAGAGCAGGCAGAAAGAGCATCCCAACAAGCAGTACCCCAGGACCAATATTCTCAACAGGAGATACCCTTCAAAGTACCTTTCTGAATACCTTGTAGTATTACTTACATGAGCCTATGGTACCACTATCTATACATCTCCATCTGTTTCACTAGAAGACAGTATGGTTTGACTTAAAACTCTCCAAAATGAACCAACAGAAAGAAAGTAGTTTGGAATATCACCATGCCATAAACTCATAGGTGAAGGACCTGAACCAGGACAGAAGTCACTGAGCGAATGCATTAACAAGTGTCAACTCGCATCATGATCTGGAGCCCATCTGAAAGAAGGGTTCCAACCCTCCTCTGCTACATGGTGGCTTGGTGGGCTTCAGGCTACTGGAGTAACAAGCAGTACTGTTCAGTGTGAAATTAAAATCATCATAGAATCAGACCTGAATACACAAATCTATGTTGATTAACAGCCATGTCATGATCAGACATCTTTCTAATCTCTGCTTAACTGCAGGATCTCAAAATGGTATGTGTTTCTCCACTGGAACATGGCTCCTTAATTTGTCAAGATTATATACAATAAGAAATAGCTATTTTATCATGCATATCCCTTGATCAACATTACTTTGTGCTGAAAATAATTCAATTATATTTACTACTTAATATTACATAATAATATGATATAATCGTATGATATAATAAGAACTATTAAAGCTTAAAACCTTCCAATATTTTCTTCAGGCTTTAGTATCCAATGGCAAAATTATCTCAATCCACTTTTTTTTCCAGATGCAAGTGGTTCCTGGGTAACAGGCAAAGAAGCTACCATTACAATTTCAAACTTTATTAAGTGTACTATTAAAGAATCAATACAGAATAACTATAATTGGCATGTACAAAGACTGTGTTGGTATAAAGGTTGATGACATTTAAGGAATCTCATACATGTAAACTTTGTCTGCCAAACTCCAAATGGTGGTTGCCCCAAGAAAAAACAAACCCCTTCCATCATCAGATCAGTGCTGTGGCTGCTGCTGACCTTCCCATTTGTCACACCCATTTATAAAAAACATTTCTGTCTAGATAAGAGCTGTAGTAAACAAAGGTGAGATACCACAAAGCCAAGCAAAAGCAAGATCACGTAAGGAAAGTGCCTGCAGTTAGTGATACACAAAATGTAAATGCATATTGATGCACATTTCTGTAACATCACTTACACAATTGTTTTGCTACATGGATTTTACTGTTTTCCTTTACTGTATCTTTACACCCTTAATGTTATTTCTCAATGTATTTTCAGTGCTAAAAATGCTTAATTTGGCTTTTTTCCCTACCATGACTGACATTATGTATGACCTTGAATTGAATGCCATTGTAGCAAGCTGTCTCTCGCTGTGGGAGTTCTCTTTTTGCTAGTGCTTGAGCACAGTATCTTTGATTTGGTAAAGCAGCACTTGAACAGCTTATGCAGCACTCAGTGATTTTCTACAGCCACAGAGGTTTAGAGTTTGTCCAAGCTCCAGCAGAAACAGTAGTATTTTACACACATATAATATCCTTTTCAAAAAGCACTTTTCAAAGTCCTTTGAAAACTCTGAGCTTCACAACCCCCCAAAAGGTAACTAAGAAGGATATAGGTATATTGCTGCAGCTACCTATAGTGGCAGAACCAGCAGGTATTTAATAGTGCACAGTGAAAACAATAAAACAATGTAAACAGGTTGAATTACAGTGAGTCTTAACGTTTAAAAAGATTTGTTTTGGTTTGGTTTTTTTTTCTTATTCCTACAGAGCTCCATAACACGACTCTTGGACAATTCATTAGCAACAAAACCAATACTCATGGGTCCAATACATGAGTCTCCATTTTCCTCACATCATTATAGCAGAGTATGACAAAATCCTACCAGAAGATGGTCTGACTAGTTGCCTTCCAGAACTCAGTGGAAACACATACAACTCAAAACCTTATCCCAGCAATATTTCCAAATAAAAGAAAATATACTAATGAAACTGTCCAGGATTTTGTTGAATTGTGCTGTACCTCTGATTTGAATATACAGAACAAATTAAGGTGAACTCTGCTTTGTGATGGAATATGAAATAATCACGCTTCTTGTACCTAAACCAGTTAACAGGATACCAAGTATAATGGCAGTGTACATCTAACCAAAATGACAGACCAAATAGTGATGAAAATTTATTTCTTTTTTCTGCTTTCTGCTATGCAGTGGTTATAAATCAGAAATAGATAAGACACAGAAAAAAAAAAAAAAAAGCAAACCCTCAAACACCAAACAAACAACAGCAACAACAACAAAAAAACCCAAACAAAAATAAAACCAAGCAACCACCAAAAACAAGTATCAAAACACCCCAAACTACAGAACAGGAGCAGTGGCTGCTTAGGTCTGTGTTTAGTCACCTCACTTGCATTTACATTACCACCGCAGCTGGCAATCTATCAGCTGCCTGTGCTCTTGGATGGAGAGCATCAGATGCAACAGGGGTAACACAACTATGTCAGACAGCTGTCTTTCTGCGGCAATTGTCATTTCCATTCATTATCCAGGGTTTAACTTCCTATCTAGCCTGTTTCAGGCAAGTACAGTGTCTGATTAAGGGTTAAGCTTCAGACTGCTCAATTAGGCCTTATTAATTTTGAAAACTTCATGCTGTGTTAAAGAGCACTGCTCCTTGAACAGTCTTGCCATAGCTGTCAGTGACAACCACCACCAGCAGCTTCCCCTCACATGACTTAAGGCAGCCAGCACCTGTATACACCTCCACAGGGTGTATGCACTGCCAGTTATACATGGGGTATACTCATTGGTATTTGTCTGACAGGTGGGAAAAAGCAGAGGGGATCTCTGTAGCAATGAAACATTTGTCTCTACTTACCAAAAGTATTCAGAGGGAGCCAAAATAACCAGCTCTCTGGTATTCTGTATACTCTAGAAATCTCTGGGTAACAGTGCAATGTGCATTCAGCAAAAGAGGAAAAAAAATAAATCTAAACTACAAAGGATTTTTATTTAAACATTAAGAGTATACTGAGTATGTGGAAGTTTTTCCAAAAAGTAACAATAAGGAGAACTTTCTTCCAAGTTTTCCATGTATTTATGACCTTTCTAAATAAGCATTTAAAGAGATACATGAGCAGCTTAGATGAGATACCTCAAAAATGTCCTGGCTTTCAGAATGTGGGACACTTACAATGTAAAATGAATTATACATATTTTATAGGATGTACAGCAGACAACTTAATTTCCACAGGCTATCTACCTTCCTGTGGCTCCAGGGATTTTCACGGCCTCTGCAACACCTGAAAGGTTTGCTATAGCCCACCGTCTTCCTCATCTCTTTTCCCTGCATTATGCCCAACAATTCTCTATATAGGTCAGATTCTCGTGCAGAAAAGACCCCTATCTTTTTGTGATATATCACGCCACAGTTATGAACTTTTTAAAGCTGTACCAACCCCATGACAATTATTTTAATTTCATTCAAAAGTCTTTAAATAGATCATCTTAGTAAATGATTATGGGACACTTTCATATTAAAAAACCCACCTTCAACAGTGAAGTAGGACTACTAATACTAGTTTTCAGGAAGCACCTGCGACCTGTGCACAATTCCTACCATAGCCAAACATGCCTATGTTCCAGTGTTCAAGAAGCAAATGCATGACTTGTACATGCATCATGTTCACTACTGACATCAGCCTTTCCTAACAACTGAATGATAATAGCCTACTAAATAATAATAACAACAACAATAAATATACTCAAATTAACAATTCTGCAAGTGAGATTTAAAAAAGTCTTAACAATTTTTTGTAATGTGTACCCAGATTACACAGACACACCTTAATTAAGAACAGGTTTCATAAAAAATAACTGAAACTGATGGCGTGGGTGATAAAACAGGACCAAGAAGATTCTTGAGAACTAACTTTCATATCCACCCCACAGAATAATAAACATTCATTAATCTAACTGCAAAATTGCCATTAAACAACTAGAAAAAATGCTTAGAAAATTTCTGACCTTGAAGCCAATACTTTAGTTTTTCCAATTCCATTTCTAATTCTGAATATTATTTTATCTATACTAGGTTCGGTGAATATGGTTCTTATTGTTTCATATAACTTAAGAACTGCCTAATTTCATATTTACTTAATTAAGGCTCACGTACATGTATATGCTGCCTGGTATTTTCTCATTAGGTAAGCTGTGAGCACTCAATTGTTAAGTTGAAATTTTCTACCAAAATAAGCATTTCAGGCGGAAAATAAAAAAAAAAAAAAAAATCTATGATGTATACTGGAAAAATACTGACCATTCATCAGTTTGTCAAGAAACATAAAATATACAGATGGCTTGCTTCTTCCTACTTTGTGCATTTCCAGACTCGGGGTATTTTTCACTTAACTGACAATCTGCTAACATGCTTTAGCATTCAATCTGAATCCAAAAAGTGATGTCTAGATGCAGAAATACATGTGTTTCTGCTTGCAGGCCTTCAGGGTTTTACACTTTTATGGAGACAAAGCATCAGTGAGATTCCATTAAATAACACCTCACAAAGGGAAGAGCTAAAACTCCGGGGTGGATCACACAAACATCTCTTCTTACTCAAGGTGGAACCAACAGTGTCTACCTTGGGCAGGGTGTAACTACAGAGCAACCATACAGTGAACATCCACAACAGTGAGCAGCTCAAGCATCTAAGATAGAACTGACATCCTTGAAGAAGTCACAAAAGTGGTGGTCTTGAGCTCCCCTTCAAAATATACCATAACAGTAACTCTACCTCACCCTTCACTTCTCTTATTCAGCAGTCCATTCATTTATATTACTGGCTTTTACATTCCTTTCAGTTAAATGTAGGAAACCACTGCCAAATGTGCTTTGTCATGCAGCTTTGTAAGGGTCAAGGAACTACTAATACAGACTGGATAGAAAATGTTAAATAAGCATATTTTCCAGAACATTACGTTCTTGCTCTGTAGTAATTACTGTTTATACTCTATGTACTGGGATGTTTGGGTTTGTTTGTTTGTTTACTAAATTAATAGTTAAGAATGCAGAAACAGTCCCACACAACATATCAATACCTCTTGGAGATAAAGCTCTGCTTAATAAAAAAAAAAATAAAAAAAATTAATGGGTATCACTTCATGAAATTTGAGATACTTGGCTCCAAGACGGTTGCATTAAGTTCTGATTAGCAGTTGAGCATGTGAGATGTACATGCCAATGCAATCCTAACAACTGTAGGTTGTGCTAAGCTTTATGTGAGATAGGTATGATATTGCCCAAGATAAATTGATCTACAGACCATGTTGTTATCACTTGCAGCACTTTGATCACGTAAAGAAACATCAAAAGTAGGAGGGGTGGAAGATGAGGACTGCAAAAGTAACAACACAGCTTTGTTATGCATTAAAGCCACAATAAGTCCCTTAAGTTTGAGCAATTTAAATAGCCGGTTTCCTGTTCATGATGTCATTAAATTTGGACAGATATAGAAAAGATAATACAATCACAAATGAACACAAATAGCCTAAACATAAAGTGGTACAGTAAGTAATTACAGCTACAGAATTTAAGATCTGAAACCCGTAGATATATAGGGGAATATAAATTATGACAGTGCTAAGCAATAAAAACATCTGTTGAGTTTATGGGGAATAAAAATTTAAATAAAAACATTTCCTGGCCTGTTCAGCCATAACAATGTTCTTTTGTTTGTACTCTCTGTAATTTAGATGCTTGACAACTTCATTCAACCTTCAGAAGCACATACAGGTATTGATTATCTCTGAACATCCTAATGACTGGAAACTGGGACACAAACCATAAAAGTAGAGTTCCTGGTTGCAAGAAATTATAGTTTGCCCTACAAGATAGCACAATAAATCAGAGAACAAATCAGCCAACACAGGGCTCTGGGGTCACTGAAGTGATGTTGACACATTACAATAATGAGAACTTGAAACACCTCATGCCCTATTGATTTTTAAGCTGAATCATTGCCACTGCAGGAGATTACAAGACTGTGCACTGGAATCATGACCCACGTGGGAGAGGCTGATGAAAAATACAAACAATTGCACCAAAACAGTTCTTTGCCTCTATCTGTTCTAAATTAATACCCTTCTTTTGCCCTCCCCAAGGTCTCAGACTGCAATTCAATCAACATTTAACTCCTTAACTGTCTCACTTAAAACTACTTCCTCTTTCCATTTTCTTCTTTAGCTACATTATATAGCTACATAACACAGACTTGAAGCGACACTTTAAAACATCTCACAGAAACTGCACAATAGATAAAACAGCCTACAAGAATTACTTTTTAATGTTTTAGTAGCTTTTATGGTTCACTCAATGGCAAATTATGATATAAAAATAATTCCAATAATCACCAACTTATTTTCTACATACAATAGAGAATACAATATGTAAACATCAAAAGCCTTGCCATCAGCTAAAGGAAAAAAAAAGCTCCTCTTTTTCTTCTTTTACTTCCACTTGACAGCATTGAGAACCAGTAAGTTGTTAGAGAAGTGACCAGTGACACCAGACAATTACAGTACTGTCATGACAAAAAGAGCAGTTATAATTTCCACTGCAGCAAATTACTTTAGGAGCACATCGGTTTGCTTAAGGGGAGAAAATAATACCTCTATTATCACTACCAGCCAACAGATCTCATGCTATGCCATAGAGGTGTAAATAAAGAGAGAAACTGTTTAATGGCCTCCACAGCAAAGTCTGAAATTTTGTTCTTCTATTGGCAATAAGTACTTTCAAAGTACTAAAATGATGTCCATAATAAAGCATAATTGTTTGTTGACTTTCAAGGCAGAAGAAAGAAATGGCTAACTTGGAGGAAGTGAAAGGGTGAAGAACCAGGTAACCTATGGCAAATAGAAGACACATCACCTTTCAGTGCACATACCAGGGAAACAGATTAGAAGTTAGTTAAATATATCCTAAGGATTAGCTCCTGCTAGGCTCCTCAGAGATATGTTTTTAATCAGTATCTCTGCACTTGGCATTTATCTTTTTGGTGTGTGTGGGGGGATTTTTCAAATCATTTTTTTCTTCCATCTGAAATTCAGTGTCATCAGCAAGACTCCAACAAAAGAGGGGACAGAGGGACAATGAATCACAATTTATGT
Organism: Myiopsitta monachus; assembly: GCA_017639245.1. Lineage (NCBI taxonomy): Eukaryota > Metazoa > Chordata > Aves > Psittaciformes > Psittacidae > Myiopsitta > Myiopsitta monachus. The sequence goes on along the minus strand of CM029926.1, from coordinate 739,121 downwards.
TAGAGGCAGAGCCCTACAAGTTCCTTTCAAATTTTAAGGTGCTTAGCCTCAACCCACCTCTCTGAGATGCAGGTATGATTAATAACCTCACTTACAGTGTGAAATTAAGATGAAAGGGAAGTAGTATCCACTTCCACATTTGTACAGGAACACAGGTATTTGTGGGCGATGCAGGGATAATGCAGATGTGCTAGGATGCAGCTCTGAACACACCCATTTCTCCCAACCTCTCTGCTACCACCAGAGCACCTGCAGTTATTTGTTTGCTCTTTCCTTCTTACCAGAAGAGTAGCTTAAGGTACCTCAATTTTTCTTTCTGCCCATACCCAAATTGCTGCTACTTTATCTCATACGTAAGCCTGGTAAGTACACTTAAACTAGATGATCCTCTCCCTGATCTTCCCTGAGAGGCAAGCTCAAACAAATTAGCACACCTCAACCGCACTAAGTGCCGCAAAATCACCAGCTATAATTATTATTAACAGGGAAGAAAACACTCCACAGTAGTTATCTCCTTTGGAATAGTTGGGGGCCTACTGGCAATTTCAGTTACCAACAGGCAACACAGTAACTGTAGCATACCATCAGGCACCTAAAGCCATTTTTTTCTAGGAGGAAAATTTAATCTGTCTCCTCTAACAAATTAACAATTCTTTGACTTTTGGGAAATACTATTAATAGAAAATCAAATAAAGAAGATGCTCAGTGTTACACAGAAAGAACAAGTGGCAGTAAAATAACAAACATTACTGGTTGGAAGGGGCAGGTCTTTTAACGTTCTGAGAAGAGAGTGCACACACATGCAGACAGGAGCAGCCCCACATGAATGACCAGTGTGCCTGCTGGTCCTGCCCGCAGCCTGTGAATGGCCAATGGGATCACAATGTCCCCCAGGGTGCTGGCCTGCTTTGGGTTCATCCCTTCCATAAGGACACTGTGAACTTCCACAGCAAAGAGAACCAAACACACTCAGATTAAAAACACACTGGGAATGTTTCTCATTTTTGATTGCCTGTTTTACATTCTGAGAACCAGTTCTATTAGGTGAAACGTTATATTCAACATTCTCCTTGTAGTTCTGTAGCTCCTACAGAAACCATACCAGTAAATGTAACAAATCCTTAAGCTTGTTTTGCTAATACCAATCTTCATTAATAGCATGCTAAAATTCATTAGACAATAATTTTCATAATTATTTGACACTAGACAGCATTAAAATATAACCATATAACCATTTTTCATAAAAAGTCACATAAATTGAGGGGATAGTTTATTGTGCAAAAAAAGCCAACTCCTTAATACCAACATAACAAATTGTTTTTTTTATTTTATATAAAAATAATATAAACATATATTTTTAAAATAAAATATCTTTTAAATAAAATAATATTAAATAAATAAAATAAATAATTTTTAAATAAAATAAAATAGCTTTTCAATAAATTATCATGCAACAAACATTTGGACAATAAAAATGGCTATAAATGCATTACTAACAGTTGTATTTTAGCAATACAATGGGAAAAAGACTGTAATTTGATGAAGAAAATATGTCAGCACTAAAATGCTTACTGCCACTTTTTGTGTTGATAAAGTCTCAGGAGCATCACAGATACTTTGTAAACCTTTTCTACACAGGTCGGGACCCCTTGGCAGAATAAAACAATTACCGGCATGTGACAACCTACTAAGAACCTTTCCTATAATTTGCAATAGACACACCTGTTCATGCTGCAGGAAGGCTAGCTAGACTGCATGAAAGGAACACTGTACAAGAGGGTACATGAGCACATCAATGGTAATGACAGAAGACTGAATGGGTTAAAAGACCCCAACATTCTCATGTGAAAAACAGAGAAAAACAACATTATAATTGCTTACTTTTTCAAGGAAATAAAAATGAGAGTCAAAATAATATCAATGGTGCACAGAACTAGAAAGGTCAGTTCTCAGGAAAAAGAACACAAGAATATGCAAAGAAAATTAACAGAAAAGTAGAAAGACACTAATTCAGCCAGTTAGGATTCTTCTAAGCATACCAGGTGTACACAATGGTAAGACTTGGTGTCAGAGCGTGTGTTGCCAAATACTGAAGGAAGTTTAAGAAATGTTCAAAGAGGAACCAAATCTTCATATCATCATGTCTAAAACCTGCTGCATTAAGGATCAAAATCATCCCTTCAACATTAAATATCAAGAAAAACCTTTATGGGGCAATAATGATTTGCTTCTGGAACAGTTACACACCCCTTCACCTGAGGTATCTGGTGCTTGGTGCCCTGCTCTGCCAAAGCTAGAACAGGTATTAAATAGACACAAGTCTGATCAAGAAACTGTATTCCTCCCTACCTGGTTCTTTGTCTTTATTCAGAGGGAAAGACTGAAGGTCTTGGGAACACGTGTTTACATTATGTGATTTGACTGCTTTGATAGAATTGCAGAGTTTTAAACTGTTCATTTCCCAGTATTGAAACCGAGCTGGCATTTTCACATCAGCCACACGATGTCACTGTTGATAAGCAAAAATTTTAAAACTTGCCTATTTGTCGGAACTCAAGTAGTAGTTCAGGCATTGTTACTTTTACAGTTTCCTTGCTCCTTTAAGGATATCACGGAACAACTTACTAGAGCTGAAAGATGCCACAATGCAATACACCGAAAACTTCTAAGAGTGTCTGAGTAAAAATGAAATTATATGAACATTACAGCTAATGCTGAATGACAACACTGGCAATGCTAGAATGCTTTTGTTGTTTGTTATCTCACCATGATGTCACTATTATGTTTGTGTGTTCCCATCTCTGTATTTCACTGGCTTGGAGTTTTGGAAGGCTGATGAAAATTAATCCACACTATGCTTACAAATCTCATTAAGAAAATACATCAGTAGAACATAAGCTAATCCTCTCATCAGAAAATCATCAGGTCTGCCCTTTCCTACATCAGTGTGGAATGCCACTGATTCAAACTGAGTAACTGGCTCAACAAGCTGTGTGTCTTGCTTAAAGAACACGATTTCCCACTTGAATGGGGGAAGAAGTTATACCATAACCTGCTCCATAACCCTTCAGCATACATGTTTTTCAGACCTAAAATTTTAAAACATAAAATACATTTACTACAAAATTCATATTGTCGCTAAAGCACCATATAATTCAATTCTTTTTCCCAGTCACTCAAAACTGTAGAGAGAATGAAGACCTGAAGATAACAGAACCACTGTAAAACATATTCTTTATACCATAGAACTAAAAATCCAACTGTATAGATTCCTTAGAACTAGATTTTTCTTGTTGGAATACCATTGACAAAAGATTCAAAGTAACTTTTCTTGAACACTTGCTTTCTTTTTGATGTCTCAGTACCATTTTTCCCCCTATAATCTCTTTGTATCTCTTACTAGTCCACACTGCATGCCATATTTAGGGTATGAGAGGTTAAAAGTCACACTATATCAACTTCTAACTTCAAACACTGTAATGTGATTCATTCTTTTGTGCAGTTATGAATAAAAATCTGTCCCAAATGAGGGATGGGAAGAAGATACTAGTAAATGGCAACTTCTGTGACTGTTTCAGGCTATTTATCCTGCATTAAAAAGTCCAGAAGATGTATAAGACACTACATACAGTATAACATATACACTGATATATCCAGATATAAGCTTAAAACTGTAAGATAAGAGAGCAGAAACATGAAAAACTACAAAAGGTGGATGCATTGACTCAGTAATATTCTTTCCCTCACCATCTGTATTGACAGACTTTTATTTTTTAACAGTTCTACACAAAAAGAAATTAGAAAAGAAATCATAATTGTAAATATTGAAGATGGTTGTCATGTTTTTTCAAATAACTTGCCCATTTGTTCCAAGATACTGCTGTGTATCTTGTGTCTTTCTTGTTAACATTTAATGGAGTACTTCCATAAACATACGTTTGTTCTTTTTCTCAACACCCTCCTCTGTCACTGCGACAGATGGCTTTACACTGAAGCATATGAAAATATTAAGTTTTTTATAAATCCGTTGAAGTTTGAAATGTCAGTAAGTAATAAGTATCTTGGCAGCTATTTCTTTAATACAGATATCACAGAATGGTATTGTTTCCATGTCAGTTTCTCATTTGCTACAGTCTATTCTAAAGCTACAGTTTTCTTTGAATTTAATTAATAGTAGCATTGCTTCATTCAAAATGGTGTAATTTCTAAGCTGAATAGTAGGCTTTGCTATTTGTTTGTCCAAAGAAAGGTAAAAAGTGATTAGAAAAACAATGTTCAGACACAACAGGGGCTTGTGCCATACCACAGAGTCCAGAGCACACTGGGAATTTTTCCTTACTGTTCCTTCTCTGTCTTTAGGAAATGTGTGCTTTCCACGGCAATTGTTAGAGGACTGTCTTCACAGACGTGACTCCAGTTCCTTCTAACCCAATCTCCTGTCCTATGCCAAACCATTTGTTGGCTTCGGTAGAGTAAAATATAAAATAAATTTTGAGAAATGCAGTCCAACAGGCATATCCTTCTCACAATGCTTACACTGAACCAAGAACTTCAATTGCAGTTTGTAAACTAAAATGCCTGAGCCAAGAACCAGTCATGTGCACTGACTGGTTAGGAACATATCCTTTTGTTTCCTCATTCAGAGCTTTTTTGGACTGAGGCTGTCAGTTCCTATATAGAATGAGTAGAATAATACAGAAAATGAGGCAACAGAGCCTCTCTGGCCCCAAGGCGCCTGTACACTTCTTAGATAGCAAACATAAGTCTAAACTGTTCTAATATGTTCTGTGTAATCAGCCTTTTATTCATAAACCATAATATTATGTCATTAATCAAAGACGGAAAAGTTTGTGCAGTTGTCACAAAAAAATAAAAACTATTAAAACTCTTTTAACTCTATTAAAAATAAAAACTCTTCTAAGAGTTTATATAGAAGCAATTATTCAAATGCATCCAATTCTATTATACCTGCCTAGACCCTTATTGAGAGGATTATTCAGTGCTTCCATAAATATAGACCAAGAGTTTTTCCCAGAAATAAGTGATGAACTACATATAAGTTTCACCAGCAAACACACTGTTCTAAGATGAAACACTTGAGAGGGCAGCTGGGAGCAGGGATTGAAGAGATGCGCACTGGTTACTGCACTGAACTAAGAGAAAGAACCAGAAAAAAAGAAATGTCCCAAAGGAAGACAAAATTTTATCAGTAACTTTGCAAAAGTCCATTATTTTCCAAACTCTGCTTCTTGAGAAAACTTTTATAATATTGACTCATTGCCTTTCCTCACAGATGTGTAAAATTGCAAGAATTTCTACCAAAAGCAGAGGTAGAGACATAAAAGAGATCCACCTGCTGAACAAGACATAAGTTCAATTTTTGAGGAAGACTTTCTGCTTTAGTAATAGGAATACACAGAAATGAGAACAAGTTTTGTCTGTTATAAATTCTATATGTCTTCACATACAAAGGCATACAGCTGCATTTTTCCAACATTTGCTTTCCAAATCATGAACTAAACATTTTTCATGACTAAAAAGAATTTTTAGTTACCTAACCCTCCTCCCCACCCCCTGGGAAATAACTGCCTTGGATCCAGTTAGAATTTCACAATCTTTATGCTTCACAGACATAAAGATTGGGGGGAAAAAACATATACATTCTGCATCCCATTTTTTAATATAATCCCCCGGAAGACTCTCAGCTCTTCATCCATCTTTGTTTTCTGTTATCTTAACGGGCTCGATGTCCTTGGCTCCTCTGTAGTTTAAGAACAACGCAATCAACCTCACTTCTGTCGACGCACAAGATAGTCTACCTGAGTCATATATTCATGGTATGTGATCAGCTGAAGTCTGCATCCCCTACTTTTCTTATTCTACTGCACAGCCGAAGTCAAGCCACACACCAGCCAATGATTCACACACAATTATTTTAAAAAAAGTCATTTTCATTATCTGAACAAGAGTTATGACAAATTTCTGGACTTGCAGCATTTTCTGTAGGTACGTACTATCTTCCAACACTGCAGAAGCATTTTCCATTTTTTCCACTGTTGTTCTTTATCCTCAGCTCTGAGTCACTGACATACCCCACTGCTTGCCAAGTCCACCCAACTAATAACATCATATGATGGAATAATACAGGCTGGAAGAAGGTTACCCAAGAACAGCCCTTTAGATCTTCTTGGATATACCCCCTCTAAATGCAGAGATGCTAACTGGTCAAGTAGAGTATGATGCTAGCACTACTTCACAGCTCTTCTTCCAAAAGACCCCTTCTTCCAAACCCTTGTGTTGTGTTGCTTCTCTCTCCACACTTGCCTTGTGAGATTATATAGACAGGATAAGTGTACCTAATAATAATTATTCTGAGAAATGCTGTGAAACCAGAGCTGGCTGAGCTAATCAATTCTTGAATGTATCAGCAAAAGCATTTAATGTTTATCTTGTTATGAGACAGATGCTCATACAGACCTATATACAAACACACACTTCTATAAATTCAGGAGCATAATAGGTTCTGAAAAGTTTCTAGTACACTTCAGCAAAATAACAAACCTCATAACCTCTGTCTCAAAAAGTCCAATACACAGCTTTGTGACCTCAAGTCAGCTGTGAGAACCACAGTCTCAAAGATCTAACAATATCCTACAATAATCAATACATAATCTTGATTATATTATAAATCATGGACAATATTTGGTTCCCAATCTTTAAACTATTTGAATTTAATGTTTTTATTTAAATACGAAATGTTCAAAAAGCATATCTTAGTATAAGTAAATATTCCCAAGCCAAATACAACAGGTTGAACCAAAATACAGAAATCAAAGCATGTGTGGGACATAAAACTGAAGTGCGAATTGGAATCACTGTCGCAGAAGACTGAAGCAGAGGAAAGGGGAACCTTTTTTTCCTTTGACTCCGCTGAGAAGATGAAACATGAAGATCATCTACATCATGGGAAATTTTCATTTGTCTAGAAAAATTGCCCAACTTTTTGAGACAGTAAAGATAGTTAAGCGCTGGAACAGCCAGTCTAGGAGTTGATAACTTCCCTTACTGACAGCTTTTAAAGATTAGCTGTATGCCTGTCACAAATGACACTTCTAAAGATGATTCTTTCAGGGAGTAAGGCAGGACTCAATGGTATGGAAGAGCGGTCCTCTCCACCACTGCTTTTCTATGACCACTGAATATGTCATGTTAACATCAGGACAGAATTTTGTTCAGTGCTTGCTCAGTTTTGTGCAGGTGAAAACAAACAAAAGCAGAATTACCATACTGACTCCCCTTTTCAGAATGCCTTGCTCCAGGTCTGGATCATAATAATTAATTAGAAGAAATGCTAACATACAAACATGCTGCTTCTTTTAATTAGAACAAATACTAGCATACAACCAGGCTTGAGCTTTACTCTATTTATCATTGTTTGGTAGTTAATGGCTGCTACAGGAATAGCATGTGAGATAACAGCTGTATAACATGGTTGGGTTTTATTATTTGCATTTACTCATTTAAGAAGATTGCTTCCTTTTAGTTATGGCATGGCTTGATGAACGGAGTTTTTCCTCCAATAGGACATGCAAGGATTGTGTAGGAGCTCAGTCTCCTCCACCTATGGCCTAGCCAAAAGAACACCAGCATCCCTGCATACACCCTGTAGAGTTTCATTTCATTGGCAATTCACAGACTGTAACACATCTCAAGACTGAGCTCTTCTCTGACTCCAGTTTTTCAGCCTTAAAAACCAGCCTCAAGTCACTGTACTAATTAGGGGTGCAATCAGAGAACCACAGCTTCCACACAAAGTTGGCAAACCACTCTGTTCTCATAAGTCTAAAATCCAAGCAAACAAAAGTTCTGCTAAGCTACTGTATGACTGTGCTGAATTTGATTTACCTCTTCTCAAATTTATAGATACTATTCAGAAAGATGGAGATGTCCTGAAAATACAATTGGAAATAAATACATTAAAATACCCAATGCCATTCTTAACATCTGTTAGTAAATAATACGTCCTGCTGTGGCTCAAAGAAAGAACTATCATGAACAAAAAGGCTCATACTTCCAGATATGAAAGTCAAAATGGAATTGATTCCCATGGCTTCTCTCTTGGTAGAAAGTTCAGTCTGCCATGTATGGATTTTTAACTGTGCTGACACTGGGAAAGCGGTGGACTGAAATTCTGTTTGGACTGGACTGAAATTCTATTTGAAATAAGATCTGTTTCTTTGATGATTTTTCTCCACCCATCCACCCCCTCACAAGGAGCAGTATCCTGATTTACCTGGTAAATACCAAGATCAGTGCAGAATTAGAGTTTCATGTGGTGCTGGCTTAACTGGCAAGTTGGAAAAACAGAACATTGTGCCATTGTTCAGCATACAGACCTGATTAATACGTGCTTTAAAAATAACAAAAGTCTTCAAAGGAAAACATTAGATGATAATTAATTTTTAATCTAGTCTTGCGAAATATTCTAGCAAAAAACAATGGTTTGAGATTCTTCTATATCAAACTTTTCCTGTACAGACAGCTGATAGCAGATATATTCTTCTGAAGATGAATCTCTTCCTTTTACATACACCACTTGTTGATATTACACATTAAAAGGTTGGGTCATGACAAATCAGAAGCCAGAGCTAAACTGCAGTCCCCAGGATTACAATACCACAGGACATATTGTGCCAGAAAGGTCATTTTAAAGAGGTGAACACTTGATGCTAGCACAAAACCGTAAGTCATCTAAAACAGTACAAAAGGAGAGAGCCATGATCCTGCATTAGGGCTTGATCTTAATGTCATGTTCTTAGAAGACTTGCTCCAGTGTAACAGTAGTTCTTCAAAGATACTGAGTCTCATCTTAAATAACATTATGCACTGAAATGATGCTATTTTTGTTAAGAGCGTCATAATAGTGCAAGTTCTCAGCAGCAGCCTAATAACTCCCCAAATAAGCAGCAGTGATGTGCCACACGTGTCTCTTGCTTCACTTTACTGTAACAGGTTTTAGAGAGCAGTTAAATTCAGGTTAATTACTAGTCAGAAACATTCTCATCATTCCTGGATTCCTAATATTCATGTAATCAGAAAATTTGACTTTAACAAGGAAAACATTCATGTTAAAAACATGAAAGTGAGCTGAATGATATATAAACTCCAGGTATACTAAACTGAATAAAGTATTAATGTTTGCTTCTCCTGAGAATAAACATATTTACATACAAACTGAAGGTGCAAATGTAAAGCAAGAGGATTTTCAAAAGTTCCTGGGTCTGGAGTTGTACTTTTTTTTTTAACACCTGAAAGAAAGAACATTTTGATGTTTTTATGCATCAAAAAAATAGTGGAAGCATATTAAGTTGAGGCAGTAAAACAGGGCTTTTTGTCATGTTTGTTTGCTTGAATTCATTAACTATTTGCTCTGACTCAAGCAGTTTCTCCGGTTTAGTGCTTCAAAAAAAGTTTGTGTGCGCCTCTGCGTTTGTGAAAGGCAACTACAAAGCAACTGTGATACTATGGTTTGGTTTTTTTTACTATCCCTGACCATCAGAAAATTCTCACTCTTCAGAAGTCGTATTGCTGAGCATGAAATCTGCAATTAGCTGCAGAACAAAAGTAGTCTTTGACTGCAACCTGATGGAAGCTACCATACTGGGCTTTACTGTCAAAGACAAGAAGAGAAACAGCAGTCTATGCAACTGAACACAGTTAAATGAAATCAAACACAGGCTGGGTATGACGAAGACCAATATAAAGCAGAAATGCTTACTCTCTATTCCAATCTCCTAAAGCAAACACATTCTCACACTGTGCAGACTGAAGATCAAGTAAAATAAAAACAGTGCATGCACAATGTCACTGAAGACAGCAACTTTACGACATTCTTTACTACATTAACATCTCCATTTGATGCCTTAAAAATAAAAAAAAAAAAAAAACACCAAAATGAAAATACTTGTGCAGTTACAGAACTCCATGACTGACAAGAGATCTCAGGCTATAAACTTAAAACTTTACTGATGGAAAATTTACAAAGAAATGCTAACAGAGAAGTCTCTCAAACATCCATTTCTTTTTGCTAACCTAATTGTCTGGTATCTCGTAATCTCAGATCCCTTGAATTTTAGAGAAAATGTATTAATGATGCACCTTCTTAAATGAAAAGCCTGCACTTTCATCTGGTGACTATATACTTAAGTCTTGTATCCAAAAAGGCATACCTGTGAAGATCAATCACCTATCAGTGTATTCCACTGCATTTGCTATTTCCTGGCAACACAATTTATGAGAACTATCCCTTTGTAATGTATTCCAAAACAAAATTAAAAGCAGGTAACTTTTCCAAATTTATCTTGAGATGGATTGGAAATATTACTATTTATGGCAGCATAATGTTTTGAAAAGTGAACCTTACTCTCACAAAAAAAGTTACTAGTTAATTTCAAAAGTCATGCTTAGTTCCTAGAAGATGTTGTAAATTCCATCTCAATCTTACACATTGAAACCCCAAAACAATGAAAAATCATCTGAGGTAATCAAGGCCCTCTGTAGTCTTTGTCCCCTCTCTGAATTGTAGAAATATACTATCTTGTGACATCATCATTCTAAGAAAAACATCAAAATCTGTATCACTGAATCCAACCAAGCATTTGACTTAAATAGGCTTGAGCTATCTTAAAAATAACTCCTTCTTAGCAAATTACTTAAATCAAAATATGAAGTAAAATTTAGTTAAGATATTTCCTATGGTTAAAATTCTTAACACATTTTCCCCCAGTTTACTTTTCATGGTCTTTCTTGTTCACAATTACTGTCACAATAGCTCACATTTTCTCTTCCATTTTCCAATTTGATGTTTTATTTGCCATTTCTAACATATTTATCTTAATAAAATTTATTAATAGTTTTATTTCTAATGACAATATAAAAAGCCTAAACTTCTAACATTAGACTTCAGTAAATTTTTGTAGACCTTTTATAAAATTTAGAATACTACAATGATATCACTGTATGAATCAATTTATTACTCGTTCCTGGAAAAGTTTTATGGCTCATGAGCAAAACTGAGACCCTAAATGAAAATTTTATCCAAAAAAAAATTAACAATTCCATGATAAGGATGCTACTGAAGTAACTGGTTTGAAGTTATAATGACTGAATATAACACCTTGCTAGATTACACTAAAAAAGTTGTTTCATCCATCTATTGTTGTCATTCTGACTGCAAATATTCATTCATGTAGGAGTAGGTAAAAACCTAAAGCTAAATCTTTCCAAAACTGTATTTGGAAAGGAGTACAACTAATTCTACTTTCACTTGCCGAGGTATCAGTGTACTGGATGTTGAGATGGCACTGACTAAATATAACTTCTTGCCCACATATTAAAGGGAAGGCAATGGGAGCGTGAGATACTGTATGTTTACATCTAAAATACCAGAAAATATGGTACTGCTTTAGGAAAGAAAACCTTGAAACAGATAGTAAAATCTTTTCTAATAGATACATAGGTTTAAAGGAAGTAAAATGGATGATCGACAGACACTACACATGCACTCAGAGAAGCACCTACAAAGAATCAAACCTAGAAGCCCACAGTTTCCATTAAATGAATCAAATATGAAACCAGTGATACATACACCAATACTGCTCTTGTTGTAGACAAGGGAATGCTCTTCACTTAACAGCAGTTTTGCTCACTTTTCACAAGTCAACCTTCATTCAAAAGCAGATCAACATGAGTACCAAATATATGTAAGAAAAAAGCTGTAATTTATGTACAGAATATAAAGACACAATCTTTATACATGTCAATTGCTTCATTTTAGAACTACGTATGAAACTAATGTACTGTACATAAACCATTTTTTTGAACATATTTCATAAGCAAACATAACTGTGAACTTTCTATTTAATACCTGCATAAATCCTAACTACATCTGCATAAAGACTAAATACCTTATCACTACAGAACTGACAAAAAAAAAAAGACCTGTTTTGGATCTTACTAAATTCCTGAATATGCAGCTAAATGAAATACATGACATGGAGTTTAATGTAGGGTCCTGACAGCAATGTGATTTTATGGTGCCTAAGCTGTTAACCCAACCCTTAATGGTCTGAAATGCATCACGCCACTACTGGACTGTGCCATAGGCTCCAACATGTGACAGCCAGCGTTTTCAAATGCACAATACCCCTAAGTGGGGAAGAGATACCCTCTTCAAAAGATAGCAAAACCCACTTTCCTCTCAACATTTTTTTCCATACTTTGAAGTGTGCAGGTTTTTTAAAGAAAAACAACTGCTAAAGTCATTAAAAGTATTTAAATTACTCCACAATAATATCCTGCTGGCAACTGGTATGCACCTTTAAATCCCAGCCGTTTATACTCTATTTCCATCTTTTTTTTTTTAATGCGCATATATATATATATTTAAATGGGTTGTTAGCTACATAGTATGTCTAAATTGCATTTATTAAGAAAATGTCGATTGTTGGTTTATCCCATGTGTTTCAACAAGTACAGAATAAAACTTTAAATTCCTCATATAAATTGTGTTTTCCAACATCATGATTCTATGCCGATAATACACAGGTATTCTAAAGTTAAATAGCAACCGGGTTGGTCAAGAACCCTGTAAACTGTCAACTAAGAAGCAATACTTCGCCGGGCAAAACCATTTCTAATGAGATTCCTGCCTCTATTCATATCAACGCTAACATATATCCCATCAAAAGGAAGTGAAATAGCTTTTTGAATATTAAGTTCACATAAACTCAGCCAGGCACAGGTTATGGACAATAATGCCCGCACCCGTGGTCTTCCTGCAAGCACGCACACACTCCGGTGCTCACCCACACCGACAAGCCCATACGGCGCACACACACAAGCACAACCGAGAATACACGGACGGACGTACCGTGCAGTGGAAGCGCAGCCCCGCAGACAGCCCGAGCTCAGAGCAGACACAGCCCGGAGGAGCCGGCAGCCCACCGGCGCGCCTCCCGACCTGCTCCCGCCTTCATCCCGCCGCGGCTCGGCCCGAAGCCCCGCGCACACACCAGCCTCGCCGCCTTCGAGTCGGGGCGTCGCTGGGGGCGGTTGAGCCCCAGCAGCCGAACATGCCCCCGGCCCCGGCCCCGGCCCCCGCCCCCTGCCCGGGGCCGCTCTCCTCCGCGAGCGAGGGCTGGCTGCCCGCCCGCACACCGCCGGCCCCGCTCCCGCCTCACCTGACGGGCGCCTCCCCCGTCCGCGGCAGCCGCCGTGGTCTCATTGCCGGCTGCCGAGCAGCCCCCGCTGCCCCGCCGGGCGAAGCCGGGCAGAGCGGCGGCGATCCCCACCCCGTCCCCTCCTCCGCGGCCGTCCCAGGGCACGAGCACCTGCTTGCCCCACCGGCCTCACGGCAGGCACGTGACCGAGCGGGGACTTGCCCCCCCCCGGTGCGGGACAGCGCTCCGGTCCCGCGGCGGGACTCTCCGTACCTCCTGCTCCTGCCCCTCTCCCAGTCCCTCCAGCACTCGCGTTCACAGTGGAACTGCTTGGATTGAGGCGCAGCTCAGTTCAACCCCACAGCCTTGCCGAAAGGGAGGTGGGCAGGGGGAGAACTGATCACAGACGATAACCCATTTATGGAACATCTTCATGCACGTATTAAAAACTAGATGCTTACTAAAATACAAGATACGGTGCCAAAGTTTGCAAGGCTCCACGAGTTTGATCAATCTATGTAAACAAAATAGTTGACATTTTGTTAACCAATTTAACCAAAACAGTTAACATTTTCATTAAATGTTCATTCATTTCTTGTGAAATTCTGAATTTGTTTAATAATAACAGCGTTACAGACCAAGTTATCTTTACTGACAAAACTGGCTGGATCTGCAGCAAAATCCTAACCCCCTTCCACAAGACGTGGTAGCAGCTAACCCATTTGTGGAGCAGAGTAAAAAACAAAACCCACAACTGTTTCAGATAGACATTAAAACCTGATGTCTTTCACCACACAAAATCACTGTGAGTAGGTTGTTACTTCAAAGCACATCTACTTACCAGCTGGAGCTCCAAACTGCAAAGAACAACTTCTACTTGAGTGAGACATTCTAAGGATACTGCTCAGAGGAATCCTCCAATCCTACACCATGTCATACCAGACAGGTACTACTTCTCAAAATAATTAAAAGTTCAGTAAAACATCCTTCCACATGTGTCGTTATTCTGCAATTCGAAAAGGAGACTAACAACTGATCTCTAAGAAAATTATTTCTGTTAATCACTCCCTTTTTTCTTATGTAAGTCAAAGAATTTTCACCCACTTTTGGCAGAACAGGGTTAAATGCATTGTATGAAGACTGAAAATCTACAAAATAATGGCAGATTCAGATTCTGATTTGATAAGGTTTTCTTTGTTTTGAAGATTTTGTTGTTGTCATGCTCACCTTATTACCTGAAAGGAAAACTATCTGGCTAGACAGACTGTGGGACAATTAAGGCATCACAATAATACTAAGGCATCAGGGTATAATTTAAAAAGCAGAATGTTGCACAGGCTGGCCTGACCACTGGGCTAACAGCCAAAACAAATCTCAGAGCTCACATTGGCTTATTGTGTGGCCTTGATCAAATTATTCATCTTCTCAGTTTTCCCACTTGTAAAATTTGAATAATAATACTTACACAGTGCCCATCTCCTATCTCTTACTTCTCAGGAGGACTCTGAGGATGAATGACCCTACATTGCTCTGAAAATGAATAAACACTTAACTGCTAAGCCAGAGTTAATATGTTTCAAAGCATTAAAGCACTGAAATACATGAAATTCCAATTAAACCACCTGGAGTATCCAAATATGAATGAACTAAAACACAGGGGTTACTAAAATACCATCTCCCACCATTTACAAACAACAAAATACTAAGGTTGGCGTTGAGTTCTGCCATTTAAATGTGATTTTGATCTCTGCCCATTCTTAGTACTAAACTCAGAATTACATTACAGAGGCACCAGTAGCAATTGCCACTGCTATTACACACCAGGGCAGGTTTGCCTAGAGCTCAAGCAGTCAGGAACACGACCAGTGTCTCTGGCCTGGTGTGTGCAGCCTTTGGAGCACATATGGCCATTTGGTCAGAGGATCAGTAATTCTGGCAGAAGCTACATGTGGTACTCGGTGCTGTTCTTCAGAGATTGCAGTTCTTGATTCAAGTAATGAAAAAGAGTTTAAACTAAATTAATTATCTCATTAGCAAGAAATATGGGGGAGAAGCACTGTCAAAGAACATACTGCTGCAGAACAAGCTGCATCATTCACAAACTTGTGACAATAATCAGGTGATCAATCAACCTAACAGTACAAATTTCTATATCCACCTTAATAAAAGGAGAGAATAGTAAGTCCCATTTTGACCTATAGAATAAATTAATTTGATAAAAAAATGGACACACTTATACATTCATTTTTCACCACTCTCTCAAAATGGTGGATAATTTTGGTTTTCTGATTGCTCCTTCCACCTCACATATGAACAAGAGATAAAATTCTTTCAATGCTCCAACACTCAAATGGTGCCACTGCTTGTCATCACATTATGTCTCCTACTATTTAGAAGTTGTAAATAAATTCAGTTGCTTATTAGCCAAGCCCTTACATCCATTTCTCCTACAAAAAAAAGGAAGCATCTTTTTTCTGAATTTTTCACTTTACAAAGAAAATTACTTCACAGAGAAGTAGACCGAATTACGCTTTAGTTGGGGTCTTGGTAGTCCTGGGTGATGGTTGAACTTGATGATCTTAAAGGTCTTTTCAAACCTATTCAATTCCATGAAGGAAAGTTGGTACATTTTAGTGAATGGTGTGGCTTCCTAAGTTTTAGAACTGGTCCAAAGGCATCTGTGTTATACAAGAAATCTTCCAGCTGAAAATCTTTATAGTGAATTATTGATTTAGTCTTAGTATCTTGAATTAATTTTCTGTGCTATGGAAACTATTAAAAAGCAACACAATATTTGAAGGAAAATGAAGACTGGTAAAATCCAAAAGCAGCATTTTGAGCAGAAGGTAATTCCGCACTTTTACAGTTTTAAAAATACCTTTTATACAGGACAGTGAAATGTGATTTAATGGTCAATGCATTTATATGTCAAACACATGGGGGCTCTCCATGCCTGATGGATTACTGCTGAAATGATTTCTTTCTACATGCAATCTAATGATGCAGGAATATTACAGAAGGTAAGCCTAATGAAGCATATTCAGATGGAAAAGTAGCATGCAATTTATGATAAACATGCTACAGTTTTATTCCAAAATGGTTTATGGTTACAGTGTGGAGTATAAGGGTGATGACCGACATGTTAAGACACACAACATCAATCATATATCACAATCTTTACAAGGTAATCAAAGCTCAAGGAAACCTAAATCCAAGAATTCATGTTACAGTAATGCTAAATATAATCCTTTGGCAAGAATCTAAATTACAAAGATATTAAAACCTGAACTATCTAAACAGATACGACCAGAAAATACAAGTTTTCCTCTACCAAGCAGGATTTAAAATGTTCTCCAGGGGCTGGATCCTGCAAGCATCAACAATATCAACACAATGACATTAACTACAAAATTACACAAAAATAAATGTATTTAGCATTAGACCTGTGTAAGGGATGTTCAAAAGAATTTGAGATACAAAATACTCATACTAATATAAATATCAAGGTGTTCTCATAAGTTATTTTTCTACATATTAAAAATATCAGAATTTTTTATTTAGCCCTTGCTAACAAATAGCATCTACAAAGAATTTGAAAATGTGATTGTGTCAATCTGAAATGTTTTATTTTACACTATTAGTTGGTGGTGTCTTTTTCAAGAAAGTATACCAAAATTGATGTTGCTAATCTCTCTTGTATGTTCTAGTACGGTTTCAGCTCTACATACAGTTACAGTAGTTCACAAATGAGGTAACTTACATAAGTGTCCAAACCCATGCACTTTCATACTTCTGAGGTAATGCTAAATGCAAATTAAGTTCAAAATTTTATTTGCTATCTTTATACAACCAATTCAGGACTAGTTCTGTTCGGAAAAAAAAAAGTGTAAAAAGTCAAGCATCATCAGTAAAAGAGTAAGACGAATGTTAGCTCTATGCAACTTTGATGCAACTAAACTAGGACTGATCTAATAAATATTACTTCAAACCTTGCTGCAAGAAAAAAGTTTCTTGTATAAATGTTATGAAGGCTGTCACAAAAATAACAAGTCATCCCTGTATTCACCCCCTTAAAAAGAGCCCAAGATGCATATTCCACAGAATAGTGAATTTTTGCACAGCCACTGCTGCTTGCAGGTCATGTTCCCAAAATAATTACTTATCCAAAGACCTAAAATAAAGCAAAGTTTCTGAAGATGCATTAGATCTAGGAAAAAAAAAATATGTATCTCATTTTTCTCAAGTACAAGGAAAGCACAAAAAAAAAACAGTTATCAGAAGCATTCATTTTAAGGCAATCAACTGTTTATTTTTTTCAGATTGTTGCAATGCTTGATATGAAATCTACCAACTTCAAAAAGTCTTGAAGCAGAATAATTCCTTATGTGCTTATACATATTCACAACCCTGATGAAATGCTAAACAAAAAAATTACATTACTAAGGCAAAAAATATTTCAGCATAAGCAAGGATTACCAGTTAAGGCTGCAACGTGGACTTCCAGTGCTTCAATATATATTCCCTTCAAAGGTAATTTGGATCTGGTTTTAGACATTATTCACAAATTCCAATTCTGTATGTAGTAACGTTTAGAAAACACAATTGTTTTCTGTATTGTGAACTCAAAATGTCTTCCTATTCTGCAATCTATTTTATTTCACAAAGTATTACTGCAAATCATTTCCTTAGTAAAACTACAGAAGGTTAATTTGTCTAAAGAGCTACAGGAGTGGGAAACACAGCTATGACAGTGCTCACCACACCAGTGCAAGAAATGTAAAAATGCAAAGGAAAATATCTAAAAAGCCTGGAAGTGCTATTGCTTGCCACTGTAGATCATTTTGTGTAAAATATATCTTCTAAATAATAAAGCACAGCCTACTCCATGAACAGGACCTCTGAGTGCTGCTCATAACATCAGATGCAGTCAATAGAAAACGTTTTCCACTCCCAAGACCACAACTGGAAGTCATGGAGGGGCCACCGAGGCTTCTGCCTGTCATCCTCTGAGGCACATACCCTCAGAGGAGTCTGAATTTACACCTTTCACTCTACCTTTATTTCCTAAGTAAAACATGGTGAGCATGACCCCTCACGAGACAGGAGTGAGTCTGATATGTTGCCCATACAGACAGGCAGCTATCTGAGGAAAGAAAAAAGAACAATGGGCAAGTTAGAGACTTTTATAAAAAAATTTGCCCCAGGAAGTGGGCAAAGAAACACTCTTGCTCAAATCTGTGAGGCTTATGGAGGTACAATAGTCTGTGAAGAAATTGGGTAAACACATTATCTTTCATTCTTGCTAATGACAAATCTTTAGTTTGCAGCTGTATTTATTTTTACTCAACCTATATACATTTATAGTTGCTGTCCAGACTGCAAAATATCTCAATGAGATAACAGTGATATATACTTCCTACTAAAACACACACAAAGATTTAAATATCTTTATAAATATAGGATGCAAAGTACTGCAGGGATCATTACTTCACATACTCTAAACATGCTTTCATCATTTAATAGAACACAATCACGCAAACGTCACAACCTTGTACATTGTCAGGTAGAAGGAAGAGGATGGGACCACCTCCAGCTCAGTTAGCTCAGGCCTTCTCTCCTTTAAAGTCATGTTGGCACAGAGAATGCCACAGCTTGTGGATGCAAGCAACCACTTTCTTCTACTCATCTGTGGCACAACACAGTTGACTAATTAATTTTTTAAAGTATTCAAGATGTGACACATTATATATGGGATTGAATACAAATTAGCATTACAGTAATCACAAAGCTTTTGTAGCCTCAAATTTGTCTTCTTCCAGCAAAGTTTCCTTTAATGTGCAAATGAATGATGCCACTACATATCTTGAAATAAACAGGCTCATTATGGTCATGGCTTGTCATTATATACAGGCACTCAAAATTATATTAACAGCATCCAGTAAGCTGGCAGACAAAGGCTAAATAGAAGATACATAACCAACTGCCTGCTGTCATGTCCAGATGCCTTTCATACCAGTGGCGTCCCAAAGTGGTTGGGTTAAAATCTTCCTCCTCTTGAATGTTTATACATTGATGTTGTACAAGTTGCAAGGGCTTTCTTGGCCCAGTTCTAAAGACAGAATGGGTTTGCCAGACCAAATAAAAAGAAAGCAAAGGGAACATGAAATAATCTCAAAAATTCAATACCAGCAGAAGCTGGGAGGTAGGTTCAGAGGAGAAACTGCCCACACAATGAAAAGCCAAGACGACAGGTACACAGGCAAGTGAGCTGGCTGGAAACTTCAAAATTCTGAAAGTAACTGCTAAATAAAGGGAACAAAAGGGAACACACTAATTAATTGCCGTTGCTGGTTTTTTGTTGGTTTTTTTGTTGTTGTTGTTGCTGCTTTTTAGGAATAATTTCTTAATCTGTATTCTTCACAATTTTTGACGATTAACTAAATCTCTATGTCTGGAGTCACTTCACAGGTCATAGGCCACACCTCAAGCAAAGTAAAAGGACCAGCACATGCTGTGGCAAAAAGGGATGCTTCTGGTAGCTCTTGGAAAACAAGTAGATTTTTAATAGGAGCCTCAGTGCCAGGGCAGTTAAATTACATGGTTTCCTCTGTAGTTAGATGCAAAAAAACCCTCAGAAATAGATGGTCTTTTAGGATTTATGGGGACCAATGTTAAGTTTGTCATCCATCAGGGAATGTATACAGGATATTTTATATCATCATCTATATATAATGCTTCCAAGAATAATTAGGGCATGATATTTTAAAAACAAACTTCACACATTTTCTGACAAACTGTTGTGGACTTCTGGTGTTAATTTTAGCAGTTTCAATTGGATTTGGTATGGTTGGAAATGTAAGGGGAAATCTGCAGTTATCAGGATGTGACACTCATCAACACTTTCACAAAATACCGCCTCGATTTGCATAAAGTCTGCAAAGATTCATTGGCAAATCTTTAATATGAGATTTCCCTTGGTTTTACTCCCCATTCAGCTCTATTTGCCCTCCCTCTCTTCTCTGCTACCTCAGTGAGCACTGCTGTAAACAGTTCATAACAAAGCATAACTAAATGCACTGAATAAGAAAATATACATATAATTACCCAAAAGCTTATATAACTACATATAATTCTGCAAATTGCTAGTATTTTCCAAGAAATTACTCTGTAAGGGAGATAAATACTAATTGTATACAATAGGCATTCCAAGTCACCTAACAAACCAGGAGATTTCTAGACATTCCAAGTTTTTCACAAGCTATGTGTAAGAACCCCGTGTGGCACAGCTTACATACAGCACAGTCATGGCATGTGAAAGATCATCAGAAGACTCCAGAAAATGGATAATCCATGATGGTTGCAAAATTTCTGGTTCTAACAAATACAAAACTTTCAAACTAAATTATGCTACTATCAAAAGAGTCATTTCTTGCTATGCAAATAGCATACAATGTAGCAAGAAATAATAAAAAAATAAATAATTAAATCTGGGTCATTTATGTATTATTTGAGAAATACAAGCTTCTCAGGAGTCAATCTTTACTAATATTTTTAGATGAACTACATTGTACCTCTTTGACTACACTGACTACATCACCATATGCCACTAAAGCCAACAATGAAATTTGCAACAACGTTCACAATGAAAGAAATAGCAACAATTTAGTCTTGTGAACTATAAAAATAAACCACTTACTAGATCTTTTAAATTCTCATTGACGCTTAATATCCTGCTGAAAAAAAAAATGCTTTTTGGTGAGCTTTAGTTTTAAAATTGAATTCCTCTGCAAGAACAATCATTATGCTGAGCTCAGCATTAATAGGATACATTTAGTTTTGAGTAGATTTAATACAAGACTCAGAATTAAGATTTTAAGCAAAACTCAATTCTTTTCCCCATCATAAATTCCTGAAAATACATATAAATGACAATTAATTTCTGCTATGCTATACTCAAACCCAAACACTTGTGTGTAGGAGAAGCTTTGAAATTATTTCAACAACGTATATCTAATTGAACAGCTGTACCAGACAATATATTATTTCACTTGCTTGCATTTTGAGCAAATTTATTGACTGTGAATCTTACTTAATTGTTCCTACTCAACAGATCATTATCCCTCTCTGATACCCCACTGGAACATGAAAGAATCTTCTAAACGAAAATACAACCTGAATGAGGGCCAGGATGTATTGCTGTATTTTTACTTAAACTCTCAGGCTCGGATCGTCTTTATGTCTTGTTAATTACTGAGCAGTGGAAGCATGCCAGGATGAAAAATGCACTGAAGGGTTCTGTTTGTTTTGTGGATTCTTTTTAAAGATAAATTAGAACATTGGAATTTTGTGAATTTAGGTTTTGCTGCTGAACAACTCTAAATTGTGCTGAGCTCACATGAAGTGTACACACAAAATTTTTGAAGTTTTTACTCTGAACACTTTTTATTTGGGATTTCATTAAAAAAAAAAAACAACAAACAGGAAACAAACAAAAAATCAACAAACAGAAAACAAACCAACAATCAAGCTTGATTTTTTTTTTTCTATTTAAGTGGAATAAAACTTTTTTTGTTTAGTAAGCAGCATTCTCATTCCAATGCTTTAACACTTCCAAAGCACAACTGAACAGAAAGCAACAGTGGACCTTGCAGGTAAAAACTCAGAAAAAATTCTCAGATTTATGTATATCTTATCCATCATAATATTATTTGTACCCACATTAAAACAAGGAAACAAAAACAATATGCTTGAGGTAATTTTAATATTCACAATAGCTACAACAGTAGCTACTGTAATGCCATTCCCCAAGCAATTCTCCTTGAAGAATTCAGAAGTGGTCTGTTAATGACAGCAAAGCACTTTGGTGTTTTCTGGTTGCAAGACTGCAAATGTTCCACTCAAAACTGTAGCATAAGAAAAATATTAATGAAAACCACATTACAGGCTCGCACAGTGTACTAAGCATCCTAATGTACTCGTGTGAACTTACTGACCCTGAGACTGAACTGATGGTCATTCTTGGACAGCTACTGCCCAAATAGTCTGTTAGAAAATAAAAAATCTTTACTTTTATTTCAATAATTCGAATTGCACAATAATGACTCTTCTGAACATGTGATTTTTCAAAGCTGTCATTTATGGTTCATTACAGGCAATGAAAACAAGTTCATCACATTTTACTTCTCATTTTTCTCTCTCTAAGGCATGAGCCTTAGATCAAAATATATGAATGCAACATTGTCCCTTGAAGGAAAGTGATACACAGCTTACATGAACAGCCCTTTTCTGCCTTGCACCAGGTCAGCGTGGCAGGCTGCCAGCTGGGTGAAAAACACACTTCAAAATGGAGGACCAGAAAAAGGACACTGTGGACCCCTGTGCTTCATCACGCCCTGTGCCTGGGTATACTGGATATGTTTGCTGGATCAAGGGGACAGAGTGCCCACTCCTCACACCCTCCCATAGAGTAACTCAGTAATAACTGCAGTATGAATAAAACACATTTCTGTAACTAGATGATGATTTGTTTGGGACTCATCCCTTGTGTCTGTGGCAACTATGTCTGAAGCATTGAAGAAAGTGTCCCTAGAAAAAACTTTGAAATTGGGTGCCAGAAATGTGGTCTCAAGGAATCTGAAACAGCAGGAATTTCTCAAAACACTGACCATATTGGAAAATAGACCAAATATTTTGAGGATTACAATCTCCTAGATACAAAGCTGACACACAAAGAATGAGACTGGATAGATACATGTTGAGCAGAGCGCTCAGTGCAGTCACCTGCCAGGACCCCCTTCAGACTAACACTCAGCACACACAGAGGTCTATCTGTGTGAGAGGAATGTTAATTCCGATTTCTTGAAGATAATTTTGGACATCAAGGCTATGAATCCTCCCCTCCACTCTCAATGGCAGAAAATTAAAGCACTCATGACTTATACAGTGAGAGCTCTTTAACCTGGTAGTGGAATAAAGATACCAGTCCACAAGTGAAGAGGTATATATGGGTTCTCTGCATTATTTACAAAGCTAGTAAAGAGCAGCCTGTGTCAAATAGAGCCATGTGTTCCCCTTTCCTTTGTCTCACCTAATCAGTACTGGTCACTAGAGAACAGTGAAGTTTGTGGAAATACAGAGAGCAAGGAGAGCTCTGAACCACCCAGCATATGGAACAGTGTTTCCAAGAGCCTGACTGTTTCTGCTCAATCTAGGGCATGGGAGCTAAAGACAGCACTAAAGGAAAGACATCCTTCCAAACAATGAAACACCGAATTACACTTTCACCACAGTATGATGCTCATGTCCCTGTTTCATACACTAACTTCTACCAAATGTGCTCTTCCAGAGAGATCAGACTTCTTTTTGAAACCACATGAAAAGTCAGCACTGTGATTTCATGCTACTACCATTATTTTCCCCCTCCTGATTTTACAGTTATTATTCCTACGAATGCCATCAACTCCTAGTATACTCTGAGGTTCAGATAATTCCATGGCCTTTGCTATCCTCACTTCTCTTCAAGAAAGCCCTCAGTCCCACTACTCGGAAGATAATACTGTTTTTACAGCACTTTAATTTAAGTGCTAATTTTACCTGGAAAACAAAACAGCATTCACACTTTCAACCAAAGAGAAGCAGAATAGTGAAAATTTAGGAGATGAGTCTGGACGACATAGTCCAGATTGACTTCAATGGAATAAAGTTAATTTGTGGATATAAAATTTTGAGTGAAAATTAAAGTAATAATAAAACTGCAAGTCAACTTTGTTTTATGCTGTAATAAAATATTAGTCAAAGGTTAAGTATGTTGTGTATTACTGCTTGTGGGAAATTAGACAAAAAAACTAATGAGATTTAGGATATTATCCATATATATACACACACACACAATTATTTCATATGCATGGGATAATTCTATTTTTTTATATGAAATCATAGAAAGGTAATAAATAAGTTAATAAAAACTAATAAATTTGCTGTGCCTTTTTAAAGAAATAGGCTGTGCCTTTATTCCATCAGTTCCATATACCTGCCTGCTGCTGCCCTGGGAAGCTTGTGATCAGCTGCAGGATGCTCACCTTCTTTACCTGCCCCAACAAGCCATATCTCCAGCATGGAGGGCTGTATCCCTGAAAGCAAGTGGATGCAGGATGGCTTGTTTAGCACAGCATTGAACAGCCTGAATTCTGTTACTTGCTAACAATTCATGTCAGATGGCAAACACAAAAGTACTGTATTTCTTGCCACAAATTCAAACATTATGATGTGGTACTACCATCCACGCATTATTTGGGAAATCTAACTGATCTAGAACCAATAGCAGAAGAAACCAGAAGTTTTTACTGAATTTAAAAAAGAAATTCCCTGCAGTGCCTAAGAACTAGGATTTTTCTTTACTTGAAGCAATATCAGTTAGTCAAGGAAATAAACAAGGAAACAAAAAAAAAAAAAAAAAAAAACAAAATCCCAATGGTATAGATAGTATGTTAGGACTTGGGTAAATAAGGTTAATTTAGAGGTAACTTGATTTCAGTAGTGAAAATGGTGGCAAGTGGGGGGGAATTCCTAATATTTTGAGGTGTGAATTTGTTAATGAACAAGCAGTGAGATTCTTGAGAGCTATGAGAGTACAGCAAGACTTACTTCTCTTGATGAACCGTATACCATATCCTGATCAAGACCAATGCAATGGAATAATTTTACCATATCCAAAGAGATACGAAATCATTTGCAGCCCAATGACAACTAAACTACTACACACCCATCTGTGACCAAAGACAGCCAGAACTGTAGACGGCTAAATTCCTGCAGCATCAACTGAAAGCAATTTAGGAATTCTGTGAAAGCGTTCACTAAAACAAGAAGAAAAGTCTTCACAGCTTTCCAGTTGAGAACTTGACAACAGAAGATGGGAGAGCAGCTACAACACAAAACAAACCCAACTGACTCGTCTTGCAAAATGGGACAGAATGTTGTTTTGTTGAAATCTGCTGCTCCAATTATCTGGTCATTAGAAAGATGATTCACCACTCTGGGCATCTTTCTATACAGCTGTTCTGAATCCACAACAAAGCAGCTAATCTACTAGGTAGCCATACCGGAACATGGAAATGGAAGTTTTCACAGGAAAGACAGTTTTCGCTTGGCCAATTATAGTATATAAATCTTCAAGTAATAAAAAGCTAGACAAATTAATGCAGCTGGAATTGACGCAAATAAGCAAAAATTACATGCCTTCAATCCAGAATGACTGTCAGGCCAAGAAAAGTAGAGAACAATTGGAATTACAGTGTAAGTCACACTGTAAATTGCCACTGAACTACATGGGAAGCCTGCATAATACCATCAGTGGCAGTTGCTGAGCTGGCAAGAAAAGAGTTAGAAAATAATCACTTAAAGACTGGAGAACACAGACATAAAGATGAAGACACAAGGGCCAGATAGAGATTCACTTCCTAATTTGGAAGAGAACAGCAGCACAAAATGTACAATTAGAACAGTCAGACTACCTTGCAGACTACCTCTACTGTTCAATAGAGTGAAAAAATAATAACCGTTGTGGTTGGGTTTTCATGTAGAGTAAGGAGAGAAATGCCAGTGAAGTGATTATTGTGCCAGTCTCCACAGCACATCAGAAGGGTTCACACCACAGGACAGCAGAAATCAGAGAACAGAGGCAAGATCAATCCCAGTGAAAGAATCACAGCCAGCGACTGGCAGAAGTAAAACTGCTATCACAACAAACTGATTTTGGAAAGAAACTGTTTAAATCATGAATATTTAAAGATGCAAGACATATATTTTATATTTCACTCACCCCAAGTACCTTATATTGCACCTAGTGTGACTTCCTGCGGACGACAGAAGCAAAAACAGCAATTCCAAAGCATCTCACTGAATTCAACACAGGTTTTCACCAAAAAGAAAACTAATAAAAGCAAACTTTTGGGTTATGTTGGCCAAGATCATACCATAATTTTAAAGTCTACTTTTTAAGAGCTTAGAGAAAAAGATACTGCCTCAGAAACAGGGAGGGAGGAGAGGGAGGAGGCATCTAATAGCAGACAACTGTCATGATCTGAAATAGGCTGATGACAAAATCCTCTTACTGCCTGCCATTGAAAATTTCAGTCTTTAAAAAAAAGCTGCAGCAGAATGTGGACTCTCCCTAAACATGCAAAAATGTTAAAAAATATGTTCCAAAATCTGGGAGCTGTTATATATAGATACAGTCCTACACTTTAGCAGAGTACTTCTGCTGGTGAAAGCCTCACTTTCCTTACTGCAGTTCTTTCAGTTAAGCGAGATATAAATTTGTAACTGTTGTTGATACTAATTTGTTCGACACTTGTAAGTAAATTATCCACTAGAGAGCATAGCAACATTTTCAAACACATTCTG